>OW386285.2:41934016-43134016 GCA_936432065.2 Rutpela maculata
AGCACATGGGCGGGTATGTGTCAAATTGCATGCTTAACAACATTAGTTATGGCGCAACTTGGCACATCAGCTATTAAGCGATCATAAGTAACCACTGTGCAGAAAAGAAAAATAGAATAGAGAAATATCCCCTCGCCCCCTCTTTTTTTTGCAGTCCT
This sequence comes from Rutpela maculata, assembly GCA_936432065.2. Classification (NCBI taxonomy): domain Eukaryota; kingdom Metazoa; phylum Arthropoda; class Insecta; order Coleoptera; family Cerambycidae; genus Rutpela; species Rutpela maculata. The sequence continues at coordinate 41,934,175 of OW386285.2, forward strand.
ATTTAACATAACTATAACTAAATTTTTCAGTCGACAATTGATTATACTTTATTATTCAATAGACAATTCTAATTTGGGAAATGTGAATGTAGGCTACATACACTTACCTTACTGTTAAAAAAAAACAACCCACTAACCGATAGTCAACTACGTTATGTTGATAATATCAAACGTTCAGAGGTGCCACTTATTACGAGAATTTCGTACGCAAATAACATGCAACTTACACTGCACCTTACACTCTAATCTAATTACCAGCGATGCATCGTGTATACAATAAACCTAGCTACCTCTAACGAGTACGTTAAGACAAGTTTTGTTTTGTTTGGCGTCAATTGTTTTTTGCACCTTTGTCCGGCTAGAAATGAATTTGGTCCCACTGTGAGGCGTAGAGGTTATTTTCCAGTAAAATACTGGATAATTGTATTTTTTTGTTGATTTTACGGACATTTTTCTAGACGAAAACATGTGCCAAAGGATCCCACCAAGAAACAGAAAAATTAAGTTGCCCGTGGATATCTATTTGCAGTCCGTAGGATATCCTGGGACATTTCAGTATGTAATTTGTACAGCCTATTCCTAATACTTAGGACATCCTGAAATATCCCGGGATGTCCTGGTACGTCCTTAGTACAAGCGCCGGTATATCCTTCAGGACGTCCCTCGTACTACTTTTATCTGATACTGAGTTGTGACATTGGGATGACCAAAACAGTGCCGAAAAGCATACAAACTGGGATATTAGGATGTCCATAGGCAAGCCCAAATACTAAATGGGATTTGCCATAGTACGTCCCTCGGACAGCCTTGTGTTGTGTGGGAAGCCATGCATACAAACATCCAATAATAAATGGGTACAAAATAAATCTCTAGAGTGGTGGAAGAATTTCCCACGACAAAGACAGGCCAAAAAGTTCATTACAGAAACGATCGGCTAAATTCACGGAAGACCTACTAGGCCAAAATAGAAAGGCTATTAAGATAATGGTCACTGGACACTGTAGTCTTAATAGATATATGAGTCTAATGGGCCTAGCAGAGGACGCAACATGCAGATTCTGTCAAGAGAAAGAGGAAACCTCAGTATATGCGCTAGGGATTGCAATTTACCGGAAGTTTTAATAACCGGTAAATCGGTAAATAAAAATGTAAATAACCGGTTAACCGGTATTTACCGGTAATTTTTAGAATGGATGATTAGGGTGGCGAAAATGGCAATTGTCTTTTTCCGTGTACAAAATTATCTAAATTTAACAAAAAACATTTTCTTATATACGTATATTTAATATAATGAAAAGATTTTTTATCAACAGTAAGATCACAAGAGCTTTTTTTTATCGGATAAATTTCTCTTTGTAATGAAATAATTTTGCCAAATCAGTGATTTTATAAGAAAAACTGACATAAAAAAATCGCGAGACCGGAGGACGAGTGATTTTGTGAAATGTCAGTTTTTCGAGCAAAATTACTGATTGGCAAAATTTTGAGTTAAAAAGAAAGGACCCACACCATATAGGGAGATTTCTGCCTCAAGTCAAATTTAATCTAACCCACGTAAAAATGTTCTTTTGAACCCCCTGAACAAATGTTCAAATGCAGCCAGGTCCGAAAAGGTCTTCGTTTCGAGATATGGAGCCCGAAAGATCGTTCCAAATCCAAAATCGCCCAAAGTTACCTTGTCTTAATGACTAAATTCTATTGCTGTTTCCATAGAAACCAATAGTAAAACAACGAAATATTTATTAAATTTTATTTCACACTTTTTTATTTCTTTTTCACTTGTCTATAATGACATTGTTTTGATTCATTTAATTTCCTACTATCCAAGAAAGAGTGTGTTATTTTTTAAAAAATATCGTCATTTTTTGAGTACCTACGTGGACACGAATTACTGATCGAAATTGTTTAGGTAAGGTTACCACAGAAAATTCCATAATCATAGTTCAAATAAAAATCAATGGACCTGATTAAATTGCCCATTTAATGGACATTTAAAATAAAAAACATGATGCACTCTGAAAGTTAAGATAATTCTAATCCTAGGAAGCTCGAAGAACAATAATTCATCATAAAATTTTGAGTCACAGAACTTAACAGAAGTTTTTTATTTAAAAAAAAAGTACCACAACTTTATTCTTGAATTGAAAAAACTGCAACGAAGCCATTGAAGACCCACGGTGTCATTAACATGAGTAAGAAATATGGTGTTATTTAAGAATTAATTATGCAGTTCTGAATTTCCATAAAATCAAAGCCAACTTTAATTTAATTTTTACATTTTTAAAACGTATTTGGAACGATCTTTAGGGCTCCATATCTTGAAACGAAGACCTTTTCGGACCTGGCTGCATTTGAACATTTGTCCAAAAGAACATTTTCACGTGGGTTAGATTAAATTTGACTGGAGGCAGAAATCCCCCTATACGGTGTGCGGGGTCCTTTATCCATAAAAGAAAAGCTCGAGTATTTTTTGGCAAGATAAATTAACGACAGAATATGTGAACGAACAACAACAATAATTTATTAAAAATAATTATAATTTTCCCAAAACGACTCATATTGTACAGTATAGTTTCCACAATACTTAAAAATTATAGCTGACAGTACAGATTTCAAAGTGACATGCGACTACTACATGTACTCTGCTTTTGAGGAACAGGCATTTTTATCGGTGATTAAAAACGATGCACCTTTTTTATCGCTGTCAAAGTGACAAAAATGTGACTGTCAAACAGACTTTTCTATATAGGAGTTAATTTATCAAAAGGAAAAAATATAAATGAAACAAATTTAAATAAATAATTATTCTGTTAATAACAAAAATATCCACTTAAATAACAAAAATTATAAACATAAACTCAAATATGGCATTTACTGAATACCTAATCTAAAAATACAATATTTTTTTAAAAATAGCCTGTTAAAAGGGTTAGTTTTTCGAAGCTATATCTGTTAGTCGTCTGATATTTGTGCATAGAATACCCCAGCTGAAGATGCCCTTCTTCAATCGATATTGGTGGGTCAATAAGTTAATGAGAATTGGTAATAACATAATTCTAAATGTATTCCAAGGATATTTGCGGCAGTGAAATATTCAATTTTCTGTCGTAAGATATTGTCAATGCCTCTCTTGTATTTCTTGGGGCTTGGTGTTTGGAGTTTACTTTTTATAATATTATTTATTTATTGTTAAAAGTGCTCGGTGTTGGGACAATCACTCTGTATTTAGTGAATACTAGTCAGTGACATAAATAGAAACGTTGAATACGTGACATATCGTAAGTTCAGAATTTACCGAAATAACCGGTAAAAAATTAAAATAACCGGTAATTATCGTCATGTGTTTTTTGTCCTAATAACCGGTTAACCGGTTAACCGGTTAACCGGTAATGCAATCCCTAATATGCGCTGTGCCATTGCGAAAGCCTAGCCAGACTGTAGTTTCAACTACTTGGCGAAGAGAAACCAAAGACGGATGGCTATACCAACGAGCCCTTATCAATGCTATGGAGTAGCTATTCGTTATATAAAAGACAAAGCTGGTTAAGGAGGTCTAAGTATAATTAGACAAGGAGTGCCACAATAGATCCACGGGGGTCGCGGTGGTTAAGGTCAATTAGACAACTCCTTTCCAAAATCTAATCTAGTCTCTAAAATGTTAGGATGTGATGGATGTAAACGTTGTGCGCTAGTAAATTTGAGAGGAAAAATACCGAGGAAGTAGTGCTATCCTGACCCCACCTGAAAACAATGCTTATTTATTAATTACGCTACGGTGTGATAGCTTTGAAAATGATTGTGCTATGGTGTAAAATGTGTAAACATTTTGTGCTAGCAAATTAAGGAAGAAAATATAACTGAGGGGCAATTTTTTACTTTATGTTTTGCAATGATGTGCTATTTCTTGTTACGCAAGAGGTATACAAAGATAAGTGACCTTGTTATAATTAAAAGGAAATATCGTTTCTCCTGACAGTTTATCGAATTTCTGAAACAGATGATTTTGAACAGAGTTTATTTGTGTCGAACTATTATTTTGCAGTTTTAACAGTCGATTGGACGCGCATTTTATTATTTATTATCCAGATGTATTCTGATATGTATGAAACTTCAAAAGTCGAGTTATCAAAAACTAAGTGACAAAATTAAAAACTGAGCACTGGTTTGAGAATTGAAACATCTACTCTACATGATATACCACTGTAATATTATTGCGATTTTAATTCAGGTATTTTGTACGAAAAAATGTTATACCTCTAAAAATAAAACTCGACTTATTTAAGCGGCAATTTAAAAAAACAATATTCCTATGAAGTTATGAGGCGGGGCATTTTCATTTGGACAGTGTGTTTATAAATCTTACATTACCAAATTATTATTTAACATAAGTGACTCCAGTATTCAGGTCAAATTGTAACTTAATTTTAACTCCGCTTGTCAATAAAGATTATGGATGGGAGACCTGTCTTACTTAGAGGTGCCTTTTAAAAACAAAGTACCAGTCAAGAGATATTTAATTTTTATTGCTTGCGCCTACAGGTATGTCAATTGTGATAATTTTTAACCATAAATTCTGATCAGATATTCTCCGTACCAATTTACTATAACCAAATTAAAAATTCCCATTTAACATACCGGCATCAAGAAGGTAAATGATTTCGACATTTTGAAACTAGTTCCGCTTTAATTATGAATAACCATTAAGAGGGGCAATTTCATTCATTTGATTCGGGTATTCTCTCTTTAAGTAGTGATAAATTTCTTCCCATTAAGATAAGTTTTGTTGCTGGACAAACAATAGATACCGAGAGAAAATGTTCTGAGAGCTTTAATTGCCATCCACTTTAAGCGACTTTTAAGGGACTCATTTAGGCACTATTTTTTATAAAATTCCTCCCATTCACGTAGTTTATTAACAAAGCTTTCAACGATATAATTACTTTAAAATCCTTATTTCTATACAACTTTAAAACCTTTTATAGAACATCTTATCTTTTTCTTTAAAGATGCCTAAAATCTGTGTGCCGCGACCTTTCAAATACTTCGTTACGTGAATGTGTAAGAGAGGGGGATGTAAAAATGAGACAAAGTGTAAAATAAGGTGAAGGACGAGCTTGACATTGGATGCTAACATAAATTAATGTTTTTATATTATAGTAGAGTCGAATTGATTTCATTTATTTTTTTCGGCAAAAACTGAAATTTTATTGTTGATTCTTATGTATTGTAACCTCCCAATTATGAAAAAAATATTTGTGCCCAAAAATTCCTTGTGTGTCATGTACTTTTTGACGCGCTTTCGCGGATTTTCAACTTATCTGCTTAATATATCTTGTACTAGTAATCGGATGGGAATTTAAAAAATACTGGCTTATTTGAAATAAAATTCTTAAAAAATATAGTCCTGTCCGATATGTATTGGTCAATCCGCCATCTTGGAAAAAATATAAAACACCAAGAATAGCCGAAAAAATCAAAATATCTTTTCTATAAGAAAGAGTAATTTCACCAAAGTTGGCAAAAATAAAACTCATTTATGGTCAAATATAATGCACTAATTCCGGACACCGTATGTCAAATAGAAATGTCAAAGATGGCGGATGAAGTGAAATTTCTAATTCCTCGTCAATTATCAGGAAGGCATTGTACGTCACTTTTTTTCCGATTGTACGTTATTTCATGTTGTTTTAAGGGAGAGAGTTCATTTTTTTTTAATTTTCAAAAAAATGCGCTCTTTTTTTCAAAAAAGGGCATTTTTACAATTTTCAAAAATGTATTTTCTTTGACCTTCCTTTTTTTCACCCAATTTTCATCGATACAAAATGAAATATACTACATTAGTTTCATTACCGTCATATACCATCGCATCCATCATCGATTCATCAAAGGCAGCAGAAGCATTGGCACAATCATTTCCTTTATAATAGACACATAGAAGAGAACATTATATCTTCAGTTTTCTACAGCTACACTGATTACACAGTCCCACAAAAAAAAAATGAAAGCAACGAACCAGACCTATGTATCCCTATGTATTTTCGGTCGTTGAATCCGAATTCGGGGTAAAAAAAAATCGTACACCCCCCCAAAATCATTAGTTAGAGCCAAAAAACACCCCCGAAATGGGATAAAAAGAAGATTAAGCTACGAGAATAGTTATTACTTCTTAATCAATCGAATTATACAAATTAAGGTTAAACAGCAGCGTACATACAATAGATATGAAACACACCTCCAGGGACGGGCGGAAACTAGCTCCCATATATAAAAAAGTCGATCCAAAACAGCAATGACTGCTGAAAAGGCCCGAAATGTCTAAGTTTCGTTAAAGCGTTAAGAAACTACATCAGGTCCGACGTAATCTTTATAAACTGCCCCTATAAGGTTGAGAACAACCACCCTTAAGTTCAAAGGACACGAGAAAAGCAAGAAAAAACGTAAAACCCAACAGGATTTTTATTTTCATGGATGCTGTGATTGGCTGAAATTGCGTAGTACTCTAAAATAGAACCAGAAACTTACGTACCATCAATATTCTACACTGTCAACCCTCAGAGGGTGTGAAAACTACTCCTTACGTAAGATTTAACTCTAAAAAGTTACAGTGACTTCCATAAAAATTCGAAACACCTGCGTTGTGTGAAAGAGAGAAAAAACTAGACTATGTTCGACGATGTGCCTGAAAACCACCCCCACGGGGTTACGAGATACTCCCCTATATCTGTAGGATGCTGGAAAAACAGAGAGAAACTAACCGGATTTACATTTTTATGGATGCTATGATTGGCAAAAATCGTGTTGCACACTTAGAGTTTGAAACTCATGTCCTATAAATGTTATTAAGTAACACCCCCAGAAAGGATGTAAACTACCGTAATTCAAGATGTAACGAAAAAGCTATACTGTTGCTTAGTCGTTTCATTTCCGTAGTTTTTTTTTATAGAGGTGGCGTCTCTCAACCCTGTGGGGGTGGTTTTCAAGCACAGCTTCGAACATAGTCTAGTTTCTTCTCTCTTCCACACAACGTAGGTGTTTCGAATTTTTATAGAAGTCACTGTAAGTTTTTATAGTCAAACCTTACATAGGGGGTAGTTTTCACACCCTCTGAGGGTTCACACTGTAGAATGTTGAAGTTACGTAAGTTTCTAGTTCTATTTTAGAGTACTACGCAATTTCAGCCAATCATAGCATCCATGAAAATAGAAATCCTGTTGCATTTTACGTTTTTTCTTGTTTTTATCGTGTCCTTTAAACTTGGGGTTGTTCTCAACTCTATAGGGGCTGTTTATGAAGATTACGTCGGACTTGATACAGTTTCTTATCACTTTAACAAAACTTAGACATTTTGAGCTTTTTCAGCAGTCATTGCCATTTTGGATCGATTTTTTTATATAGGGGGGCTAGTTTTCGCCCCTCCCTGTGGGTGTGTTTCATATCTATTGTATGTACGCTACTGTTTAACCTTAATTTGTATAATTCGATTGATTAAAATGTAACAACTATTCTCGTAGCTTAATATTCTTTTTACCCCATTTCAGGGGTGTTTTTCGGCTCTACCTAATGATTTTGGGGGTGTACGATTTTTTTGACCCTGGATTCGGATTCAGCGACCGAAAATACATAGGATTACATGGGTCTGGTTCGCTGCTTTGAACTTTTTTTTTGTGGGGCTGTGTTATTTTTACAGCCTTTCTTACATTTACAAGAAATGTCATTTAGTAAATTTTTAGGAAAATAGTTACTTTCACTCATAACATCAGGCATTAAGTAAGTAATTTTAATCCACCCGCGTTGTAACGGATCTTTCTCAGAACCTAACGATTTTTGGACTTGGAAATAGACTTTTAAAAAGTATTTTTTTTACCTCTTTAGTAGGTGGAATTGCAGACAATTCTATTTCCATCAAGATGTTTGTCAATTATTTTATTAATCTTAGGTTTGCAAAAATAGATTTTTTATGATTATTCCATGCTAGTTGAGTCATTATAACCAACTATTATAATTTGATTATCTTCGGTTTTCAAATCAATAGCAGTTTGAACGATTGTAGTATCGACATCTTCTCTGTATAATTTAACGTTAAAGTCATTATCTATGTCACTTGATATTGAAATATCGACGAAAATATTTTTTTCTAAACGACGAATGCGCTCGTTATTCTTAGTGCTATTCTATTCATCGTCATACCCATAAAAAATAATACTGCTCTAGTCTTGACTGGTTGATATAATACATAAGAATCTACAATAAAATTTCAGGTAGAATGTTGTAAAAAAATTAAATTAAATAAATTCGACTGTACTATAGGAGACGGTTTCCTTTTAATACACGACAATGCCACAACTTGTTCATTTTGAATTTTTTTCTCTTTAAATCCCAGAATCTAATAATGTTTTCTGTTTTATATAATTAAGCAGACGACAGTTTTCGCTATCCATGTCTATAAACTCTAACTTTGTTCACTATGTTCAAAATAATGTAATAGTTTCTTTTGAAAATGTGTATCTTCTAAAGTAAGAAAGATAATGTCAAACTCAAGCAATAAAATAATATTTTGGAGAGTTAAGACAGATTGAAACGTGCCCCTACCTCACCACAACCACCACACCACTGGACGTTTTGCGGAAAAGAACATTTCCTTCTTCCAGGAGCCTTATGAGATTAATAAAATTTTGAACGAAAACTGAACTCATAATAAAAAAAATCATTTAAATGGCCTAATAGTACAGATTTTAAAAAATGACCGTAACTCGAAAAAATTTGTGGAGACTTTAAACTTTGGTTATATGTTCAAAATAGGCCAAAGTTCACCAAACAAAAAGTTTAGGAGTTTTACGGATCCGCGGGAACCTGTAGGGAGTAAAAAGGGGTATTTTTAATAAAAAAATCGATTTTTCTCTATTTTGTTTTGTGAACTTGGGTCTATCTTGAACCTATAACCAAAGTTTAAGGCCTGCACTTTTTTTTTCGAGTTAAGTTTTCCTGTATATAATGATTGAAAAATTACCAAATTTCTTTACAGAAATTTTAGGGTATTAAAATTATCTCTATTGGTTTATAAGCCAAATAGTCATGAGAATAGTTTAAATGTAAATGAGTTACCTATTTAGTTCAAGTTCATTTCACTTTCATTCATCAGCAAATCATGTCAACTTATTTGGGAAAAGGCGCATGAAGAATTATGATGTACATAACTTGATGTTAGTTTAAACAACTTCAGTATCTTATCACATAGAATCACTGTGATGTGCTTACAGTGTCGGAAAGTCTTGGATTAGGCATGCAAACACAGCTGCCCACGCATATGGGGTGAGGAAAGCAGGTGGCACGAGTAGGATGTGTTATACGATAAAATAGAATAGCCTAGTTGCTTCGCTCTCGCTTGCTCTTATTATTATACCTAATCAAACGCTTGCCGATACTATATTTATAGGTGTAGCTTCAAACTGCACAACCTCCAATTTAAATTTTTGACGCTGAATTAGAATATAGCGTAGCTTGTAGCTAAACGTCTAAAAATATTGAATGAATTTTTAGTGTAGAAGATCAAGTTTAATTTCAAACTATACGCTCTCCACTAAATAATAAGATACAAGAAAAATAAATACCTAGTATTTCTGCTTACATCATTGTGAAAATTATTATTTTGGGTACTCAGCAGATAACTTTCAAAGAAAACATTCGTTCCTTTCATATACCATTGGTGCAAGTCTGACCAAAATAGAAGATCAACAAGTCCCCCCTACGAAACGACTTGTCGACTTCTTTCTTACTATATCTAACATTCAGTATGAACAACAATAAAACAACCACTTTTTCTATATATTGATGATTCAAGTCTGATCATGCCAATATAGTATGAGAAGCCTCCTTTACGAGGAATTCTTTCTAGTATCTCTAGCCCTACCTAGAGGATACTACATTACAATCAAACATTTGTTAAATTTCAAAGTCGACAAGTCGTTTCGTAAGGGGGACTCTTGTTGATTTTCTATTTTGGTCAGACTTGCACCAATAATATATGAAAGAAACGAATGTTTTCTTTGAAAGTTATCTACTGAATACCCAAAATAATAATTTTTATTATGATACAAAATGCGCAATTTGACCAACTAATTAAATATTGCCGGTAAGAGTGTTCCAGCTTTGTGTTGATGCGGCATGGTACACATTTACATAAAAGGCCTAACAATAAATTGATGGTGTAAACCAGATAATTAACAACAAAACTTGAAAAAGATGTAACGGTTTGTTGTCGGGTAGCTGGTTTGGAGATTAATCAGGGTCCAGATTAGTTAATAAGACAGCCCAACAAAAAATATAAACAATTTATTTTCTTTTTCAAACAGGTAATACGTGGCAGTGTTACATAACTTACAGGTTATACAGGTTATACAGGTCCGTATCTTTTACGGTTCTTGGGATAACATTTTCTATTATCAGAGAGAGAGAGAGAGAGAGAGAGTAACGATGCGATGCGACGTTAGTTGCTGCTACTGGAGTGACATCGGGCGTCGGGCGAATATCGTCGACTCAAGAAGTTTCCCAGCTCAACACGCTGTAGGAGGTCTCCAGGTCAGGCTCATCCGCTCTGGTTCTGGCGGCGAAACGGTGTCGGGGAATGACTAACGACTCGAGGGGTCCCAGCTCAACACGCTGAAGGATTCCCAGGGTCAGATTGCATTCGTTCCGTCGTGTTTGCGTCAGGGATGCACAAAGCTGTAATATGTCCAGCTCAGCACGCTGTAGACAAATTGACAGAATTGCCCGCTCTGAATTAGTTGGTTTGTGGCCGGGCTTTTATATCCGAAAATTATCGCTTGCTGGTGACGTAGAACTGCGTATAGTTTAGTGTCGTGTGCAAATCCATACCGCTAGACGGGAGCTGGGTAGATTTGCTTGCCGTGTGCATATTGGTGTCGTGTGTAAATCCGAAAACATTAGTAACGGAACATGAATTTATGAATGCTTCATTACAAAGAATCTTTCGGCTTAAATATGTTGTTTACTTTTCCTCTAAAATGTATTCCTCTGTAGATTATACAGTTTGAAACTAGACCCTTCATAAATTACGTATAACCAATTTAAAGTTCTTATAATAATGTATTTTGCTAGATCACGTAAACCAAATGATAAATAAAATAAAAATAATTATTACAAATAAATATTTTTTTCTTAATCATTATCAATTTTTAGTAAAAATTAATGAAGTTAAATATTCAGCCAGAGAAACAATATTCTCAATATTTGATTATTGGTCATGTGTCTAATCTCTGTAATAAAGAACTATCCAGGCCATTAGGTTAAAACTTAAGAGTTTTAAAAATAGTTTATTATGTACACATTCATGTGTGTTTCAAGTATTATATTTTTTTGTATTAGTGAAAGGTAATATTTAAATACTATCAATTAATTCATTAATTTAGTCATCTCCCAAATTGGGGGTATTGACTTTACTATCGGCTATGTTCATCGCTCTGCATTTAAATAAATCATAAATTATATTAGTGCAAGCTACTTAATTGTAACAAGATCGCGTGCCATCGTTGTTCAGGTATAATTAGCATTTTATTAGATGTTATGCAAAATTAACATTCTAAGGTAGGATGCTTTTATATTTTGTGTTTTACTTATTACGTTATCCGATCTCAGGATCTCAGTCCCTATACTGGCAGTATCAGTTTAGTTTAACCAACTTTGCTAGAAAATTATAAAGTAGTCGTTAAAACCTAAAATGCATCCTGCACCCTGTTTTATCAAATAAGTGCTATACGTATAACATTAGTTCTTGGTCAAATTATTATTATATTTAAAGGTGTTTAATTCTTTGTTTTAAAAAAAATTACCTACAGTCAGGTAATGGCACTATTGGAGATCGAAGTTATTAGAAAATTATATAGGTAATGATACACAGCTACACAAAATAAAAAAAAGGTCAGACCCAGAAACTAGCCCTACCAATCCTTATGGAACTTATGTATTTTGACCTCCTGTCATTTTTTGTGCAAATCGTGTGTTTTTTTCGCATTTTATCTGTGGTGGTACCGAAGAACGGCTCAAATTGACAAGATATCGAAAAATTTTATTAAGAAAAAGTGCTTAGAATCCAACGAAGCCCCATATGTGATTTTTGCACAAGATCTGAAAAATAAAAATAAAAAGATACCTACCTAATGGTATGGGTAAAAATTTGTGTTTTTATTTTTTCTCAGATCTGATTCAAAATTGATTTGTGGGATTCTAAGCACTTTTTTTATAAAAATTTTTAATAGCTTGTCAATTTGACTCATTTTTCGGTACCAATACAGATAAAATGTTAAAAACACGTGATTTACAAAAAAATGATACGATAAAATTCAATTTTGATGGCGGCATCGAATTCAGGTCAAAATACATAAAGATTGGTAGGATAGTTTCTGGATCTGAACTTTTTTTATTTTGTGTAGCTGTGTAATAAATAAATTTGATGAAATTCATTCAACAAATTAATATATTTAAAAATTATTCTATAAAACTAACTTGAAATTGAATGATCTGCAACTATATTAATATGTAAATCAAACTTTAACCTGAATGGCCATTCCGTATTTTCACAAGCGATTGTCTCGAAAACTGCTAATCCTATGCTTGGTATTTATTTCGAAATTTAAAAAATGTCCCGCTTGACTACTTACCCCTGCAAATTCCCACATTTTATCAGTATAGCCCTAGAAAAAATTTATAATTTCTGGACTGTCTACACACAAATTAATAAATATGTGGTGATAATGTTAAAGAACCTCAGAAAATCTATCTAAGACAATCAGATATGGGTCGAGGAAACTTTACATATTTAATAAAAGTCTATAACAGTCATGTATTATAATTGTATGCACTTATTTGGTATCAAAATGAAGCTTGCATCATCACGAATCAGATTTCATCATAAAATAGGCTATCAACAACCCAATGGAAAGTTAGAAGTATGGTACCTTTGATGAGGCTGCGAATTCATTTAGATTTGATTTCTTTACTGTGCTCGAGATAAAAATGCTTAAATTCAAGAAGATTGTTGAAAATAGGTACTGAACAATTAATGAATGGAATATTTGTGAGCCCTCCTTTGTTGGATCAAAAACACAAGCATCACCATGTTAGGATGCCGTCACTCGGCCTCATATAAATGATGAAATTTGCTCAGATATTTTCGTGGTTGATTTACTTCGTGCACACTACATCTAACATTTTACATAATGTACCACATTTTCAGCGAACTATTTTGAAGACACATATCAAAAACCTTTCTCGAAGTCTAGCACCTCTACTTTTTGCCCTCTGATCCACTATAAACGTACCCTTATAAAGATTCCTCACTTTACAGTAGGTCACAATGCATTTTTTTGGGATTTGCGCCGAAAACCGAAAATAATTTAAGAATTTTTAACATCACCAGAGAAGTGTGGTATTAAAAGTAACAAAGTCCAAGGTGAGTCTAATTTCGACTTAAAGAAATATTTTTTTTATATCTTTCACGATGTATGGCACTAAAGTGAAAAATGTGGAAAGCACACTCAATTTTTGAAAGTATTTTTAACGTCTCCAGCAACGCCTGACACCAACGGCAAAAAAGATGAAAGTACGCCGAAATAAAATTCGAAACTGCGGCGAATTTTCCAACGTCTTTGGCACAGGATTCGGAACTATGCCAAGGTTCTACATGAATTTTATGTCGCTTCACTGATATACACGAGAGAACACAAGATTATATAAGTTGTAAAATCAATAAGTCCTGGTAAAGCGGTGGAGTAGCATTAGCTAAATTTCGCCAGTATAAATAAGTAACGCAAATCAAAAATAAATAAATAAAACACAAATTACTGAATCGAGGAAAGTGCAAAAGGCCTGTAACTTCCAGATGTACTTTTGGACAAAAATAAGCAAAAATTGCGAAAGTCTATTTTTACCATAAAAATAAATTAAGTCCACCTGGCAGCTTGACCTTGGAACATGAGCACCAGATGACAGTCAGAAAGATATATTCTTATGCCGGAGCATTTTAAATTTTGGAGAAGTTATTAGAAAAAGTCCCTTAGCATATAAATATCTTTATAGGGATATTTACATAGGTAGTTCGAGAGCACACCCTTGGCACTCTACCCCTGGGTTGTATGCTATCACTACGTTTTCGTAAGGAAGCAATAAAGTCTTATACAACTCATATATCATATGCCTAGTTCTGTGAATGATATAATCACATATTTGAAACTTTTAAAGCTAACCACACGCAAACCAAAATTTAAGTGAACATATTGTTGTCGTCAGCTCCGAGTTAAATAGCCACAGCATAAACGTCTAAGAAATTGTGAATCTTTTTGGGCCAGTCAACTGAGACTGTTATCCTCCATTTCATGCAGTTACGATAACGCCCCTTGAGAGTGGCGTCTGTCCTTGCTGTATTTGGAAGGCAGATACCGATGAATTAATTTATTAGCTAGATAGGCTATTTACCACCTTTATTTGTGTTCATTTTTAACTTTATTTACAATAAATAATATTATCAAACTCTTGAATTTTCTTGATTAAATGATTAATTTTTTAACCCCGGTGTTTTCGTGTGTTAGATCGACAACTGAATGTAAAGAGATTCTCATTGGATCCTCAAGTCTGTGATTTAGGACATTGATCAGATCATCAAAATGACAGGGAAAAATTCTAAAAAAGTAATTAAGAAGTGATTAAAGTATAAGCAATGTTTGGAGTTATTACAACTGCATCATCACCAGAAGGAAGATTGGAGAAAAGCAGTAAGCAATATATGAAAGTTGTAACTTACACCTCATCTCTCTCTCTCTCTCTCTCTCTCTCTCTCTCTCTCTCTCTCTCTGATACAGGTTCTTGGTGTCTCACATAAACTTAACCGAACTCCGTTGAGAGTAGATAAGCCATCCTACATTGGAGAAGAAGCGAGTTGGCGCCCTTAGCTTAAAATAAATTCAGTTCAGTCCTTCAGATGTGCGGGGGTGAGTTCATCTACAATAACAAGGTAATAGTCTAGGTGCCCGCTGACAAAGTGCAATTTATACATATCCTCTTATAATTTCTTGTATGGCATAATTGCGACTAATCTACCACTTTTTTTCCTTTGCGAAAATTTTCGTAAACGTGGTTTCCCCCCTCCCATTTTTTACAAAAGACATTTCCCGTTGCATGGAAAATTTATATATACTGTACTTTTATAAAATGTAATCGCAAGAAAACTTGATGAAACGCGCGAAGAAGAAATTGTCCGACAAAAATTTTGGAACGTTAAGGGTGCCTACCACCCTAAACATGCCAAAATAACGACTTTAAAAAATTTATTAATAACCAGCTGATTTTTTCAAGATTGCTAAATAAAAATATGTAGAATCCAATTTTCGAATTGTCCGACAGAATATATTTTCCGATTGTGCAGTCCGACGCGTGGTTTCATGACGACCAAAAATTTCTTAATAACTCCCGGACGAAAAAAAAATATATGTGTCTAAGACCAGTATCTAATGTGTGGTACAAATGGTGGACAAATATATCGCGGAAAATCTACAGGCCAAAAAAACAGCAATTTTTCACAACATTTATATATAGCCCGTGTAGTTTCGGCGCCCTCGCTAGGAAAAATATTCTGGTTCTGTTTTTTTGCATAATCTTACTTCAAATAGTCCCCTTAGTTTTCATGAAACCGATGATTTTCACGCGTCAGACTGAAAAATTGGAAAATATATTTTGTCGGACAATTCAAAAATTGGATTATTCAGCAATCTTGAAAACATTAGTTGGTTATTTAAAAGTGGAATGTACATACATTTACAAACGCTCTCACTCCAAGCATTCCTAGATAACTAAATACAAAAAACTGTTTTTTTATTTTTCATGTAAAAGGCAATATTTTACTATCGTCCAACTTATTTATTATGTTCTCTATTTCATTCAAAAAAAAAAATTTTAAAAAGGAAAGGTTAAGTATTAATACATTTTTGGTCGTCATGAAACCGACGCTCAGTGGACCGTATGGCCGTTCTAGGTGGACAAAATTCAAGCCAAAATATCATACAAAAAACAGGTAGCCCCCTTAAGAACACATTAACTAAATTATATTCGAGGAATTATCTACCTACTATAAGTACTTACGAAACTACAGGTAGTCAAAGTGCCCTTAAATTTTCCGTACTTGTTATTAGTTCATTTGCAACCATAGCGAGAGGTGCAAGTGTTCAAAGTTATTTTGTGATATAATATTCTAGTGATAATTTTTGTTACGGATGTTACAACTATAGGTATGTCTGAGATATTACCGCTTGTGAATCTTTCATATAAAGTTAAACTATAGGCCTTAAAATAGGATGATATTTTTTCAGAAAAATAACAAAGTTCTGAAAGTTTTGCATGCTGAAACTTTTATCATTTCCAAGAGATTCCATACTGTTTTTTGACTCATGTTACAGACTAAGGTCGCTAGTTTCTATTTGTGTTTTGAATTTCTTGCGCAGTTTTGCGATGACATATATTTTACTTCCACGTCCAGTGGAAGTATAGTAACGACAAAAAAATGTTTAAAAATTTTTATTGTCCAAATAGGCTTAAAATGTCATGAAACGTCGAGATTTTAAGTTTGAGCGAAAACAAAATTTCTGTCTGTCTGTCGGTCTGTAACTTTTTTTTGTGCGCACGTTTACTCTGGAACCGTTTAAGATATTGACTTGAAATTTGGTACACGTACGTACTTTAACGAGATCTAGAACTAGATTATATTTTCATCTTGTTCCGTCGAAGGTTGGGGGTAAATTGGGGTAAATTTTGGGTAAATAGGTAAATCAAGCAGGTAAGAGTCCATGAAATTGCTATTTAGTATATATAAGAGAAGCTAAGGTCTCGAAAAAATTTTTGGCATTAGCCACCTCCATTACCACCCCCACCTCCTTATTAAAGGGGATGCAAAAAAATTGTGATTTAGTGTATGTACGTACAGGAACCAGAAACCTCAAAATATTTTTTTACTTCATCCACCCCCCATTACCACCCCCCTATCACCACCCCCACCCCACTACCGATGTGGGGTATCGTTTTATGGGTTTTTGGGGTAGAGGATTTCAAATATTATATTATTAAAGTTCCATAAACAATTATTTTCACATACAAAGTTTTTTCGTTGTGAGTGACTTGGATAGAGAATCTGGATGTGGAAGTAGTGATTCCTTGGGCAGCGGAGTTAATTTTTTTCAGAATCGCGACATAAATTGTTGCGAAGAGCGTTTTTCAATATGTGGCGAGGTTTTGATGAAAATACTCGACATGAACAACTTTTAAAATTAGTAATTGACAAATTCAAAATTTCTGATTTGAGTGAAAATAGCCTTCAAAAATTTTGGAACGGTGGGAAAACTCATCACGAAAATTGGAACATTTTTTATGAAAATACGACGACTGCACAGTGGTCCATATTTTAAATCTAGCTGGACCAAAATAAGAAATATGAAGTTTTGAAAGTA
This sequence comes from Rutpela maculata, assembly GCA_936432065.2. Lineage (NCBI taxonomy): Eukaryota > Metazoa > Arthropoda > Insecta > Coleoptera > Cerambycidae > Rutpela > Rutpela maculata. The sequence continues at coordinate 41,951,679 of OW386285.2, forward strand.
TTAAGCTTATTTAGAATATTCCCTGAAATCGGTCATATGCTAGTGTTTATAATGCTTTAAAAGTGTTGTAAAATCAGTTCACCTGACAAATCTCTATTAGTTGTCTACTCTTTCAGTGTTATAAGACGGAAGTATTTAGAGGTTATTAAATTTCTGTGGATATCGGAAACATTTTATTTAGGTATGTACTGTTAATAATATAAATCGTTTTTGTATACATCTCATTACTTTACGATAGGTAACAGTTTAAATTTTACGTTGCAAGTTTTTCACTATACTTGTAATTGATTAAGGCCTACAGTTTAATTGCTAGTGATATTTGTAATTGGCAAAGGAGGGTAAGAAGGCGGCAAAATACATGAGGATATATCAACCACTACTGATGTGAAGACAATTTTGCAGGAACACGAAAATCAGCGGAAATATTGTCCAGAAGAAGTGTTAGCCTTATTTTTCGAATGTAAACATTCTTATAATTTATTAAGAAACAGTGCGCTTGGGGCAGGACACAATATGTATTCCTCCTATAGAATTTTCAGAAAGCAAAAAGGTCTTGCAATCTTTGCAATATTTTGAATGATTCAAGATTAAGTTATGTTAGAAAATTAAAACATTGTCAAGAAAATTTTTTGAAACTTTTTTACATACTTTTTAGTGTATTTATCTTTCAATCCTCTCAAATCCAACCTCTCATTGCTTGGATTTTTTTATTATTTTCAGCGAATTCACGGATCTAATATTATTATGTCCACGAAGTTTCAGAATTTTAAAACAATATTTCAATCCTCTCAGAAACAACCCCCCTACTATTTATAATTTTCTTAACTATTTTTGATATATTCACAGATATCATATTATCATATTCACAGAGTTTCAAGACTTTAGAAGCAAATTTATTTTTCAACCCCTCAAAACCACCCCCTTAATACCTAGAATTTTTTCACTATTTTTCCTGTCTTCTAACAACTATTTTAAGCTTATTTAGAAATTTCTAGAATTTTGTCCACCTAGACGTTGCAAATGGCCCACAGTGCGACGATTTTCACGCGTCGGACTGGACAATCGGAAAATATATTTTGTCGGACAATTCGAAAATTGGATTCTACATATTTTGATTAAGCAATCTTGAAAAAATCAGCTGGTTATCAATAAATTTTAGTCGTTATTTCGGCATGATTAGGGTGGTAGAGACCCTTAACGTTCCAACATTTATGTCGGGCAAATTTTTTCTCGCGCATTTCATTAAGTTTCCTTGCGACTACCTTTTGCAAAAGTACAATATCTACAAATTTTTTATACAACGGGAAATGCATCTCTTTCGGAAAAATGGGAACGGGAAAGTCGCGTTTACAAAAATTTTCGCAGAGGAAAAAAGTGGCAGACTAGGCGCAATTATCCATACAAGAAGTTATAAGTGGGTATGTATAAATTGCACTTTATGTCAGCGGGTACCTAGACTATAAACATTTGAGACCGATTTATTGTTCCCTTTTCGAGCCAGTTAAGTGAAAAAATAATTCTATTATTTCATTTTTAATTATTTATCTAGTAGACGTCGAGAACGAGAGAAATACTCTGCAAAGGTATTAACTTATATGTTTTGCTATTAAATGTGGTTGATATAATACACAATAATGTATCTAATAAAATGAAAATAATACTTTACATATTTATTGAAATTTTCCTGCATAGACAATACAAAACGGATTCGTAATTTTATCCAATTGGTACGCCACGGTTGAGTTCCACACGTTGCATTCTACGCTCGATTAAAACCGTTTATTATACACACAAACAAGGACGGGGCCACGGGCACCCCGAGTTTTCGTCTACCACAGAGAAATTACGGTTCTAATTAATATAATTCATCTTCCCCATTATTTGATTAGTTCCAAGTATATTTCGAGTCCTGTGGGAATAACTTATCCCTTATGTACACCACTAGACAAATCTTACTTTGTATTCACCTCATCGTTAGTGTTCTACCGGAAACTACATACGTGATGGGCCCGAAATTATGATAGGAGACAGCGCAGTTTCCGGCTGAACAGAAATTATTGTATGGGACTGAAAGCTTGTCAAGCACACCATATTATGGGCACGGGTCGAGGGCAATTAAGTTTATTGTTGGTTACGTTATCAATTTATTCATGGCATACATCAGTAGCCATGGATTTTGGACAATAGGTCGATTAAATATACCCTAATTGAAACTCTAAAAGACTTTCATTATTACCTAGCGCATCAATAATGTATTTATCCTAATTTCTTACAAAATTATGATTGCCTCAATTTTTAAATTTAAATACAGAGAATGTAATATTTCACCGTTAACTTTGTAATAATTACAGTTATAATTTGTTGTCTTAGTTCTCTAGACAATAACTATATAATCACTATACACAGCGGTTCGGAAAATCATGGAATATACAGTGTGACACACTTAAGACGAAGACACCATATAACTTTTTTATTTTTGTTCCCATTTGAGTCAAATTTTATTCAAGTATAGAATAAATTAGGATCTACTTATAACCAGAAGAACATTCGCCTCCTACAAATGCAAAGCCACTTGCGGTACCAAAATATGCGGAAAAATCAAAAAATCATATTAGGAATTATTATCGGAAAGTTTTATCAATAAACCTTGTTCAGAATTGTCCAAAAACATTAAGTTTAAAATTTAATCAGGATAAAAAAATATTAAAATTTTGATTAAAATAATGTCCAAGTCCGAAAATACCATTCTAATGGGTTTTTTTGTTTAGAAAACTGTAATATGGCAATTTTGTTTGAAATTGAACCCAAGCTGCCAGGAAGTGGTCAAGCAATTTGCAATTTTTTTAAAATAATTATTTTTAAAATTTTAATTTTTCAATTTTCTTATTTTGATTAAATTTTGGACTGTTTTTGGACAATTCTGAACAAGTTTAATCAAAAAAATTTTGCGATAAAAAAATCCTAATATGATTTTTTTTTTATTTTTTCCGCATATTTTCGTACCTCAGGTGGCTTTGCATTTGTAGGAGGCGAATGTTTTTCTGGTCATAAGTAGATCCTAATTTATTCTATACTTGAGTAAAATTTGCTTCAAATCGAAAAAAAAAAAAAATAAAAAAGTTATAATAGACATAAGGGTATCCTCGGTTAAGGTTGGCGAAATCCCCTAAGCTTAGATTTTTAAATAAACCGGATAAAAGTGTTACTTTGACCTTAAAACTAGGGTTTCCACGGTCCACAAGTTCATTGCCCCCCCCCCCCCCCCCCCGGGACACAAAAGGTGTTTTTTGTTTTTATTTTTTTTTTCTGACGACAAGCTCGAGCGAATAATTTGAAATTTTCCATGAAGGTGGGCTATTGGAAAACTCAGTCAGGGATTTTTTTCAAGGTCATCAAAGGTCATTAAAAAGATTTATGGCTTTTAGAAACATGCAGAAAATACAAAAATTTGATTTTTAGTGTAGTTAATTACAATGTGCACCAAATTTTATTTAGCCATTTTTTTACAATTATAAAAATATGAATTTTTCCAGAACTTTGGAGTGGTGCGCTATATTGAAAAATTCGATTTTCTCGATTTTTCACATTTTGTGCGTTTTACATGGAAAACGCCATATATTGCAATAATTGCAATATAAAATAAAATAATAATAATAATATTAAAATAAGTTATTTTTAGCTCTTTGAACGATGGATATTTTGTTGTTTTTTTTGTCTCTCTAACTCATTTTTTACTCGAATTATGATGATTTTAAGCAATAAAACTAGAATTTACACCACTCATTGTATCTATTTTGTCATAAAAGTTTTGCTTTTGTTAAAATTATGATTGCCATAGAGTAAGTTAACACATAATATATAGGGTGTTCAGAAAATTAAGAAATCTAAAAATTATGTAAGAGTGAACGACGTTCAATGTTATTGATATGAAAAACTATCACTAAAAAAAGTTGTTTAGATTTAAAATTTATGGAAAAATCTGCCTAATTCGACTTTTTTAAAAATTGTTCAATGCTGTTAAAAATAAAAGTAAAAAATTAACTACACTAAAATCACATTTTTGTATTTTCTACATGCTTCTAAAAGCCATAAATCTCTTTAATGACTTTAGATGACCTTGAAAAATAATTCCCTGAATGAGTTTTCCAATAGCCCACTTTCATGGAAAATTTCAAATTACTCGCTCGAACCTTTTACCCCAGTAGAAATCAATTTTTAGACATATGGACTTGCTAATGAAGTTAGGGGAGTTGAAAAGTGATTTCCTTTACAGATTATTCTTTATAACAAGAAAACTATTACTCGTATTATACTTTTATCTTTACTTGTATTTCTGCTTACATCATTGCTATAAAATATTATTTTGGGTATTCAGACATCTTTGAAGGAAACAATTCGTTTCTTTCATATACCATTGATCCAAATCTGATCAAGCTAGAATATCAACAACGAACCGACTTGTCGACTTCTTTCATACACTTACTGTATCTAACATTCAACATGAAAAAAAAAACAAGGAAACATTCATTCTTTCAATATACTGACGATCTAAGGTTTCTTAAATATATTGGCATGATCAGACTTTTTTAAATTTTAAAAAAATTAGGTGAATTATAGCCCAAGAATTTACGCGCAAATTGATACCTCATATCAAAAGAACAAAAATAGAATTAATATTTGAAAACAACTAATACAGTTTTGTGACCAGTGCTGTGTATTAAGAAACGAAAAGAGCGTAATTGAACAAACAACCCAAGACAGGCAAAAGCAAGATAAGTACCTCCTTTTTCATTTTTAAGTACCTTCCCAGACAAGTGTATTTATAACCATTGAAGGGTTTAGGCCCTCACCCTTGAAGAGTCGACATTGTCGACAAGTTTATGGCAATAAATTAAAGCATGGCATGATATCCCTCTGTAAACCTGTAAATTATTTTTTAACCATTATAAAAATATTCAAATGAATTTGATCTGTCTGTAAAGTATGGTCATATAAATTTCTTTTGTTAACCTTCAAATAATCTTTTTTCATAATTATTAAAAATACTCAGGCGAATTTAATATAAATTGAACCCCTAATAATCAAACGTATATGGTCATAATATTCTCTTAGGTAAAATATCAAGTGAGGGTTTTCAGGTCGAAATTACGCTCATTGTCAAGTGTAATAACTTAAAAATAAGTCAATAAATAATCCTTTCTAGCATATTTACATATGAGTCTGGCCAGGGGCGTGCCCCATCAGGGTGCCAGTGTACTGTGTGGAATTGAAGCAATTTAAGAATATAATGGGAATTTGGATGGAATTGGTGGCCATTGGCTTGGTTTCGGTGCTATTGGAATTTGGAAAGCCTCATCCATGCTATGGAAACATACAAATTGTTTATGTTTCTGGTGCGGCTAGGGTGGGACTGAGAAAGTTTATTAAAATGTTTAAAAAGGTTAGGACCGTAACAATGACAAGCAGGGGGTAAACGGGAGACAGTAGCTCTCCGGAAAGCACAAGAATGATGTATCTACTGCGGAGCGCGGGAGCGAGGACACATTGGCTACTGGTGCGAGGGATCGACGGCGACGGGAATTGTCTGTGTGGAGCGCTGGGCCATCGTTGGAAGGAGAAAACAAAGAAAACACATTCCTTTTTGTGTGCCATCACTTGGTCTGGATACAGAGTGCGAAGGATACAGTTTTTGAGTTAGGTGAAGGATGAGTGTTTGAGAGGTGATGCATACCTCGGGACGTGTGATTGACGATTTTGTGAGTGGTGATTGGTTTTGTATATGATCCAGAGCTAGGTGCAATGTTTTTGGTGTGGTGTGGTAGAGCGGATCAAAAGGAGAGGGGAATGGAGGGGAGGAGAGGTATCACAGAGAAGTGTTGTTGATCCTGACTTTTTGTTGGTGTATAGTTTAATAGGAGTGTGTTTTGTGGTATTGCATATTTTTTGACGTTGTGGGTGTTACAATATAGTGTTGTGAATCTGATTACATAATATTTTTCTTAAGTAAATTATCAAATGAGGTTTTCAGGTCAAAATTACGCTCGTTGATAAGTGAAAAATTCTACATTAAATTCTTCACTAAAAACAGGGAGACCAGGTTACACGTGGAAATCACAAAAAGGATAGAAATGTACGCAATGAAGTACTGGGGAGACGTATAAAGAAGGGAACCAACACACCTACTGAAGAAAACACTGAACAGCAGCAAACTTAAAATGGGGAGAAGATGTAACACGTGGACAACAACAATCGAGAGGATCATGAACAAACTGGGAAAGGACCAAACATACTGGGAAAGAAAAGCGAGGGGAAAGAATAAATTTCACAAAGAAATCGGAGCGATATATACTCTACCAGAATCAGAAACGGAGGAATCAGAAGCCTCAGAAGAAGAAGAAGACTTGTAGAAACAGAAGTACAAAAATAGGAGCACAGATAGCAGCGACACAACGCGGCAACATATCTCACAAGAAGACCCAGAATAGGCAGAAGCCCAGAACCAAAAATACAAAAAAAGGGGGCTTAAACGCTCCCTCACGACATAATGCGGTAACGCATCTCACAAATACCTACACCTCCCATCCCACATTCCTTTACCATGCGCCATGTGGCTCTCGCTGCTGGCAACAAGCTTGACCTTAGTCCAACCCAGCGTGGACGTAGCAGGCCCAGCTGTATAACTTGGGAGTGGCAGTAATGCCTACCGCACGCTGGTAAATCAATCAATCAATCAATCAAAGATACGTCTCGTACAAGCAAATAAAATCCATGCTATCCGAAGTTTTTGTCGGTCCAAGGGTTTCGGTGAAATACATTGTTTGCACCCTGTATTTGTTACCTGTTTAACTGAGTTTTTTATTAAGAAAAAAGATATGCATGTGTCCATCCCACTCCTGTCGGAAGTAAAGATAGGATAAATCTTAAATAAATTCTTAAACATATTTATATGCATATAATTAAAGAAATAAAAAAGTAACTAATTAAGGTGTTCCACTGCTTTCTGTGGTATTTTCTGAATAACTTCTTATATTATTTATGAATTTCGGATGTAGATCGATTAAAATATATCGATTGGTGTCAAATCGGGCCCATCTGTGCTCCAGTTTCTATGGTACTTTATCGATAATGTTTTCTGTGTCTACCTACATATCGGTGCAATTAAATCCTTTGTTGTTAGATCGAGTCAGTGTGTATTCAATTGTCTTCGATGGTGTTTTATTGAAGGTTTTTTTAAATTTATTTTAAATTAAATTCTATGGTTGGCTGTACTGAAAAGTATAGATTATAACCGGTCTGAAAAGTCAGAAAAGTGTAGTGCACCATCTATGGTATACTAGATATACTATTTACATCTGGTACTACGCGTGGATTATATCAGAAGTAATAATCTGTATTCGCTGTGATGACTTGAAATAGTCGAACTTTGACAAATATTTACTTCTGAATAATATTTACCATCTTGCATAGATGACACCGTTAATGCCTAGTGGTCATACTACACAAGAAATATATGGAGTATTGGTTGAAGAGTTTGTATTTTCGTATTTAAGTAGAATTATAAATGCACAATGCTTATAGTGTTTCTCGATCATGCGGCAGGTCACCTGCATAAACTTTCTGTTTTAAAACATCCCACAGAAAAAAATCCATTGGTGTAAGGTATGGTGATCTTGTAGAAAAATTAATTGGAGCGTATCTTCCCATTAAAGTTGGGCGATTCGACTCTTTTTAAGGATTCGTACCAAATGAATCCGTATCAAGAAAAGATTCGTATCGATTCGTACGATTCGTACCACTTCGTATCACTGATTCCATGATACTAAACACTATCATGTACTGATTCGTACCATTCGTACTATTCGTATGTTTCGTACCACTGATTCCATGATATGAAACAGTATCATGTACTGATTCGTACCATTCGTACTATTCGTACCCACACTTCCACTCCACAGTGTTCAGCATAGATTATAGAATATTATTATATGTGGTGTTAGTTAGGGCCAGAGTATTATAATGTTATATTAACCATATAGTGTAAACTTTTAAGACTTCGAGCACCTTCTATTTCATTAATAATATCGTCGTCGTTATTACACATCAGTAAAAAGATAGATAGATAGCGTTTATTTAACCATATTATATACATATTTGTACATTTGTAGCAAGTCAACTAAACAAAAAACAATAACAAAAAAGTAAAAAAAAGGGTAATATATCACAGATTTTGTAATCAGTATGTTGTATAAAATCCATGAATGCTATCTTGCAGTAGGTACATTGATAATCATATAGTAATAATCAAATATTTCGAATATATCCATCATAGTACGTATAAAAACAGGGAATTTTTTCAATTATGAGATTACGAGTATTTTAAAATCTGAAATCTCCAGTTTAAACGCGCGGTCCCCATCCGCCGTTTGAAGTTTAACCTTATACAGCAGGCCCAGTATCGCATCGCAATACCGGTACCGAAATTCCATATTCGTACCAATTCTGTATCAATCGTATCGGCGATACGAAATGTATCAATCGTATCGGCGATACGAAATGTACGAATCTTTTATTTTTGTGGGATTCGTACCATTCGCACCACTGCAAGGATTCGTACCAATGGTACGAATCATACGAGTACTACCCACCTCTACTTCCCATCCATCTGGCTCCAAAGTGATCTGTCAACCACTGCCGTACCAAAACTGAGGAATGAGCTGGGCAACCGTCTTGCTGCCAAAAAATGTTACGCCTTACTTTCGGTTCCGGAGTGTTTATAAATTGCAATACAAAGTTTTCCAAAAGGTCCAAATAAACATGCTGATTTAAATTTTCTTCTAAGAAATATGGACTAACGATTCGATCATAAAAAATACCACACCATACATTCACTTTTTTATAAGGTTGACTTCGTTTGTGAATGACATTGTTTGGATTTTCAAAAGCCCAATAACAACTGTCTTGTGATGAAACGTGGCCATTGGTACAAAATGTTGCTTCGTCAGTAAAAAAAAAAAACATTCTGTGAAAACTTCTATCTACGAGGTAATTCTCATAAACAAAAATCCAATCGCTTCTCTTCATCTCCATTTTCAAGTGTATGTCAGAACCTTGGCTTAAACGGTCGAACTATGTTTTCCATATAGATTCTCTGTAAATGACTTTTACTTACTTCCAGTCTTTGTGAGCGTTTCCGTAAAGATAATTTCTGGTTTTCTATTACTGAATTTATTGCCAAAAGTGTTGCCGCATCGTCTTCATTGTACTTTTTCTTGGATTTTTTGACATCCAATAGATCCAGTTTCATTGAATTTTTTTTACAAGTTTGCGCAATGATTGGCGCGATACCGCCGTGTTAGGGAACTTTTGGTGGAAAAGGTTAATTGCATATCGATAAGAGACGTCTCCAATCCCATAACATTTGATTAAATAAATTCTTTCTTGTTTGGTAAACATTTTTTAAATAATCAACAGAACACTAATAAATGCAGATGTAAGATAGTAATATTCTACACAATGTCACAATGACGTTTGTCAGTTCAATATTATCGACAGCATACTGTTTCTTAATTTGAATTCTTATTCATATTAATAAGTTCAACGTAAAAAGATAAACGCAATAAAAACATAAAAGTCAAAATTTAGACTTCATAATTTGTATTTAGGCTTTATTTTGGATTAAAAACAACTTTGTTTTATAAATATTTTGTCCAAAATAATAAATAAATGTACTTCTCTCTTGAGGCATTTTGATGTTTTCTTAATTTATTAATACCAGGTACATCTGATCTAATATTTTTATATGGTAAATTTATTTTTTCGACAAGCAGAATTTTTTATAAAGAATGACTTTTCATCGTAAAATCAATAATAGAGATGTTTTTCCTTTTGTCAACTCTATCCGGGGACACATTGTATATTTAAGGATATGTCGACCAAAATATTCCAGTTAGGGATCAACGATGTTAAGAAATCATTTGTTGGTTTCGATATTGACATCGACAACTAAATATCGATAACCCGTTATCATCGACCTCAACATCGATTTTGACAATATCGATTTAAAAAATCGATGTTTTGCCCTTTATCATTGATGAAAATCGAATATCGATGAATATCGCTTATCTCTAATCCCTGTTGATTCAGCCTGCGTATTTATGTGTCGAAGATATACAAAGTATTTATTTATTAACGCACTTCATTTTATTGCGACCGTGAACTCAGATTTGAAATAAATATACCGCTTCAAATAAAGATAAACTGAGCGGCAATCCCCTCTAATTTGAAAGATGCAAAATTTGATATGAATATACTTATCATAATCCTATGCTAAGAAGCCCCGGAAGCAGATTGTCATCAAAGTTTAAGGATTATCATTAACCCGATGCTATCACAAACGCCGGGGGCCAGTTATACTTTATTATTTTTATAGTTTGAGGTACGTAATTTTATTTTACGACATATTGCATAATTAAAAGCTTCAAAAATAATGAACGGCTATTTTCCGTACTGTTATATGAATGATAAATTATAATTATTTGATACCCCAGCCTCCTGATGCGTACCCAGGTAAGTATAAATGGCGTCTTTTAATACTCTAATTGTAGATCATAGTCTCAACATCAAATTATTATACCAACTTTGTACTGGGTGGTAACTCCAATCGGGATACCTCGCTTCCTGTCTGGTTGTCTTATTAGGATTGAGAAACATAATTTTAGGGCCCTAGGCAAGCAGTGTGGGTATCACTTTGCTGTTCTATGGCAGAATTAGAGGGTTATTATTAATACAACGGTTCTCAATGAACCTACAAAATAAAATAGAAAATAAACGGTGATAGAATATTAGTTAATATATTATACTGTTCGCAAATACGAAAACGAAGAGTATATAGCATCGATAACACCATAAATGTGACTCACAGAGAAAAAATGTATGTCAGTGAACGAATTCTGAGCAACTCTCAAAATGTCTGTTTGTCCGCCTGTCCGTCCGTGCGGCAGTTATATTAGGTGATGGGTCATATGTAAAATTGCGTAGTAGAATGGCCATTTCTGTTATGTAAGGTGATCGTCAGAGGCATGCAAACTATCACGTTTTATGTAACCTAGGTTTTATAATGCCTTTAGGGCAAAATTTTACTAAAGTTTTAACATTGCAGTTACAGTTCTACAAGAGTTTAGAACCATTGAGTAATTCCAAGGTTCAATAAAACTCAATTAGAATAATTTCAATTTAACAAAATTTATTCAACATCAGAAGATTATCAAAAGATGTGAGAACACACATTAATATTTATTTATAGATAAGAAATGATATCACTCATTGTTGAAATGTTTTATTCATAATAATACATAAATAATCTAATACGAAGTTTCACTCAATCTACACCCAACAACCTTTACTATAATGAATAAATATTTACTGACAGTTCTTGAATAGAAAATAATTAATGGCAAAGATAAAATATATTGATATACGTCACTTTAAAAGAAATAATATGACAGTTAATACGTCAACTTGACATTTAGTTTGACAATTGATATGTCATGTGATACTTTGATATTTAATTGATTTGACAGCTGTCATTTCATATTTAATTTATTTGACTGCTGTCGCCATGAATACTAAGGACAAGGATAACGCACGCCGTGCTTTCAACATTTCCGTGAAACTGGAAGAAAGAAACAGGCGTTATAGATGGCGCAGCACTCGCGAGCACACTGGAGCGCGAGCTGCTCATTGGCTAATGACATTTTTGCTAGTGTTACTAGCGCCATCTTCTTTCTTCACATTTTGCGGATCGGTTTTCATCGGAATTCCCGTCAGCGTCCGTAATCCTTGTCTTTATAATTCATGGCTGTCGCTTTAGTTTATTTGACATTTGTCACTTTGACGATTAACTAATGTGACAGCTGTCACTTTGATATTTAATTAATATGGCATGTGTCACGTTGACATTTAATTACTCCTCGCATTTAATCTAATACAGATTGATACAAAGAAATATGCAAATATCCGTAATGTAACTATAAAAATGCTGACAGAAATACTGATGACATATTCAAATATCATCGCTAGTGTCTATTCACCGTCGTCACTCTAGCTGTCGCACTAGCCACAACGTACCGAACTTCTAACACATAATGGTCCATAATGAAACTGTTGCTAGGCAACAAATACAGTATGAATCATGACGTGTCAGGTCCGCTATGCAATATGACATTCCATGCAAAATGTAGCTGTTTATGGTTGAATTTACGATCGTTTAGTGGACATATTTCGATGTTGTAGAAAAAGTAATTTTACAATAATTTTTTTGGTCATGTACTTTAGAAAATTGGCAAATCCGTCAGGCGGAGCTACCTTATATGACAGTTGTCACCAATCGTCTGTAACATCTATAGTGAACACGACGTTTGCAGGGTAGGAGTAGCTATACACGAGACCAATATTTCTGAAATAAGATTTGCAGATAACAAGATCAGCAACTTACTAGTTGAGTATTAGCTGCCGTGACAGAAATATCACGAAACACACAAACGCGCCTAAAACGTCTGGCAAAAGTTCTGAATAAGAAGAAGACTAGAAAATGGATGAGGTGTAAATTTCAACATATTCTTTCATCATGGGAGCATTATTTCAAATTTTACATTTGAAAAAAATACGATGAATTCTACTAAAAACGTTCTTCACAGACGAAGAGTACTTATATCAGACTTGTATAATAAAAAAAAAATGTTTTAACTTTTGCATGTACTGGAGCAATCTCTCTTCTCTTTGCAATATAACACATGCTCTATTTTTGAATTGATATTTTACATAATAGGCTTCTTGTACCATATTTAAAAGGGTTTAAATTGTTTTAAACATGATTGAAAAGGTAATAATTTCAAAGATCAATCGGATAGTTCACGCCGTACACCTGCCTGCCTGCCTGCTTCACAAAAATATTCATAAACACGCTAAAAACGTACTCTTCTCCGGTTTACTAAACTTTTTATATAATTGTTACACATTCTAGAGGATACTCTTCGCAGTTTTTTGTAAATAATGTTAGTTTTAGACATTTCTAACTCTATAGTACGAACTTAGTTGGTAAAAGATTCAATGTAAAATAAAGTAAAAGTAAAAAAAAAACTATACCATATCCCATGTGGGGTTTCGAACCTAGTGTTCCTAGGTTCGAAGTTGATTCCGAGTCAAAAGTGTATGAACTACCTATCACGTAAAAAAATGTAAAAAATTAAAATTTTTACAAAAACATAAAAATCAAAAATAAAAAATTCTCAAATTTAAATCATTAATAACATTTTTATTTACCGATCGATGTTGTTCAAAAACAATAGGGTCTTCCTCTAGCTAACACTAACTTACTGTCCAAATTTCAGTACAATCGGATTTTTCCTTCTTGAGTTATCGTGCTTACAAGAAACGTGACGGATGGACGAACGGACGGACGAACGGACGGACGAACGGACGGACAGACGGACATTTTGAAAGTTGTTCAAAATTCGTTCACTGATACAATGATATGAAAATTTTTTGTCTGCAAGCGATATTTACGGTTTTAGAAATGTGCCGATCAAATGCAATGTACTCTTCGTTTTCGTATTTGCGAAGAGTATAATTAGAAGATGGGGGATGGACGCGCGGGCGAACTTATCGAACCCTAAATAAGAAATCACTTGCAGATTTTCAATTGGTAACTGATAATTCCAAAAGTGACAGTCGAGAAGCCAGACAAGAATACATCTTGGAGGACATTGGTTTTAAGTTGCGTTTATTCTATGAAAAAAGTGATAACAAGTTTTAAAAAATTTGCTTTCATTTTTCAAGATTAAAAAATGTTAAAAGCACTGCACGTCGATGACATTGTGAACACACTATATCAGTAATGTGAAATATAAAAAAATAAACGTAGCTAAAGCGTTATTTAATATTCCTTAGGACAGGAAGCTATTGAGATTTCCATAAATAATGCAGTTGTGCTTTCCAGAGACGAGTGATTAGTTATTATTAGTGACTGAAATTGTTAAATTACCCAGAAATATCATTAGGATTGATATTAATGTTAAAACTGAAAAGAATCAAAATAATAAATCGACAGGCTTATTTCATCAAGAGTTTCATTTTCATGTTATAAATATTAGTGAATTTATGCGTTCTTATAAATTATGCATGCTATTAATTATTCTAAATGCATAAATAAATCTTAATTTATTTAAATAGTATTTACTTATTTTTAAATCTAACAGCCGTTCAATGAAATGTAAAAAGATCTAATGTGTACATTTCGTACACTTGTGTACGCTCAGTGCAAAAAGATAATGGCTTCCAAAACGATTCAGCAGAAATAATAGAATGGATGGAGAATATTGGTGCCTGGTAAGTGGGTAGTGGGCAGCCTGTTCTGGTTTGCCCTCTACTTCCCTTTCAAACATATACATCACCTTTATTTTTTCATAGCTCGTTCTATCTTCTAATCAAGATCAGGTAAGTCTCTTCATTCAAGAAATTTTGTTTCCTACTTTCGAAGCTCCTGGCCGTGGAGATTTTATATCTGTCATCCAAACGCCCCAAGCTGACCTAAGAAGTAGTTGATTTTTTCTGCATTACTCTTAGATGTAGCAGATAGAGTGGTCTGTGATTCCATCTAGTGATTCATAATAAATTGATAAGTCTATATAGTCTATAAGACAGGATTGAATTTGTCCACTTCTTTTATTTTGTCCAGGACGTGGACAACATTGGACAAAAACAACTTTTATTTTTAAAAGATACATCATTATTTTCTCTATCCTTTTTTTTTAGTATTTATTATATAGATTATTTTTTATTTTTATTAGTGGTTGATGGTCTGTGCTTCAATGCTGATAACGGTTAACGGGTATAGACCAAAAGGTGTTAGGAAAAAAACTTTTTTAAATAGTCGACGTTTCGTCGAAATTTATTGACATCCTCAGGACTATTTAGATGAGTTTTCCTTTGTTAAACTGAATTTTAAAAACAGAAACAGAACACATTGATATTAATAAATACAAGTAATTCTTCACTAGTTTATAAACTAGTCCCTCATACGTTGAAGAATTATTACTTGTATTTATTAATATCAATATGTTCTGTTTCTGTTTTTAAAATTCAATTTAACAAAGGAAAACTCATCTAAATAGTCCTGAGGATGTCAATAATTTTTGACGAAACGTCGACTATTTAAAAAAGCTTTTTCCTATCACCTTTTGGTCTATAGCCGTTAGCCGTTATCAGCATTATTTTTTATTTTGTTGTGATTTTTCTCAGGTTTTGTATTTGTTTTTTTTTTATAATATATATACATTTTTACTGTTACATGTATTTAAAAAATGCTTTATAGAATGGATTCCAAATTTTATGTTTTTCCTAGTGTGTTAATATATCTAACTGCAGAGTAGCTAGGTTTTGTATTTTTTGTTCATCTTCTGATTAATTTACAATATTCAATATACATTAATTTTAATGTACAATGACTGATTTTGTATTTTCCTATTTTGACATAGCATAGGTACATATCTAAATAAATGTTTATTAAATTCGTTGATTTTGTTCAATTTTGGCCATAACTTTTGATTTTGTCCAGAAGGAAATAATTGAACAAAATCGTCCAATTTTGTCCTCTTGGATAAATTCAAACAACCTTGCTATAACGATAAGATATAACGACACCAAAATTGGAATGTTAGCTTAAAAAAGGAGATATTTCAAAACGATTTTCGTTAAATAACTCGAACAGTACTACGTTGAGCGAAAACATGCTAGAGACAAATAAGAAAGCTACTAAATTGAGGATGGATTTCTGGAAAGTTAACGTTTTCGGAGATCTGGAAGTATAAAGTTGGCATCCGAACGTTTATAAATGAAGCATTTAGTTTAAATATTAATTATCTCAGAAACTATATAGTACAGTAAATGGAGGTAAAAAATATGCAAAACTTCGGAATAATGTCATATTCAACAGATTTCGTTCATTTTTGGCAGTATAATAGTAAATGTTTCACAGAAAAGTTTCTATATTGTGCGGAGGCTTGCTAATTTATAGGGGGTGGATGCCACCCCCTCTCAGGAGGTGGCACTTTAAAAAATATATATATTTATTGGTGCTGAAGTAGAATCAAATTTTAAGAAGAAAAAGTTCTATGCAATTTTTCACATAAAATGATTGTTTTTATGTTATAACGACTTCAAAATTGCGATTTTAGCTTAAAAAAAGTATTTCCAAACGGCTTTCGTCAAGTATTTCGAAAAGTATTACTTTATCGAAAAAATGTTGCAGACCAATTACAGAAAGTACAAACTGGGAATTAATTATATTTTTTGTTTATTGATGTAGGATTGATAATTTCGGAGATATTTAAGTTTACACTTGGCATCCAAGTGTTCATAAGATAATTATTTAGAGTTAGACTTAAATATCTCAAAAACTGTGACACCTACGTCAAGGATGCTAATAAGTGGAATAATAGGTTATTAATTAAGTTTTCAATTGATTTTTTATTTGTTTCTGTAGCATAAAAAACAAAGAAGTTATGACCGAAGCAATATGCGTCTACACATTTTTTTTTAATAACAACGTCGCCATTTTGTTACTGCAATTAGCCAGTAATTAAACAAAAGGCATTTCAAACACTGTTTCTCATTAGTATATAGCATGACGTAGATGCTCAAATTTTTTGGTTTGTAAACAGCACTTGCTTTAGAAAAAAATACAGTTTAAACTATAAAGGTATTTTCGATAAAACGTATTTTTTTTTCTTTTTCCAAATATCTCAATAAATATTAGTTTTATTGAAAAGCGGGTAGAGACCAAAAATAAAGCTTATAAACTGATAATGAATTTCGCTTGTTTATTTATTTACATAGATTTAATAGTTTCGGAGATATGAAAGTTTAGAAATGGCGTGTCTGAACGTTTATAAGACGAAAAATGCAGTTTAAAGGTTAAATATATCAAAAATTGTGACTCCTACGTCAAACATGCTAAGAAATGAAATTAAAGACAATTAATTGCGATTTCAAATTATTTTTTACTCGTTCCCGTAGCATAAGAAATAAAGAAGTTATGACGAAACATGTGCGTATTTATATTTTTTTATATAAAAAGGTCGCCATTTTGTTACTCTAATTAGTCAGTAATTTAAAAAAATTATCTCATATACAGTTTTTCGTTAAGATGTAGAATTACCTAGATGCTCAAATTTTTTTGCTCATTTAAAGCACTTGCTTTAGAACAAAATGCATTTTAAACTTTCGGAACACTTGGATACCAAATACAAACTTAAATATCTTCGAAATTATTAATCCTACATCAATAAACAAAAAATATAATTAATTCCCAGTTTGTACTTTCTGTAATTGGTCTGTAAAATTTTTTCGATAAACTAATACTTGATGAAAGCCGTTTGGAAATATCTTTCTTTTAAGCTAAAATCGCAATTTTGAAGTCGTTACAACTTAAAAACTATCAATTTATGTGAAAAATTGCATAGAACCTTTTCTTCTTAAAATTTGATTCTATTTCAGCTCCAATAAATATATATATTTTCTAAGTGCCCCCCCCCTGAGAGGGGGTGGCATCCACCCCCTATAAATTAGCAAGCCCCCGCACAATATAGAAACTTTTCTGTGAAGCATTTACTATTATACTGCCAAAAATGAACGAAATCTGTTCAATATGACATTATTCAGAAGTTAAAACCTCTAGTTACTGTACTAATAGCCTTTACGTCAAAAATGCAAACGACCAAAATGAAACAATGTTAGACTTTCAAATCTTGATTATTTCTGTAGTATAAAAGTTGTGACAGAAACAATGTGTTTTCTGACATTTTTTTAATAAAAATATCACCATTTTGCTAATGTAAGTAATTAAAAAATATATTCTCATATACTTTTTTTCGTTAAAATTATTATAACATGATCTAGAGCCTCAAATGTTTTAGTCCGTTTACAGCATTTACTTTAGAAAAGAACTGAATTTTAAACTATAAAGGGATTTCTCAAAAAATGTAAAATTTGTGTTTCTTTGCAAATATCCCAATAAAGCTTATAAACTAAGAATGAGTATGTTTTTTTTATGTGGGATTAATAGTTTCGGGATATTTAAGTTTATAGATGGTATATGAACATTTATATGATGAAAAATTTAGTTTAAATGTTGAAGACCTTACAAACTATGACACTTCCATAAAATATTCTAAGGATAAGATAAATTAATCAATCTTTAAAATGATTTTTGCTTCTATACCATAAAAAATAAAGATGTTATTGCCGAAACAATGTGTGTTTTCACATTTTTTTAAACAAAATGTCGCCATTTTGTTATTGTAATTATTCAGTAATTCAGAATTTAAAAAAAAGCTGTTTATTTCGTTAATATATAAGCATAACATAGTTATAATAAAACATATTTTTTGTCTGTTAAAGCACTTGCTTTAGACAAAATTCCCATCCACCATATTGGAGCCGGCATTTTGAATTTCTTCATTTTGGCTCCAGATACGTAATCGGTGATCCCAAAACATAAAGTAATACTTTTTCAAATATTAAATATCTAAATTTAGGAGTGGTTCTCACCCCTTGAGGGTAAGAGCAAGTGTCAGGGCCATATATAAACTGAATATGATACCTTTTACACTAATTATAACCCAAAACAAAATTATTATTACATATGAGGTTATTCCTAAGTTTTACATATTTTTTACCTCTAGTACTGTACTATAAAGCATTGCGAATCAAACTTCCACATTTCTTGATCAGGAATTAAAGGACAATGGTCTGATTTTCTACGATGAAGATATTATTGAAAATAGTATAATCATATTACCTATATCACATAATAAAAGTTGCAACGATACGTTTTTCAAATTAATGAATCGAATGAACCCGCAAATCACGAAATTTCTACTTCTAGTGGACAGTTTCTATTATATAATATCCCAATCTTCTCCACACTGGTTTTAACATAAAAATAAAAATAATTTAATCAATATAATTGCATACTGGCAGGTAAGCATTATTAAAATATATCCTTACTGCCAAGTAAATTTTCTGATGATACTGTATAATAATGCATTATGTAAAAATATTTAGCCAACTTGTAATTCTTATCAAAAATTAATATCTAATACTTACAAAATTTATGTTTGAATAAATGTTATAGGTCTATAAATTATGAACAATAATAATTTAATATATTACAGCAAATTATACCTTGTGAGAATATTACACCTGAGTGAAACTGAAAAAAAATGGAAAATGAAAGTAATAATACATCTAACACTTTTACCGTTAGTCAAAAATTACCCATATAATACAAGTAGTATTAGTATTACAAAATAGGGCCTTCACATTAAAAATTAATCCACGTGTACTGACATCTACTCTGTAGAAACAATGTATGATATATCCGGCCACTGACATATCGAATTATTTATTTTAATTATATTCGTCGGTAATATTCTTTTAGATTTCGTAACAGAAAAATTAATAAACACACTGTAATTTCTTCATTTTCATTCATTCATTCATGTTTAGTATGATGGTGGTAGTTACATACACCTGCTCAATAGAATGAGGAAATAGCCAACACCCATCTTAAAAGTCGTATTACTATATTCAACTAAAATAATCCCGTTGAAATCTGACGAAGTGGGGATGGTTGAAAATGTATCACAAAAATTAGTCTTAATCTAATCATTCAGTGGTCGAGATCCGTTCTACAATAAATCGGTAAGTTTTGGAGAAGTTCTGATTTTTGGTTCTTTTATGTTTTTTGGGTGCTGATTACGAATTTCCACTTTGCCACTACAAAAAATTTCTGGAAATATCAAAAAAAGCAATAAAAAAGATTAAAAATGCATCTTTTTGTTTTTCTAAACCATGCTCTTTTTGATAAAAGTACTATGAAGAAAATCAATAGGCAAAAGTAGGGGTATCGATAAGCTAAGAAAATTGATCCCAATATGACAAAAAATTTAACTATATTTTTTTTTATATTTCTCATTATTTTAGTAAAATACAGGACACTAACTTAACGCTACAATAAATTAAAAGTAAAAATGACTACGTTTTCTTCACGAGAAATATCGACAAACTGAGGTCAAAATGGCTTTTTTTGGAAAGTTGTACCCATTTTTTTACTATATCGAGTTTTTTTAGACGAGCGCATTTTTTGGCAGTTTAATTTTTGTATTTGTTGACGTCTAAAGAACAACATGTAAAAAAAATCACCATGCTAAAAAATGCGCTCATGTCTAAAAAACTCGATATAGTAAAAAAATTAATTTTCCAAAAAAAGCCATTTTTATCTCAGTTTGTCGATTTTTCACGTGAAGAAAACGTAGTCATTTTTACTTTTAATTTATTGTAGCGTTAAGTTAGTGTCCTGTATTTTACTAAAATAATGAGAAATATAATTACATTTTTTGTCATATTGGGGTCAATCTTCTTAGTTTATCGATACCTCTCCTATCCTACATTTTACTCCCCCTGTGTTTTATTTGTGATAGTATATTAGAAGATGGAAGTAAAGTGACTGTAGTTAAACAAAAGTGGTTAAAAACATTTAGTGAAGCAAGTAAGCAAAGGAAGGATGCAAAAGGAGTCCATTTGAATGGAAAAAGATCAATTGAAGTTCACGAAAAATGCAGAAAACAGTACGTCAATAAAAAAAGAATTGCTGCCCATGTGAAGAGAGCACAACAGAGTGGTCAAACGCTTCAATACGCTCGTCTATACCTGGTCTTGGCTTCAAAGATCACTGTTTTTGTGTGGAATTCTGAAAACACCAGAGTTTATTCAGGAACAAAAAAGGCTTCCTGCTTCTAAGTGAAATCCTGTGTATAGTGTTAGGCAGTTAAAAGTTACAGAAAACGTTATACAACTCGCTAAAAAACGTAATGATGAATATGGATGAGCCATACTATGACGTGTTGGGCCAGTTCCTAACTTAATAACAGCTGATGGACAGTATCATCTCACGTGCATAAAAAAAATCCCGAGGAATGTTATAGCTATATTAAATCACATTTCATGCAAATGTAAGAAAGGCTGCCGAGGGAGTTGTGGCTGTAGGAAGGCAGGTCTATATTGTTCGCAAATTTGTTTAAACTGTGAAGGAAACTGCGACAACTTGGAGAAAGCTGATATGGACGAGGATGAGATCAAAAACTTGAAGCAGAATAATCCAAAGGTATTTTGAATACTACTTTTACGAACGCAACTTTGCAATCTTCAATATCCTACTTCCGATTGATTAATACCTTAATCACTCCTTGATGGAATTACAGTGAATTAACAACACTGTTCTACATATTTTCTTCTTTTTCAGGCGAAGCAATTAGATGGTATTTTTATTGATACATTTAATTTGCGAACACAACTATACATATCTTTAATATTCTAATTGCCATGGTTTTATACCTTAGCTTTGATACAGTCAGGTTGACCTTGCATTACATTTTTTATGTCGTTTCAGGAGAACGAAATTCTTGGGATGAAGAGAACAAGGAATTCGGACAGCCCGGATCTTCTGCGATAAAGTGCCAAGACGATTCTAATAATCTGTTTAATTATTACATAGTACATATTTCTCTTGTATATTATATTCCTACACATTTAAGAAAATTATTAATAATAATGTTCTCTGCTTACTCTCTGTATTTTGTATTTGCAGGTAATATTTTTCCTCGAAAAGTACATAAGTTTTCATGTCATAAGGAAAAAATCAAAAAAGGAACTTTTGTTTTTTTTGAGATTTTTTTATATTTTCCGGAAATTGTCGAACTGGTAAAATACAAATTCGCAATCAACACCTCGAAAAACATACAAAAACCAAAAATCAGAACTTTAAAAGGTGGTGTTCCGAGGGTGGCGGGTGATCATTCCCTTTGAGTTGTACACGAAATCCCAGATCGAACGACCCGCCACACTCAAATATAAACGTCAGATTTAAAAAAAGGGTGGTTTTAACCTCTTTGGGGGGTGAATAGGTGAACCGATCGGTTAAAGCTCAACGGATTTGGATTCCCCACCATCGAAAACGGGGGGGAGGGGGGGTTACTACCAACTTTTAATGGCAAATTACAATTTTGGGATGTACGAAGAGAGCAAAATAGTAGCCTGTTTGGTTTAATAAAAAATATTTAGGATTTATTACTCCAACACGGGCAATCGTTCGATAATGTAAATACATTTTTTAAAGAAAATCTTCCCTTGATATTTTTTCTATAAACTGATATTTGAAAAATTCTCATTTTTCAACCGACTTTTTCAAGATGGCGGCCAAAGCCGACCTTGTCAGAGAATTTAAAATTAAAATGTGTTTTTGGACATCTAAGGAAAATAAAATGTCAGCTTGTTTGGAATAATTCCTGATCACGAAATTCTTCCCGACTGTAGATACTATCACAGTAGGCTAGAACCACCTTTAAATGAAATATGCATGCACTCTCTCAATTTCTACGGGAAATGATAGCTTTATCTGTCCTGAAACAATTCCCGTAAAATCTGAAATCATTCCCTTGGCCGTTTCCTAAAAAATTGACTTTTAATTTTTTTTTTTTTGAAAACTGATTTTTTGCATTGATAAGCTTGTTAATATGTCAATCAAGAAAGTAAAATTAAACATTCCAATACAAATTTAAACTTAAGGCAAGTTTGGGGAAATAACATACAAAAAACCCTAATGCTCGACAACTCCAGACGTGTTGATAATAATCGGGTTATATAAACTTTCCAAGTAGTCAATTTAGACAAAATCATTAGATCTATTCTTATGTTATTTTGAATGACAGTAATTTTTGTCTACCAATATATCCGTAACCAATGAATAACATTACTATTTGCGTAACTGGATTTGCTAGGGAAATCCGAGCACCTCTACTGGCCGTCTGAGTAAACTTTTCATTCGCTCAGTGAGACAACGGATGAATATGAGAACCATACCACCGCCAATGAAGACAACCCACAGAAGAGACATGACGATAACCCAACCATCCACCCACTACCCTGCAGGTACCGGACGAAACGCCGTCCAGTACCCGTAGTCACCTAGCTCCGTGCAGACCGAAAGTGCTACCAAAGCACTTAGGTCTGCACTTCCTCGAGCTCATCCCTACCTAACCGATGATCCGGATGGCAGGATGTCAATTGACATTCTGCGTACCGGCAGTCAATCCCTGCCAAAAATACCTTTCCGAACAGACAGATGTCCCGGGGGGTGACAAGCTGGCAAAGAAAGATCATCAAGACAGAAGAGCGCCAGAAGATAAAGGTCTTAACCAGCAAGATTCAACAAGCCAGGGCCCGGGGAGGTGGGTCGAAATCATCCACACCGCTTACATTTGTTAATGTAAAGTAAGCTCGCCCACCCCGCACGAGGCCGGTCCAGGTCTACAGCGATGTACTAGGGTAAAGAGCAGTAGTCCTGCTCGACCTTAGATATCTGAGACCGTCATCATTGCCAAAGAATATTGGCGTCGCTCGGTCAGTTACTCTTTAGAATTCACTAGGCAAACAATCCAAGAGTGAAAATTTTTTGTGACCATGATTAAAATCAAAGCAATCATGCAAAAACGCACGATGAAAATAGATATTGTCTTTGTCTATTGTATAAACGTAAGAATCACGGATTGAAGAAGATAACTGATACTTAACTGATAGGTTGTTTGAAATATGTCCGGGTATTCAGAGACATCAAAAATGTAGTAGATTCTTGTTTTTATCAATGCAAAAAATCAGTTTTCAAAAAAAAAAAATTAAAAGTGAGTTTTCTAGAAAACGGCCAAGGGAATGATTTGAAATTTTACGGGAATTGTTTCGGGACAGATAAAGCTACCATTTCCCGTAGGAATTGAGAGAGTGCATGAATATTTCATTTAAAGGTGGTTCTAGCCTACTGTGCTATGCAAAATGACTATTAAATATTTGTTGAACATAATCTTCTTAAAATGACATTTAATTGAGATAACACATTAAAAATAATTTTCAGAAAGATTTTATAGTACCGAACATACCCTCATGAATCATAACTAGCATAAGGTGTATCGAATATTTTGTAATCCTATCTTCCACCGAATAAACGATTAAGCATTTACTGTGTCTTGTTATTACTTCTATTGTTACGCAATCCTCAACAAGTAACGCAGGACGATGCAAACAAAGGGAATTAAATAAAAATAACAATAAAAAAAATATAACATTTATTGCAGTTGACTTAAATATCAAGTCATGCTGCGATGATTTATCCTGATGGATATTTCCCAACCCATAGAAAGTGAACTTTTATTGACTGAGATAATGAAATAACATATTAAATATTGTTATATCATAATTAAAATATTGTTATATTTAAATGGTGGGCAGTAATTAATAAGAAATATGCCAATTGTCGATGTTATATAACATTCTATCAGGGAGCGCTTGATCCATATGCATTTGGGTTTCTTATTAGTCTCAAACTCACATGATGTGAAACAATAATATTGATTGATGTTGAAACTGTTATTTTTAATCACAGTTTCGTCAACTAAATTAGCATCATCTGTAGATGATGATTAGAAATATTGCGTTTTATCAACATAAAACAATATGTCTAGTAGTAAATATATAATAGTAAAATTTAATTTAAATCGCAAAATAAATACAAATTTTAGAGAGGTGTTCCGCTTTTATGGGTCACTCTGTATATTCCCAGGAAAATATGATTTCAACAGACGCAAAGTGAATCACAGTTATATGTAGTGGCATGATTTCCTCTTTAAAAAAATATTTTTTTGTATTAAATTAATAATGTTTTTTATGTCTAATAAAGTCTTGACTTGTAATTATTTCTATAAAAAAAATAATTCTGGACATTTTATCAAGTTAAGGTTGATTTCCTCAAATCTTATTATTATTTTTTAATTCCTTGTTCCTGTTTGTCCTTTTAATATAATAAAAACCGTCATACCTACGCTAAATATTGACGAAATCCTTTCGACAGTACATTTTATTGATCCCACTACTGATTATTGAGATATTACAACTTGCAAAAATCAAGACGTCGCTTCATGACGGCTGTTCTGATGACGTGATCAGCGGCGCCCAGTGGAGAGTCTCCTGGTGAATTTTCTAAGCTCCATACATGTATAAAGTCTGTGTAAAATTTGGTGCTGGTAGCCGATACTGAAATATTTTGCAGTAAAAACATAATCTATCAGGCCACACATTTTAAACTAAAAAAGCACTAAGCGACTTTTATTAGCGCTAGCATTCTAATATTACATATGCAAGAAATTATTACGTTGTACAGAGATGTCGAAAATGTTGACGTGCAGTGTATCTCTTAATAAATATATAACATTTACGATATGTTAAATACCGTAATACATGACACTATTACTGATATATAAAGGCATTTTCATATTGTTAAGTATGTGATTCATTTGTAGAGAATTGATTATTATATAGACTCGATATGTACGGTCGTTTCTATAAAGTGCTCTGATGCATTATGTCATATGCAGCGCTGAAGCTGGAAGTAGGATTAGTACACTTATGGTAACATGTTATTATTTGGGTTAACATAAGTCTGAACTTGCTAGTGGTAATTTAAACCATTTTTAACGTTAATGTTATTCATACTACTAAACGTCTCGTATGTAAACAAATTAAGGTCAGACGTATTTACGTGCCTACTTTATTTAATAAAATGTTTGAAAAATTTCTTGAACTTATTTTTGAATAAATATATTGACATGTATTTTTATACACATATATATAGAAAAGTAAAAAAAAAGTTTATATCAATAAAATTAAAAAGACTCAAGTTCAGAGGTAAAACACTGATAAAAAAAAAGAAAACAAAATATCATTGAAATTTTATATTGGCTAGTTTTGTACTTTAAATTCCTATTGTTAAAATGAGAACAAGTGAAACTAAATCAAAATGTTAAAACATAGTGCATAGATTAGTGTACATGATAAAAGAAAAATTAAGAAAGGAAGGCGATAAAAAAAGAGAAAAGATTTTTTTTGATATCATTAAGCTGAAAGATATGAAAAATATGAAATGTAAGGTATTTTTCCTGATTGGGGCCTCTCCAGGAACGTGAGTTTGTTATAAACAAAATAATAAGAAACTGTTCTCGAACATTAGTAATATGTTTATATTTTTTAAGCTAGGAGACCAGAGACAGATTGCATAGTTTAGTTTAGTGTGAGCTAAGTTAGATTCCACACAAAATATAGTTATAAATACAGTTGTGTTGCAGAATAAATATAATGTTCTTAAAAATTACCTAATTAAGAGTTTAAATCACAACTTAAATAAAGAGATCTTACATAGCAGCGGTGGGATAGACCTAAAACAATAATAATAAACAGTGAGATAGTGTGTATACGGGTGTTGCGTCATTAAATAAATAGATTAAATAAATAAGATTTATACAGAGTGGTGTTAAAAACAGTGATAGAATGGGCAGAAAACGCTCAAAGAGGAACAGAAGACGATCCTCGTCGTCGAGTTCGAGTTCGTCTGACATAGAAGCACTTCGCAAGAGCAATCTGACCCTGAAGTTGAATAAGTGTGTATTTTTTAAGACTAAAATAGACTTCCTGGGTAGAGAAATCAGTAAAGAAGGGGTGCGGCCTGGTAAAAAGAAGACGGCTGCCCTTGTACAAATGCCAGACCCTCAAAATGTGAAGCAAGTTAGACAGTTTCTAGGGCTTTCTGGATATTTTCGTAAGTTTATCCACAATTACGCTAAAATGGTGGAACCTTTAACAAGACTAACTAGAAAAGATGTTAAGTGGATGTGGGCGTCTGAACAGGATGAAGCAGTAAAGAAAGTCAAGGCGGCTTTGAGTTCAAGGCCAGTTTTAGCCATCTTTGATCCTAATCTACCCACAGAATTACACGCAGATGGTAGCTCCATTGGTGTAGGCGGTATACTTTTCCAAAAGGAAGAGGGAAAACTGAAAGTGGTTGGATATTTTAGTAAGCAAACTACTAACGAGCAGAGGGCATACCATTCATATGAATTAGAAACTCTGGCAGTAGTGCTGTCAATGAAATTTTTCCGAGTTTATCTCCTCGGAATAGAGTTCAAAGTTGTTACAGATTGTAATGCTTTGAGGACAACCTTTAGCAAGAAAGATTTAATTCCCAGAATAGGACGATGGTGGTTGGAAGTGCAAGAATATGACTTCCACATAGAATATCGACCGGGAAGACAAATGAGTCACGCAGATGCGTTCAGCCGCAACCCTATATGTGAGGAGGTCAGTGTTATAGACCTGACAGAAGCGGACTGGATTGTAGCAGCGCAGATGAAAGATGATAAGATATCGAGAATAAAGAAAGTCCTTGAGAAAGGCAAAAATAAACCTGGAACAAGACATTATTTTCAAGAATTTATGTTGAAGAATGGTAAAGTCTATAAAAAGTTACCAAATAGCCGAGCAGCTTGGGTAGTGCCACATAGTGCCAGATGGCAGATATGTAGGTTGTGCCACGTTGAAGCAGGACATTTGGGTATAGAAAAGACCTTGGAAAGAATAATGGGGAACTATTGGTTTCCGAAAATGAGAAAATTCGTTACAAAATATGTTCAAGCATGCCTGAACTGCCAGTATTACAAGCATCCATCGGGAAAAAGACGAGGGGAACTATATCCCATTGAGAAAGTTGCTGTGCCTTTTCACACACTACACATCGACCATGTGGGGCCATTTGTTATGAGTAAAAAGAAAAATCAATATATCCTCGTGATCGTCGATGGATTTACAAAATTTATATTCTTGGAACTAGTCAAGAGTACCAAAGTTAAGTATGTCAAGAGGGCATTGCTAAGTGTTATGTATTTGTTTGGAGCACCTGTAAGGATCATATCAGACCGAGGGTCAGCATTCACATCCCACACCTTTAAAATATTCTGTTCCTCGTATGGGATAAAACATGTTCTAAATGCAGTAGCTACGCCTAGAGCTAATGGGCAGTGTGAACGAGTAAACAGAACAGTTTTAAACTGCTTGGCGACTACAGCAGCTGGACAGCCGGAGAACAATTGGGATACATATGTGAAACATATACAAAGTGTATTAAATTGCACTAGCAATAAAACTACAAAGAAGTCACCACTAGAAGTCCTGGCAGGATACAAGAGTTGCCCAACAGCAGAATCAAAATTACTAAATAATATCAGAAATGAATTAGAACGTATTAACCTAGATCAGTTACGAAATGACATATCCAAACGGATAACTGCTGATCAAATTGCTCAGAAGGAGCGCTATGACAAAGCAATGGCTGAGGCAAAGCAATATAGTCCAGGTGAAGTAGTTATGATACTGATAACAGACAGTCCTGCTACAGGGGGAAGCAAAAAGTTGATGCCCAAATACAAAGGACCGTTCCGTGTCAATAAAGTCCTATTTAATGATAGGTATGAAGTGGAAGATTTAAGAGAAGGTTTTAAAGCTCGTAAGACCATAGTAGCGTCAGACAAGATGAAACCGTGGGTTTTAATGAAAGAAATACCGTAGTGCTAGTAGATATAAAGCCGTAGTTGTAACGAATAAAATGAAACAGTGATTTAATGAGGACTAGATTAGTGTTAAAATTAAAATTTATCTAATTTTAATAAATTTGTTGTGTAAAGTAGATCAGCAGATACCCATCAACAGTTGTTGATGGCGAGCAGATAAGCAGATACCCATTAACAGTTGTTGGTGGCGAGCAGATAAGCAGATACCCATTAACAGTTGTTGATGGCGAGCAGAAAAGCAGATACCCATTAACAGTTGTTGATGGCGAGCAGATAAGCAGATACCCATTAACAGTTGTTGGTGGCGAGCAGATTAACAGTTGTTGATGGCGAGCAGAAAAGCAGATACCCATTAACAGTTGTTGATGGCGAGCAGAAAAGCAGATACTTATTAACAGTTGTTGATGGCGAGCAGATAAGCAGATACCCATTGACAGTTGTTGATGGCGAGCAGAAAGGCAGATACCCGCTAAAGAATGCAGTGGTGAGCAGGCAAGCAAATGACCAAACTTCAATTGACGAGATAACACAACATTGGCAAGAGGTCCTGAGGACAAGACCTGGTTTCAGGATGGCCGAATGTAAGGTATTTTTCCTGATTGGGGCCTCTCCAGGAACGTGAGTTTGTTATAAACAAAAGAATAAGAAACTGTTCTCGAACATTAGTAATATGTTTATATTTTTTAAGCTAGGAGACCAGAGACAGATTGCATAGTTTAGTTTAGTGTGAGCTAAGTTAGATTCCACACAAAATATAGTTATAAATACAGTTGTGTTGCAGAATAAATATAATGTTCTTAAAAATTACCTAATTAAGAGTTTAAATCACAACTTAAATAAAGAGATCTTACAGAAAATATAATTTGTAAAAGAGCAAGCAAAGAAACATATGCCAAATAAAATAACTGGTATAAAACAGAGGAGGAAAGAAGAAATGCTATAGAAGAAAACAAGCTAATAAATACATATAAAATAGATGAGAACAGGTAGTAGTAGAATAATATTAAAGAAGAAGAATTTCATGCGGAATTATATATAGGTTGCTTTATAAAAATCAAAAGTTGTTGCTACTTCCGGTTGGACCGGAAGTGATATTTTTCACTTAATAAGTGCAAAATATGGCTTTTTGTGTCACAAATGATATGCCAACATTTTAAAATAGTATTCCTAAAATCAACCTAAAAATTGGAACGGGACTAATCCCGTTGTCACCCGGTATACCGGGTGACACAGGAGACATGTAACACCCCGTAGCATGTTTATTTAAAAAGATATTATTTTGAAATTTGGGAGACTTTCATAATGCGTGATTGTCCTTTCTTAAGTACAAACAAGAAGTTTTTTCCACTTCCGGTTTCACCGGAAGTGATATCTACTTTGTTATTTTAAATCGCACCCCCTGAATTTTTTTTCCTATCTGATTCTCCTTAAATTTCATTTTTCAACTATGTATAGCAACATAGCAGTCGTTTTAAAAATGGCTGCTGAAAATCATTTCATTGCATTAAGTCAAAATGGCTATGTGGCGATAATTAATGCTTAGTGTGCTGCAATATCAAAAGAACCCTGGTACACAATGAAACAAAAAATTGTCATCAATATGCATTTTTTCAAATAAAAATACTAGGTACCAATAAAACAAAAGCGACCTTGCTTTTCACTATTTGACTTATATGCCATGGTAATTACCGCATATAAAATATGTATTTCCTTATGATTCAATTGCCTAATCACTAGAATAGATAATGATAAAAATAAACTTCGCTGTAAATGATGAGATTTTTCTGGTCCCGGACCCAAAACGTTTTAAATGTTCTTAGTCCGGGACACAGTATAGGAAATTTATATATCTGGGGCAAGTATAATTTTTTTAAGTGTTTTTAAAGTCCACAATACTAAAATGAATCATTTATAATCAATGTTATAAATTTTAACAAAAAACAATTGTACCATCTGTTTTCCAAGGTTTTACACCCAAATGGTGTCATAACGATCTGAGCAAACCGTTGCCCTATTGTCTCTTTCTAAGCTGTGAGTTATATAGCACTCTATCATTGCACAAAATTTCAGTTTATTCCGATTGGCCTACGTCGTGTCTAAATACTAAGAGAAAACAGATTTTGGACCCACATAAAAAATACCATTTACGAATAGTTTTAATAGAGTTGATTCTATAATAATATTCCTTAAAAAATAAATACCTAGTATTTCTGCTCACATCATTGTTAAAAATTATTACCTTGGGTATTCAGCAGATAACTTTCAAAGAAAACATTCGTTTCTTTTATATACCATTGTTGAAAGTCTGACCAAAATAGAAGATCAACAAGAGTTCCCCTTACGTAACAACTTGTCGACTTCTTTCTTACTATATCTACATAGTAAGAAAAAAGTTGACAAGTCGTTTTGTATATCAATATAGTAGGAAAGTAGTCGACAAGTCGTTTTGTTTTCTTTTAAAGTTATCTGCTGAATTCCCAAAATAATAGTTTTTAACAATAATATTCCTAATACATAATTATAGTATTCATACGTCTTAAATTCATGTCCTCTTAATAATGTAGTTCTAACACCAAAACGGCAAATTTTCTCAACTTAAATCAGGGCAGGCTCTAGATCAGCGCGGAAAGATTTTTATGCAAGTATGACACGATATATCTTACCTTGTACTTTTTTTAGGGAATTCCGTAATATCCAAAGTTAATATGGTCAGTTTATTATAAACACTGGCTGTTTTAGATGCCCAAGAATTTGTTTTGTTGCGACTACTACAATAAAGATCTGTTCTGGAAAATCACGAATCCTCAAGTATACTGCAGCCTGAGAAGCACGAGATATTTTTGTGTACCGTCTACTCTGTATAATTTCACGTAGGTTTGTGATACATACATGCATACATACGTACGGCTAGATTTGTACTACGGATTGCGAAACTACGATCTCAACTTATTAAATGTTGACGTAAATGCGAAGAATTGCCACAGTGTAGGTATAGTAAAAGGAATTTTGTCAAAGCAATAATACAACCGTATTAGTAAAAAACATATAAAAGTACCGTCGTACACTGGAATTTAATGTTGACACTCGGTCAGGATCGAATACCTTCAACATTGCAATTGTAAAAGAATTGACTACGTCTTTAGGTAATTTTCAGTACGTTTCACAAACGTATTAGATTTCCAACAAAAGTAGGTTACGTATAATATTTTAAAATGAAATAAAATTCACTTTAACACGTTGTGCACATTTGTGATCCACACGGTACATGGCAGTTTTATGCCATTAATCCTTAACTTTGTTTACTATGATGATTTAATATTATATAAAAACGGTTCATTTTATTGAGAAAAAAATGTATTATGTTGCCAGTAGCTTATTGGGCTTTTATATTTAATTATTATGAAAATAAACATAATAAACACATCACACATATTAGACAGAACAGGAAATTATGTGTTTGATTCAAAATTGTTTTTTTATTTGTTAGATATTTTTACATATTTTTGTAAGACCATACTGTTGTTTGGTTAAATTTATTACCAAAAATACATTGTAGCTGGCAATGATAAATATTCCATCATTTCGTCGTTTTTCTGAATATTTCAGTAGGTGTTTGCGGTATAATATTATGTCTATATGAGAGCCGTCTCTGGCGCCGAGATAAAATTCCCGAGCACTGCTTATAGCACAGTAATATAGTAAACCTACGATTTGAGGGTTAAATCTAAACCACAGACTGTCCGGAAGAGGGTTTATAAATAAACATTACTTATTTTTAGCCAAGCAACGTGTGGACAAAACTTTGAATAATTAAGTATTAACAATTATGGGTACTGATAGTGTAGACAAAAGAATAAAACAGTTTCACGACTGTTGCGAATTGTAAGTCGCACTCGAATTAATTATGTAACAGCTCAGTATGTTAATTAAGATTGAATCGAACTCAAGACAAAGCGTATTTATCTAGCAATCGGCAATTAAATGGCGGCTGCACATATCATAGACACATAAAAGTAAAAGGACCGCTTTTATTCTCATTATTAGTTGTTTATCTCGCCGATTTATGTGCTAGTAGCAGGTTGATAGGAAATTATGAAATGTTGTATTTATTGTTATACTTTAGATAACTATTGTAATTATTTCATGGGGATATTGTTTTAATTCAGAAAAAATATAGTCGTGATGCATATTACACAAGCATAACTAGACGGTAGCAATAATTTGTTATTAATTAAACGGAAAAGTAAACATGATCGTTTATTACAAACTATTTATAAACTGAATAATAAATATACAAACAGAAATACATAATTAACGCAAAATACATAAAATTTAATAAACATTTATATTAATTGATTTTGCAAAATAAATATAGTACTTAATATGTTCTTGCAACATTCACAATATCCACTTAATGTAAAATATTATGCAGCATTATAATGCAATCTTTAAAATGTTCTCACCTCCCTATAAGTCCATCATGAATTCTACACCTTTTAAATATTTATAAACACTTTTATTTAACTAACTTTCTGTGTTTACATGTTTATTTGTGTTATATCTTGTAACCGATTTTTCACCTGCTAGTCCCTTGAGGTAAACCAGAAAAAGGCAAAAAGCCTAAAAGTTCTGCGACCGGACCTCAAGACATCTTCCCCCACCATTTTCGAGGGCGAGGAACATGATGGTGACAAGATTTTCCGACCTACCCTTCAAGAACTACCCCTAAACCGGAAAAACCACCTCTTTTCCGATTTTCCGATGCTAGGCATTTTTTTATCGAAAAATTTTATTAACGAAAGTTGTTCAGAATTGTCCAAAATCCAAAATTTGATCAAAATTAAGAAATATTAAATTTTTTAAAAAAATAATGTCAAAGTCCAAAAATATCATTTAAATGTTTTTTTTTTTGTTTAAAAATTCGTGACAATTTTGTATGAAATTAAACCAAGCTGTCAGGTAGTTGTCAAGTAATTATTAGCTTTTTTATATTTTTTAAATTTATAAATTTTTTCAATTTTTCAATTTTTTATTTTGATAAAATATTGGACTTAAGGTTTTTGGACATTCTGAATAACTTTCGTTAATAAAATTTTCCGATAAAAAAATTCCGACCACCGGAAACTCGGAAACAGGGTGGTTTTTTCGGTTTAGGTTGGAGGGTGGGTCGGAAAATACTATCACCATCGTGTTCTCCGCCCTCAGAAACGTGTCTTGCGTTCTGGTCGCAGAACTTTAGGGGTAAAAGCTTTACCTCAAGCTTTCAAATTTGGTAAAATGACGTATTTTCAATGACAATACGTCTTCAATTATTAAAGCAAATCATTTTATGTTTGCTTTTAGTTGCAGTAAAGAATATTTTTAAAGGATTTAGCAAACAGCAAACAGAAACAATAATGTATGAAATATCAAAATACAATCTATCTAAAAAAATACCAATTTCAATTATTTGCATTATTTCAATAATGATTAATCAATGTATGTATTAATTATAATTAATTTTCATTTTGCCTTGAATCAGGTGTAGTGGAAGACTGAACGTCAATATAGCCGTTAGTAGTCTTTTTAAGATAACAATATTTCGTGTATATCTAACCGTAATAACTTATGTGCCTGTTGTATTAATGTTTGTTACAACAAATTAATACTTGAGCGTCCCTTAGAAATCTTATTAAACTCATTATGGCTATGGTTCAGTTCACTTTTGTACTATTATATTTCGTCAATGCCTTTTCTCATGGATGTCACTGGAGTCAGTCATTTTAAAATTTGAGTAGCGCAGCGGTCACCATCGTCCAATTGCCCATTTTCAATCTCTTAAGTGAAAATGGAATTTGTAAGGTAACACTACCCGTTAATTGATTTATAACTGTGGATTCATATTATTTCTAGATGTTCCGATGGAAACAATACCGACGAAAATTCTATATAAGTCAATTGACTTCCCTACTACTACTACATCGAGCTGTTACCAAACAATTTACTTTTAGGAACTATGATAAAAAACCGCTGCCCAAGGAATCATTACTTCCACATCCAGATTTTCTATTTAAGTCACTCACAACGAAAAAATTTTGTATGTAGAAATGATTGTTTATGGAACTTTAATAATATAATATTTCAAATTCTCTACCACAAAAACCCATAAAACGATACCCCACATCGGTAGTGGAGGGTGGTAGTGAGGGTGGATGAAGTAAAAAAATATTTTGAGATTTCTGGTTCTTGTACATACACTAAATCACATTTTTTTCATCCCCTTTAATAATAGGGTGGGGGTGGTAAGGGGGTGGCTAGTGCCAAAAACATTTTTGAGACCTCAGTTTCTCTTATATATACTAAACACCAATTTTATGGACTCTTACCTGCTTGATTTACGTAGTTACCCCAAATTTACTCCCCACCTCTTCGCCAGAACAAGATAAAAATATAATCTAGTTCCAGATCTCGTTAAAGTATATATGTGTACCAAATGTCAAATCAATATCTTAAACGGTTCCAGAGTAAACGTGCGCACAAAAAAAGTTACAGACAGACAGACAGTCGTTAAAACTTAAAATTTCGACGTTTCATGACATTCTAAGCCTATTTGAACAATAACATTTTTTAAAATTTTTTTGTCGTTACTATACCTCCACTGGATGTCGACATTTTCTAATAGATTTATAATGCAGTCAAATAAGGCAGATTGAAAGTCGGAAATCTGAAAATTTGCATAGATCTGTGTTTTGGCGTTCTAAAGACGGGCTAAAAAGTTTCATAAGATTTCGTGTCCGCTAGTCAAGATATCAAAGGTCAAAGGCTATGAAAATCGTTTTTTGGCCAGTATGCGTCGCATGTCGTTAGAGGCTATTACAAAACTTGTAGAGTATAGAATTTTCTACAAGTTTGGTTACATGAATTTTTTCGAATTATTAAGTTATTGAAATTAAATATTTTAAATATATTATAAGTCATAAATAAATTTTGAAGACTTCAAATGATGGAAGTGCTTGGATAAATATACATGTCTATATTATTCTCCGAAGAGCGATCCCCCGACGACGTGAAGATTTTTATTCATCAAATCAACAAGAGTCAACAGACCAAACCGTTGCAATTATCATCTCTTCCACCTAGTGCAGCAGCTCGTCAGCATATCTATAGGGTCTACTTCCAGATTCAAACTTGGTTAGGGAACGATTTACAAAATGAGAAATGGGGGTGCGTTTTACAGAACAAGATCCTGTAGCCAACAATAACTTTGTCACCAGCACCGAACGAACTATTGAATACAATCTTCTGCAATTGCGAGAAAACATGCCTAAACGTTTCATCGATGTCAAACGATTTTGATGGAGAAAGTGAATTTGTTTCTGGAAATTTGTTTCTGGGGTCCTTGAGGTTTTAGAGTCTGGTGGAAATCAAGAATGACGATAATGCTCCG
The DNA here is from genome assembly GCA_936432065.2 of Rutpela maculata. NCBI lineage: Eukaryota > Metazoa > Arthropoda > Insecta > Coleoptera > Cerambycidae > Rutpela > Rutpela maculata. The sequence goes on from OW386285.2 coordinate 41,987,664, forward strand.
GAAATTGAATTTGGGCGACCACAAGAATAGAGCGACGACGAAAAAGAGGAATCTTGAGACGCATGCCTACTAGTAAAGTTATTCAGAGATGGACCGAGTAGCTTCTGATACCATTCACTAGGAGATTGTGCAATCAAATTACATCGGTACAACATGGACTAGGCGTATCGGGGATACGACCAAATCGGTCTAAAAAAAACGCGCCTTGCATTCTACCTCAAAGGTGGTGTGTAAACGAATGCATTATCTTAGTAGGTGTGCTTTTAGACGGTAGAATATTTACTAAATGTATTAACTTGTTATTTATTCTTTATAAACCATATTCAGTAACTCAAAATTTATATAATTTTATTTCATATCTCATAAATTTCTTATTTATTAATAACACAGCCACACAAAAAAATAAAGTGTCGTGACCCCAGAGACTGACTAGGTACACTTTATGTTTTTCGGGTCGCTGAATCCGAATCCGGGGGTTCATTTGATCCCATGTCATCAGGTTTAAGGTCATTTGAAGGTCAAATTGAGATATGACCGTGAAAAATTGCGTAAAAAATTAATGTTCATGTTTTTGAGCTTACTGAATCCGGGGTCCATTTGATCCCATGTCATCAGGTTTAAGGTCATTTGAAGGTCAAATTGAGATAGGACCGTGAAAAATTCCGCAAAAAATTTGTGTTTATGTTTTTGAGGTTGCTGAATCCGAATCCGGGGTTTATTTGATACCATCATGTCAGAATAAAGGTCAAATGAAGGTCAAACACATGAAATTCAATAATACAATCTTTTTTCACCCCGGATTCTGAAAAAGCAGAAAATTTTATGTCCAAATACATCCTGAACTGTTCATGGAACCGATTTCTTAGGTCATTTGTTGGTTGTCATGCGGTCAAATGCTTATTTTGCATTTCCTAGCTGATATATCGATTGTAAATCGAAAATTTGCGTCTATGACCTTCAAGTTTTTGTGGTCGCTTATCACGATCCCGGTATCCATTTGATACCATGACGTATAAACCAAGGTCAATCGAAGGTCAAACGCCATATTTCGAATGATATAAATTTTTTAACCCCGTATTCTCAAAGAACAAAAAATCTTACGTCCAAATACGTCTTAATCTGAGTCGAACCGAACTTTTCATATGGAGGTATTAAACTATTTTGAGATGTTTTAAACTACATTTTTAAGTCCAAAGACCTAAATCCAAATCTGCTGAATTCAATAGCCTCAAAATTCAATAACCCAATAACCTAAAGCTCTAAAAACCTGATCCCGTAGCTATAAAATGGGGATTACAGACGATGAAAGCTGATGAATCCGTTTACTCGAATGACCACATTGCTCAATAATCCCATAACCATAATTTTATTACTTAGTTTCTCATAGCAAAAATTCTGTTCTTTATAATTAAAGTTGTTGAGCTTCACAACTCTAAACCATGTCACTGTAATTATGGAACTCATTTTCTCGCACTGCAACTTATCATGAAATTTCCTTGCATGGAACAACCTTTACACCCAAATCAGCATAGCACTTGTGTCTGCATCCAGGGCACCTCCTCGCGGTGACGGCGGGTAACGGAGTAAGCCCGTTATGATGTACAAAATCCGTTCACGTAACCTCCTCGTGGTGTACATCGGGTAACTCTAATGCTGACGGTTTCACAATTCAGTTGAAAGATTCAAAAGAAATCTGTATTTGACCTGCAGATGATCTTTCAGGGTCCAAAAAATTATATCATTCGAATTATAGCGTTTGACCTCAGTTTATACATCATGGTATCAAATGGATACCGGGATCGTGATAAGTGACCACAAAAACTTAAAGGTCACTAGTCATAGACGCAAGTTTTCGAATTACAATCGATATATCAGCTAAGAAATGGAAAATAAGCATTTGACCGCTTGATAACAAACAAATCACCTAAGAAATCGGTTCCATAAACCGTTCAGGATGTATTTGGACGTAAAATTTTCTGCTTTTTCAGAATCCGGGGTCAAAAAAGATTGTATTATTGAGTTTCATGTGTTTGACCTTCATTTGACCTTGATTCTGACATGATGGTATCAAATAAACCCCGGATTCGCATTCAGCAACCTCAATAACATAAACATAAATTTTTTACGGAATTTTTCACGGTCATATCTCTATTTGACCTTCAAGTGACCTTAAACCTGATGACATGGGATCAAATAAACCCCGGATTCGGATTCAGCAACCTCAAAAACATAAACATAAATTTTTTACGGAATTTTTCACGGTCATATCTCAATTTGACCTTCAAATGACCTTAAACCTGATGACATGGAATCAAATAAACCCCGGATTCGGATTCAGCAACCTCAAAAACATACACATAATTTTTTTACGGAATTTTTCATGGTCATATCTCAATTTGACATTCAAATGACCTTAAACCTGATGACATGGGATCAAATGGACCCCGGATTCGGATTCAGCGACCAGAAAAACATAAAGTCTACCTAGTCAGTCTCTAGGGTCAAGACACTTTATTTTTTTTGTGTGGCTGTGTAATATTTGTAAATATTTTTTATAAATAATATTATTTTATAACTTTATTAATAATAATAATATTTTTATTATATAATTAACTTTGTAAAGTGTACTGTGCATCTGGCTCCGCAGTTTACATGACGTTATCCTATAAACGGAAAAGGCATAACCAAACTGGTAGAGAATTTTATACTCTACAAGTTTTGTAATAACTTCTAACCAGACCTAACCTAACCTCTAACGCCATGTGACATAGGAAGTGCGATATTTGCAACAACCTGATTTTCGTGACCTTTGACCCTCGCTATGTTGACTAGCGGAGACTTTCCGACTTGCATTCCGAGGTTTAATCCTCAATCAATTGGACTATTAGTAATTTATCAATGCCTTTGACATATTATAGCTGATCATACTTTGCATTTTTTTTTTATTTGAGCTATTCTGTTAACAAATTTCACTTGCAGAAAAATAACAGTATTAGGAAATAGAGAGATTTATTACAAATAATATATAATTTGTATTACGCTCGTGAGGTGGTAACAGAAAGTACGTCAACGAATTAATAATAAATAACAGTTTTCGATATTTGATAAAATAAGGAAAGTTGGCTATTATTATCCATATTTTATCATCGTCTCTAACGCAAAGATTAAGCGTAAAATATGTGATTACACATTATATTAAAATTTAAATTGAAAATACGGTAATATTATAAGCCATAAATAAACACATGCAGTAGTCTAAGATAGAGGAACAGAAATGGAGATAAGATTTTACATTCGTCGGCAATTCGTGTGACATTATGGGTAGGTAATGAGATAAGCAAGTTATGCATTATAAATCGCACTGACCCATTTCGGAACAATAAATTACCTAATGGACACTTGGAGAAATCCTCGAAGAATCGGAACATAACCGGCACGAACTAGGCACACTAGCGGCCATGAGAAAATATGCACTCTGATAGAATCTTTAAAAATGCCACCTGATAAAACTATATTTTACCAGTGGTTAAACAAGATTTATAAAGAGAAATCGTATTATTATTTTGATAAAAATGTTGAGGTATTAACGAATATTAACACCCGTTGCGGGCAAACTATCTTGTGCTACCGGCGCCTTCGCCATATATAAAACTCAATTCGTTTTGACTTATAGTCCAGTTATTTTAGACTCAGAAAAAATACTGCAAATCTGTAAATTGGTGGAAACGTTGTATGTAGTTTAACAAACAATATACTAAATGTGCTAGGATCTCCTGTGCGTCATGGCTTTTCATTTTTTACCATTAATTATTTTTATTTATTTGCTTTTATCATGATTAGAGAATATTATTTAGGTATTATGCAAATCACAACTTACACACTTTTTTATTTATTATGAAAATACCTACTTTCTGTATATTGTTGCCCTAATCTGGGCATGCTAATATACCAGTTAGGTAAATACTTAGTAAAACACTCATTATTGGAGAACCAAACAAAACAACTACTCTTCTAGCTAATACTGACGAAGTATTGAATTACATGATAGGATTCTTAGCATTTTAAAGAAAAAAAAATTGAAAATACTTAAATCATTCATTTACATTTAGTCATTCACACCTTTTTTATTTAATATGAAATTATCTACTTTCTGTATATTGGTACCTTAATCGGGTCACGCTAATATACTACTTAGGAAAACACTTTAAAACACTTATTATTGGAAAACCAATCAAAACAACTACTCTTCTAGCTAATACTGACGAAGTATTGAATTACATGATAGGATTCCTGGCATTTTAAGGCAAAAAAATACATTGAAGATACTTAAATTATTTATTGAAATTCAGTCATTCACAAGAATTATTGAACCTTACATTCTGTTTCAACTCTAGAAAAGTTGTACAAGTTTTTTCGAACTCGTTAGTTCTCATCAGTAGAGTATAGAAACATTCATTCATTATTTACAAGCCTATTCTTGATTTATTTTTTACCATTAATTATTTTTATTTATTTGTTTTTATCATGATTAAAGAATATTATTTAGGTATTATGCAAATCACAATTTACACACTTTTTTATTTATTATGAAAATACCTACTTTCTGTATATTGTTGCCATAATCTGGGCATGCTAATATACTAGTTAGGTAAATACTTTAAAACACTCATTATTGGAGAACCAATCAAAACAACTACTCTTCTAGCTAATACTGACGAAGTATATTGGCATGCCCAGATTAGGGCAACAATATACAGAAAGTAGGTATTTTCATAATAAATAAAAAAGTGTGTAAGTTGTGATTTGCATAATACCTAAATAATATTCTCTAATCATGGCGTTTCATATGGAAGAAGGGAAGTAAAAATATATCAGGTTTGAAAAATACGTCAAACGTCCAAATTAGAACAAATTTGGACGTTTGACGGAAAAACTGATAAAGTTTTGAAACATGCAGAGATGTTCATTAAGGTTTAGTGTTAAACATACTAAAAATCCTCACCTCAAGCTGTTGCGTTCGAGCCGCCATCTTGAAGAAATCTCACTCTGATTAAATTTCCTGTTTGTATGTCACTAACCACTAGGGTTAGGTGAGGTTAAGTTAGGTTAGATTAGGTTAGGTTAGTTTAGTTAGATTAATATTGGAGCGAATCTGGCGAGAAAAAGAAGAGTTTTGAAACCAACTTTTAAAAAAAATTTTTTTGACAATCAAGTTAGTTCAGCTTAATCACACGAGGTGGGGTAGAAATTCGCATTTAAAATTCGCAAAAACACGTTTTTTTACGATAAATTTGTTATTATTGACTTGACGGAAAAAAAGTTAAATTAAAAATTGAAGACCTCGCGGAGGCGCATAATGGGTAAATTTTTTTCCAAATCGGCCGGTAACTTTTCGTGAATTTTGTTTTTTTTAAATATGCGTTTTTTGTCGTAACACTAATATGCAAAAAAGTAATTCCTTAATTTTCTCACGAAAAAAAAGAGTTAGGGGGCTGAGATTTTTTTGAGGAGGTGAAATAGATAAGAATTGATGGAGCCAGAGGATGGGGTGGAGGGCCAATTTGGGGGAGGGGGAAGAGGTAGGGAAAGGAAAATTATTCAACCCCCTCGAACTTTTTTCCCTATCGTGCGATTTTGAAAAACAAAAATGGAATTTGTTCGCTGTTATCTGTAGTATTTGACTGATTAATTTAAAAAAAAAATTAAACAAAAAATTTGTGGGTGGGGAAAAACTTTTTGCATTTTTTTTTTCAAATGCGTTTTTTAAGTAGGAAAGGGTTCAGAGGAGAAACTTTTTTACAGGTAAGTGAGGATCTTTTTTATCTTTATTTTATAAAAAAAATATCGCAATTCAAGCAATAGGAAGGGAGAGAGGGGGCATAATGCGTTTGCGGGAATAAAGGGTTAAGGAAAAGGGATAGGGACTTCAGGCCTTGATATTGGGCAATTTATATCTTTTTTCCATCATAATATTTTATCAATCTACCCTTTATGAAATATTAAACTGCCGAAACGGCAGTTTATAAATAAGTTGTGCTATTACTATAGTGTACACATTGCACAAACCTTAAATTTGGACGAGTATTTTAACAACTAAGTTAACGTTATAACATTAAACAAACATAATTTGTTTTTTTAACAGAATAGATCGGTAAATAAAAAGTTATTATTCAGTTAAAATTTAAAAAATTGTTTTCTGATTTTGTTAGATTTGTAATTGAATAGAATTTTTTTTTAATGCTATTTTCTATCATTTATTTATTTATTTAACTAATATATATTTCATAACAACATAATATTAAAACGTAGATATGATTTTCAAATAGTGACGTTATATTAGCAATATTATCGCTTTCGGAAATAAGGTATGGTGGTGTAATAGCTAGAAATATAGCTTAAAATGCAAGAATCGCAAATTTGAAACACAGGTAGGTTATTATAGATGTACTTGCTCTTTTTTACTTTATTTTTATACTGACAAGTGTTTTATCAAATAAGTCGTCAATATAAGGTTTAAAATGTTCAAAAATTAACATTTCCAAAAAACTAGGAAGAGTATTCTTTAGAATGTGCAACAATTATATAAAAAGTTACACAAATCGGCGAAGAGCATGATTTTTACTTTAGTTCTTTAAGTTTTTAATTTACCAATTGTGAAGGAATGACATATTTAGAGATTGAAGAGGGAATATATGCAAAACTTATTTAATGATAAAGAGATCATAGAGAACGCAGAAGTCTAATCGCAATTAATTGCAGTACCGGGCCAACAATCACTGATTTGTAATTTTCTCGAAAACTGCTAATGCTAGAGAAAAAGTTTCAAATAAAAAAGTTACGCCATTCTTTTATCTCCATATGCCCTCGATATACTTGATATCTATTTAGAAAGATAAAAAAGTTTCCCGCATGTTACATTTGAGAATGCAAATTTTCGACATAGCCTTAGAAAAAAAAATTATTTCTACACTTATTAAAATTTGACCTACACATTAACACATTTTATTAACAAATATATAGTGATAACACGATAAAAATTTGAGAGTAATCCGTTGTGCCGTTTTGAGTTAAAGCGAGTTAGATGAAAAAATAATTGTTTTATATATTCAATAGACACCTAGAACTAGAGAAATGGGCCGCAAAAACTAGTGACGGCGTTAAATAATTATTTATAATAAGTTTAATACTTGATAAAGGGCACATTGATTAAGATGGAAAAAAGATATATATTGCCGAATATCAAGGTCGGAAATCCCTATTCCTTTTCCTTTCCTTTATTCCCGCAAACGTATTATGCCCCTCCCTCTCTTCCTATTGCTTGCATTACGATTAAAATAAAGATAAAAAAGATCTTCACTTACTTGAAAAAAAGTTTCTCCTCTGAACCCTTTCCTACGTAAAAAAAACGCATTTAAAAAAAAATGCAAAAAATTTTTCCCCTCCCACAAATTTGTTTATTTGAAAAAAATTAAAACAATTAATAAGTCAAATACTAGACATAACAGCGAACAAATTCCATTTTGGTTTTTCAAAATCGCACGACAGGGAGAAAAGTTCGAGAGGGTTGAATAATTTTCCTTTCCCTACCTCCTCCCCTCCCCTAATTGACCCACCACCCCCATCCTCCAGCTTTATCAATTCTTATCAATGTTACCCACCTCAAAAAAAAATCTCAGCCCCCTAACTCCTTTTTTTCGTGAAAAAATTAAGAAATCACTTTTTTGTATATTAGTGTTACGGCAAAATAACGTGTATTTAAAAAAAAATCACGAAAATTTAATGGCCGATTTGAAATTTTTTTTACCATATTATGTGCTTCCTCGAGGTCTACAATTTTTAATTTAACTTTTTTTTCGTCAAGTCGATAATAACAGTTATCGTGAAAAAACTTATTTTTGAGAATTTTAAATGCGAATTCCTGTCCCACCTCGTGTAATTAAGCTGAACTAACTTGATAACATGATAAAAGAAAACGCGTATAACCGAATGGTCAAAAAAAAAAAAATTCATTTCAAAACCAGACCCACTCCGCTATAAATATCTTGTTTATATCTCACTAATCATTAGGGTAATTGAAATTATGTTTATATATAAAAATAAAGCTTATACAATTCTCTACATAAAATGTTATATGCATTTTTTTCGAATCTATTATTATAATACTCTTTGAAAATATGAAAGCAAAGAGTATATTGCATTTCATCAACACGTTTAAAAAATTGTAAATATCACTCGTAGAGAAGAATATATCATATCATTGTGCTGTCCTGGAATTCGCAACAACTTTCAAAATGTCCGTCATGGATCCGTCTTTCTGTCAGTCCGATCGTCTCTACATCCGCCTCTCCATCCGTCATGTCGTTTTAAGCTAAATAACTTAAAAGAGAAAAGTCCGATTTAATTGAAATTTTGATAATAAATTAATGCTAGCTAGAGGAAGAACCCCAGCGTATTTGATAAAAATCGATCAGTAAATATAAAAGTTATGAAACATTTTGTGGAAAAAATACTCGTGAAGAGTGATGCAAACGTTGACAAGATTATAGGATTAAGTGCCATAATTGAAATTTTAATGATCTCCCGATGATACCATCTTGATTGTCGAAACGTTGGTTAGTATACTATGCAGTATCTTTACGTTTACAGAATCTCATCACGTGCATTTTTTTCATAAAATATTTCATAACATTTATATTTACTGATCGATATTTTTCAAAATATTCTTAAAAAGCCAATAGATTTGTTATTTTATAGGCTTCATTTTTGCACATAATAATTTTTTTGGTAAAACGTAAAGTTTTCGAGTTATTAGTGAAAAATAGTTCTAAAACATGCATTTTTTAGATGAAAAATCAACATTTTCAATCAAGAATAACTCAAATAGTATTGTCTCATCGAAAAAATGTATTGCTTAGAATGCATTCCTCTATCGATTTCTCCAGTTACTTTAAACATAATAATTTCCACCCCCGAGAAGGGGTGGCATCCACCTCCAGGGTAAAAGCACACATTAGCACTATATAACTTTGGTTCCTTGAGCCATTCCCTAATTACAGTCCAAATTTCACGTCAATCGGTTTTATCGGAAATAATTCTGAGCGAAAAACCTTCAAACACTCGACTAAATTAACTTTTTCATGAATATCGGGAAAAAAAAATAAAAAAATAGATTTTTTTATGTAGAAGTTGTTATTATTTTTAAACAATATAAATAATTATCAACCCCGACTGTAAGAAACATTTTTGAACTTAAATTTTCAATAAAAAAGAACTCAATGTTTTATAAACACCACGAAAAAAAAAAATTTAAATATATTTTTTTGTAAATATTGTTAAACAATATAAATAATTATTTGCGTCATTTGGGATGTTTTTGATTTTGAATAATATAAAAAACACACATTTTAAAAAAAATGATCAAAATCGGAGCTGTTGCTGAGAATTAAGAGGTTTTGGCAATTTTTAGGCTTCATTGACTCGACTACTAGCTAACATTGGCTTAGTGTTCAAATTTTAATAAAATTGGACTTTTCTCTTTTAAGTTACCATACTCACAAAAACGTGCCGTACAGAGAGTCAGACGGACAAACGGACAGACTGACAAACAGGTGGACATACTACGGACATTTTAAAGTTATTCGGAATTCTAGAATATAATAATAATAATCTCTACGAGTGATATTTTTTGAAATGTCTCGATCAAATGCAATTTTCCTATTTCCGAAGATTATAATAATAGATACGGAAAAAATGTATTTTATATTTTTTGTAGAGAATTTTATAAGCTTTATTTTTCACGGGATACATAATTTCGATATAAGCAGAAAGAGATATAATCGGAGAACCATTTTTCCAATATGGCGGCACAAACGCAAGAGCTGGGGACTTCTAGTATCTTCAACAGTGGCCCTTAATGAAAATCTCTGCCAAGTTTCAATACTATATCAGTTTTTTTCCTCATTTTCCCTATTTTACTGGAGTATATTTCAACACTAGGGCTTGTATACAGATAAAAGAACTTCGAGGGACATTCATTTTTAAAGTGAAGAAAGGAATTAAAAATTAATGAAAAACACAAAAACTAGCATTATTCTTCGTTAGATTTCGTGCTGCAATCAGAAGTCTGAATAGAGGAACTATATGAGATTGCCAATCAGTTGCCAATCCAAAACGCAAAATCGTATCAGGTGTTAAACTTATAGATAAGTATTTAATAAGAAAAGCTTCAATTCAAATGATACGTGTATATATTAATTAAATAATTCAATTGTTACAGAGTGAAATGATTCAATGTCCGAAAAATTATATATAAAACAACTCAAATTTGCATACCATATATGGTAAGTTAGGGGCACATCCCCGGTGATGTTCAATCTCAACTGCATACAATAGTTATTGTGATGGTATCAATTTACTAGCACAAAAATATTGAATTTCTTCTTCAAAAGATATGTTTAACAATTTTGGCTTTGAGAGTTATATAAATAAATATAACACTTCATGCATATGCATAAAGTAAGATGACCCAAGGTGATGAAATATTACTGATATTTCACCAATTCGTCATTTCTTTGCTATTTGGAAATGCTTCTTTTGGATTCTCCAATATAATATTACATCTGCATAAGAGTCCTCTATGAAATGTAGATCATTCGTTCGGACTCCGTATATTATACAAATATTACTTAATTTCAACGCTCTATAATTAAGACACATTTCGAACATAAAATATAGTACACTGTTAAAATAATTAATTGCCCTCTTAACATACTAAGATAATTCTACATTAGGTTATATTGAGTATGCATCTTACCTAATTAACTAAAAAATTTAAATGCTAGACGCGTACTACGTCTATATAATAAATTGTCGAGGTTGTTATTTATGAGATTTTAAGATAGTGTTGTTGCAGTAAAAATGAACCGATTATGTATATTGCTTTAATTGAGAAACCAAATAAGCGGCATTCTTAATGTTGATCACGTATGCATCAAAGGCAGTAGGTACGGTCATTATGTAATTACGTAGTGTAACAGATATCCGTTAACATTCCCACTTTATCTTAAAATATATCAGAATCTAGATCGACAGACGACATACGATCGTTCACTAGTATGTGTCATCTTGCTAATTAACATTGCAGAAAATGTAGATGAACTGCAAGAAGATATCCAGATAATACACAGAAAAAATCGTTATGTTCAAGTCATTCTTATATTTGTTAGGTGTTATGGATTCGTATGTAATATTACTAGTGCTTAGAGTTTTATCGGTAAAATTCTTTTGAGAGCGTGGTTGCCTAGAAATATAGAGATAACATTGACAGTTTATTATCTCATTAATATTTAATCATGGACTGTCATATTACACGAATTATATTACTTTTGGCAACTTGGCTTGAGAAAAAAAATTAAAGATTAACTTTGAAAGCATGAGTCGTACTTTGGGAGAATATTTCCTGAATAAATTGTTAAATGTATAAAGCATATCTTTTATTTTATGTTTTGCCATTCATTGCTTCCGGATGATTTCTTGACATTTTTTGGTGTTTACTGTTTTTATCTGTCAATTTCTTCATTTATATCACATAAAGATGTTTTTCCAAAGCGACTCATCCAGTAAAAAAACAAGGAAAGTATAAATATTTTAACAACAGCAGCTGCAGAAGCTTAAAGCTCGAAGAATTCGCCATGTTTTAAATGTAATGATAACCAAGAAATCAAATATTACGTTGAAACCATATATATTGTCATAGACAGGCAATCCTAAAGTCGCCAAGGGCACTACTAAATTGATCCATGTTCCGCCGACAGACATAACGCTACTAGAACTATATTCCAGACAGTAAGTAGTACGCCAGGGAATGATGCAAAAATTATTATTTAAAATTTTTATTGGCGTATATGTACCTAGAAAAAGAGGAATTATTAATTTAAGAAGTTTAAACATAAAGCTATGGTTGTTTAGATGAACAGAGAGTACTTACCGAGAGGTTGAAGTGTTACGAATTGTAATGCATAGTGCATAGTTTTGATGATTATCAGAGTCATTAACGTTAGATTACTTACTGTAAGTATATTTTTACCTCATATCTTTACAAAGTGAGTTTAGATTCATATCATGCGTAGATTCATATCATTCGTGCCTACGCCATAATGGCTTTTGACAAAGCGATTTTTGTTTCTTGTTGATTAGTCGTTACTTATTCTTATTAGCAAAGGTTATTTTGCAATAGCCGACGGTAGCTCAGACGGCGTATTGTGTGGCGAATACCCTGGCCACACTGTGTACTGTATACAGAGTTCTAGCCCGAGCTCCGATATGACAAGGTCGGTGGTTATGGATGTATATCTACGTATAACCCCCTTCCAGGTGGGAATGAGGTACAGTCACCGGTTTAATTGCGACACTAGAGCAATAGAATAAGCAACGCTGATCGAGTCCGGCATTTGGATGGGTGAATCAATATCTCATCTAACAGTTAGTAGGCTATCAATTGAGGCAATTCCGGTAGCAAGGCCGGGGATGATTCCTGTGGCCGTTCATGTGGTAACCCCGGGGCTATTTTAAACGGCAGAAAAGCTGTGAGATGACTCAGGGTGGGTTAAATGTTGGCGGCCAAGGGACCATGGTTTGAAGTTCACCTTAAATTGTAGATCCTTAGGCGCAAACAGCCCGTCATTGTGGCATAGAAAGTAGTACTATCTACAAAAATTTCCCTTCCGGATAGCCTTGGCTTTTGAATTGGGGGATTGCCTACTCTATGTGGTACTCTATGTATTTATGTTCATGGTATGATATGTTATAATGGAAGTAATAAACGGTATGACAAATGCTGTGTCTAAATTTCAGTGTTACATCAAATATTCTTTCAAAAATATTTAAAAAAATGTTTTGTTGAAATCTCTAAAACGATTTTTCTTGAAAACACATTTTGTTGACTGTGGTTTTCGTTAAAGATCGAATAATCACGAAGTTATTGATCAGATTACCAAAACCTCTGACACATATATATTTTCCAGTGTCATATTTAGATTTATGTACCAATTTAACTCAATGTTCAGTACTCGTTTCCACACCACCTTGAGGTAGAGTACATGGCGCTTTTTTACGTGGCTGTCCCATTATTCAGGGCATATTATCAAGTCAAGGAGTGGCAGGTGTTTTGCCAAAAAGGTTGAAGAATGGGACTGGAAACAGAGCAGAGCTGGGCTTACACCAGTAACAATGCTGAAAGATCCTGCTTCTGAAAAGCTACTTAAATTTCTTTTCTGTAAATGCAAGAAAGGGTGCAGTGCAGCATGTGGTTGTAGAAAGGCAGGGTTAAAATGTTCTGTAAATTGCAAATTTTGTAAGGGACAAAGCTGCGATAATGCACCAGCAACAGTCGACGAGCTTCATGACAACGAAGAAGTCGACTCTTCAGTCGAAACATTTGAAAGCGCAACGGAAGTATTTTCCGAAGAAAGTATTGTTGAAGACTACAACGAACCTGGACCTTCGACATCAGGCACCCAAAACGCCTCAAGAAGCAGGCTAGCCGTGGATTAGGCCTATAGGAGACAACGACGTAAAAAAAGGGGCCAAATACTCTACCTCAAGGTTGTGTGGAAACGAGTATTGAACAGTAGCAGACAAGTAAAATCAACTATATTTGAGGATTTTCAAGTATGAAAACAAATTTTGTCTCAACAAAAATACTCCTTCATAAAAGTCGTACTAAATTGAAAAATTACAAAAAATCATAATTTTGTCAACAATGCTTGACTTCGATCGGCTGCTGCACCGAAACTATTCACTTTGACGAAAAAATATATAGGACATATTTTGTAGAAAATTTAATTTATTTTATAAGAACATTTTTTGCCGTATGAGGCACCGGAAGCGAGATATTTAAAAGAAACTGTTTTCGTGAGCCATTTTTTCAATATGGCGGCGTCGGACCTGAGATCACATTTTGTATTTTTTCTTATTTGATTCAGGGCATCGAAATCTACAAATTACTAAAGTTTCAAAACTTCCGCACTTATTCGGACTAAGAATCTACCTATCGACTACACTATGAAAGGAATGTAATAATGTAGATACGCGATTTACCTCCAGGTATGTAATTTCGAGAACCTGTTGACAGTGTTGACAATCTTTAATTCTTGAATTCTGAAATAAATAATAGATAGAAACGAAATAAAAAGTATACTTTGTGTAAACATTATGTTCGTCATCATTTGTTTTGTTGTGAAATGATCATCAAGAGCTATAATTACCAATTATAAAAGATTTTACGGTGGACTGTAAAAAAACTCAACTTTCTATCATTTTAAATATAACACTTTTGTTTTAAGATTAGTAAACAAATATCCCATCTCAATATCAATATAAGCATATCTCAATACAGTAACTACAGAAAACATTGAAGATTGAGGTTAATCTTAAAACCCATATAATTTAGTGAAGAATTTTAATACACTACTTTCTTTGAAATATAATTAGGCAATTAATTATTTATCTATTGTAAGTTTAAGAGCACCAGGGCATGTTTACAACTTCACTTAAACCTACATATCCATTTATGAAGAGTGATAGGAAAAACGATAAAAGTGGTTGCTTATTAGTTATAGTTACTACACCTTATTATTTTATGACGTTATGAAAATAAATACTCTTAACTTCATTTCATAAGTGGACCGATGAGTGGAGAGACTGGATAGGAAAATATTTATTTTATTCGGCCATATTTTTTTTAATAAATATTTTGTGATAAAACTATAAGACTACCTAAAGGGAACTGTGACGAGTAGAAGCTGAAGTCAGGCTTGGTCGATTACGAGTACATACTGATTAACATTTTGCAGGAATACAATACAATTCAATTCTACGTAGTGACAGAAAGATTCAATAACCAGACGATATATTTTTTCTTTTCATTCAACTAGTATGAAAGTTTGTCTCCGATAGGCAAGATCGAAGTCTAAGAATTCAGTAGAATAAGATGTGTTCGATAAGACCTGTTTGCACGCATCTAGTAATTTAGTCGAGTCATTTAGTAATTTAGTACTCGACCAATGCGGGCAGCGGGTTTTAGTCGAGTGACTTAGCGGAAAGCGCTGTCCGCATTGGTCGAGTAGTAAATTACTAAACGACTCGACTAAATTACTGGATGCGTGCAAACAGGCCTATAGCTTAGAACTGAAAGCAGAGGGCCTATACCCGTTTGACTATTGAAAGACTTCCTTGTATACCACAGTTTTAGAAAATGTTATTGAATACCCTTTCAGGATCATAACCTACTGCATCTTGACCTTCTCTTTAACTCATTACATTACCTGCCCTATAAAACTTCACGTACAACTGTTGTGACTGAATATTACTTGAGACAAATATTTTTCTACTTTATCTGAGGTCTGACGATTTATTAGTCGTAATAGAAAATGCTAGTCTCACAGAAAACTGTCTTCATCGAAACACGAAGAAAATATGTGATTAAAAAATGATCCTCTTTATATTCTCCTACTGTGACGAATTGTTGGATTTGATCGCGTATTTCGTGACACGCAGAACCTGCTCACTTTATTTGTTGAGAGTAATACAGTATGGCCTTCCAGCTTTGAAAAAATTCAAGAAACGCTATCGGGTGCGTCTAATTTTATCACTTCGGCAACTTCAAATTCTCTCGTACGCGTTTGTGCGGATACTCTATATCAAAGATTTTACGTCAGAATTAAATTTTTTATTTAGAGGACAATGAAAATTAAACCGCTTCAATTTCTTTACGGATATCAGACAAAAGTAAGACTAAAGATAACTTCTTCTATTAATTGGAATGTGTATGAAATGCATAGAGACGTTCCACTCGTACGTGCATTTTGCGGCGGTGACTCCAATTTTGCATTCTTCGGCAAGGGTATTGCGACATCTCTGTTAAATGCACACCCTTAAATAAAATAAACCCCAAATTCTGGTTCAATTACCACCAATGGCTCCATCAATTCGAAATCACTTGAGCAACTTTCCTGCCGGATATGGAAAGCCAGCAGTGGACGTGTCCAGTCTCTCATTTTCCGCAACAAAGGATGTAGAATGGTATGTGATTGCTGGAAAATCGAATTGAAATGTCCAAATATTTGTGTTTACTCTCTTGGACAGTCTTGTCTGAATACCGTGCCAATGTACACAGCAAATGAAGACGTCGTTGCAGTTGACCAAGTAACATGAAAGGAAGATTATGAAACTAGTGTGGAGAAACTTATTGTTTATTGTTTAGAAAAATACAAATTCTTGTTGACAAACTTTGAAAAATAAAATAACAAATAAGTAAATAGATAATAAGTAACATAAAAATTGTATAAAATATGTAGAATACAATACATAGATAAACATTCATATTACTATAACATTATATAGATGTTGCTGCACATTTATGAAATCACCTAAACTCTCTAAGGAGCTTGTGCGTGATTTTCACAAATAAAGCAGCAACATAACTGGATTATAGAAATGAACTACTCTTTTTAGATGTTTTAATTAAAAGAATAAATAATATGGTTGAAACAAGCGTTTATAGAAAACCAACACACACCAACAGATATTTGAATTTTAACTCAAATCAGTCGATGCATGTTAAAAAGGGTGTCATAAAATGCTTATATGATAGGGCCAAAATAATTTCTTCTAATGATGAAATATTAGACAATGAGAAACGCTTTATAAAAGAGGTTCTTATAAACAATCAATACCCTGAAGCTTTTGTTGATAGAACTTTCACATATATAGAAAATAATAATCATGTACGACAAAAACCTGAACAACGGTACACGACGTTAATTCCTTATGTACATGGATTATCTGAAAAGCTACGCCGTATAGGCAATAGATTTGATATTAGGACGATATTTCAAACGGGCAATACATTGAGATATTTTAACAAAAACAAAACCGCTAAATCATGAGCAAAATTCAAAAAACTGCATTTATAGTATTCCGTGTGAGTGTAATAAACATTATGTGGGTGAGTCATCCAGACCATTCAGTGTTAGAATAGATTGGGTGAGCACAAGGGTTACATTAGAAAAAATGAGATTCAGAAATCGAAGATTTGCGAACACGCTTGGGAGAACGGACATAGAATAAACTGGGACTCGGCAAAAATTTTAACAAAAGAGACAGATAGCAAGAAAAGAAAAATTAAAGAAGCGGCTATAATACTATTGAATGAGGATAAATGCGTGTCGAATTGTTCCGCAGATGTTTGCACAACCTGGCTGCCGATGTTAAAAGAAGAACTTAACAAACTCAACATTGTTTAAAATAAAACTATCAATTAGATATATCAACAGTTCTGTGTAAGCGTAAGTATCTATAGATACTGAATATAACATATGTATTCTTAAAGCTGTGTATTTAATATACACAGCCCACAAACATTTTAATACGCTTTGAGAAAGGAAATAGATTCGTTTTCCGAAACGTCAGCAAAATACGTCATTTTTATATTTTTGTTCTTATTCATTATTTGTCAAAAACCACCCTCTAACTGATCCTTTGACGTAAAAGTCACAGGGGTAGAGGTTATTTTCCAGTAAAATACTGGTTAATTGTATTATTTTGTGGATTTCAGACATTGTTTAGAAGAATACATGTGGCAGAGCATCCCAATAAGAATAGAGAAAAAAAATGGATTATAGTATATGTGGAAAATTTTATATACATGGTAAGAATTAGATAAATACCTACATTTAAAATTTATTTTAATTTTAATTTTAATTATTATATAGTGGTGTGAGAAGGAGGACATTATATTCTAAATTTACTAGTAAGTGGGGTAGGTTTATAAATATAGTTGTAATTATTATAGATATTGAACATTATACTACTGGAAAATTACTTTTATTGGTCTGTAGTTTTCATTTAGAAATAGTTTGAGATTTTTTTTAATTCATGCTTGTTTTTTATACTTTTTAATTTTGAATGAACAATCACACATTTCCACATTTTTGCACTTGTCATTATGAATTGTTAATGTATCTTTTGTCGGTTGATCATCAGCTGATATGGTAAATGTTAAAAATTTTGTTTTACTGGTGTTGAGGCTCAGAAGGCTTACATTTAACCATGGATGTATCTTTTTAAACTGGTTTCTTCATTAGTATATACTTCAGTCCAAGTTTTGCCTTGAAATACAAGGGCTGTTATATTGTTAATATATATTAAAAATAATATTGGGCCTAATACTATGCCCTGGGAAACACCAGTTGTAATTATTAACGGGTCACTCAATGTTTCATTTATTTTTACTTTTTGCTGCCTGTTCGTCAGGTAATCTTTAAATATATCCAATGCAGAACCTCTGACACCGACTTTCTCCAATCTTTTTATTAATATTTCCTGATCAACCGTGTCGAATGCTTTGGCTAAATCCAAAAATACAGCAAGGCATTTTTTGTTATCATTTAAACCTTTAATAATATTTCCTATTAGCTCCATAGTTGCGTTTTCCGCACTCATATTTTGTCTAAATCCAAACTGCTTGCTTGATATTATTTTATTTTTTTCTAAAAAATCGTTTAATCTCGATTTTAGACACTTTTCAAATATTTTTGAGAAATTATTAATAAGGGAGATTGGGCGATAATTTGTTAATAATTTGTTATTGCCTGCTAACATAAAAATATTGTGAAGAAACCGGCAATAGAAACTACTTCACCAAGTTCTCCCGCCAAAAATAGATGCACATAAAGTTCCAGGAAATATAAATTAGACCCATACTGCTTATATTACCTAAAAAGAAACACGGCCAGCATTGTGTGGTATGAACACAGTAAGCGTGAGCGTGAGCATTCTTACTGAGCATCATCGTAATAACTGTTGCATTTACGAAGAAACGTTACATGGCCTTTTTCGCAGAAAATTTAAAGATTTTTAATTTTTTTCTAAATTGAACTGAAGGGAATAGTAAAAAGATCTATTTTTAGTAAAATTTTAGTAGAATTTTCTACGACTACTAGCCTAAGGACAAGAATGTCTTATTACCGACGAAGCGGTAAATGTTCTGTATGAATATTACTATCAAACTACATGAATTTTTGTAAGGTTAAACCATAGTCGAAAAAGGACAATAATAAACAAATAATATAAGATTACTAGCTGACCCAGCAAACGTTGTTTTGCCATATAAATTATAAATTTTTGTCCAAAAAATAAAAATAAAATTTCTGGATAGGGCCACCCTTACTAGGGGTATAAAAAATAGCCTACGACCTATTCTCAGACCTACCAAATATACACCAAAAATTTCATGAAAATCGGTCAAGCCGTTTCGGAGGAGTTCGATAACAAACACTGTGACACGAGATTTTTATATATTAGATTAGATAAACTAATAATATAGGTATCTCTATACCTTACTTACTTTTTTTATGTCAATAGTGAGAACATATTAAGAAGGTGATGTGCGTATATATCTACATGTTATCAAATAAAGTTATGGGCGATCGTAGGTAAGGATCAGTCAACCACACCTGTGCATGTTTAGTTCTTGCTGTGAGTAACAGCGTTGAATATCGCAAAGTTTTCATATTAATAATCAAATGCAGGCAAAGACAAATCGTATTTCCACAGTTTTAGGAATGGCGTTAATGAACATAACTTATTATGCTCACTAAGTCCTGATTATTTCTTCCGCATTTTACATTTTCTAAAGTATCCGTTAGGTAGTTATTTTACAGTGTCTCTCTAAACCATAACATTTATGAATTATTTGTCGTATCGTTAATGAAATGAACATATGAAGATCACTATTAAACAAAATTGTTGTCACCATCGGAATTAAAATAGTAGTACAGTGAGCAACCTGTTTGAGAATATTTTACTTGAATATAGCACAAATCACAGATCTCTGGTATTCCGGATTTTTTCTCATTGCCTCCTTGGTGGAGAGGGCTCTCTTGGCAGCTTTCCATTTAGTTTTTTACCGAACCATTAACTGTTCTATATCCTCCTATTTCCCGTTGATGTGGGTAGGTATGATGTCGGTTCAGACCATCCCCACAATTTTGCGTTTAAGCCACGCCCTCTCAGCCAACAGGTCTACACTTTTACTAGTACAGCTTTTTGCAGGTTCGTGTATGCTCATGTGATCATGTTCATGTGGCCTCCATAAAAATCATATTGTTAAAAGCTGTAGCAGTAATAGTACAGACCTGTTAATGGCACCAGTATACAGTAATTATTTCAATTGCAATACGAAATGTCACAATTTTAAAGCTAGATGTGAGAAATTTTATATATAATTGCTTAACATTCTATAGTATACTCTTCGCAGTTTTTTGAAAATATTTAAATTTGTTTATATAATTGCCACACTTCATCTCTCGATGATGCTATCTTGATTGGCGAAATGTTCGTGAGTATTCTATGGAGTGTGTTTATAAAATTTTATCAAAAGTTACAACACTCTTCTTGTTAATTTTTTTCTTAAAGGTTTCATAACTTAAAAATAAAGTAGAATTATTCCTCTAGCTAGCACTAACTTATTATCTAAATTTTAATACAATCAGCCTTTTCTGTTTCGAGCTATCGTGTTTACAGGAAACGTAACAGGCGGACAGTCGGACGGACTTTTTGAAAGTTATTCGGAATTTGATTACTATCACGATTTTGTATTTTTTTCTCTTTACCAGCGATATTTCTTATGGTTCTCCGTTTGTAATGAAACCATATTTCTCAAGATGGCGATGAAAGTCACTTTTACTTCCACATCCAGTGGAAGTAGGTATAGTAAGCGCAAAAATTTTTTTAAAATTTTTTACTGCTCAAATAGGCTTAGAATGTCATGGAACGTCGAGATTTTAAGTTTGAGCAAAAAAAAATTCTGTATGTCTGTCTGTCAGTCTGTCTGTCCGTAACTTTTTTTTTTGTGCGCACGATTATTCTGGAAGATATTGACTTGAAATTTGGTACACGTATGTATTTTAACGAGATCTGGAACTAGATTATATTCTCATCTTATTACGTTGAAGGGTTGGGGGGGTAAATTGGGATAAACGGGGGTAAATAGGTAAATCAAGTAAGTAAGAGTCTATAAAATTGGTATTTATTATATATTAAAGAAGTTAAGATCTCAAAATTTTTGTTAGCTTAGCCACCCCCATTACTGCCCCCATCCCATTAACAAAGGAATTGAAAAAATAAAGTTGTAATTCAGCGTGTATGCAAGAATCTAAGGCCTCAATTTTTTTTACTTCAATTACCCCCACTACCATCCCTCTACCACCACCACCACTACCGATATTGTTTTATAGGTTTTTGTAGTACACGATTTCAAATATTATTTTTTTGATTCTTTAATAAGTGGGTTACTTCGAGTAGTATGGATGCACAATAGGTTGCCCCGAGTATTATGAATGCGCAGTGGCTTTCTCGAATACCATCAGTGCGCAGTAGGTTTCCTCGAGTATTTTGGATGCGCAGTGGCTCTTCTCGAGTACTATAAATGCGCATTGGGTTACCTCAAGCAGTATGGATGCGCAGTAGGTTTCCCCGAGTATTATGGATGCGCAGTTATTTCGAGCAGTATGGATGCTCAGTAGGTTACCTCAAGTAGTATGGATGCGCAGTGAGTTTCTTCGAGTCAAATGGATGCGTAGTGGCTTTACTTGAGTACCATTGATGCGCAGTAGATTTCCTCGAGTATTTTGAATGCGCAGTGTGTTTCCTCGAGTAAAATGGATGCGCAGTGGGTTACTTCAAGTAGTATGCATGTGCAGTGGGTTACCTCGAGTAGTATGGATGCGTAGTAGGTTTCCTCGAAGAAAATGCTTGAAGTAGAAGCTTTACTTCTATTGTGTAGTTCAAGACACATAATTATTTTTTATATCTTTGTCATGCCATTTTCTGCGTATTACTTTCACATTCAGTGGAGTGCAATTATAGTATTTTCGTTGTAAGAGACTTGGATAGGAAGTTTGGATGTGGAAGTAGTGATTCCTTAGGCAGCGGTTTTTTTAAATATATCAACTAATTTTTTAGGATTTAACACATAAATATCATTTTAGAAGAAAAATTATACACTCATAAAAACTACCAATCACCAGACTCTTTACCTACTTTATGTTACTAGGTCAAAGGAAGTTTGGTTCTAAGTTTGAGATTCTTTTCTTCTTCTCAAGAAGATGTATGTACTATTAAACCATTTTTTGAACAAGTTACCGTCGCTGTTTGGAATATGGTCAATAGATAATAATCTAACAATTCATATTCTTTTTCCTGGAAAACAATTTGTAATTTGATTTCCAGAGGTTTCCTTTATAAATTGTTGCTTCTTCTCTCTTTACCCGTACATAAACACATTATACGGGATTACTAAAAGAGACGTTTTATAAAGCATCAGTTATCTGTAACATCGATATGTATTTTCCGCTGTTAGGTTGAGGAACTATAGAAGTTTCGATAAGACAGTTGGTAGTTCTGCGCAAGCACAATGGTTAAGAGAGAAGTTATGTTGTGTGCTTGAGTTTGCCAAAATAAACTCCGCAATTAGTGTCCAACATCATTTTCGAATAGGTTTCAGAAAATCGCTTCCAACTAGACAAGTCGATCTACAATTGGTCAAAAAAAATTGAAATTAGTGTTTATGTTAGCAAAGATCTACACAAGACACTTCCACAACGCACAATGCAACTAACGTCAACCGCACTATCGAGTGGTGGCCACCAAGGAGCCCGGATCTTACACCGTGCGACTTTTTCCATTCTAAGATTTGTGAAAGACAAGGTTTACGTCCTTTTGCTTTCTAATAATTCAGATGCGTTGATATAACGCATCACGAGAACTGTGGAAAGTGTCAGTGCGTTACAGTGGGTTTGGAATAAACTAGACTATAGCCTTGACGTGTGCCGTGTGACACAGGGAGCACCTATTGAACACTTCTGAGTACTAAAATAAACTTTAAGAATTACTTTATAAAACAATGTAAACGAATTAATGATAACATTATTAGTTTTTGATTAATAAAACACTAAAAGTGTCTACTTCTTTTTTTTAAACCCGTACACATTAGACAACCTGCCAAATATAAATGCTGAGCTGCCCAGGAGAAAACGGAAAACACAGGCAATATCCATTACCGACCGACATTGCCAGTGTCTGAGGTGGGGATCGAACCCAGTGCACGATAGAGAGTATGACCAAGAAGCGTGATCACCACAAACACGTTTTAGTGCTACGAGGTCATATTAGATTTATCTCAGATTGAAAGAGTTATTTCATTATTGTATGGCAAAATTCTGTTAGAGGCATCCGTCTTGTTTATTTTTATTAGTAGAATTAGTGACTGATTAGCTAATACATACTGATAACTTATGTACATTTATTATGTTATTGTATATATTAATGCCGTAAAATTAAAAAAAAATCACACATTGAACTAATATGTTAAAAATACAGCGAAGAGGTTAAAGTAAAAGATAAAAACTATATTGTTTTGTTTATTATAATAATTATAAAAACTCTATTCACAAATTAATATTATGCACAACCCTGACCATTAGTTTCCTGGTCTTAGTTTCCGTTGATTTTCTTTTGATCAAACAGATGTTCCTGAAGTAAACAACTTGTTTTCCTATCCACATACCAACTGCAGTTGACTGTTGAATTTTGAAGAAGAATTCAAACATGTCATTCTCTTGTTGGAGAATATCTGAAAAAATATCAGTCCTTCTAACATATTTCCTAAAATAACAAGTGTCTAAGGATGAAAGATGAGGTAAAAGTCCAAAAATAAAATTTGCGTGTGGGCTTAAAAATTTTAAACAAACACATGTAATGAAAACGCAGTGCATACTGAAAGCTATGAGAGAAACAAATAATTAATAAAATAATATCTTTTGCATTTGAATTTGAATTGGAAGGAATGATAAAATAAAATAGTGTCACTGATATGATGAGTAAGTATAGCACTTGTATTAATTATCTTAATAATCCATTTTTGAACAATTTCCAGATTTTTTAAACAATTTTTAGTTACTTCTCCCTAGCCTATTATTCCATAGGTTAAGTGTGGTTACACCAAACAATAATGTTTTTTTTTTAAACGTGACACTTCCAGAATTCGTTTAAAACATTTAAATTTGACTAGCATACTCTTACCTCTAAGTTATTTAATTGAATATGCCATCTTAGGTGATTGTGTATTGTAATTCCCAAATATTAATTGATCTACACGATGCAACCTCAATCATAACATTATTAAGTAGTTGGCTGAAACATTAAAATTGGGAAGGTTTCGGCCAAGTATGGTAAATGGCAAAAAATGAATCTCATTAAAATTTATATTCAACAACTTGCCGTTGCAAGAGTCGATAATTGTTTTAAAGTCACTTTCAGCATTAGTTTTCAATTTCGTTCACGATACATCTTTATAAAAAACAGCTGTGTTATCAGCAAGACTAATAATATCGTCTTGGGAAGGGATCGTAAACAAATCTTAGGCATACATTGTAAACAAAATAGGGCCCAGTATTTTACCTTAGGGTCCGCCATAAGACACATTATGAATGCTACTCTTAGATTTGCCGGCATTGTTTTATCTGTCAAATAATTTTCCACGAAACTTAAGGCATAGATATATCTAGTAATTCTGCATGGATCATAATATCAAATGCCTTGGTAGATCGACGAAGATGCATCATTTATAGGTTTATAAACTTTAGAGTTTAAGTTTGCTAGTGCATCTTGAGTCAATCTAGCCTCGCGAAAATCATACTGCTTTTCTGAAATACTAATTTTCAGAAAAAATATAAACTAACTAAAAACTAAAACTAAAAATATAAACTATTATATTTTTTTAAGTAACAACAAATTCGGTTTTTTTTTTAGAGTTTCCTCATATATTTTAGCAATATTTGATAACAATGATATAAGTCTATAGTTCTTTATTTTCATTTTATCTCCTGTTTTATATAACGGTTTAATAATGGTGATAAAAGACTCCAAGACTTGGCTCGTACTAGCGTACGCTCTCCCATCACGAAAAATATACACTATATTCTCAATTTAACACATCCGGATACATCTGGGCTAAATATAAACTTCGAAAAGGGTCTAATAACACAGCCCCACAAAAAAAAATAAAAGTTCTGTACCAAAGACGTGAATACATAGATTTTGTATATTTTTTTATGCTGAATCCGAATCTGCAGCCAAAAATATGGGTTAATCAGGTAGTTTTTTAGTAAAACGCAAAAACATCCCGTAAAATAGAGTGATACGGTAAAGCTTTATAATGAAATGCAGCAACTTGTAAATACTTTGAGAAAACATTTTAAAATAAGTTTTTGAGCATTAGAAAGAAATATATGCAAATTAAATCCATACCCACCCCTACGAGGGAGTTAATTCCATCTCTAAGATCAAATAAAAAATGTTATAGTGCAAAAAAAATCGTAAAACCATTCAAAATTTGAAGATTATGGCTGAAACTTGTTACTTGGGGGTTTTTGGAGTCGCTGATCACGATTCTTTGTAGACGCCTATTTGGTAAAAATTATAAAAAAAAAAATTCTGTCAAACTGGCAGATGTCAAACTGACAGATGTCAAACTGACAGCTACCCCGACGTGGTCATAAGATTAATAATAATAATGTACTACTCGCCATTCAAATTTTCCACCCAGCTCATTAACTCTAAATTATAATTTCCCACGATATTGCCACGATGATCAGTTTTATATATTTGGCTCCAAATCGTCCCTATTTTATTCGTCTTCACTTTCACATTTAAGTGAGGCTGCACACTGCAAATCGAATTTATATTCCTTGTTTCTCATTTTTAGACATTTGCCTATTTTTACTCAAATGCCTCAATTTTTTTAAACATTCATAATATATTTCTTTGGGTGGTAAATACCAATTTCTATGGTAGGTACTTTTTAATCCGCCATAATGGGTCCGCCATTTTGGATTTAAGAATTTGCGGATTAAGACCCCAGAATCGTGATCAGCGACTCCAAAAACCCCCGAATAACAAGTTTTAGCCATAATGTTCAAATTTTGAATGCTTTTCCGATTTTTACATCCGCCATATTGGATACGACATCTTTTATTCAGGAATTTTCGGATTCGGACTTCAGATTCAGAATCAGCAACCTCAAAAACCCGTGGTAACAAAATTTAGACCAAACCATTGAGTAGAAATATATGTGACTCAAAGGGGTAAGAAATATCTAGGCCTGCAGAGGTGATTTCAAGCACCTTAAAAACAAGATTATATAACATTCTTTATTTGATCTCAGAGGTGGAATTAACCCCCTCGTAGGGGTGGGTATGGATTTAGTTTGCATGTATTTCTTTCTAATGCTCAAAATCTTATTTTAAAATGTTTTCTCAAAGCATTTACATATTATTGGGATGTTTTTGCGTTTTACTAAAAAACTACCTGTGTAACCTATATTTTTGGCTGCGGATTCGGATTCAGCATAAAAAAATACACAAAATCTATGTATTCACGTCTCTGGTACAGAACTTTTATTTTTTTTGTGGGGCTGTGTAATAGTCCGAGACCCATCAACAAGAGAGAGCACGGTCAGCGGAGAAGAATATAAAATTACGAGGGAAATTTTACCTATCATCAAGAAAAATACCACGAGGATACAAACAGCTATCATACTACCAACGATGACATACTAGGCTTAAAGGGCTCCAACGACAAAAAGGCAATAGAATAAGCCTGTGAGTAGCTGAAAGCGACATCGCCCAACTAATCGTAAAAACAGTATAACCAAAGGAGCGACAGAAACCGTGAACATTAATGGCAGGGAAAACATGAACAAAGAGGATAGAAATGTACGAAATAAACTACTGAGGACAGGTCCAAAGAAGGGATAAGTATATCTGAAAAGAGCGCTAATACAAAACAGTAATAAACTAAAAATAGGGAGACCATGCTACAGGTGGATAATAGCAATAGAGAGGATCATGAACAAACTAGGAAGGATGAAGAAGAAATAGAATGAATCTGAAATGGAGGAAATAAAAGGCTCAGAAGAAGAAAAACTATATCAAGAAAACAAAAAAAGAATCATGAACACTCGACACTACGAGGCAATGTAGCAACATAGCTCACAAACACCTACACAAAATGTTCACGTTCTTTAGAAATAGTGAGATTAAAGGTCTATGCCTCTTAGAAAAAATCCGATATACTGTTTCATTGAGGATACGGCTTCTGACCAGACACTGCAGCTGAAGAGAAGATATTTTTACCCGCCTTATATGAAGCTAAAATGCATCAAACATTATTTGTTTATAATCGTAGAACCAGTAGACAACAATTAGATTCTAAGTTCTCTTTGGCGATTTTACATCTATTTTTACAAATGTAGCAGCTACCAATCACTCACATCGCACATATCTTTAAGTCCAGCAGTAAATAGGTGATAATTTAGAACCAATTGCCTGGGGTTGGTTGCTAAGACATGAGACTTTGAAGCCAGTTTCTGCACATTTGAATTAAGGCCCTAGCTAGTTATTTAACATTCTGTGGTTGCACATCTGAGTACAAAAACATTACGAGTACGCAAGAATCGGGTTACAGTGTTTCTGCAATTTTTTTACATTGCTAGCAATTGAAGAGGTATGTTATGTGACGACAATGGTGATCTAATGCGATACTATCAAGAAAAAATCACTCGTACTTTCATTATGTTTCATGTTTATAGTATGTAGGTATACAGTGTGGCTACAATTTCGTGGACACAAGCCTGTATCTATGTTATTACTTGACGGATCGTTTTCTAATTTGGGCAGGCCACATATACCATGGTAGTGCATATTTAGAACCTAATAGAATACATTTTAATCATAGGCGTACGTTGCAGAAAATAAATAAAGGGGCAAATTTTTACGATTTTTTATTAGCGAATCGGATAGAAAAAAATCGATGTCATATTCTTATTCATCACCCTCGAAAACATACCTGAAACAAGTTTCATCCAAATCCTATGCAGGGTTGCTCAGAAAATAAAGAAATATTTCAATTTTCTTTCGTTATTCCCTTTTTAGATAATCTGTTAAAACTAACTAGAAGGACGGTTAAGCATATCGGTGATTAAGAACTCTCGCTGCTTTTTTACTCTAATCATAAGAATTGTCATGAGATTTTTTAGCAACTAATTTACTTAGTACATGTAAGAGCAAATTAAAAGGGAATTCTAAAAATAATAAAACAATAATTTATCAATCTTTACTGCTTGCAATTATAATGCAAAATCAAATGGTGCCATGGAATGGCTTTATTTGTCGAAATGTCATATTGTGACATAAGCTAAGTAGTTTACATTTTAGTGTTGAATTTTGACTTCAAATAATTGTGATTTCTAATACAATGCCAGAAAATCGTTTATCATTTGGTGAAAAAGTTGAGATTATTAGAATTGTAGGAGAAAATATAACAGTAAGAGAAGCAGCAAGAACTTTTAATGACCGACATCCTAACCGGCCTCCAGTAAGTTTTAGCACAATAGCTAAGGTTAATCGAATTTTTAATCCAACTGGAAACGTTACAATATTAAGACCAACAAATTATAATCGGAATAATTTAAATGAAAACAGAATTTTGCAAGCATTCCGTAATAATCCAAAATTAAGTATAAGACAAGCTTCTTTGAACTTAAATCTAAACAAAGAAATAATAAGAAGATGTCTAAAAAAAAATAACATAAAACCATTTAAGCCTAAAATATTACATACACTCTTAGAAGCGGATTTTGAAAGAAGATTGGATTATGCACTTTGGATGCAGGGTGAATTTTTGAACAACAGAGATTTTTTGAAAAATATAATCTATTATGGCGAACCTACTTTTATATCAAATGGTGTAAGATCCGTCAGAAAACCCACATTGGATAATTAATAGTAAAAATCAATATTTATTAAAAGTGAATGTTTGGTGTGCTATTTTAAATCAACAAATTATGGGACCTTTTTTTATTCAGAATTTGACTGCTCAAAATTTTCTGAATTTTCTAGAAACAGAAAATATGGATTTTCTTGATAATTTACCGTTAAACGTAAGCGAAAACCTTTACATTTTGTTAGACGGTGCCCCAGCAAATAGTTCTCGTATGGTTAGAAATTGGCTTGACATCAATTTTCCTATGAAGTGGATTGGTCCCCGTAGCCCATTACATGAGTTTCCTCCAAGATCCCCGGATCTCACCCCGATGGATTTCTATTTTTGGGGTAACATAAAAAATAAAGTATACGTTAATCGGCCTCGTACTGTGGAAGAATTGCGGCAACGAATTACAGAGGCATGTCAAAGTATCACAAGGCACGAACAGATAAAAGTGATTCGTCATGTTAGAAAAAGAAAAAGAAAAGGGTAGAAGCATGCATCACATTGGATGGCGGTTATGTTGAAGTTAGAGGAATTCATTAGTATAATTAATTAATTAAGTTATGATGACAAATGAAAAGAATAAAAATTCCATTATTTCATATAATTCCTTCAACAATTTATCATTACCACAAATGTATTCTTAATGTCAATTGTTTTTCTGTTAATACATTTATGTGATGTTTCTGTGTGTTATTTTTTTCTGTAGTACGCATGCCATAAAGACGAAGTAAATGGGACACAATGTTAACATGAAATTACATACGGGAGAAAACATATTTCTTTATTTTCTGAGCAACCCTGCATAGGATTTGGATGAAACTTGTTTCAGGTATGTTTTCGAGGGTGATAAATAAGAATATGACATCGATTTTTTTCTATCCGATTCGCTAATAAAAAATCGTAAAAATTTGCCCCTTTATTTATTTCCTGCAACGCACGCCTATGATTAAAATGTATTCTATTAGGTTCTAAATATGCACTACCATGATATATGTGGCCTGCCCAAATTAGAAAACGATCCGTCAAGTAATAACATAGATACAGGCTTGTGTCCACGAAATTGTAGCCACACTGTATATTTTTCGGTAAAAGGCTGTGATTTTTGTTGTATTTAAAACAAGTAAAGAACGTATGTCTCCTTAACTGAATATTATGTAGATATTACTGACTTTAACTGAAGAAAAGCATGAAGTATTTTCAATACATTTTGTTCAAAGTTGGAAATACCATAATATTCAACAGACACATGGTAATGATAAAAGTTGATTACACAGCCCCATAAAAAAAAGTTCAGACCAGCAAACCAGACCCATGTATCCCTAACTTTTTAAAGATAAATCTTACATGGGTGGTAGTTTTCACACCATCTGAGGGTTGACACTGTAGGAAGTTGATGGTACGTAAGTTTCTAGTTCTATTTTAGAGTACTACGCAAAATAGAAATCCTGTTGGATTTTACGTTTTCTCTTGTTTTGTGTCCTTTAAACTTAGAGGTGGTTGTTCTCAACCCTATAGTGGCATTTTATGAAGATTACGTCGGATCCGATGCAGTTTCTTATCACTTTAACAAAACTTAGACATTTCGAGCTTTTTCAGCAGTCATTACTGTTTTGGATTGATTTTTTTATAAATGGGGGCTAGTTTTCGCCCCTGGGGCTGTGTTTCATATCTATTGTATGTACGCTGCTGTTTAACCTTAATTTATATA
This sequence comes from Rutpela maculata, assembly GCA_936432065.2. Lineage (NCBI taxonomy): Eukaryota > Metazoa > Arthropoda > Insecta > Coleoptera > Cerambycidae > Rutpela > Rutpela maculata. The sequence continues at coordinate 42,018,262 of OW386285.2, forward strand.
ATTCGATCGATTAGGATGTAACAACTATTCTAGCAGCTTAATATTCTTTTTACCCCAGTCCGGGGGAGTTTTTTGGCTCTAGCTAAAGATTTTGGGGGTGTACGAATTTTTTTGACCTCGGATTCGGATTCAGCGACCGAAAATACATACGGATACATGGGTCTGGTTCGCTGGTCTGAACTTTTTTTTTTGTGGGGCTGTGTTATTTTATTACGATCTACATTTTTTTCTGAAACGTTTTTTGTATCTGCAAATGTTAAGAAACTATATACAAATAACCAAAAATGTCCCTGCACAGATTAGATTTTAGGAGATTTTTAGCATATTCATTAAGAAGGCAAATACAACATTCCTACCAAATGTCATGCTTGTACTAATTACCTATTTTTCCCGCGCTACGAGCGCAAAAACAGAAGAATTTTGCATTTAAATTGTTTTTCAACTGCAGTTCGAAATAAACTCGGAAATGAGTGTATGTTCAGATAGCCAATAAACGTCTCTCATCCATCTCAGTTAATTACTGTTAGAAACAATAACTATAAAGGAGTGTCAATGGTCATAAATATATAAATGAATTAGAATTTAATTGACTAGATACAGTGATTTAAAATGGTTATTAGAATATGCAAAGCAATGAGTTAAAACTATCGAAGCGAAATTAAGCGTTTTGTGTATGGCGTTTATTGTCCAGACTGATCCTTATCACGGAGAAAGTTTTACATATTAGGGATTTATAGACTATTATTGGTTTAAAATGATGATTATGCGCGCGATTGCGGTGCACCTCGGATGAATTATCTCCATAGAATAGCATGCCTTATATGGCGACAACATTTTTATTTGTTTACTATTTTCTCCCATCTCGTTACGTTTGGATTAATTTTAATGTGGAAATGACAGTAAATATAATTTAGAAATTTCTTCGTATTCAAAGAAGATACGTATAAACTGCTTTTATAACACGTACAACACGTAATAATAATTATTAGAAAGTTATTTAGTGCAAGCGTTGATGACGCCGACTCAAACTGTATTAGAATGAATAGTCTGCGAAATTGGAAAAAATAGGAGAAAAAGTTATAAAAAGTTTAACATTCTGGAGATATATTCTCGAAAGGGGTAACATTCTAGCAAATAAGTAGTTTTCGAAAGAAAGTTTTGAGGGAATCTTGGAAATTAGTGGGAGCTGTCACACTTTGCGACTAAATTCTTTTAGCGGAACCTCCAAATAAATATCAAGAAACATGCAAGAGATGATTTCATGCAAATATCTCAGTTCCAGTGCACTTATCGAAGAGATATTTCTGTACTAAAACCAAGAAGGATTTTTCTACAATTTAGTTCTTATAAGTTTTGTTTGTGAGACGAACGGTTTCGGCACTAGAGTGCCGTAAAGTTAGATCAATTTTTCGAATTAATGAAAATATTATATTGTGTATTTAGGTGTGAAAGCAATACATTCCCGGACGACGATGCAAATTGTTGGCCGAGGCGCTAGCCAACAAGCATCGAATTCCGGGAATGTGCTTTCACACCGAAGTACACATACTATTTTTTCTGAAATCAGAATCAATATTATTACAAATTAAGGAATTTGTATTAATGCATAACATTTCTTCATTACAATCTAACTACTTACTAATAAATGCAATTTTAATGTGAGTTGGTTTGTCTGCGTGTATTTATTTACTGTCTAAAATATACATAAAAAACCGTACGGGAATGTTACTTTCCCGGCCTAGGCCGGGAAAGTAACATTCCCGTACGGTTTTGTTGATCGTTGCTTGGCAACGGATCTTTTCCGGTCTGTTTTGTGATAGTTTCTTAGCAACGGACTAAAATACTGGAATTGTGCATTTTTCGATCTGAAATCGCGCCGAAAATGTAGACATTGCCGATCGATTTCAGAAAAACGTACTTTTCGCGAAAAAATTAACGCAAAAATATTATTATAACTTCAATTCCACTGTTTTCCCAAAACATGAGATTATTTTTAATAGGCTTTTTTGTTGCGTAAAACTTCCGTAAACGCATATACAATTATTGAAAAAAATATATTTCGCATTCGTCGCAAAATTAACCAATATGCTATAAGTTAAATTTCAATTCTGTTTTAATCTCCCCACAATAAAATTGTGGGGACTACATTTACTCCAAAATTTAAAATTGAGATAACATCAAATCTTTACGTTTTGAGACCCTAGGAACCCAAAAAAGTGGTTTTTGAAAAATGTCTGTGTGTGTATGTGTGTGCGTGTATGTATGTTAGCACTATAGCGGCGAAGCTACTAAACGGATGTGGATGAAACTTTGCATAAGGGTTTCCTTACTGCGCCAGAAGATCTGAAAAGGTGTTGGTTGAGATCGGATTACGTTTAGTGCCGTTTTGGCACAACAAGTTGTTTATTTTATGATTACTTACAATTTGTAATTGAACCATTGAAAAGTAATAAAAATTCTGATTTCAACGATTTATCTCACTTGCTTCCTTTCGATTCAGTTTCCGTGAAAAAAATTTAAAAGAATTCGTTATATGTGCACACATGACAGCATCCAAAAAATATTATTGGTATTATTGTTAGGGGAAAATGTATTTTGCCATCTGTCAAAAATATTTGGGTTGGTAACATTTATGAATGTTGATTTAAAGGTTATGGTACGTGATGTCACAGCTAACCTCAAAAATTTATGTTTCTTAAGATTTAAAGATATTACGTAGCTATTATTAAAATTTCTGTCTGGTTCCCGTACTTTCAACTAAAATCTAGTACAGTGTAATGTTTATGAAGTTCTAAATACTTTGTCCCAAGATAAAAATCCGTATACAAACATTTAAAATGATAATAAACTTGAAAAACATAGACATAAATATATTTCAAAACCTAAAAATCAACATTCATAAAGGTTACCAACCCAAATATTTTTGACAATGTCAAAACTTATCTTAGTTGTTGTTATTAACTTGTTGCGCTAAATTCTGTGTTATTTTTTTTTTTCGCTATCCAAAATCTTCGAAAGGTTGTCTGTTAATACTCTATTAATATCCGGCAATTGATTAACATGCAACATAAACAAACATGAGAGGTTATGTTTTAACATATTGCTTGTAGTCCACTTCTGTTCGTTCGATATTTGTTCATGAAATAAATGGCTCCAAAGTCACGTGTAATTTATCTATTTGCTCAGTGCTCTGATTTCCGATGTAATATCCAAACACAGCTTATAAAGATCCACTGTGTGGGGAGGTTCCAGCCGCTTCCAATAGCTGCCGATTCTTTTTCCTATTAAACGAGGAAATATAACACAAAAATAGCCTCAACCTTCAATTTTTTGGACGGTAAGTCGGATTGAGATGGGGTTTTTTGCATTCGCTTCGTTAACTCGTCCAGAAACTTTGTGCCATATTTTGGTCCTGTACTTTTTTGAAATTGCATCGCTGCATCGAAAAGTGCATTCTTATAAGTGCATCTTTTGAAGTGATGAAGAAAAAATTCATATCTTCCAGAAAAAACTCTAGAATCATACGAATTTCAGCACCCGGGGGTTTTTTGAGTCGCTGAACCTGAATGTGATGTCCAAGTGAGCCTCCTGTGCACCTGGAGGTCAGGACGGCACCAGGAACGTCATCACCTGGAGTTCCCTGTAAACTCATGGAAAATCGATCGAAATTCGTTACCTGGAGGCTTTTCGGGTCGCTCGTCCTCCGGAGGACCTGGTGCGCGCGACCTGGCTAATAACGTCATCTCCTGGAGTTTTACTGAAATTACTTATCAAATCGGTATAAACTCGTTTCCCGGGGGTTCTTTGGGTTGCTCGTCCTGAATCTGACATCGGCAACCTCCTCCGGAGGACCTGGTGCGCACGACCTGGCTAATAACGTCATCTCCTGGAGTTTTACTGAAATTACTGATCAAATCGATCGAAACTCGTTACCCGGGGTTTTTTTGGGTCGCTCGTCCCGAATCTGACATCGACAACCTCCTCCGGAGGAACTGGTGCGCCCGACCTGTCTAATAACGTCATCTCCTGGAGTTTTACTGAAATTTTGTCGTCAAACTTTCTAACATTGCTTTAATGAATGCTAGTTAGTATATTATTATGGTAGAACAAGTTTTCCACTGCAACCTTCTTCATCATTTTGACGTAAATGGTAAGACAATGATCCAGTTAAATTTTTGAAGAGCTACAGAGAACCAGTAAAAAAATAATGACATTTGAAATTTTATGCTTTTAACATTGAGAAATCATAGGTTTTATCATATTTTACAAAAAGTACCGTTCAGATTTCAATTAAAAAGGAGAAAACAAGAGAAAATAATATACAAAACATGTTCGACTCTTAAAAGTACAGCTTCAGAACATGTGATAGTAGTAATTAGCGATTAAATGTTAAAAGTCTACTTTTTATGTCGTAGTTTATTAGACGTGGCAACGTCGTAAAAGAAGTTACAATGCTCGCGAAATTTAAAAATGCATGGAATATGAGAATGTAGGTTTCATAAAAGTACTTTATTAAAAATAACATGAACGATGTTTGATTAGCACAGCCATATTTATTAAATCTAATAAAATATAAATGACTAATAATGTAATTAATCTTATAATAACGATTTGTTTTTTTTTCTTTATTTTCTAAAAAATTCTCTGTAATATTTTTTGTATTTGGTAACTTTAACAACACCGTTCTCAACTTTCCCTAAAATTTTTAATAAACCATTATATTTATTTGTTTTATTTGCATCTTCAACCATTTCATCCTAAATTATAAAGTTCAGATATTTTTGAAATTGTGCCTGCATATATTTGTACCCATACCTTTCATTTATCCCTCGAATAGTTTCAATTGAATCAACTATTCCAACTCTGGTGATAAAGTAAGTTCATTGAAAAAGAGAGGACATAAAAGTTAAGAGGTTGCCGATGTCAGATTCGGGACGAGCGACCCGAAAAACCCCCGGGTAACGAGTTTCGATCGATTTGATAAGTAATTTCAGTAAAACCTCAGGAAATGACGTTATTAGCCAGGTCGGGCGCACTAGGTCCTCCGGATGAGGTTGCCGATGTCAGATTCGGGACGAGCGACCCGAAAAACCCCCGAGTAACGAACTTCGATCGATTTAATAAGTAATTTCAGTAAAACACCAGGAGATGACGTTATTAGCCAGGTCGCGCGCACCAGGTCCCCCGGAGGAGGTTGCCGATGTCAAATTCGGGACGAGCGACCCGAAAAACCCCCGGGTAACGAATTTCGATCGATTTAATAAGTAATTTCAGTAAAACTCCAAGAGATGACGTTATTAGCCAGGTCGCGCGCACCAGGTCCTCCAGAGGAGGTTGCCGATACCAGATTCGGGACGAGCGACCCGAAAAACCCCCGGGTAACGAACTTCGATCGATTTAATAAGTAATTTCAGTAAAACTCCAGGAGATGACGTTATTAGCCAGGTCGCACGCACCAGGTCCCCCGGAGGAGGTTGCCGATGTAAGATTCGGGACGAGCGACCCGAAAAACCCCCGGGTAACGAATTTCGATCGATTTTCCATGAGTTTACAAGGAACTCCAGGTGATGACGTTCCTGGTGCCGTCCTGACCTCCAGGTGCACAGGGAACTCACTTGGACATCACATTCAGGTCCAGCGACTCAAAAAACCCCCGAGTGCTGAAATTCGTATGATTCGGGAGTTTTTTCTGGAAGATATGAATTTTTTCTTCATCACTTGAAAAGATGCACTTATAAGAATGCACTTTTCGATGCAGCAATGCAATTTCAAAAAAGTACAAGACCAAAATATGGCACAAAGTTTCTAGACGAGTTAACGAAGCGAATGCAAAAAACCCTATCTCAATCCGACTTACTGCCAAAAAAATTGAAGGTTGACTGCTATATTTCCTCGCCTAATATATTTGATCGATTATAATAATGTTTCTGAACATGCGCATTCATAAAAAATACTAGTTTCCACAACACCTATGAGGTAGAGTATGCGGCGCGTTTTTTATCAGTGGTATCGGAGGTAAGCCTATTCACGACATTTTATTTGTTGCTACTTTATTTTTCGTCTTTTCATTGCTTAAAATAGACCGAGTTTGCTATCGAATTTGTGGAGGGTAATATACGCATTAGTAGGTATTCATTTCCTCCGCCATCTTACACATTGGCTCCGTTTCTGCCTCCATATATTTTCAAAGTTGTTCAGTTTTACTTCCACAGCCAGTGGAAGTATAGTAACGCAAAAAAAAATTGAAAATTTTTATTGTTCAAATAGGCTTAGTATGTCATCAAACGTCGCGATTTTAAGTTTGAGCGAAAAAAAAAATTCCATCTGTCGGTCTGTCTGTCTGTAACTCTTTTTTGTGCGCTGGAACCGTTTAAGATATTGACTTGAGGTTTGGTATACGTATGTATTTTAACGAGATCTGGAACTAGATTATATTTTGATCTTATTTCGTTGAAGGGTTGGGGGATAAATTGGGGTAAATGGAGGGTAAATAGGTAAATCAAGCAAGTAAGAGTCCATATAATTGGTATTTAGTAGACAGGGTGATTCACGTGGGCCGTTTGTTAGAAGTCTTTCAACTTCCAGTTGGATTATAAACTTGAAACTTGGTATGCAATCATAATCGATCATGCTCGTTCTACCTAAAATATTTTCAGTCCTCCAGCTTTACAGGGTGTGCCAAAAGTCGGTACCAACTTTCTTGTTTTAAAAGGAAACCTACAATTATTTTTACATGATTCGATTGGCCCTCAAATTCTAGACAACCCAACTTATGTTAACTTATCTGTTACAGGTTTTGATACATGTCAATTTTTTTGAAAAAAAATGCCGCTGTAGTAGTTTACCAACGAATTTGTATCTCGCAAATCATTCAAAATTATGAAACCAAATTCATGAAGTAGTTGGCTGGAAGTCTAGGCTAACACCTGATGTCCCATCGGTGATCCCATCATGTACCATATGGGCGCAGGCGATTTTCAAATGTCACCTACAGTTTCTTTTGACATCATGCGAAAGAAAATTTAATTTTAAGGTGAGTTCCTTAAGCAATAAAAGTCAAGAAACACTTTATCTTGCCGAGATATTGCTTGGTTTTTCAAGTATGCCATGGATACAAAAGACAATTCTAACAATTTACTTAAAAATATATATGCATATCTTCAGTTGTTTTTGAGTTATTGGCATTTTTTGAAAGAAATATTATTTTTTTTCTCAAGGGTAGTAGGCTTTGCGTTTAATTTGAATTTTTATTCAAAAATCGTATTACAATAACAAATAGTAACAATAAAATAACAACAAATGAAAGATTAACAAAATAATTTATTTCAGTACAAATGCTCAACGTGTGCACCGTTTTCATTGAGACAATCTACAATACGCTCCTGAACAGACTGCGTTGCCCTCCGGATTTCAAAAGGTTCCAAACGATCAAAAGCTCCAACTATCCGCGCGGCATGTTCCGTCAACTATTCTGTTATTTTCACCATAAGTTACAAACAAAGACAACATCATTCGCATAATGTTCCATGATGAAAATTGCCGAAACAATAAGATAACGATGACACAATAGTGGCTAGGTTTTGACATTTGGCAATAATTTTTCCAAAGCCTACTACAAAAAATGCCAATAGTCCAAACACAGCTCCCCAGTCAAAAATTGTGATCTCGGCATTTCCCTCTAGACCCCCTTATAGCATTGATTGGGCTATTAGTTTTACTTTTTCTGTTAATAATCATATCCAGTTTTGCGATTTTTGGTCAGTTTTCTGATCCTACTACATGAAATAAAGTTTTTTATTTTTATTATTATTATTTAATATGTATTTTCTTATTTACATTGAGTTATATTGACGGATACGTACACGTTTCCGTTAGTAAGCATATAATCTAAAAAACTACCGCTTTTAACACGCCTTATGGCCAACGTGAATGAATTAAAATATTGATGAATCTCGTGCCTTGAAGAAGCAACTCACAATTACAGTCGGATGAGTTTTCCTAGGCAGACATTGCCATTAAGTTTCCCATTACAAGGTATTTATACACTTAACAACCCAAGAAACTCTCATTATATGCAACATATTCCATAATACACGTAACGGTTTTATTATTTTCTATGTGATTGTTAGTTAGTAAAAGTGATATATTGTGTAGTTTCAGTCACGATGATCATTATTATTTAGTGTATCAATTGTGCCATTTTCCAATGTCTTTGTGTTTGTTCCTTTGCCGCAGGTGCCATTTTTAGTTCCGGCATATGATTAATGTTTTCATTCATTTATATGGAAGAAGACAGCGCTTGCCACGATTTTTATCAGAAACAAATCAAGGAGACCGATTTTTTTATTGTTAACGACTAATTTCTCTCTGGCTACTTGTATAGATAAAAATCTAAATTATTTGCTGGCGAGTTAATAATAATAATGACATATTAGATATTCTATTGTTATTTATATATTTTTCTCACATCTCTATTACTTACACATCACGTAAAGGAGTAGAGGTAGAGTAATAGTAAAAAAAAACCAATGCCCAAGGAATCACTACTTCCACATCCAGATTTTCTATCCAAGTCACTCACAACGAAAAAATTTTGTATGTGGAAATAATTGTTTATGGAACTTTAATAATATAATATTTGAATTCCTCTACCCCAAAAACCCATAAAACGATACCTCACATCGGTAGTGGAGTGGGGGTGGTGATAGGGGGTGGTAGTGGGAATGAATGAAGTAAAAAAATATTTTGAGGTTTCTGGTTCTTGTACACACACTAAATCACAATTTTTTTCATCCCCTTTAATAATGGAGTGGTGGTGGTAATGAGGGTGGCTAATGCCAAAATTTTTTTTAAGACCTTAGCTTCTCTTGTATATACTAAATACCAATTTTATGGACTCTTACCTGCTTGATTTACCTATTTACCCCAAATTTACCCCCCAACCCTTCGACGGAACAATATGAAAATATAATTTAGTTCTAGATCTCGTTAAAGTATATATGTGTACCAAATTTCGAGTCAATATCTCAAACGGTTCCAGAGTAAACGTGCGCACAAAACAGACAGACCGACAGACAGACAGACAGACAGAAATTTTTTTTTCGCTCAACCTTAAAATCTCGACGTTTTATGAACAATAAAATTTAAAAAAAAATTTTTTGTCGTTACTATACTTCCACTGGATGTGGAAGTAAAATTGAAAACTTTTTAGTTCATATAGGCTTAAAATATCATGAAACTCGAGATTTTAAGTTTGAGTAAGAAAAAATTCTCTGCCTGTCTGTCAGTCTGTCTGTAACTTTCATTGTTTCTGAGTACGACTACTACTTTGAAACGATTTGGGTGAAATCTAGTACACCTATGTATATAACGAGGTCTGGAATATTTTGATCTCAATCTGGTAAAGGGTCGGAGCGTAAATGGGGGTAAATAGGTAAAGTAAGCAAGGAAAAGTCCATAAAATGGGGATTTACTGTATGCGCGAGAAGCTAAGGTGTCAAAATTTTTTTGGCATCGGCACTACCGATGTGCCATATCGTCTTATGGGCTTCTGGGGTAGACGATTTCAAATATTGTATTATTAAAGATCTAAGAACAATTATTTCCACAGAGTGGAGTGCAAATATAGTATTTTGTTCGTTGTAAGAGATTTGGATAAGAAAGCCGGTTGTGGACGTAGTGATGTCTTAGTGGTTTTCACAGATGATAAGGAATATAGGTGGAGTTCACCTATTTTAGTATGAAAATAATTAACCGTGTCATGTTTTAAATAGCTCACAAGATTCTATTACTTGATTTTTAGCATAGGAAAGAAATTCACAACTATACCAATTTTTTTTAGGCATCCTAATTGGGAAAAATTGGAAAATATAATTTAATTTTCGGAAGTGCATTAAAAATCACTTTACTATAAATTTCGCGTAAAAATTGACTATAAAAAATCTAAGTTCATTTTGCAAGTATCCAAAATTAATTTGTGCTAAAAAAATAAATTATGCAATAGGACGTCAAGTTTTTCTGTTATTGCGTAATTTTCCAATAACTTCAATCTGCAATAGTGCCATTCCTATTGATACTTTGTTTATAACAAAAAAAATATGTAAATTTAAAAAATGAAAATAATTTAACCAAAGAAATATACGTTATACTTATAGGTTACAGCTTGCTTGCTCTTTTGGTTTTACCACCGATTGAACATTGTATCTGACAGGGTAATTTTTTAGATACGACAGACCATATTAAAACTAGTCGAAAGCACCCGAACATGTATAATCATGCGATGCAGCAAGTCAAAAATGTACACTGCAGTCTTACAAGTATAGTTCAGGTTGAAATTAACACTATGAAAATACATATTGTTGACAAATTACACAAAATATTTACGGATTTCTGCGTACTGCAACAGAGTAAAAGTTTATCAAAATATTTGATATAAAAACGAAAGATGAAATATGGTACCAATTATGGTAGGTTGGGTATATAATTCAGCGATATAAAAAAGCTCACAAAAACACGTAAATAGTACCGACCGCATAACACTTTCAGTTTATTTACAAAAAATGGTCATACATATTTCCTAACAAGAATTTAGGCCAAGTCCACTAAACCCAACTCGTTGAAATTCGCTCTAGCCGATTGATGATAGGTTGGAATAAACTATGTAGTTAATGTGGACTATCGGGGGTGGACTAACTGTTTCTTCGGCATAAAAGTTTAATGAACGGTTTTATTAAATCTTTCTGTTAAAATATATAGTTTATCTTGTTTAACAGTAAAACTAAAGTTTACAAAAATAAATAATTGTTAAAAAGATAATCATGATAAAATGAAAATAAAGGGAAATGAAACGGTTTTTAATTAATCCGTGAAAGAACGCTCGACACTGCCGATGTAGACCACGTAATGAGTTGAAAATGGACTGAAAATATGTGGAAAAAAATGGAAGAATGCAACGTTGATTACCACAAAAATATGGAATCTGATATATTTGAGTAACTAATTCCGAATTTGAAACCTAACAGCGTAATTGTTATGGATAATGCATCTTATCATTCAAAACAAATTGAAAAAATTCCAAATACTTCATCAAATAAGGAAGAAATACAAATGTTTCTGATGAACCACGATTTCTACTTTGATGAATGTTACACGAAGAAGAAATTATTGGAAGTATTGTCTACCAAAACATTTTAAACAAAAAATATGTTGTCGAGAATATTGCGAGACAATATGGACACTGCTTTAAGACTAAGTCCCTAGTTTTGTATTTTTAATCCGATAGAGCTGGTCTAGGGCCAATTAAAAAGGCGGATTCGTCGGAAAAATACATTTTCTAAATTTGACAAAAAAGTCATCGAATTAATTCACAGAGAAATTTCCAACATACGAGAAGACGACTGGAAAAAATCAGTTCACAAAGTATTCAAAGATGAAGATGATTACAGAAAACAGTGAAAACAGTAACAGTGGCGAAGAATACGAATAACTGAAAAGATTTCTATATTTTATTCAGTTTACTGTTTATATTTAACGTTTTGTGGGTACATTTATGACAGTGTCAGTGCGTGAGTGGTATTCTGTGATAGTGTTAGTGGTTGTGATAAGGCTCATTATTTTTATTTTGGAAAAGTGTTATTATTTCTGGTAAGTTTAAAACATGTTTTATTTGCAACATTTTAAGAAATGTTTTTATTTTATTTATTTTATTGTAGGAAAATGCTATTAATTTTCTTGCTAATACAATGTTTTTTTATATTGTGTTGTTGTTGAGTTTAGCTATTTATTTATTTATTTTTATTCAGTTTTTACTTTATTATGTTATTTTAATAAGAAAGTTTATTACGTTGTTATTTTGTAGAGTAGTTAGTTATTTTTAACTGAAAAATGCTGGTATATTATCATTTTTTTTAACCTTTTACTCCGTAATTAACAATCCTGTTACCATCCTATCCTGGCAAGGGATCTTGTTAGGCAATAAGAAAAACTGATATCGTTGAAGTTTGTATACATTTTTCTTAACATACTTATTTTACAGTACTGATGTCAGATATCGTATTATTAAACAAATTATGTCCTTAAAAGAACACCAGTTTTTGTTTTTCGCTAAGATGAACATAAAAACGTGGATTCAATTGTATTTTATGTAATTACTCTCTATTTGTTATTAGTAGGTATAGTTTACTACTCAATTCTTAAGCGTGTGAAAAATCTCGGCTTCCTTGGCGATGCGGTAAAGATCAAAGATGCCGGCATTTTTTACACTCCTAAGAATTGTATACTCAACTTTACAATTGAACGATAATTAAAATCTTTTAATTCATTGTTTTGAAACTGACAACACATTTTAAGTCCGGTCCTGTGTACACCAACCAAAAGAGGTCGGTGTCTTTTACGCTTTTTTGCGAGCTTTTTTATATCGCTGAATGATATCCCCTACTATACCCCAATTTATTTTAATTATTATGTTGTTTAATGTGTACAAAGTTGACAATAACTTTCATGGTTTTATATGTCACACTATTTGGGTAAATTGATATATTTTTAATTTTAATGGTTAACTGTTTATGACGTTAGCCTGGCGAAACCCTTGTCAATATATTCTGTAGTATTTGGCTTTGTAGAATTTTATCAGAGGTTGCAACTTTCTTCCTTAATATTTACCGATCGACTCTTTTCTAAATAATAGTTTTTACTCTAGTTAGCACTTAGTGTTCCAATTTCAGTACAATCATACTTCTTTTTCGCTAGTTATATTATATATATATATATATATATATATATATATATATATATATATATATATATATATATATATATATATATATATATATATATCATAAATTTACATAGTCATTCTGTATCGCTTCAACTAGAAATAAAGTTCCTGGGAACTATAATTGATGCGAATCTCAGCATTACAAGTCAAGTGAAACATTTATGTAAAAAATTGGGACAATCCTGTTTCGCTATCACAAATTTAAAAAATAGTTTGGACAAAAAATCGCTCCTAAATGTCTATTATGCCTTTTAACATAATTTCATATGGAAACAGTACAGACATGCAAAGAGTATTTATAATGCAAAAAAGAATCATAAGATTAATATTTAATTTAGGTTATATAGAATCATGTAGAGATACTTTTAAAAGAGAGAAAATATTGACTGTGGCATCTGTACATCTCTATAAATTGTTAATTTACATATATATAAATAAACATAAATTAAAAACTTACAATCACTGTTATCAAACTCGCAACAAAGACAAGAGATATATATATAAGTATATATAACCTTTCTTTATATAGGAGGTCCCCATTATGTGTAGGTAGTTATTTATTCAATAAATTGCCCTCAGATAAAAAATTGCAGGCCAATAAAAAAGTTCAAACAAAAACTAAGAACGTTTCTAGTCGATAATTGCTTTTATTCCGTGGAAGAGTTTTTGGAACTCTAAATTACTGTAGTGCCTGTTTTTATATAGTTTTACTTGAAATGTGTTGTAATGTTTTTATTTGAAATTTTAATGAATCAAATTAATTAAAGTTAGGTAATTTAAATTATATTTGTCCATATTATCTTGTTATCTTGTTTTTAGAATTAACTCCATGACAATATCTATACTTATGTAAATGAGTCACAGAAATAAATATCTATCTATCTATCTATCTATCTATCTATCTATCTATCTATCGTACTAACGAGAAGCATCATGTATGGACAGATATATCGACGCAGACACATATTTTGAAAGCTATTTTAAATTTGATGACGGACACAACAATATATCTTCAGAAAGTGATATTTAAGATTTCAGAAATGTCAGTGACAAAAACAATATATTTTTCTTTTCCGCGAAGAGTATAAATACCAAAGGTTCTAGAATTGCTCCGCAGATGTAATATTTTCTATATTATTTGCAATGGCAACCGATTTCAAATAAAAGTAGCTTATGGCTCATGTAAAGTTTTATTATTCAATTTACACCGTCACGTTATGTCTCTTTCAGTTGTGAATGTAATTAATAAAAACAAAGCAACTTATTGTAGCCGTGTCACGTTATTCACGTTTCTTCCACGTATTTTGCCGTCAGTGTTGCATTTCATAAACTGGGTGAACAGAGAACAAGGAAAAGACTAATTTGCGTCTATTTCCTCATTAAATACCCTTATAGGGTAGCAACATGATTAGATATGAAGACAGTCAGGCGCGGGTAACCCAGTAAGCACAGGTCGAAGGTCGGCCGGAGTGAGCCCGGAAGCCACGCCGGGGTACTGTGGCGCAAGCACGAGTCCCATGCGCTTTCACCTCCCAGAGCCATCAACCACTCATATTTATGCCAGAAGGTCCATAACTATTTCTTGCGAGAAATGTCAGGAGGCAGAAGTTACATTGCTCTGTATATTTTTCTTTTTTCACATTCAGCATTGTGATATTTTATTTGAACTAAGGCAGTATGTATATACAGGGTGTGTCATTAATAATTGGTCATACGCTAACTGAAGAATCCTCAGCCCAAAATATGAAGATTTAACCAAAAACACTTAGACAAAATGTGCTTCTTTACCGAGTGTTGAAGTTAAAAATCAAAAAAATATTTTCACATATTATTTTAAAATTAATTAATATTTCTTTATCATATTTGGTGTATAGTGTTAGTGGTCCAAGAGGCATAATAGCAGCGAAAGAACTGGTTCCTCTCTATTGCCAGGGGTCTACGGTAGGGAGTTATTGGGCCGTGGTGTTATTGTTGGGTTATGGGTCTTATTGTTATCTGCTATATCATTACCACCTTGAAAGTGTATTGGATGTATTGGAGATGTCTTCAATTTATGCCAAAGCTACTGTCAGTGCTCTTGAAATATGTAAGATTGATACGACGAATTAATGATTCTCGAGATTTTTTCATCATAACTCATAAATTCGTCAAGGAAGATACTATTCTGATGCCAGATTCGTGTTCAGCGAGTGAAAATCAAGATCAAGATGACGTTTTAGTAAGAATTGCTGAAGATTCCCATCTGAGTGCAAGATGTTTATCGGCAACTGTTGGAATAAGCAATCCTTCAGTTTTTAGAATACTCGAGAAAAAAAAACTTGAGTCCATATCGTTTCACCCCTGTTCAGAATTTGTTACCTAGGGATCTTCCTCAGCGAGTGGAATTTTCACAATTTATTCGAGGTAAACAAAGTGAATTTTATTAAAAATATTACCTTTACCGACGAAGCCACATTCACCTACAGAGGAGTTTTTAATTGGAGAAATGCTCATATCTGGGATATGAGAATCTACATTAATTTAAAATAATATATGATCTTTCTCATCAGCTGGAAACTTTGTCATGAAATTTAAGGAGGAATATCTGGTCCATGCAAGATGGGACCCCACTTCAATACTCTATTGCAGTCCGCAATTACTTAAATGAACCATTTCCCTATATCGATGGATTGGACGAGGAAGCGAATTATTGGATTAAATTTCTATTCTTGGGTGCATATGAAATCATTGGCTTATGCGCAGGCGATCAACAGTCGACAGGAATTATGGCAACAAGTACAGAATGCTGCCAATGTTATCAGAAACCAGCCCAACATATTTTTTGAAGTAAGGAGATATTTTAGCACAAAATTAAGAAAATGCATCGAATTTGAACATTTATTAAAATAAATTACTAATACCTGCAAAACGTATTGTTTTATTTTCAAAGCTTTTTCGAATTCAAATATCTCTAGAAATAGGCACTATAGAGCAATGTATTAAGAGTACGTTTTTTGCGTAAAAATTATTGAAAAATAGAACAAAACCAAGGAAACAATATTTGGCCAATGGCGTACACATTAAGGGAGGACTCCTTCACCCCCCCTCCCCCCCATTCCGTGGACCCATGGCAATAGTGAGGAACCAGTTCTTTCGCTGATATTACGTCTTAGACCACTAACACTATCTACCAAATATGGTAAAGAAATATTGAGTAATTTTAAAATAATATGTGAAAATATTTTCTTAATTTTTAACTTCAACACTCTGTATCTCAGTAAAGAGGTACATTTTATGTGTGTTTTTGGTTAAATCCTCGTATTTTGAGTTGATTCTTCAGTTAGCATATGACCAGTTATTAATGAATCACCTTGTATAATATATAATAATGGAGTCTAATTAACCAAGTGTCTAGGTGCGTCACTGAGTCGGTTTTTAAAGGCAAACAAATAATTTATGGTAAGCTAACATCTCTGAAAATGTTTCATAGTTTAATTAAAATTGGTCAAATAACAGTCACACTAAAATCAAACTGAAAATATTTCATTTTTTTCCTTTCGCCTACCGTATGCTTTATCATTTAAAAACGATTGCCAGGTAATTAGTTACATAGCGCAATACGCAGCAGCAAAAACTAGGAACGCATTATTAAAGCATCATAACAAATGATTGATGTTAATGTAATATGAGTAAATTGGACACCTAAGTACCCATTAATAAATAAAATCAATACTTCCTGTATATGTATATTAGAATTAACTAGGAATGATTGTATCCTTTCTTTTACTCATGTAAAAATTGCGTACAAAACATATGGCATACATGATACATTACACTTAATTGTTACAGTATATCGTCATGTCTAAATAACCTGCTTCTTAGAAGTTATGGGTACATATTGGGAAAGAAGGGTGATGTGAACATTTTTTTATCAGAGATATATCTTTGTCTTATGTAAAAAATCTGATTACCACATTTATTTAAATTAATTTTTTTCATTAAACTCATTTTTATCAAATTAAACAGTTGTCAATTAGCGTCACGGGCAATGATAATAAAGATAATATTGGTGTTATATAATACAAAAATAATTAAACAAATCAGAAAGGCAACGTAGTTGATTGCATAAGAAAAAGAAAACTGAATTTTATAAGAACACCAAACTTGATATACACCATGTCCACACCCATTTTCAACTTTAAGCAGGATAAGTTACCTAAAAGCTATCTCTCTGACAAAACGGCAGAGAGGTTTCCTAAAATAGCTGTCACAAAATTTAAATTACTTTAATTACTGTAATATAATAAAGTCAGGTGTCTAATTACATATTTGGGGGTTCAACACAGTGTTTTAGTGGAAAAACTAAGTTTTTATGGAGTAAAGGGAACACCACTGTCTCTCCTTGAGTCTTACCTGCAAAATAGGCAGCAATGCCTTTCAGTAAGTAATAAAAAATCCAACTATAGATCAGTAGCACATGGCTCTGTTCTGGGGCCACTGCTGTTCATTATTTATGTTAACGATTTATTCTGTTAGTTGTTCCCAAATCATTATGTTTGCTGATGACGCTACCCTACGAGATTCAGATAAATGCCTTGCAAATCTACATCAAACAATATGTGAAACTGAAAGTCATGCCGAATTGTGGTATAACTCCAATATGCTAAAACTAAATCGTGATAAAATTCAAAAACTAATTTTTTCCACAAATAACAACATTACAAAAGGGACAATGTCAAGCTTTTAGGCGTGGTCCACGATGATACGTTAACCTGGTCGTCCTATATTGAGCAACTCAGTATTAAATTGACTAGCTACATCTTTCTTGTGAGACGTCTAAAATATGTGGTAAATAATAATAAATTACTGTCGGCATTATTCACTGATTCACTCTCATATAAGTTATGAGGTCGTACTATGGGGAAATTCAAGCAATGCTCTCAGGATTTTTAGACAACAAAAACAAGCCATTAGAATTATTGCAAATGTAAATCTCGATGAACCTTTATTTATAAAATATGGTATTATGCCCATTCTCTCGTTATATATTTCTCATTGTTAGAAATGCACAAAAACATTCGCCTTTATGATAGGCCAGTTGATTATCATAATCATAATACAAGGTCAGCAAACTTACTAAAACCACCTAGATACCGTCTTACTAAATCGGTTAAAAACTCTCTATATTTAAAACTACAATAGGTTACCTGAATAGATAAAAAACTTAACCGCAAATAAATTCAAGAAAATTATTAGGATCCATATTCTTACATACTGTTTTCATTCTGTTGATGAATTCATGGGCACTGAACTTGATATCAACTTATACACTGTATGTTAATGTGGCGAATACTCACAGATTTTAAATCATTTTAAATCTCTTTTCTTTTATATATTATTATGAACTAGTGCCCATTGTATAAACTGCTGACTGTAAATGTAGTATTCGTCTATTTGCTTTTATGAAATTTACATTATTCCTTTGTATTTAAAAAAAAATCCTTTTTAGTATGTTCTTATTTTAAAAATGTTTTGTCTGGCAAACTATGTTTTTAATTTTAAGCTTACTCAACTGAAATATCGGTATTGTTGACTTGCTACAAATGTATGATATGTATATAACGTAGTCAAATAATGCTGAATTCAAACCTAAAATGTTGTCAGAAGTCCATATGACAATATCCGACAGAAATGGTACCCGCGTAATAAGTATAAAGTGCTTTTTGGCTGCCATATTTTACGAAAGCATTCAATCGTTTTTATAAATTTTAAGTTTTGTGAAGGTAAGAAATTAATGAAATGACTGACATTTTTAAAGAAACATTACAAATATTTTAAAATAACTGCATTAATTGAAATAGCAACACTATGCAGTTAAAATATACAGCTGACAATTATGAGGTATAATTTCAAAAAGAATTGTAATATATGACTATATCATCTATGGTCCCATGATTCGCAGCATCTTCTTCCTGGTGTCCTTGGCTTAAAAGAGATGGGAAAAGATGCAGATGCAAAGTGCTTTTCAACTACAAACTGCTGCTATAGATGTTTCCTCTCCTGTATGTCAATTACAAGAACTGCAACAACATGATTAGGTGGGTTCATTGTTTTTATTCTGACACAAACTAATGCCATTGACTTTAAGCCAAGAAAACACGATAGAAAATACTCCGGATGATATGGTCTTAGATGATATGGAAGAACTTGGTTTTTGATTGAAGACTGTATTGCATGTGAATAAATATTTATATATGCGGTGACAGCCAGGCAGCTTTGATGGCTTTGTGAACATAACTCAGTCAAATTCATATGGGTGTGAAGGATAATGAAGCAGTGCACTATTTGGAGGAAGAAGAAATAAAAACTCCTTTCCCTGACCACGAGTCAGCCTTCGGTTTGCCAAGAAGTCTGATATTCAATCAGAGCTACCAGACCGGGCCATGGCACAATTCTATGACTACTGTGCTCAAGCCCCTGGAATGACGCATTTAAGGCTCCGTGAAAGGAGGCTTTCAACTGACGTCACAGTAAAAAGAGTGAGTATGTTGAGGTCGATAGAGAAAGAATGAGATGAATGGTAGGCCTGATCACAGGATACTGTCCTCTGAACAAGCACCTACATGCAATGGAGTTGAAAGGCGATCCTATTTGTCGATGTCTGAAAAGAATGAAAACATCACTCATATTTTATACAATTACCATTAGGAGCAGCAAGATATGGGTATCTCGAAACTCATTTTTTACAGCCGGAAAAACTACGGGATCTACTCTCTACCGCTATCAGCATACAAGATATGCTTTAGAGTCTGTAAAATAATTTGCGCAAGAAATCCATTGAAAACGTTTGTTTAGAAGTTTATATATCAGTGGATGGGTAGATATGCATTCATCTTGACCTCATAATACATATCTGATTTGCCATCGTAAGTCCCAAATAATCGGGAATGGATTTTTCAGAATATTGGCAATTAATTGGATACAACAGGAGTATATGTCTAGACCCGGGATATCTCAATATCCAAAGGACCTAGACTCGTCAGTAAAAGTACTGAACGCTACTGATTACCTCAATGAATATTATTTCGCACCAACTATAAATCGTGTTCACCTGCGGTTTTAATTTAGTCGAACTCTTCTTAAAACTCTAAGAAATCTAGAAATTCTGAAGGAGAAAAAGGATCCTAAAGGTAGCAAGCGTTAACAAGTACGTCAACACTGATTTCTTGTTTTCATGTAGGTATAGATATTAAAGGCAGCTGACTGTGTGAATATTTTCAGGTCATAATTTTAATTTTTCCGTAAATTATACATAAACCATGATCAATGCTTACTTTTTGAAGATTGTCGAGCTCATAATGGGACAGTAGCTAAGTAGTTAGTACATTTAGCTTACATACTGGGATTACTAGAGAAAGGGGGTTCGAACCTTGCTTATTGCGAAATGATTTTAATTATAAAATTATTCCCAAGAAGTCGTTTCGACTCTACCACAAACCGTAGGGCCTCGATTCTCTTTACTTAACACGAGATTTTGGATTTTCTAGGAGTTACTTCGGTGACTTGAGAGATTGTTCAGAAAACATCTTAATTTATAGAAAAAAAATGCAACTTTGCGAATTTATTTGCAAAGTCACTAACTTTAAAAGAGCAGTGTATATCACTATTGCTTTATTTGTTTTAATAAATATAAAGATGCTTTGCACGAGCTCTACTGCATTTTAAAATGTAATTAGTTACTACCTCAAAAGATGCATATACAGACACGAACTTCCTCTATTTTTGCTTTATTTTGATTTATACATTACCATTTTTTTGCAACCGGTGTCCATATGTACGTGCAACCAGATATAAATCTAGCTACAGACTTTCTTCATGCCTACTTACACACCTATTGGTATTAGCATGAAACGATTGTTAAAAGAAACTATAAACAATGAAGATAAGGAGAAATGCTAAAATGTGACATCGGCTGATCGTAAAGCTCCTGGTCGCTGCATCAAATTTGAAATTCGTAATGAACAAGGAAGATGTGCGGGTGTTTACATTATGGCTGTGGATACGATTCGTGCAGCGGCCATGTAATAATATTCAAATACGTGTTAATTCGCGACAATGGATTTTGCCGCATATCACACGTATGCACGTGCATCTATTTGAAGTCTCTCTACACGTTTGTCTCATAATAGGTACATTACTAGTATTAACGATTTTTAAATTCGTTCGTATTTATATCTCATTACACAATCCAATCCAATCCAACAAAACTTTATTATTATTTTATAAATACAATGTATTCCAGATACTCGTGTCCAGATCCTGTTGCATATCCACGGCGCGCAGTGCTGTGGCAGTTCAAGGAAAGGGCGGAGCGGAGTCTGGTCAATTTACACAAATAAAACCTTATCTTAAACTTTTTTCGCCAGAGGGCAAATTAAAAAAAGGTGTTTTCCAAGAAGAATAAAACATAATATTAAACGGAGGTAAAACGCATTATTTCAATTTTGATGCTAACATGATAAAAAGAACCAAACCAAAAAATCCATTGCAGAAAATGGCGAGTACTGAACGGAGCAGATGCCAAGTCACTTAATGTTATCAAATGTGAAATTTAAAATAAATTAAAGATATTAGGAAGAATGATTTAGAACAATATCAAAAAAAAACGGAGAGAGGACAGAACAGAAAATGAGGAATAAATATCATCATTAATGCATGGTTAGAGAGAGAGAAAAGACAGAGCTATATGGATTGTCTAATGATGGACAACGTCTGGTATGGTGTGTTTTATTTTAAAGGAAGCATTATGCTCTTTGATATGGGTAATGTTTTTTGTTAGCGGACTATCATCCAGTTTGCATAGAATTTTTGAGAGATTTGTTGGATGTAATCCGCCGTAAGTGGCGTTATGACGTGAAGCGTGCATATAAATCTCTGAGTGAGGTATATTTTGAAGTCTAACACCTTACCGGTGCCGCATATGTTAGGGACTACAACAGTAAATAACAGAAAACCAATTTTTTATTTTGTCAACTTAGTCTGCTATATTTGGCCAGAAGTATGTACATTTAAAACAGACTATCCGTACAGTTTCGTTAATGAGTTATTGAGTGTCAGTCGTTGCTCTAGGTGTACATCCAAATACTTCATACAGTTTTTAGTTGAAATTTGGTTCCCCCGACCAAAATAGGTGTTAAATGTTATTCTCAACGACTTTTCAACATTTACCCGAACCTTTCACTGGTGGTAATACGAGGTACAGACCATGTGAGCTTTTATATTTCATTATAGTGCAACGTAAATAAAGTTCGAGGTAAACATTTATTCCATCAAAATTGTTACTTGTATTTCCCACCGATTTAATATTATGAATGGACCTTAAAGAGGGGAAATTAACATACTGAAAGAGATGCTAATAATTTAGTCACGTGATTTCAATATACATGAACATAACTTTATATTAAATTCACGTGGATTTCGGCATATAGTACGTCGGATGGCAGGCTCTAGCGTTCACTAACCCAATACCGAGGTATAACCAAACAAAACCTATTTCATTTTATTCAGCAGGTTTTTTTACATAGGAAATCACTTTTGACGACACTCTCCATTGGTCGAGACTGAAGTTACAGGAAAAAAACAAAAAAAAAATGAAAATAACAAAATTCAAATTCAACCACGAATAACTTTCAAACGAAAAGAGATAGAATTATATATTTTTTTTAGTTTTATAATATAAACGATTCTCTTTAATTTGATGTATAATTTATTACAAAAATAATAACTTTAACACTAGAAAATTGACGTTAATTTAGATGTTACACAAATTGTCAATTTTTTAAAAAGCTCTAACTCGTTGTAACTCTCTTATGTATTGAGCTATTCGAATGTTTTTTTCACCAAAAACTGCCAAATTTTATAGACTTCATTTTGTCTCAATTAATGCTGGGTCTAGCTCTGTAAATAAAAGCGGTACAGCCTTTTAAACGCAACAAAGCGCACTTCGGCGACGGAGTCGCAAGGCTTCCCCTCGTTCCCGGTACATCCCGCGTTCGCCATAAACCGCGCAAGGCTATAATCAGCGGCCCTAACAAAAGCTTTACAATAATCTTCCTTTATTGTAAGATGATCAAATTAATAAATCAAATTGAATAATATGATATTAATTGTAATAATCCGCTATATATGGAGTCGTACAACGCGGGTGGTGCATTAATAAATGGAAAATAATAGGTATCAGACATGTAAACTGGAATCAGTTAAAATTTATTGGATAGATATTCTTGTGTAAATAAGCCGATCTTTTTTTAAATAATACCATTCCAAGCAGTAATGGGAGTGGGATTTTTACCATCTAGCCTGTCTTAGTTTTGATCAAAATTGTCGATGTCGATGAATGTAATTGTTTTCTTCATAACTTACTGGAGGAACTCCAGGTGGAATAAAAATGTCGTAGTTTTTACTAATACGTGACTAGCTAAAGATGTTAAATATCCGCATTTCATCGTAGAAATAACCATAGCCAAAAGAATAAAGCATATCAATAAGTTTTTTTCTTCTGACGGCACGATACACATGTAATTATATGTAAAGGATTAAAAAAGTAGTCTATGCTGGTTGTTTTTTTTCATAATTATTAATATAAATTGCATTACTATAGAACTAACGTTTAAATCAAATTTGTCTGTGCCGACATATTTAGTATCCACGACATAAATGTTTATAACAAATCTGAAGTTTCTTGTTTACATTGATGATTATTCTGAATAGTAGTCGTGTTTTTTTACAGTTTTAAAATGTCCACCTATAGCTTCATTTAAGATACTGGCAGCACTTGTGTCTGACAACAAAAATTCGTTAGTCTTTTTAGCTTTATTATCACTTGAATGAACTGTTGTATTTCCTTTGTGTTCCCAAAACACTCTGTTTAAATGCTTTCCAGTCTCTTTCTTATATTTCCGCTGCTATAATAATCTAATTCTTCTTCCGTGATTTCTTCAAATGTATCATTAAGGAGTGTTTTTAGAAATGTTAAAGTTAAGGATTCTTTTTTGCAAAACAGCAAGTTCAACCACCCTAAAAAAAAATGTTTAACGCTACCTTAAATTCATTTTTTCTTTCAGTGGTTTAGTTTGTACACATTTAATTTTTTTTTGCTAATATATTTTACATAACAAATTTTATGATAATTTCCGTCATCCCCAAATAAATCTGCATAAAAGTAAAACCTGCCTTTTATTTCTAAATCACAATGCGTCACTGCAGCTTTAATATATATTTTTTTCTAGTTTCCGCACCCGTTCCTGTACAAATTACTTCTTAAAAATGTTTTTAATTTATTCTTATTTTTTCTGGATTTTCCAATGCTATATTATTTTAATCTGATTTTTATCTTCATTATAACCACATGAAGGCTCACTTACATTTTGAATCACTTTACTAATATCAGAGGCAATATGTCTTGTCTCTATTAATATCATTCTTATTACAAAAAGATCTCCAAGAATAATGAAATCAGTACCGAAGAGTGTGCAAATAAGTGCCACCACTTTATTTTATAAGAATTTTTTCTTTCATTTGCACAATGTATAATAGACCTGATGCCAGTAACAGATGGTTTTTTACCATTAGATTTTCTCTGCTTTCAGCAGTTTCGCAAAAGTAACCTGCAGTTTTTTTCATTTATAATGTATCTACAATATACATAAACTGTAATAGCCTAAATGTAAATAAAATAATATATACTTATATTAATACTTATCCAGACAATAATGAGGCCAGCAGCCGATACGTTTCTTGATGGGCCGAGAGCGTAGCGGGGGCGAGAGAGGAAGCCTCGTGTCTTCGTCGTCGTAGTGTGCTTCGTTGTGTTTCAAGGGCTGTAGCGCTTTTAGTTAAAAAATTAGATCTGGCATGAATCGAGACAAAATGAAACCTATTAAATTTGTCAGTTTTTGGTGAAAGAAAAAATTGAATAGCTCGTTATATAAGCGAGTTATGGCGAGTTAAGAATTTGAAAAATGTTGCTGATTTGTGTATCCTTTTGAATTTTGCCAGTTTTTTTATGTTATTTTTTTAATTATTGCAATAAATTATACGTCAAATTAAACAGCAATGTTTATTTGTCAAAACCAGACAAAAATTTTATTTTTATCTGTTTTAGTTCTAAAGTTA
The DNA here is from genome assembly GCA_936432065.2 of Rutpela maculata. Lineage (NCBI taxonomy): Eukaryota > Metazoa > Arthropoda > Insecta > Coleoptera > Cerambycidae > Rutpela > Rutpela maculata. Next base: position 42,043,190 of record OW386285.2, read on the forward strand.
TATTTGATTAAATATTAAATTTCTAAATTTCTTTTTTTTAGTTTTTTTCTTATATCTTCTGTCTCGACCAATGGAGAGTGTCGTCAATTTTGATTTCCTATGTAAAATAACATGCTTTAATAAGTAGTGAAGGTCCCATCTGGTTATACTTCAGTATTGGGTAGGTCAAGATAGAGAAAGCTTTTCGCGTTCTGCCCGACGGGTTAATAGAAATGTTGTGGTTTTAAGAATAATTTCATCACCATTGGTTATAGTCAAATTGGCGGGGTCGAAGGTTGCATTAAACCACCACATCTTTGTGAAATGCTCAAACGTGAACATCTAGCGAATATCAGATGACAATCTTTGAGATCACTATTTCAGTTTTGTTGCCATTTTGTTACCAAGAACAAATACATTTGCAGTGAATAATGGTAGATGGAGCTAACGACCTGATTTTCAAATTGCTGCCTTAGGACTAGCTTGGTAGCGCAAATGGAGGCCATATCGGTGACTTTGGTTAGTCTGCTCCACGTGGACGAGAGTCAAGAAGCTCGTGTATGACTGACAATATTTGCCGATGCAAGAGCTTCATAATATAATATAAAACCCTCTACATTTACTGCAGATACTTTACAAGCATCTCTTGTGATTATTTGATATATTCCAGAGCGTCAGTACTACCAAAGAAGGAGCAGTATATGCATGTTTTATGATAAAAACTGTTAATCTGATAATTACGTTTTATGATTTACGAATAATAAAACAACAGCTTTAACATGGGTATAAACATTTCGTAAAATAACTTGCACTATTGACAAAACAGAATGCGTAACTCAGGGATTTCAAATTTTTAAATTGTGGAAAACTACTCCCAGTTAATGTATTACCGAATAACAGCTTCTTTGAACTAAGTGTACATATAATGATTTACAAAATTGACAAAGAAAATATGCAATTTGTGGATTTTAGATTCAGAATCCATTTCAACATTTCACACAAATTGTACAAACTGACTTAATTTGTCCAGACATTTGTGCCTCATCTGAAATAAGAATACTATATTTTAATGCAATCGTAATCCAATTATACACAAATATTACCTTAGTTTTTTGGATTTTATTAACCAAAAATGAGCAATGCGCAAACTCTAATCGAGAAGATGAATAGATGTGATAATGTCAAAATCCAATTATGCTTCATTTAAGAAATGACGAATTTGTCGCATAATAATGATATAATATAATTTAATTTACTACTCACCAATTTTAGTGGTATTTCAATATCCACTTCCTTTTCTGAAACTTCTAGATCGTTGCCGTAGACTTCACCTTCTTCCTTCTCTTGCAATTCCTTCAAGTTAGGCGAGGTAATCTCTGGATCACTAGAAGCTGTTATTTCAATTTTCTTCGTTTCATCAATTATATCTTTATTACTAACACTTTTATTCTCAATATCCTCCTTTCCTTTTTCATCATCAACGTTGCTAACATTAGGGCCTTTTACCTCAATAATATTCGCGACTTGGAAAATACCGCTACAATCGCCTAGATTTAAACTAACTTGCGCATCTTCAAATACCTCTTCTATTTCGTTTATTTCACATTCGTTCAAATTTTCTTCTATTTGACTTTCCAAATACCAAGAAGAGGTAATCGAGGTATCACAACTGCTAGAAGATACTTCTAAACTAGCTGATCGACTACCAAGGACGTTTTTACACTTCTTTAAATAATTTTTTACTCGCTTGGTTTTACTCTGGCGGACATCGGAGGACCGGCTAAGATCCGATTTTTCCTTCAACTTTTCCTCTGGAGAAGGTTTCCAGGATTCTTCATCGTATGTGATTGCTCGCTCTACCGTGGGTGTAACCTGAAACAAAACATTATTCTTAGTTCGTATATTTATCTTTACATGTACATACTCTAGTTATAACTTAAACATAGAAAAGAAAATAGAAAGTTATTACTACTATTATTAGTAATCCCAATGGATTCTATGCTCTGCAACACTCAGGCCTGTCGGCTCATTATACATTCGCGACATGTAGGATCTCTTAGAAAAGACTTTCTTCACGAAGGAGACCAATCTATTTCAGGGTAGATTCCGTAGTTTTCCCTACTGCAAAATTGCCTTTCGAGATATCTATACCTTGACGATTCTAGTGGTGTACAGTGCATAAAACTTGAGGGGTGGTTTCATCCTCTGCCCCCACACATTAGACAAATAAATGGGATAATCCTTCAACCTCATTGTACGTAGGCGTTCAGAGGACAGTGTCTTATCATCAGGGCTACCATACGTCTCATTCTTGTTCTATTGAGCCCAAGCAACCAGTTTATGATGAAGTCAGTTGAATACCTCTTTACATGGAACCTTGACGGCTTCATTTGGGGGCTTGAGATCAATATTTGTTGAACTGTGCCATGGCTTAATTCCGTAACTTTGATTGAATCAGACTTATGGCAAACTGAAAGCTGACCTAGGGTCAAGAAAAAGAGTTGTTCTTGCTGCTCTTCCTCCAAACGAACTGTTAAATGTGCTTGACAGAGTCGTGTTCACAGAGTTGCATTCACAAAACTAAGTCAAAATATTCCGACAGTTCAAACCAAATTCGCCTGGCTGTCGCTGCATATGTAAATATGCTTGTCGACGAAACCTTTTTTGATATTTTGGCTTGCACAAAGTGCCTCTGTTTGGAATACACTAGGGTACTTGCCAAATGGCACCGATATGCGAGCTTTTGGTTTGCATCCATGACGCAAATCAAAGACCAAGCAAAGGTTTCATCTGTCGATCTGTCGATCTGTCTGTGTACTAGACAGACCTGCGGGACTCGTGTTTTTGACTAGTGAACATGACTCTATTTGGATTAGTGTTATGTAACTGCCTTGATATGACAGCTGGTCGTGGTTACTGTATATTGTGCTCGAATATGGTACAATTCACTTTTGCATATTGCCTATGAAATTAAGCATAAAGCAACTATTTTACTTCCACATCCAGTGGAAGTATAGTAATGATAAAAATTTCATTAAACGTCGAGATTTTAAGTTTGAGCGAAAAACAATTTCTGTCTATCGCTCTGTCTGCAACTTTTTTTGTGCGCACGTTTACTTTGGAACCGTTTGAGATATTGACTTGAAATTTGGTGCACATATGTACTTTAATGAGATCTAGAACTAGATTATATTTTTATCTTGTTCCGTCGAAGGGTTGGGGGGTAAATTGGGGTAAATTTGGGGAAAATAGGTAATTAAGGCAGGTAAAAGTCCATAAAATTGGTATTTAGTATATACAAGAGAAGCTGAGGCCTCAAAAAAAATTTTGGCATTAGCCACCCCCATTACCACCCCCACCACATTATTAAAGGGGATGAAAAAAATGTGATTTAGTGTGTGTACAAGAACCAGAAACCTCAAAATGTTTTTTTTAGTTCATCCACTCCCACTACCACCCCCTATCACCACCCCTACACCGCTACCGACGTGGGGTATCGTTTTATGGGTTTTTGGGGTAGAGGATTTCAAATATTATATTATTAAAGTTCCATAAACAATCATTTCCACATACATTTTTTCGTTGTGACTTGGATAAAAAATCTGAATGTGGAAGTAGTGATTCCTTGGGCAGCGGTTTTTTATATTTTTGTTCAAATAGTAATTCTCTACTGGTACTTTCACTCGCTTCATAATAGTCTTATAAGAAATATCTTAGTAACGTTTTAAAGTAAAACTGTAAAACCTAACATGTGATATTCTTGGAACTTGAAAGAAAGAAACACTGTATACAGTTTTGATGTCTTGTACATCATTGTATTTTTGTAATATATTAATTTCTTATAATAAAATTTAGTTTATAGAAGACATGAGAATTTATATGCCTCTGGCACCTTTTTGAGATAGATGAGGTGTTTATAATTTTTGCATTTCATAGTCATAAGTTTTTGTCCTAAAATAATTAATGAATTAAGGAATGAAAGACTATTAAAACCTTTCTTTTTTATTAGTTTATAATTTCATCTATTAATATTTAATGAATATACGTTAGCTTTATTCTGAAAAATATTAAGATTAATGCATTTTCGATCGGCACCCTCACATATATTATATGTCCAATCAAATAGGTCGACAAATCAAAATTTTGAGGTAAATACTTGCATTTTTGATATAAGTTACTTTGAAGTATTTAAATAGGATTATTTAAAGAAATTTTTCTTTCACCTGGGGAAGGGGTGAAAAAAAATATAATAAAGTGTTTTTTCAGAATTACTAAAAATGTGCAAAAGCTAGTAAAAAAAGTTTCAAATAAAAGTTGTAAAGCATGAAATTTTTCATAAGAATGATTCATTGACTTTTTTTGGTATTATTAAAATTAACAGAGTTAAGGTGGTTAGAAGTTAAGGAATGATATGTACAAGTTTAAAAAATCATAGCGTGCTGAAAAGTTAATGAATTTAAATTTTTTTTTCTATTTACTCAGAAAAGTATAACTTCCGTTTCAGAGAAATGCATTTTTTTTTAAATTATTAATAAAAAAGTTATAACAATTTTAATTTTTTTATTTTCAATTAAAATCACTGTGAACGGTGAAACGGATTTTCTTTTTATACCATTCTGTTCATTTAATATACTGAAAATTTGTTTTTGAAATTTTTTTTTACCCATCATTTTCAGGCAGGCATGAATTTATTTACCTGTTTAAATTTTTTCCAAACCTACGACACTGCTCTTGTGACGTCACGATAACTGAAAAGAAAAAAAGAATGCGTACGACAAAGATAAAATTGTTTCGTAGCTACTGCGTTGCCTACAAGACGCGCATGCGTCACATCTATATCTCAATGCAGCATAAAATTAATACCTATAAGAGAGAATTCTAGGAGTCGCTAATGTGCGCTTTGTGTGCGCATATGTGCGTTTTGTGTGCACATATGTGTGCATGTGTGTTAAGTAGCCAAATATAGTCATGTAGGTACTCAAATTAACTGGAATTGATTGAAGAATTCGATGGTGCTTTAAATTTAGTCCATAGTCTAGAAAATTTCGATTTCAAATTTTCTTTTCTACAAAAAAATTAATACGATTTTTTAAATCCTGATAAAATTTACGAAGAAACAAATAGCCGCAACAAAAGTTATAATAAATTGTTAACTTCCCGCTAGGAAAATTGTAATTTTCAAAAATTCGGGAAGTTCTTGTTTTTGGTCCGATTTTAGAAAATCGAGTTTTCATCAAATCTCAACGTTTTGAGGTCCTAGGAAGCTATTCTATTTCCACGAAACAATTTTATCTTTGTCGTACGCATTCTTTATTTCTTTTCAGTTATCGTGACGTCTCAAGAGCAGTGTCGTAGGTTTGGAAAAAATTTAAACAGGTAATTAAATTCATACCTGCCTGAAAATGATGGGTAAAAAAAAATCAAAAGCATATGTTCAATATATTAAATGATGAACAGAAAGGTATAAAAAAAATTGTTTCACCGTTCAAAGTGGTTTTAATTGAAAATAAAAAAAATAAAATTGTCATAACTTTTTTATTAACAATTTAAAAAAAAAATGCATTTCTCTGAAACGAAAGTTCTGAGTAAACAGAAAAAAAAAATTTAATTCATTAACTCTTCAGCACGCTATGATTTTTTAAAGTTGTACATATATACATATCATCCGTTAACTTCTAACCACCCTAACTCTGTTAATTTTAATAATACCAAAAAAAGTCAAGAGATCATTTTTATGTAAAATTTCATGCTTTACAATTTTTATTTGAAACTTTTTTACTAGCTTTTACACATTTTGAGTAATTTTGAAAACACTTTTGAAAACATTTTATTATATTTTTTCACCCCTTCTTGTGGGTTGAAAAAAAAATCTTTCATTAATCGTGTTCAAATACTAAAATTAGCAGTTTGTTGTGTAGCTGTAACTAACAGAACATTTCGTTTATTTATAATAATTCTCTGGTGTGAATACAACTTTCCTATTAAAAATATAAATTTCTGGATGTAATTGAGATTTTTAGCTGGTTGTTTTTCACCTTCCTCATTCTGCAACATGAATTAAAGAGTAGCTAGCAGAAGATTTCCACAAACTTTATATATAGAATTGCCTTAAGTAGGTATTTGAGAATAATTATATTTTTTATACAATGATTTCATATGATTCATTTGCATGTATCATTTTTATTGCCTCCGAAGTAGTTTCAAAATACACCAAAACAGATCTCATTTTGCCAACCATATTGGCATCATCTGCAAATGATTAAAATAGCCTTAATGTTTTGGAGTTTGTGGAAACTACCTCAGAGGCAGTGTGACAACGAAGGTTCCAGCCCCTCCAAGACTGTCATATTGGTGTGGGTTATTATTGATAATGACTAAATAATAAGCGAAATTGTCACGTCTATGTCGTTGGAACATGCTTTGATATTGACATCCCCACTCTTTTTCTAAAATCCCAATTAACACCACATTGTGTAGGAAATCACCACAATTTTATCTCTCTCTAGCCTACAGGCTTTAAAATAAGATTTATCTCATTTCACAGAAATAACGTATACGTATGTTATGTGCATATATGCAAGATGTCAAGGTGATATAAAGGAACATACGTTCGCACCACGAAATAATTATAAATTAAAAACGAAAAAAATAGCTTTTTAAAATTAAATCTAGCTAATAATACTTTACTGAACCGCATTTGAACTTACTTTGCAATTATCACAGCATAGCTAGGAGTGTTTTTAATAATAAATCTGCATTGTTAAACATTAATTTAACGGCAGTATGGTCGTATATCATTTTAAATAATTATTTCACTTTATTCGATACCTAATAAATGACTAATAAATAAACCCAAGGAGAATTAATGCATATTTGATTGCATTCTTCGGCCATTTTCACATAATATATGTAGACATTTGTGTAGCCTTCATCCCTGCGAGACATTCTTTTACTTAATTTTTCTGTAATTTGCATGAAATATGGTCAGGTGACTCATTACCAGCCTGCAAAAACCGTCGCAAGGAAGTATTGCAGTAAACGTCACTTTCTTTGTGAATGAAAAGTTAATGCAATGATTTTACATGACTTACGAACATTTATTTATTTATATATTTATTATTTATCAAACCGTTTACAATCTAGTTACAGAACAACTCAGAAACATATTAGATTCAGAATGTAAAATAAACTAATACCAACTTACAGCTGCTAAATATAATGAATAAGACAAGAAACAATTATATCAAAAATGAAAAATAAACTTTGGAAAAAAATACAATATAATATGTATATTATTGTATATACAGTGTGTCCCATTTTGCTTACAGTCGCCCCCATAAAAATTTATTTTAAGTCCGATTTAGATCGTTTTTTTTTAAACGTAAACCTCTGAAAGGTGCATTCTTGCGGTACATTACATTTTATAAAACATAAAAGCTGGGCCTACTATGGTTTTTTTTTTTTTCGGGGCGGAAAACGAAGAAATCTTATTAGCGCTTTTTTATTTCAAATTTGAAGACACCACTGGATTCGGCAACCTCTCAAATGGATTTTCACTAAGTTTGGTGAAAAGATTTCTGTTTTTGGATTTTTCTTGAGTGACACCAGTGTGTTGCTTGGAAACACACCCATACCAAGTTTATTTTAAGTCCAATTTAGATCGTTTTTTTTTTAATGTAGACTTAGCTAACTATTTTTCGTTCATCAAGCCATATAATTAATTGTTTTAATAAAAATTCAACTTGCATTAAAATATTTTGGTAAGTTTTGTTGTGGTAGAAAAATTTAAATCCAAACCTAATCTGAAACAGCATCTGCCAGCCTATTTTTCTGTAAAGCGATTAAAATATGTATTTTATTAGAAACAGTATTGTAATAAATTTAATGCATCCTTAACTTTCACCTTATACATGAATGGATGAATGAAGTAAACAATCATAACACTTACTTTTTAGAGAATAGCAAATTTTTTTTTTAATGGGGGTGGCCGAGGGGGCAACCGCTGGCGAAATTTTGTACACCTAATACCCATTCTAAAAAAATACCCATTATTTCCCCTTTAATTCCTTGTAATTCCCCTAATTCCTTAAATATCTTTATTTCCTCCTAATGCCTCAATATTTTCTAGATTATCTCGGGAACGGTGCACTTTTTGATAAAAATACCTATACAAAATTGTTCCTTATAAAATTCTCTACACTTTTTTCCTAAAATTAATAGTACCGTGGGAAATAAGGCGCACACATAAGGGTTAGCTCTGGTCAACACAATAAATTGTAATCTTTACTATAATCTACTTTAAAGTTAAATACTAATAAAGCAGTAGCTACTAAAGTCCGCCTAAAATTAAAATTCCTTTCACCTCTATAAAATAACGCGATTTTTGATGAAGCGAGAATATTGTATACCGGGTCGCTCAGCCGATAGGGACACTGTTGTAACTTTTGAATGGGCGAATGGATTTTTTTCAAATTTGGTATAGTAATATGGGATATAATTTCCAATTATATAATGTAGAGAACCGAAATGGCCGACTTCCGGTTTCGATTTTACCCGAAAGTGGTTTAAAATACCCGGTTTTTGCGTAAGTCCCGCACATTGGCAGCCCTGAACAGTAACAGCGTTTACAGCAAGCTCTAAAATAATGCAGTGACCTTGGGTCATCTGAAATGTAGTGGGAGAAACTGAAATTTTTTACATTGTGGTGGTGTATAGATATTTATACTTCTTTCGCGTAAAGACAGCTTTGGAAATAGCTATACGGATATTCAACGAATTATATGATCTGCGCTGATTACATTTGCGCCTCATTTACCAAAGTACTATTAATTTTAGGAAAAAAGTTTAGAGAAGTTTTTTATAGAGAATTTTATAAGGAATAATTCTGTATATAGGTTTTTTTATGGAAAAATGCACCGTTCCAGAAATAATCTAGAAAACCTCAAAATGGGGGTGGAAACGACGTCCTCTAGGGGATGAAGCACGCAATTTTTGAAACTATGAATTTTGTTCAATATATTACAATTTTAACTGTTATACTACTGAAGTATTACAAGACATCCTCAAAGTTTTAATAATGAAAAAGCTAGTCATGGAGAAATTGTAGACGTAGGAGAGCGATTTGTTCTAGCTTTATACAACTCTACCTCCGCAGAAAAAAGTCATGATGTATACAGATTCATGACTTTTAACAAACTTGTTGGTGAAGCGAACAATGCTGTAATATTATCAAAACTACCAACAACTTCTGCTGCTGCTCGGCAACACTCATATCGCGTTTTTTACCAAATTCAAACATGGAAAAACGTTGCGCTAGAAGCTACTGATTGGGGATGGAAAAAAGTTGGCGGTATATTAATCCAAACTATGACAACAAAAGAACCGGCTCCCGAATCTGTTATAACACTAATTTCTTGTTCATGCAAATTAGGGTGCGAAAACAGGTGTAGTAGCAGAAGAGCAGGCTTACGTTGCTCCACAATGTGTTACCATTACCACGGACAAGCATACATGAATGTCGAATCTATGGAAGACGATGAAGATTAATTGACGTAGGTAACCTTTTGATAATTAGTGGATTCAGCCTACAGGGGACACCACATGCCATGTACATTACCTCTAGGGTGGCGTGGAAACAAATACAATATACAATATTCTCGTTTCTTTAAAAATCGCGTTATTTTATAGAGGTGAGAGGGTGGAAGTGGTACATTTATTATAATTTTAGGTGGAGTTTAGTAGCTACTGCTTTAGCGTTAAGCATTGAACTTTAAAGTAGATTATAGTAAAGATTACAATTTATTGTGTTGACCGGAACCAACCCTTATGTGTGCGCCTTATTTCCCACGGTACTATTAATTTTAGGAAAAAAAAGTGTAGAGACGTTTTTTATAGAGAATTTTATAAGGAATAATTGATCAAAAAGTGCACCGTTCCCGAGATAATCTAGAAAACCTCAAAATGGGGGTGGAAACGGCGTCCTAGGGGATGAAGCACACTATTTAGAGGTGGGAACTTTCGGATTAGTAATTCTTATGCTATCCTTAACATTTCTACCAATTTTCAAAACTTTATGAACTTTGTCCGATATAAATCGTTATATTACTGAACTAGAAGTCCATAGTATCATCGGTAGTTTAATTAAATTAAATATTTTTTAATTACTAGATATTTTTAGCGCTAATCTTTGCGCTAATGTTTTTTAACACTGACGTCCTTTATATAAGAATTGGTATGTAATTCTTCAAGATAAACATTCCATTTCAATATTTTTACGCTCTAATTCCCTCGTAGTACCTTTTATTTCCTCTTAATTCCCTTCTAATACCTCGTAATAATATTTATTTCCTCCAAATTCCCCTGTAATTCCCTTAATACCTAGTAATTCCTTCCGAAATACCTTCAATTCCTTCCTAATTCCTCCGATTTGTACACTATTTCCCCTCAGCGGTTGCCCCCTCGGGGGTGGCTAATTCCAAAATATTTTTTGAGTCCTCAGCTACTTTTATGCAGTGTGATCCATTTCAAGTGGAAACACCTTCGTAACTCAGTTATTGGTCATCCAATTTCAACAAAATTTGGATCGGTATCACAGATCTTTAATGTTTCTTTTTTGAGTAAAACAAAACTTATTTCAGTCAGTGGCGTCCATTTTTATTAAGAAGAAAAGGGTCGACTTTTCGAGAAGTTATATTAGGCATTTTTTTGTTGAAAAAGTAATGCAATATTATTGATCAGCATGCTGTAAAATTGCTTATTTTAAACATTTAATAATCCATAAATTGGTAACGAATCTTTTTTAGAAAGAAAGTCATTCTTTATTTTCTCTTTTAATTCATTTTTTCTACCACCTCATATCATCGATATGTTCAAATTCAGTAATCCTTAATGTGCGAATAATTTACAGGTTTGTTGTTGACCCAAAATTTTTCAATGAAAATTCTTGGCCTTCGAAATTTGAAAGTTTCGATCATATGTGATAGTAAAAGAAGTGAATTTAAAGAGAAAATGAAGAATGACTTCTTTTTGAAAAAAATCTCGTTACTAATTTATTGATTATTTAATGTTTAAAATAGGTAATTTTAAGGGGACCGTAATTCGAAAACCAAAAATCAAAATGTTGTTAAATTCTGGATATAGTATTTCTATAGCATGCTGATCAATAATATGGCATTAGTTTTTCAACAAAAAAATGCCTAATGTGATTTCTCGAAAAATCGACCCTTGTTTTCGTAATAAAAATGCACGCCATTGACTGAAATTATTTCTGTTTTCTGTTGTTGTTTGTTGTTTTCTGTATGTTTCTGTTTAAAATCGAAACTTTAGCGTTTTGTGGCAATACATAGTTATTGCACTAACGCGGTCAGGCTTGTAATACGTAATTTAGCGCTCGGCGGGGCCTTAGTCTGGGGAATAGCTGTTGGTTGCAGTCTGGTTTTTTTATTCCTTATATATTTAAGGAAATGTATAGAGGAGTTCGACAAAATATTTCACTAGTAAATATTTCTGTTTTACTCAAAAAAGAAATATTAAAGATCTTTGATACCGATCCAAAGGTTCAAATTGGATGATCAATAACTGAGTTATGAAGGCGTTTCCACTTGAAATGGGTCACTCTGTATATATAATAAATACCAATTTTATGATTCCTACTTGCTTGATTTACTTATTTACCCTCATTTGCCCCAATTTACTCCCAATCCTTCAACGGAACAAGATCAAAATATAATCTAGTTCCAGATCTCATTAAAATACATACGTATTAATACCAAATTTCAAATCAATATCTTAAACAGTTCCAGAGTAATTAATTTTGCGCACAAGAAAGTTACAGACCGACATACAGACAGAATTTTTTTTCGTTCAAACTTGAAATCTCGACGTTTCATGCCATTCTAAACTTATTTGAACAATAACATTTTTCAATCTTTTTTTTGCGTTACCTACTATACTTCCACTGGATATGGAAGTAAAAATTTACACTTAAGGATAGGATTTTGCAGAGTGAGAGAGAAATATGCCTTTATTTTCGATTAATTATTAATATTTAAAAAACCAAACATAGTATAATCTTTAAAACTATTTTAGGTGTTTGCTATTGTCGAGCGAATATAACTATATATATTTTGTACCTGAAACTATTTTAAAGATTATACCATTTATGATTTTTTAAATATTTATAATAAACCGAAATTAAATGCATACTTCCACCTCTCTCTGCAAAATCATATCCTCAACAACCACAGTGATATCGTTCTTTGAATGATAGTAACTTAAAAAATATAAAACGAGCGACTCTCAGAAAAGCGCATTTCATTCACAGAGCGACATTACATGTTACAACTATAACCACAACCAGCTACTTAGAGATATAACAGATAAAAAAACCGCTGCCCAAGGAATCACTACTTCCACATCCAGATTTTCTATCCAAGTCACTCACAACGAAAAATTTTGTATGTGGAAATAATTGTTTATGGAACTTTAATAATATAATATTTGAAATCCTCTACCCCAAAAACCCGTAAAACGATACCCCACATCGATAGTAGGGTGGGGGTGGTGATAGGGGGTGGTAGTGGGGGTGGATAAAATAAAAAAATATTTTGAGGTTTCTGATTTTTGTACAGACATCCCCTTTAATAATGGGGTGGGGGTGGCAATGGGGGTGACTAATACCAATATTTTTTTTGAGACCTTAGCTTCTCTTGTATATACTAAATACCAATTTTATGAACTCTTACCTGCTTGATTTACCTATTTACCCCAAATTTACCCCAATTTACCCCCCAACCCTTCGACGGAACAAAATTAAAATATAATCTAGTTCTAGATCTCGTTAAAGTACATATGTGTTCCAAATTTCAAGTCAATATCTCAAACGGTTCCAGAGTAAACGTGCGCACAAAAAAAGTTACAGACCGACAGACAGAAAATATTTTTTTCGCTCAAACTTAAAATCTCGACGTTTCATGACATTCTAAGCCTATTTGAACAATAAAATTTTTTAAAAAATTGTTTGTCGTTACTATACTTCCACTAGATGTGGAAGTAATTTTTAACGATTGTAGAAAGGTAGGTACTCTTTCTCCTTCTCCCCCCTTACGTTACGAAAATCTCATTTTCAAACTTTTAGATTGTTAAGTTTCCAATAGCAACAAGTATTCTGGTATATAATTAATTGCTCCTATTCATATTTTGACTCTTTAAATCGTACATTTTATATATCTCTAATGATGCAACTGTTTTATACCTTATGTATCATACCTTAAATGTTTCGTCCTTTTGACTTGTCCTATGTTCTTGTTCTTGTTCTTTGTATGATTTATGGACAATAAAATTATTCTTACTATTCAGAATATTTTTGTTATTCCTGGGAAACATTTTTCGGCTCATTATTCTAGTTGGCCTCCGTTTACTGTATGGCACGTCCGACAGCGTCAAGCCGTCTGTCGCGATTGCCTATTAGAAGTACAACGTCACCACAATTCTTTCCCATCACATCCTTGGTAATATTCATTTGTACTCATTTGGATTCATTTAAATTATTCCTAATCCATAAAATAGGGGCGAGCGCCGATTAGTTTTGGCTATACTCGAATCTCAAAATGAAAATTTAGGCAACGCTAGTTGCGGTTAATATTTGGAAGAGTGGCCAGGAGGGAAATACAGCGACCTCGCCTCACTTTCTAACGACTCATGTATCAGTGCATACGCAGAAGCCACGCAACATTAGGCGAGAATTGCGTAATGGATATACCATCCTTCATAGAGGATGTAGAACAGTCAGTCCCTGGCCTATTAGATGTTGGACAACTAAAAATACGTTGATGTTAAATGAATGATAAAAAATCCTTAATTTTCATATGCATTCAATGATATTCATCATGTATTACGTTTATTTATTTGCATTCTGGTCTATTCAGTTTTTATGGTATTCCGCATTATCATATTTATCATTTAATTTTTAATTTAATATTTCGTTTTAAGCATGGCCAAACAGAGAACACGCGAAACAAAACTTTCTTTAACCGAACGTAGGTACAAACCAAGTTGACTTCATGCAAAAACTAAAACAAATCTTTAATTGTTAATAACGTTATTGTTCGTATGACAATGATTCCTATATCTTTATAGAGTGAACTTATTGTCTCGGATTTTTTAATCGAATCCGGAACTAAATAAAATCCCACGACCCACTAATAGAAACGTTAGAAATCGCAAAACCGCTTCTTGAATTAACCTAAAAGTAAACAATAGTGTATCATACCTCAGCTTGTCAAAGATCACCGAGTAAGGATCGTTCCTTGTCCAAACTGCTGTTTCTCTGCATTTGTCTCTCCGCTCAAGGATTTTGCGTCTTTCATTTTCCACTGAGAGTCATCAAGCGTGAATGAGATAACAAAAGATAAAGCAAGGACCATGTCGTGAGTCACTGGGAGAGTATTTCATGATAATTTACCGATAGAGACGTCAAATTTTCTAATACAACTTATTTAGCTTACTTACCACCCAAGAATAGCACAGTTTTATTGAGAACTTTATTTTGTTTATTTCCAACAGGTGCGGAGTGGTGTTATGTACACTTGCATACTTATATGGCTTGAAGCATTCCATATAAATCTGTTTTATGTAACTATAAATTATACGTACTAGTTATAAGGGGCTCCTACAGACTGTCCGATAGAAGCAATGGCCAAAAAAATGTTACCATAAGTAGAGTTCTATATTGTAGTAAATATGTGTAACAGCGCTTCCTGGCAATAATTTTTTTGTTGATTGAACACGATGAAATTGAAATTAATTAGACAATTTTTTGATGTTTCCTTTTTCACACATTAATACTGGAAAACCGAGAGAAATTTTATAACAAGAATGTTTTGATTTAAAATCTGTCTCATTACCAAGTGACTGTAATATGTGGTAATGCAGGTAATCAATAATAATAGCAGTAATAAATATATCCTTTCTTCGTACTCAACTTTAATTTAAGTATGCGATGCGTTTAACCTATAACTTCTTGTACGACCATATTTCGCTAATATGAATACATGAGTTAGTGATGCTCAGTACACATCTACACATCCCTCAGGCATTATCCACAAGAGGAGCATTACCATGTCAATGTCAGGATAATGATTCAAGTCGATTGAAATACGTATACAAAGTTCATGAATATTTTTGTGACCTTAAAATTATCTTAGATCAAACATATTATGCGAAAGGTGTATGTGCACGCAAGAGAAAATGTCACAAATTGTTAAAATTTTCAAATATTCAAGAAAAGTAAAATTCTTCTCAAATTAAGCAAGTACATCCACTATATTTTGATACACCTAATTGGAAAAATTTAGATGAAATTTAATTAGTTCCCGTGAAAACTTTTAGATCTTCGTTATCAATCATCGTTGAGACATATAGTACATATTTTTTACCTAGAGGTAAAAAATATGTAAAATTTTGGAATAATTTCATATGTAATGATAGTATTTCCTTATGGGTTATTATTATGGTAAACGGTATCGTCTTCAGTTTCCATATGGTTCGGATACTTGCTCTTATCCTCAAGCGGTGAAAAGAGCATAGCCGGATAAGTAGGGTGAAACGGCCCCCGGCCCTGTCTTCATTGAGAGAAGGAATATAGTTAGCAATAAGTGAAGGGAATAATTTTAACACAAAAGGGTGGCAGGGGAGGGGGATGAAATCCAAAGGACCAATTTTTGTGCCAATTTTGGAAAAAATATATGTTGGACAAGTATTGGAGAGGATTCTCAGAAAAAATTGTCGGTCAATTTGGGAAAGAACTAAGGGCCAGAAGACATCGGTATACTTTTCAAATATTTTTAAGGGTAACTTCCCCTCATTGCACCACATTCAAATTTTTTTTGTAGCATCTACTTTTACCCCTATATAACATATTTTTTTCGCAGCATGGTCGGGACATTACGTCATGGTGAAAAAAAATCACGTCCGTGGTCTTTCGAGACTAGTAGTCTGTACGTAATGAAGGCAGAAAGAGTAAATATTTTATTACCTTTCCCTCCCGTTTTCGAGGATGCTGAACATGATGGAGGTGGTGGGAGAAGTTTCTGACCGCCGCAACCCTCTGAAACGGCCAAAAACCACCCCTTTTATGGATCCTTTATGTTTTCATATATAAACCGACTGGGGAGTGACTTATCTACGGGTTATACTTGAAATAAAATGGAAGGGGATTATAGAGTAAGTGGAATCCAGATAGCAGGCCGAGGGGGTTGATTAAACCCTCCCGAGGGGTGGAATCATTTTTTTTTTAATGATTCGGTTCAAACGCGTATCCCCCCGTTTTCGGGGTCGCCGATCATGGGAAAAATATTCATTTTTTCATCAAAAATGAAGGGATATGCACAGGAATAACGATCATGTGCCGACAAAAACCGTAAATCCTGGATAGCATGCTTTCTGGTGGCTTCAGCATAACGAGGGGTTGGAGCTAAAAATGAATATTTTTCTCATGATCAGCTACCCCGAAAACGGGGGGATACGCATTTGAACCGAATCATTTGAAAAATAAAATGATTTTCCACCCCTCGTCTCGGGAGGTATAATCAACCCCCTCTGTCTGGATTCCACTTACTCTATAACCCGCTTCCATTTAATTTCAAGCTTAACCTGTGGATAAATCACTCCCCAGACCCGTTTATATATGAAAACATAAAGGGATTGGTTTCAGGGGGTTGCGGCGATCAAAAACTTCTTCCACCACTTCCATCGTATTTAGCACCCTCGAAAACGGGAGGGAAAGGTAATCTCGTCTTTGCACGAAATATTTACACTCTTTCTGCCTTCATTAGACTACTTGTCTCGAAAGACCACGGACGTGATTTTTTTTCACTATGACGTAATGTTCCGACCACGCTGTGAAAAAAATATGTTATATGGGGGTGAATGTAGACGCTTCAAAAAAATTTTGAATGTGGTGCAACGAGGGGAAGTTACCCTCAAAAAAAATTTGAAAAGTATACCGATGTCTTCTCGCCTGTAGTTCTTTCCCAAATTGACCGACAATTTTTTTTGAGAATTTTCTCCAATACTTGTCCAACATATATTTTTTCCAAAATTTTTGGTTGTTGCGTTTTGACACAAAAAATTGGTCTTTTGGATTTCATCCCCTTCGTCACCCCGTGAAACGCGCCACCCTTTTGCGTTAATATTTTGAAAAATTGTTCCCTTCACTTATTGCTAACTATATTCCTTCTCTCAATGAGGATAGGGCTGGGGGCCGTTTCACCCTACTTATCCGGCTATGTCCTTTAAATATTTAAGATTTGAAAAAGTATTACTAACTTATTTTTGAAACGTCTGATAGTTATGTCGCTGATTACGAATCTCAAATAAAAATTAAAAAAAGCAAAATGCCATCAATATGGCAGATGGATTTTTTTTTTCTGAAACAAGTGTTTTAAATGAACAAAGCAAATTATATATTAACGAGAAACAGCATTTTTGAAAAAAAAAATTAATTACTGAGCAATTACAATAACAAAATTGTGATATTTTGTTAAAACAAATGTGAAAACGCACATTGTATAGGCCATAACTTCTTTATTTTTTGTGATGTGGTAACAAACAACTCATTTTAAAGATTGATTAATTATCTTCAATTTTGTTCTTTAGAATTTTTTATGAAAATGGCACAGTTTCTGAGGTATTCAACATTTAAACTAAATAAATACTTCATCATAAAAACGGTCGGATGCCGTCTATAAAATTAAATATCTCCCAAACTATTAATCCTACACAAAAGACAAATTCATTCTCAACTTGTAAGCTTCATTTTTGATATCCATCATATTTTCGCTAATATTTATTGAGCTATATGCACACTACATATTAACGAAAAGCAGTATATGGGAATATGGGAGAATATTTTTTTAATTAATGACTGCTTACAATAACAAAATGGCGACGTTTTTAGTAAAAAATGTAGAAAAAGTACCTACATTTGTTTTTGTCATAATTTTTTGTTTTTATAGAAATAACCAAAAAAACATTTGAAAGCCTGATTAATGAAATTTCATTTAAATTGTCAGCATTTTTAACGTAAATATCTTGGATATTTAATATTAAAACTAAATCCCTCGTCTTATAGACTTTCGGTCGCCACATTTATAGTTCTTGATCTCCGAAATCGTTAACTCTACAGAAATTAGAAAAAAATAAACGAAGTTAATCCTTAATTTAGTAGCTTTCTTATTTGTCTCTAACACGTTTTTGCTCAATGTAATACCTTTCGAGTAATTTGACGAAAATAGTTTTGAAATAAGCTAAAATCCCAATTTTCAAGTCGCTGTAACTTGAAGACTATTAGTCTAGGTGCCCGCGTACATAAATGCAATTTATACATATCTTAGTATAACTTCTTGTAGGGCATAATTGCGCCTAGTCTATCACTTTTTTCCTCTGCGAAAATTTTCGTAAACGCGGCGTTCCTCCTCGGCATAAAAAAGACGATTTCCACACGTCTGACTGGAAAATCGGTAAATATATTTTGTCGGTCAATTTGAGAATTAGATTCTATGTATATAATCTATATATTTCTACAAACTGTCCGACAAAAATTTTGGAACGCTAAGGGTGTCTACCACCCTCAACATAACATAACCTAACTTTAAAACATTTATTGATAACCAACTGATTTTTTCCAGATTGCTTAATAAAAATATGTAGAATCCAATTTTCGAATTGTCGGACAAAATATATTTGCCGATTTTCCAGTCCGCCGCGATGTGTGGAAATCGTGTTTTTCATGCTGAGGAGGAACGCCGCGTTTATGAAAATTCTCGCAGAGGAAAAACGTGATAGACTAGGCGCAATTATGCCGTACAAGAAGTTACACGAGGATATGTATAAATTGCATTTATGTACGCGGGCACCTAGACTATATCAATTTATATGAGAAGATGCATAGAACCTATTTCTCTCAAAATCTGATTCTCTCTCAGCTTCAACGTTTTTGTTCTTTTTTTAGTTGCCACCCCCTGAAAAGGGGAGTCAGAGAGAAGTCATATTAGGCATTTTTTATTAAAAAACTATTGCAATATTATTTATTAACATGTTTTAGAACCACTATATCTAAAATTTAACGACATTCTGATTCATTGTTTTGGAAATACAGCCCCCCTAAAATTACATTTTTCAAAAATTGGAAATAAATTATTTTAAGAAAAAGAGGTATTCCTCATTTTATATTAAAATCACTACCACCCACTGTCATAGATACTTTCAAATTTGACAGTCCTTAATGCTCGAATGATTTACAGGCCTGGTCTGCTGGTTCAAAATTATCGGTAATTTTTCAGTAAAACTTCTTGGGCTGTGAAATTTAAAAATTTGAATGATACTAGGTGGTAGAAAAAGTTAATATAAATAGAAAATGAAGAATGGTTTTTCGAAAAATAATTTTCCCCCAAGTTATTATTTGCTATTTGAAAAATGTAATTTTATGGGGGGGCCATAATTCGAAAATCATAAATCAAACTGTCGTTCAATATTAGATATGGAGGTTCTAAAGCTTACTGATCAATATTACATTGTTAGTTTTTTAGTAAAAAAATGCCTAATACGACTTCTCGAAAAATCGACCCTGTTTTTCTTAATAGAAATGTACGCCAATGACTGAAGTAAGTTTTATTTTACTCGAAAAAGGTATAATAAACGTCTTTACTACCGAGCCAAATTTAGTTGAAATTGAATGACTAATAACTGAGCCACAAAGATATTACCGTGAAAAGTGGGACACACTGTATACAAACCGACAAAATACCATACGGACAGGATGAAATACACATATTTAACACCATAAGTAGTCAAAGGATTGTCGAATTGAGGGATTGAGGTGCTCTCACAAATGTTTACTGCGCTTGAAACATAAGTAAGAGCTGACAAAATATAATCCACATTAATTTGACCACGAATGATATTGGCAGGATTATCATCGAATTTAAAATTTGTAAAGAATACAGATGGCAATATCGGAAACTTAAAAATTAAGCTAAATTTGGAGGGACAAATATCACGAAACGCACAAAATCAGACTTGTTAACGTTCTAGTTTTTTCCATCTAGAACGGTTAATATTTGTTTAATACTGCTTATTATAATATTAAAAATACTGAAATAAAGTTTTTGTTTTAAAATTGTTTCAAATATTTATATAGTAGTTATTGCGGAAGCATTGGTGGGCCTCCTGCCATAATTTCAAAAGTCGGCGCCTATGGCCCTATCGAAAGCTTTTGTTAAATCCAAGAAAACAGCTATCGTTGGAGTTTTTTATCTAGATTTTCGTAGCTGTTTTAGATATAAGTAAAGCTATAGTATCGTCTATACTTTTCTATATTTTCTTTAAACCCGAATTCGGATATTTAGACATTGCACAGATTTAAGTGCAAGTGCTTATCATAGAATTTATAGAACTTATAAAAAAACCGCTGCCCAAGGAATCACTACTTCCACATACAGATTTTCTATCCAAGTCACTCATAGCGAAAAAATTTTGTATGTGGAAATAATTGTTTATGGAACTTTAATAATATAATATTTGAAATCCTCTACCCCAAAAACTCATAAAACGATACCCCACATCGGTAGTGGGGGTGGTGATAGGGAGGTGGTAGTGGGGGTGGACGAAGTAAAAAACTATATCGAGATTTCTGGTTCTTGTACACACACTAAATCACAATTTTTTTCATCCCCTTTAATAATGGTGCTAAAGGGGTGGTAATAGGGGTGGTAATGCCAAAAATTTTTTTGAGACCTTAGCTTCTCTTGTATATACTAAATACCAATTTTATGGACTCTTACCTGCTTGATTTACCTAATTACCCCTAATTTACCCCAATTTACCCCCCTAACCCTTCGACGAAACAAGATGAAAATATAATTTAGTTCCAGATCTCATTAAAGTACATATGTGTACCAAATTTCAAGTCAATATCTTAAACGGTTCCAGAGTAAACGTGCGCACATAAAAAGTTACAGACGGACAGACAGACCGACAGACCGACAGACCGACAGACCGACAGACAGAAATTTTTTTTCTCCCAAACTTAAAATCTCGACGTTTCATGACATTCTAAGCCTATTTGAACAATAAAAATTTTTAATTTTTTTTTTGTCGTTACTATACTTCCACTGGATGTGGAAGTAATAATGTTAACAGTAAATTATAATTAATGACTTTATACCTAACCTTGTCGCATTTATAATGACATGTAAGGGCGCAATAATTGCTGCTATTATTCATACTTTTGTAATATAATGGTCCAATAAAATAGTAATATTTTGCGCATGTAACTTCGAAATGATAATAAATCCAGTTTCACTCATAAACTACCGTATAATTTGCCTGCGAGGAGTACAATCCTTCAGCAAGGATAAGAATGATATTAATCTACGTAATGAAATTTATTAAAGCGCAGAAATTTCCGCCAATAGAATCGTGCATATGCATTTAGCAAAATTAAAATATATGTTCACGTATGTTGTTATTATTATGCAGACTTTCTTGTATTATTTCATGATGGGGATGTATACGTGCCCTCGGGTGGAACAATTATACAATTATAATTATATTAAATGAAAGGTGAGAATTATTAGAAAACGTAACAAATGTATGTACTTATGCAATTACATACATTTGTTTAATGGTAGAAAATATTTTATATTCATGTGTTTATATGTTATAAGTTATAAAGTTATTTTATTTCAAATAAATAACTAATTGAGTTGGAGGTAGTTGTACTGGAGAATAGCATCAGCAGCTTGTGGATTAAAATAATAATTATAGGTGGAAAACAGGTAGGGATCCTCAATTTCTTCTTAGTTAAAACTTTGTACGTTTTAAAAATGAAATGAACGAAATCATGTCTCCCACCCTATTTCTTTTTTATAGTCTAACGGTTTCTTGATGAAAAATTTTTGCGCCACATCTTCAAGCAACCAGAACTGAATCATAGGTACCAATGTTATCCTAAAATACAGAGTGTTCCTTAATGGCGTGCTAATATTTCAGGGTGTGATTCCTTAGGTCATTTTATGAAAAAAAATTCATATGAACATATGTCCGCAACGGCGATTCAGATTTTAATCCATTATGTAGGCTCAAACTATTAAAGGGAGAGAATTATTAAGAAGAGAAAAATATTTAAAAATATAGTTTAGGAATTATGCGTAAAAAAGTGAAAATTTTTATTTTTAAAATAGAACCGCCAAATTTGATATAACTTCGCATTGTAAGCAACTTCTTCAAATAACATTTTTCGATATTTTCAAAAATAAAGGTAGCTTACTCTAGAGACAATTAAAAAAAAATTAATTTTCCTATCTAAGCGCCAGGACTAACACACATTTGTGCTGCCACTTTTTTGTTTGAGAACATGAACTAACTTTTTTTCAGAAAATCAGTAACAACAGAGTTTCCCATATGTTGCAGACTTTTTGGCGGACACTGTATATTAACAGTTAAATTAAATTTTAAACAGAGAAACACTAAAAATTAACTAAGTGGAACATTTTATAACATAAATTGTTAATAACGGTGTAGTTGAATTAAAAAAACAAAACTATAATTAAATAAGTAGAATTTTATAATATTCGTTGAATTAGACAGTGTTTTAAAATTTTCAGGTAATTATTATAGAAATGGCGCGCTGCGTATGTAAAAGGATTTTTTAAAACATGTTATCCTAAAATTGGGGATATTAAATATTTTGTCAGACTTTATATTTAAAGGGTAGGTGAGATCGAGGGAGGAATTTTTCTTTTAAGTATTTAGGCTGTTGTTATTATTTTATGCACAAATGTTGGCATATGAAGTTTACTTTGTTGCTCCATAGATAACCAACATAACTCATTTAATTTTCATAGAAAACCTAACCAAAAAACTAACTGGTGGATGAGGATAAGTTTCGTCCATTATAGGGGTTGAGGAGAGTCGGAGATGAGGGTGAATATTTTTATCGTGACCAGCGCCTGCGAAAACGGAGGAGGGCGTATTGACGATTCAAAGTGTAACTAATGAATTTTACACCCCTTGGAAGGGTTGAGTTCTCGAGTTCTCTACCACCTTCCCTTCCGTGAAAAATGAAGGAATACGTACAGGAATAACGATCATGTGTCGAAAAACTTGTAAATCCTGGATAGCATGCTTTCTGGTAAGTGGTTTCTGCCCGTTAAGGGATGAGAAGGGATTGGAGCTAAAAGTGAATATCTTTTCCGTGATCATCGACCCCGAAAATGGGGGATATGCGTTTGAACCGAATCATTTGAAAAAAATTATTTTCCTTCCACTCCTTCCAATTACTTTATAACCCCCTTTCCATGTTATTTTCAGTATAACCCGTCGATAAATCACTCTCCAGAGCCGTTTATATATGAAAACATAAAGGGGGTCCATAAAAGGTTTTGACCGTTTCAGGGGGTTGCGGCGGTCAAAAACTTCTCCCACCACTTGCATCGTATTCAGCACCCTCGAGGACGGGGAGAGGTAATCTCGTCTTTGCATGAAATATTTATTTCTGCCTTCATTACATAGACTATTATATTATAGAGGCCATTCAACAAAAAATACATTGGCTGTTGACCGGGTGGATCAGGAATTGACGATTTGCACGAAAGAAAGTTTGGTAAAACGTGTCTAGATTGGTATCACTGTAATTCACTGCACAAGTTGACCAACTCGTCTAATTTCCAAACATTGCAACAATTAAATACCTATAATATAATAATCATAATATTGTTTTCATTATCTTTAATGTTAAACCTACTTCCATTGAATATAAATCATCTTTATTAGGTTGTTTAGTAGTCAACAATATTTAAAAAATGTCGAATTATGCAATTTGTCAATCACTGCTGCCAACTCTTCTAAACTGAGAGTTGGAAACAGTGTTCGACATTTCGACATTTTTTAAATATTGTAGACTACGAAACAACCTAATTCAATGGAAGTAGGTTTAACATTAAAGATAATGAAAACAATGTTATGATTATTATATTATAGGTATTTAATTGTTGCAAAGTTTGGAAATTAGACGAGTTGGTCAACATGTGCAGTGAATTACAGTGATACCAATCTAGACACTTTTTACCAAACTTTCTTTCGTGCAAAATTACTGATAAACTAACCAAATGAACGATGGAAGGACGTAAATAGTTTTTTTGTAGGGGTTTGTTCAAAATCACAAAACAAATTCTCCTCGTCTCAAAATTGATGGGGGTAGGGAGGGAGGCAAAATCACAAAAAAAAAATTGTCCTCTTCTCTAAATTGATAGGCGGAGGGGAGCGAAATGGCAAAAAATAATTTTGATGTTCTAGCCCTGGGGGAAGTAATTACCTCCATAATTACGGCCTTATGGGGGAGGGATGTTCATAAAAAGTGAACGTTCTAACAAAAAAAAAATTAATGGAGAACTGGGGAACTGCTGTATTTAACATTTTGAGTTCGTTTTCTCATAGGAACCTAATGAACAGAATATTTTTAAAATAATATAATGGGGGGAAGGACTGTAAACGAACGTTTGTTTTGGGGGGCGGGGAAGTTGAAAATAGCCCATATTTGCAAATGCATTTCTTTAAAGGTCCCTATAATGTATTTTGCTAATTGGGGATAATTATTAATATCACCAAACATTTTTTCATGTTTCCTATGGCGGGGCTTCCTCACATTCACAAAGTTGACATGCAATATTAACGAAGACTAACAAACCCTGAGGAACTGTTTGTGTAATAAACGAGACGCAGGCAAGGTAGTGGTTTTTGTTAACTTTTAGTTTAGTTTAGTTAAATTGAGAATTAGGCTTAGCCAAAATACAAGGAATCAGGAAAACTGTGAAGAATCTATTGACATATTAGATAAAAGCGACATTTAAAATTAAATTTTTAAAGATTTTTAATGATTTTTTTTTAATCTAAAGATTTTATTTAAAATATCGTGGATTTTGTTAACTTTTAGTTTAGTTAAATTGAGAATTAGGCTTAGTCAAAATACAAAGAATCAGAAAAACTATGAAGAATCTATCGTCATATTAGATACAGCGACATTTAAAATTACATTCGTATGAAAAATTTTTTTAAAGATTTTATTTAAAATATTTTTTATTTGAAGGCAGAGCTACGTCGTAGCTGACATTTCACACTGTAAAAGGATGTAATTAATTTATTATTCCAAAAGTCTAGAAACGTACAATACACAATAGATTATTAGCGGCAGATTAAAGGTAACCGCTTTATCTAAATCGTACTTTCCTGCAGAGGTTTACATAAATAATTCCTTAAAAATGAGTGCAGTATTCGCAGTCGAGTTGTAATTACAAGATGTTTATTTATAATCACCGGGATTATTATCAGTTGTTTTTCATAATATTACAAGCGCATTTCTGCGAGAGATTCATGAAATGTTAAGCTAGATCTGAAGTAAAGATAGCTTGGTACAGATCTACTCTTACTTAAGCTTATTTCTTTGCCTTTGCGAATGAAAGTGAACTCAGGAAGTTTTTTGCTAGTCCTTAGTCATTGACAGTAATAGGATAAACGTCACTCAAAGTAAGTATATTTGTCTGCAAATAGATAAAGGCGTTTGAACCAATTTCCAGGTGGTATTTTGCAATTGTTATGCATATGTGCAGATAAAGTGAGAGTTACACTGAAAAAATATGATAAAACTTCACTGTAATTAATATAAAACCCTTTAAAATAAATTTATCCATATTTCACCTTACATGTATTGTTGAGAGTTAATTAATATTTAAAAATAATATTAAAATTACGTAAGTTTAGTTAGTAAATATGCAAGTTGTATAGTGAAATTATTAAAATGTTTAAATATGAAACCTCGTCCACTACAAATACTTATTTTATTATTTTATGGGTTTGATGACATTTAGTAAAATTTTTCAGCTCACATTTATACTATCGCTGTCAAAATGTGGTTATTGATAATCAGTCCTCAAGTTTAGGAATAATTACATCGGGAATCCCTCAGGGATCAGTTCTCGGACCACTTCTATTTTTAATTTACACATGAGATATTTTTGAGTGCATAAAATTTACAAAAACTTTAGCTTACGCAGACGATACTCAGTTATTCTACCATTCTAATCCAAACAATTTAAAAAACGTTTCAATGAATATAAATAGTGGTCTAAACTCTATATCTAATTATGCATTAAAAAACGAATTAAACTTAACTTTAATAAATGTGCTGTAGTTATTTTTTTTTCTAAAAGTAAGATGCAATCTAAATCAAATAATCTAAAAATAAATGGTCAGCGCCTAAAAGTTGTAGAAAAAGTAAAAAATTTGGGACTTTTGTTTGATATAG
This sequence comes from Rutpela maculata, assembly GCA_936432065.2. Classification (NCBI taxonomy): domain Eukaryota; kingdom Metazoa; phylum Arthropoda; class Insecta; order Coleoptera; family Cerambycidae; genus Rutpela; species Rutpela maculata. Next base: position 42,069,528 of record OW386285.2, read on the forward strand.
ATTTAAGGTTCTGCGACCACATATTAGCTCTAATAAAAAAATGTTACGTTGTATTAAAATTTCTTCATCGCAACATAAATATTATTAATTTTAAATTACACAAAAAACTTTGTGAGTCTCTTGTCATACCAATTATGCAATACTACTACTGCAATATAGTCTACTCATCTACTGGATAAAGTTACTAAACATCGGTTACAAAAAGTAATAAACAGTTATTGTCGATTTGTGTTTAGATTAAAAAAAATGTTTCCCACAAGATAAACGAACTTGGTTGGTTACATATCAGATATTAGATAAATTATGTAATTATCATTTATCCGTCTTTGCCCACAATCTACTTCTTACCTCTACACTCCATTACCTACGCAGAGTGGGGGTTTTGCTATACTTTTTTTTCAAAATTCTGTAAGTTGCTCAATTTTGAACGGATTTTGATGCGATTGAGCTTAAAATGCTTGAAAAGTTTCACTCTTAGACGTGCAAGTAGCACTTTCTCATAAACTATCACGTACAATCCTTAGAAAATGTAATATAAACCCCTAAAATAGGGAAAATTTTGAAAATAAAAATTCAAAATCATTTTAAAAGTTGATGCATTTAAGAAAAATATCACTGGGCATTTCCTGGAAGTAAAATAATCATATATATGTAAATTAATTATACACACCATTTTTGGGAGGTGTATGAGGTGGTGAATTTGGATGTAATGGAAAAAATGAATATTGAGGTCTCAAAATGGCCCTTATAAGGAACTTTGGTCTCTTTTTTCCATTTCTGAAGTCCGTTTTTACGTAAAATCCCTAAATAATATAATAATAAACCCCTAAAATGGGGTAAATTTTAAATAAAATCTCAATTTTTTTTTAAATGTTACTGCATGTAATAAAAATAGCACTGGACATTCCTGAAGGTAAAATAATGCAAATTAATTATACACACCCATTTTGGTCTCCTCTTTAAATTTCTGGAGTCCGCTTTTACCCCTAAAAAATAAAATATCAACTCTGCATTATATTTTAAAAAATTAAGTATATTTAAAAATTTAATTTAAAATTTTCCCTATTTCAAGGGTTTATATTTTATTTTCTAGGGATTCTACGTAAAAACTGGAATCAGAAATGAAAAAAAAAAACTAAAATACTATATAGAAGTCATTTGGAGCCCCCGATAATTATTTGTTCCGTTACTCCAAAAATTACTCTTCACCCCCTCAATACAAAAGGGGGTGCGTGTATAACTAATTTGCATATATGTGATTATTTTACAATAAATTCAATAAAATGTAAACAAAATATGTTTTTGAGGTTTTTATTAAATTTGTATCATAATGATACATAAACAAACTAAAACAATTATAACATAAAAGTTTTTTAAACATTTTAGTAACAGATTTCCAAGTGTATGTGGTATGGGGCCATTTTGAGACCCCAATATTCATTTTTTCCATTACATCTAAATTTCACCACCTAAATACACCCCCCAAAAATGGTGTGTATAATTAATTTGCATATATATGATTATTTTACTTCCAGGAAATGCCCGGTGACCTTTTTCTTAATTGCGTTAACTATTAAAATGATTTTGAATTTTTATTTTTAAAATTTTCCCTATTTTAGGGGTTTATATTACATTTTCTAAGGGTTGTACGTGATAGTTTATGAGAAAGTGGCACTTGCACGTCAAAGAGTGAAACTTTTCAAGCATTTTAAGCCCAACCGCATCAAAATACGTTCAAAATTGAGCGACTACAGAATTTTGAAAAAAAGTATAGCAAAATCCCCCAATGTACTACGTGATAAATTAATATTTCGTTATAACTTACATAACAAATTTCTATGTTTAGAGATTAGAGTCATTTTGTTCATGTGGAATAAATTACAATTTAGAATTTTGAGCCAACGACACACATTAGCCCAAACTCGGATCGTATCATAAGAGCGTTTCAAGCAGAAGTCATGGAAGTATGCGAACAAATATTGGCACAGACGCGAACCGATTTATGGAATATCAGACAGTACCGCAAAAGATCAATAAAGATACCCCTCAGACAGAAACACCGTTTACACTGGACGGAGACACCAGGAAACGAAAGAGTTTCGCACGTTCATTGGTGAACCATTCATTATCAAAGATTAACGAATGGCTAAACTTGAGCCGAAAACAACTGAAGATAATAATGCCATTGCATAAGAAATGAGACTAGATGTCAATGGAGAACTATAGATCTATAAATAATTAATACTCTATTTAGTGTGTAAAAAGTGTATAAAAGCATAGAAGTAATATGTGAGTTAACTGTGCATGTTAAAAATAAATAACCAGAACAAACCTTAGCACGACAGGGTAGTCTACCTAGGCCCACTCAGAAATAAAAATGGTAATTTAATTGAACATGTCAACTATATCAATAATAAATTCAGATGCGGAATGTGCTCACTGTACTCTGTTAAGAAATTCTCTCACCCACATTGCAACATTATATTACAAATCATACCTTAGACGGATTACAACCTATGCCTCACCGATATATTATCCCATACTATCCAGAACACAACAAAACAGACAACAGATATTACGGGATAAAACCTTAGAAATTGCCGTGATTTGACTGAAAAAGTACCCTAGACTGCGTCTCGGGCACTTTTTGTCAATTCACATCAAAATGAACTCAAGTCGTTTCTAGGCAACACGTTTTCATGCGCTGAATTTTTGACAATTTTTAATGCATTTTATATATTACTACACAATATTTTACTATAATCAGGTTTTGTACTATTGACTTTTCTTAAATTTATGTACATTGCAGTGGGTACTGAATTTTCTGAAATCAATAAATATTATTATTTTTATTATGGGAATAGTGGGAATTTTGACAGGACAGCGTAAAATAAATAAACACTTAGCCAACATAAGAGCAGGAGACAATCAGGAATATAGGATGTGTGATGAAGAGGAAGAAACCCCCATTTCACATATGATATGGAAACCCAGCTCTCGTGGCTAAGAGGCTTGTATATTAGAGGACCATTTCAACACCGGAAGACATATCCAAAGTTCCCATCGACTGTATACGCGCTATTCTCATAAGAACGGGTCTAATAGTATAAGCAATTTTCAGCAAGAAAAATACAATCAATAACTAGACAAACTCATTCTCCTAAAGAAGTAACTGTAAGTCAATTTGACTAATTATGCAAATAAATTAATAATGAATATTAACTAGTGGAAGCATTATACTCTTCGCCGATTTACTGAGCTTTTTATATAATTGTTACACATTCTATAGGATACTCTTCGCATTTTTCTTGTAAATAATGTTAGTTTTTGGACATTCTAAATTTTGTGATACCAACTTTGTTGTGAAAAAAAAATATAAAAAAAAAAATCAGGATGTGAGGGATCGAACCCGGGACCCTTGGATTGCGAGACGTCATTGCCATTTAAAAAAAATCTCTTTATTGTTTGTAAGTATTTACATGTCAAAGGCATTTCATTTATTATATTTGGTATACAATGTAATATGTGTTTACAAACGTAACAGGTCGCGAAGACGAGATGCGTCTGTAAATGGGCTGCTGGTAACCCAGGGAATAAACGGTCAGCCTTTATTATTTGATGGATTAATTTAGCGTATTTCTAAGATAGATACGCATTTATGTATTACACAGTAAGTTTGAAATAATATATGTAAATAGATTGAAGATGAAAAACGATTTATCGATCATGCAGGAAAATAGTATTAAAAACCTGCTTGAAAAGGATAGTCAGCATGATAAAAACACAACAAATTAATAAGGCAAATGGTGTAGTTGTATTGAGGTTTTAAGTAGTGATACCTCTTGAAATTTCTGTTTGCCTGGTGCAGGATTCCCCAGAAACCGGACAAATTATGGGATAGGATGGTTGGGGGATGGATGTTTGAGGGGTGGTATTAGGGTTATTGCCTCCTGAGAGTATACAACTCAAGTTTCTGGTGGATTAATTTATGCGTATGTGATGAGTTGTCGTAATCTCTCAGGTAGGCAATGTCCCTGGTAATGTCCGAGACGCCTACCCTTAGGGCGAAAAATTTCTGAGAGATATCTCTTATATAATTGGTGGTACGTGGTAAAGAGGTCAGCCTATGGAGCTCCTCGATGGCTATGTATCGCGGTGAATTAGTCAACAAACGGAGTATTTTATTTTGAGTTATTTGAATTCTGTTAAGCTGGGTATCTGATGCCCCGTTCCAGGCTTCACATCCATAGGTTAAAATTGGCCTAAAGATAACTTTATAGAGAATTAGCTTATTTTGTGTTGTGAGTTTGCTCCGTCTATTGACTAATGGATACAACCTACTGAGGGCCCCATAGGTTGAATTTATGGCGCGAATGATTTGTGGGGCAAAAGAGAGTCGCTTGTCAAGAGTAACCCCCAGAAATTTTACAGTCTTTCGTTCCACCACTTCTTGCTCAGCAATTACCAGTTTATTAAAAATTTTATTGCGAGACGAAACTCTTGCCGCTACACCATCATTTCTTATTACTGAAATTGTTAATAAGTGTAATATATACCATTAGAAAATTTATTGTGATTATTAGGAAACACACATTAGTAAAATGTATTAAAGAAAAAAATAGTGATAGGAAATAACATTTCGCAAGGTTTCTATTTATTACAAACCATAAAAAAATGTAAAAAATATTTTTTTAAATTTTAAATTACTAATAACTTTTTTATTTACCAATCTATTTTGTTAAAAAAACAATAGGGTTCTTCCCCTAGCTAACACTAAGTTACTCTCCAAATTTCAATACAATCGGATTTTTCTTTCTTGAGTTATCGTGCTTACAAGAAATGTGACGGACGGACAGACGGACATTTTGAAAGTTGTTCAGAATTCGTTCACTAACATAACGATATAAAAATTTTTTCTCTACGAGCGATATTTACTGATTTAGAAATGTGCCGATCAAATACAATATACTCTTCGTTTTTGCGAAGAGTATAATAAACAGCCTTTATACCGTAATATTAGTTGTTTAACAAATATTGGTTGGACCTGACATTTTAATGGTATATATCCGTTGAGATCAATTTTAATTATTATTTGCAATACAAGATAGCTTTAGGAGTATGACTAGCTTTTTATGTCACGAAAACTAACTAGCGAGTTCGCGATAGAACCGATAGCAGCCAGATAACAGACACTTTTAATCCAATATTGTTATACACCTTTAGGGCGTATCTTGTATAATAGTTCAGACAGAAAGCATATAATTGATGGCTGATACGTTGTTAAAATCGATATTTGATACACGATGGTCATGCATGTAATATAATTATGACAAGTACACAAAGAGTAGAAAGTAATGTTGGAGATGCACGAGGATAACCCGTTGTTTGCAGCATTTTTTGTGGAGATAGTTCACCTCAAGGATTATTATTCCGAGATGGAGTAATTTTCTATATATTATGTAATCTTAGATAAGTATACTTCAGGACAAGTGTCAGGCTAAATAAAAATATTATATATTTGTCAGGCTATAAAATTTTACGAGTTCCTAAGATTTGTTTTTAATTGTAGGACTTATTCCTTAAAAGTATAATAATTTCTCTGCCGAAGACGTATTTTTAATTTAAAACTTAAGCCTTATGATCTTATGTTTTCAATTAAGAACTGCTATATTGTTTTCTTCGAACCACATTGTATTATATTCAATTTGATTTTATAAACTTCTACCTTCTAGGAATGTCCTGCCTATATAAAAGACACAAGCAGGGAAGTCTATCTAGCCATCTCAATAATGTTCATATTAGATCAATACGGTTAATGTGACAGTATACTTTACTGTTGCTAAATAATTGCGTCAGAATCAATTTATTAACATAGTCCTTAATCGGAAAGGTCAGATAGGTGTTATCTACGCTGACTTCTCTAAAGCATTGTATAAATAATCACGGTTTGCTAATATTTTACTTTACTTAATTGCCATTGTTAGATGTTTATACCCTCAGAGACATCTGTGGAGATTTCCTCTAAGTTTTAATTATAAGGGTAACGAAAGCTAAGCTAGTTTGGTTAGTTTGGCAGTCCGCCCAGAGATGGCGCGTGGTGTCCGAGTTTATAAGTAGTAAAGAGCCTTCTGGAAATATCTAGAGAGTGATGACATCATGACAGAATATTCTAGATCCCTATCTTTGGGTATATAAAGGCATGGAGACAGTTTAGTTTAGAGGATGTACAGTTCAGATGGTCAGAGAGTGAGCAGAGTAGTGATCAAGTGACTGAATAATTGAAATATAGTATTCAGTGTGATATTAGTAAAGTAATTTTTATTGTAAGTTAATAAATTAGTGTTTAGTGTTACCCTGGTGTTATAATTTCCGGATCCTCGATACAACACTATGATCAAATCTTATTTAACTGACAGGACCTGTACGGTAGTCTTTCTGGGGTGCCTCAGGACTTGCTTCTGGAGCTTCTCATGTTTGCGATATTCATTATTGACTTTTCCATGAAACTGAATGGTTCTTGGATGCAGATGATCTTGACGGCACCATTGACCTAATATTATAGACCTTTATGTCCCTTAACATGAAACCATATTCTACAAGTTATATTGGCGTCTCTTTAGCTTCTTAATATAATAATCTTGACTTTCAACTCGAAATATGAAACATTTCAAATTCTTTCATACCTTTCGTTTGATATTTGTAGATTCTGTTTAATTTGATGATAAATCATATTTCAACAAAAGCAGACTATTAAGAAAGCTCTGGCTGCTGGTTTCCGGGTCTTCTTCCGCGTAGATTTGGTTTAGTGCTTGACGTTTCGACCATCTCGTCGTGGTCTTCTTCTGAAGCCACTTCCACTTCGCTTCAGAAGAAGACCACGACAAGATGGTCGAAACGTCAAGCACTCAACCAAATCTACACGGAAGAAGACCCGGAAACCAGCAGCCAGATCACCAGCTCCGCGAAAGCCTTAGCACCAAGATATTAAGAAAGCACCCAATACAGACTGTATTTCTATCAATTTGTAGCTATTTAAAATAATATAGTTTTCCCCTACGTGCGTTATGTGGTTAATGTGGCGAGTAACACATTCTCAATTTTTTCCAGTTTGAATACAGATTAAGAAGGGATTTAAGCTTTAAATAGGATATCGTTGCTTTTTATATTTCTCTGTTTACATTTTGGCATTTTTTATTCCCTTTATTAATATATTTATTTGACTTAATCAGATCGGCATGTAAAGCACGACAAAAATGTTTAACAATTATCACGGAAAACAAAAAACGTACAGAAATACGTTTCGTGACATGGTGAATTCAAACATCGAATAAACAATTTTTTTCTCTATATATGTTTGTGGCTAGACCGTTTCTTGCAAATATCTGTTTGATTAAAAATTGTTATTTAATATATGAAACATACAGGGTGATTTATCATGACATACGGAAAATTTATCAGTAGGTTGTCCCTGTTGCAGAACCCTCCAGAATCGACCTAAGTCGAAGACAGGATCAAAATTCGACTTAGGCAAAAATTTCATTTAAGGACATTTTCAAGAGTCTGAGGGACTACAGAACCACAGACCAGTCCATAAGGACCGTTATGAGTTCTATAAGGCATTAGAAATGACCAGGTGAAAATTCGAAGAAACACCGAATTTTCACTTAGGAAAATATGTTTTGGTTCAGGATACGAGAGCGAAAGTATATAGTGGCAAGGATTTAAGAATAATATACTTTTTCAAAGGTGCAACAAAGTTGGACTTTGAAGAAAATAATATTTAGTACGCCAAAAATTGACTTGAGAATAATATTTATCAAAAGTACGCCAAAATTGGACTTGAAGATTAATTTTTCAAAAGTACGCCGAAGCTAGTTTAAAAAGTAGTCCAAAAATGCACTTTGAAAAATATTAAAATATTTTTATTCCTCCACCAAAAACATTGACCATTGAGGTACGGTCATTGAATGTTCTGTTCTAAAGTATGAGCATAAAATTGTAACGATGCAATGTATCTAAAAGGCGAAACCAACGATTTTGACAAAGACGGCGTAGCGCCGATAAGCAGAAATTTGATAAAAATCAATGAACAATGCACAAGGCCGGTTTCTCGCATAGAAAGAGTTTGGATTCACTCAGCGGCTCGCAATTCGGTCGAGCGCGTTGAGTAGTCCATACAAAGCGATGGTAGAAAAGCCAATAGCAGGGCTTTCCAAATAATAAAGTTATAGAGGAAAATGCCTTGTGCATAAAAAACCAAAAATTGAATTTTGCCTAAAAGTCGCTCGGAGGTGGATCGTTGTAATTTTGCTAATATTGAACAACTGCATAGGGGCAAGTAAGTTGTGGACTGATCGAACGCCATCAAAGTTATGCAGTAATAAGTCCTCATGAATGTGTTTTAGTACGTGAACCGCCACGATAATACGAGAACTTTAAAGCTAAGTAGTGTCTAGCGAAACTAAATTTATTTAGTAAAGCTTTTTTAAGTTATAATCAGTCAGCCGTAATTATGAAATTACAAAGAGTATAAGGCTTCTTAAAAAACTCGCATTTTGATTCTGAGAAGGTATGCATGAATATTTCCTGCCTAATCGATCGTTAGCGTAAGCGCTCTCGCTTGTATGGTCTGAAAGCCGTTTTTCTTAATTGGGGAAGGTGCGATTCTTACAATAAGAATTTTGCTATAACCTCCTATCTGTTAAATAAACGGATTCTTTGAACTATTCATCTTAATTGATCTTGAGATTTGTTGCTAGTCTATAATCCCTGGAACTTTCGTGTCGAAAACTGGATGTGTCGAGTTAACTTACATTAACACTTGACCTTCTGGTTGCCTTACGGAGGTTTGATAGGGATTTTTTTATGCATTTTTCTCAGAAATCCTCAGGTGTAGAGTCCGTTATTGACAGATAAAAGCGTGACCCCCACGTCAGAAATCAATCCCGTCGGAGAGAAATTCTTCGGTAGGGATTTTTTTCATGCAAAAATTTAACTTTTCAAAAGGTAACCAAAACCCAAATTGGGGAATTCACGGTCAGAGAGAGCGCCGTTAATGATCTGAGGTAGTCCAGCCTTGATCCATTACTCGGCTATCGAAGTACATCTTATCTAGAACCCATCTGGGAGTAGAAGAACGGGGCAGCACGTGGTGCCCCTGAGGAATAAATTGGTGTCACGTAATTTTGACGCCCGGTAGTGCGTTATTCTACATCCCCACCAAAAGGAGTTAAAAAATGAAAAATTAAAAAAAAATATGATCAAAAAAATTACCTTATTTTTTTGTAGAAATGCGCCGCTAATCACTTTAACCAATCTGACGTAACGCGGTACAACCATATCACTTCTTCCCCCCCTTTATCAGACTTGGGATTGACACCATTGACAGCAAAGCTAGAGAAGGTAGAAGTGACTTTTTGGTTTTAATCAAATCACACTACAAAAATAGCAAAATAAGTCGAAAAGACATTGACCCTATGCTAGTGAACTCTACAACATGTAGATATAAACCTGTCGATAACACAAAAACACCAAACTTCGGCGGTACTTTGTTATCTTTATCAAAAAAAATAAGAAAAGTAGCGTTCTCCTTAGTTTAATGTCATAATTTTTTGATTTTATTAGTGGTTGATGGTCTATGCTTCAATGCTGGTAGCGGTTAACGGGTATAAACTAGTCACTCATACGTTGAAGAGTTGTTGTATTTATTAATATCAATGTGTTCTGTTTTGTTCTTAAAATCTAATGTAACAAAGGAAACCTCATCTAAATAGTCCTGAAGATGTCAATACATTTTGACGAAACGTCGACCATTTAAAAATCTTTTCCTAACACCTCTTGGTCTATACCCGTTAACCGTTACTAGCATAATTTTTTGTCTCTAGTAACATTCAGCTAGGATGCTTCCCTGCTAAGTTATTTAACCTTGAAGCCAAGGAAATTTATTTTTTCAAAAATTCTCAAAATACATTAAGTGTAAAATCTTTTAGATAATGCATACATCACGGTCAAAAAAATTTGAGCGTATACATAATAGCTAGAACTAACAAAAAACACGATTTGGATTTTTTTTTTTATTTGGAATTTACTGGAACCAAAAAACGGGCACTTTTTTGTATAAAAATCAAAATCCTGACTTTATTTTCCTGGTATCATTTTTGATTTTGCAGGTATAAAAATTTGCCACAGAAAACTTTAAGCTACTGTAATAAGCTGTAATTTGGTTCAAGGTACATGTTGAAGGGTTTTTTAAACCAGAATTATGACTGTTTGAAAGACCTGTTCATGGCTATATTCATATGCATCTAACATTAACTGCATCTCGACAACGATGAGCCTAAACAAATTTTTATTTTATAAATAATTTTTGTTATTTCATAAATCAACTTTTTTGTTATGACAAACTTTTTCGAAGATGTGGTCCTTTTTGAGTAATTTGTTTAAAACCTTTGAAAAATAAGTTTTTTGCTTAAAAATCAACATTTTCAACACCCTGTAACTGGGCGGATATTAAAGCAAAAATAACGTTATAGGGGGTTTTTGGGGTAGAATTCGACGATCTACACGTTCCAATAGTCACTTTTTTTCGGACAGGAGTGAAAGTCACAACCAATGAAAAAGCACCCCTATTCCTTTTTAACATTTCATATCCAAAAATATTTGAATTTAAAACTGCTATAGAATTGGTTCGAAGTGAGATCACCATGTTACTGTACTAGAACTATTACAAAATGAATTAAAGTTGTAGTCGGGCATTGCAACTATTTCCCTTGCCTCCAAATAAGTTATAAACAAAAACTGTTATATTATTTTTACAAAATAAAAAATTGTGTAGCGAACATCTGGCTCAGAAGGCACGCAAGAAATCTTGCAGCTCATTAAATTATCGCATAATTATTACTTACAAACAAGCCCATAATTTAAAACTATTTGTATAATTTTACTTTTATTTAGGAATGACTTGCACTTCACACAACACATTAGAGAAGATACATGGCGTGCTAGCTTTAGTGTCTCTTCCACACAGTCGGTATCGACAAAGAGATACCACAAGATAATGAACAATCGCCTTTACAAACACTCCAACATTGTCATCACTATTTCCCAGCGAAATAAGCATTTATCTCAACTTAATAGCAGATATTTACCGTCTATTTTAACTACGGACGGTTTAAGAGAATACCGTTAACAATGGCATTTATATTCGCATGATTTTTTTATACGTTTATCACCGTATGAATCTGAAAGATGTTCCGTTTTCGCATTCAAATGACTAAGATTTACTTCATCTATCTACATCTAGTTACTGAGACGTATATTTGTCTGCATGGTATTGCAATTATATTTGAATTGTTGCTTGTTAAAGGATTAGAACATTATTTCTATTTATCTAACCCAGACCTCTCCACTTTTATTTGGTTAAAGGAAGTGCAGAACCTTAGTTTAATCACGTTTTTTGAAAAAAAAAATCACACAGTACCTACTTTGAGTATATGAAATTTTTCCCAACTTTTTATTCTTATTAACAACGTCCTGGCCGGTGTTTTGTAACCCATGCATTGTTATAATAGTCTATGTAATGAGGCATTATAAGACGACTTTTTTGTAAATATTTTGTGCAAAGGCGAGATTGCCTCCTCCCCCCCCCCCCCCTATTTTCGAGGGTGCTGAATACGATGCAAGTGGTGGGAGAAGTTTTTGACGCCCTGAAACGGCCAAAAATCACCTATTTTATGGATCCCTTTATGTTTTCATATATAAACGGGTCTGGGGAGTGATTTATTGACGGATTATACTTGAAATAACATTCAGTTGAAAAAAAAAAATGATTTTCCTCGGGATGATTTAATCAAATCAACCCCCTAGGCCTGCTGTCTGGATTCCATTTACCCTTTTCATGTTATTTCAAATATAAGCCGTCGATAAATCACTCCCCAGACCCGTTTATATATGAAAACATAAAGAGATCCATTAAAAGGGGTGGTTTTTGGCCGTATCAAGGGGTTGCGGCGGTCAGAAACTTCTCCCACCACTTGCATCATGTTCAGTACCCTCTAAAACGGGGGAGGGGGAAGGTAATCTCGTCTTTGCACGAAATATTTACATTATTTCTGCCTTCGTTACATAGACTATAATTGGCCTTCCTTGGTGTACGTCTGAAATGACCATGACACCGGATGGAATTGTTTACTAGCTGTACAACCTCATTAAAGTTCTTCCACAACAGGTCCTATCTTTTGGAGGGCATTCTTAGGTAAAAATTATGTGGTGCGTAAATACACTGTGCTAAATATAGTTTTAGAAGAAATACTTCGTAGAGTACCGAGTTATTAGTGAATGGTCCCAATGTATTCTGTTGCAGTTTCATAGATGAGAAGATATTTGCTCTAATATGCTATTGAGAGATGCCTTCAGTACTCCTTCTAATCCCGTTTTCAAGATTTCTAATGTTGGTGGAGGAGTTATATACACTCTATCTTTTAGATAACACCATATTGAAATCCATCAGTTTTCACCAAACCGTTCATTCAAATGATTTGCAGCAATTCTTGAATTATGGGCTGGTGGAATATTAGATTTTCGTTTTCCTGCAATTTATTTATAAAAGGCTCTATTCGATTTTGGAGAAATTTCAAATGCATATTCATTTAATTTAATTTTTATTCATTCATTTAATGGTCGATAGGAAAATATTGGACCAATGATATTAAGTCCTATTATGCCTAACCGAACATTCCTGAAAATCACATTCTCTTACTAATCTCTGATTTTCCACAGTGCAATAACGAGTACTGTTCCTGTTAAACATTGCTAGTTAGTGAATCTGGATTCATACGTAAAAATAATATTATGGTGGAATACTAGATTTATGTTTAAATTATCTAAAAACCAGTTTCAGTAATTAAGTCTTCTTTGGAAGTCATTTTCAGATAGGTGATGGTGAATTTGGTACCTACTTAAATCATTTAAATCCGTGTTTCTTTAAAATTTTCATATTCGATATATGCTAGAACGTTTATTTCAACTTCTTCGCTTACAATGAAACGTTCATTATTATTGATAACATTAAAGCCATTATTTTAATTTTTGGATGCTGAACCGGCCATGGGTAATATGCATGTGAAGGAGCATCACGATCTGGAAAACGTTCCTGGTATACTTTTTTAGCGCTTCTGGCATTTTTTCGGCACTCCCCATAAATAAGTAGCAGGCCAATTTGATGCTCACTTGAATAAACCATTTTAAGTTTTGCAGCTAATATTACTGGTACTTACTGTTAATAATTAATGAAATTTGTCAAAAATAACAACACAAAGTTACTAACAATGAAAATAAAAGAAACTTTGACGTTTATGATAAAACTAGCTTCCTTGTACATATATTTGGTTCTAAGGCCCTCTTATGTTAGGTATTTTACTGGCCCGTTTTAGCTATCGAAATAAACAATCCCTAGTTTTTTATTTCCTCTTTCTTTTAAATAATACAGTAAAAGTCGACCTTCTCTATAGGGGGTGCTCACAAATAAGTCCCGGCAAGCTGATTTTTTCAGGGTCGATGGAGTGGTGTCTCCCGAGTATCCAACCAAAAGTCACAGTCCACACCCCTTGTAGGGTGTTGCAATAGGGGTGGTTTCTTATATTTTTTTTTATTTTCCTTTTCTAGCTTGTACATAAAATATAAAGCGGTGTGACTTTTAAGGAATAGGAATAGGAATAAAGTGACTACCCCTATTGCGCTAAACCCCGAAGGTGTTGGACTGCGATTTTTTGGTTTAAGACTCAGGAGACAGTTCTCAATAAACCCTGCAAAAACCAGCTATTCCGCCTTTTGTTTGTATATTTCCTGAACCATAATAAATAAATATGGTGAATGTTTTCCCATATAATGGGCGCTGGACCGTCAAAAATCAAAGTTACCAAAAAATTTTATTAGGCAAAGTTGTAGAGAATATTGTTATGTACAAGATGGAAAAAGAAAATTAAAAAAAAAAAGAAACTACCCCCTTGCAACAGTGTGCAAGGGGTGTGGACTGTGACTTTTTGGTCTGATACTCGGGAGACCTCAATCGACTCTGAAAAAGTCAGCTTGCCGGAGAAATTTTTTTGAAAAATGATATCTTTATTGGACTAAAAGTAAAGACAGAGAAACATGAAATTTAAAAAATAGCAAAATTTACTTACCAATAAAAATGATTAGCTAATTTAGTGGGACACAATATTTCATGCATACCGCGTATCTATTTATTTTATAATGAAAAATGTACCCCTCTAGATTTTTAAATTTTTTTTTTTTTCTAAAACCAAAAGGAAAATCGAGAAAATTTATGAAAAATATTGACATTTAAAATGCATTTTGTGGCAAATTAAAAGTTTGGCAAATTTAGTTAAAAACCAATAAGAGAACAACATTTTATTTGCGTTCTTAACAAGTTCTTTTGCGTCAATTTCATTAACCCATTAGTGCATAAGGTTTATTGGACAAGGTGGAGGAAATATTTATATTGTACTAGCCTAGTGATAGGACTTAAAAACAAGGTCAAACATCAAAACAAATAAATCTTTATTTAAAAAAAATATACGAACCGTCCCTTTTGGGGGACGTCATGCATAAAAGCCAGTATAATGTATGGTAAACTCTAAAACAGTTTTTGGGATGTAGACCCACATTGCACTTGATACAAACAAAATTGGCTTTCTTGCCACACGTGGCACATCTCCTATCTGTTGGGCAAAAATCTACGATGTGATTTCGTTCATCATATCTCACGTGCTGTATAGGTTTTGGAGGCATTTTACCTTTTGTAGATTTCACTCCATAGGTATGCAAAAAAATCAGACACAAGTTTCTTCTAAAATTCAATAAACTTTTACAAACAGTGTCATTGGGACAAAATTTTCTCATTAGTAGCCAGGCATTCACAACGGATACGTCGAATAGATAAGCGAAAATGGGCCACCACCACTTACGTTGTCGGATTCGAGATCTATAATTTGCCACCAGTCCATCCAATTTGTCAACTCCCCCCATTCCTTTATTATAATTGTTTATAATTTCTGGTTGAGGTACAGTTATTTTTGACTTTTCATCTCTTGAATATCGGAGGACATTTCTGGTTCCAACACCATCAAAATTTGTACCAGCACACACAATTTTGTTATCTTTCCACTGGACCACCACCATCTTTTCCGAAGAGCGATAGTCGAAATGTCCTCGTTTTTTTGTATTCCAGTCCTTGCTTTTTACACCTCTCAATGGACAGTTTCTCAACCGATTATCTTGAAGTGTTCCGCTGGCACAATATCCTTTATCAGCAAGGTGACACAGTAAGGGTATGCTAGTAAAGTAGTTGTCAATATACAATTTGTAACCCTCGTTGGAAGGTATGTTTGCAAGGTCTAGTAACGAAAGGACCACTTGTCCCCCTAATCCAAAATCGTGTTTTATCGTTTCTGTTGATTTGCCAGTATATATATCGAATGCTAGGAGATATCCGTTAGCTGTACATAAGGCCCAGTTTTTGAATCCGAACCTTATGGGCTTGCTCTTGATGTATTGTTTAGCATAATGTTTTCCATAGTATGGAATCATGCTCTCATCAATGCTTAAGTTTTCTTCTAATCCACCAAATTTCCTAAAACTTTCATTTAGGCTAGAAATCAGTGGTCTCAGTTTATAAAGTTTATCGTCTTTATCGATTCGGGTATTATCGTTTAGATGAAGGTTCCGTAAAATGAATTCAAAACGATTTAGTCGCATGCTGTCAGATAAAATTTTTGGCACGTCATCTTCTCTGGCCCAATACATTCTCTTGTTGGTATATTTTCCATATCCAGAAAGCAGCATACCACCAAAAAATACATATAGCTCCTCTTTATTGAGGTTCAATGGCGCATTTGTATTTTTAACTATTGCATAAGCATTACTCTGTTCAATAATGTTATCCAGAACATTTTCATCAAAAAAGAGTGAGAAGAAATCTATAGAAGTTTTTTTATTTTGGAGATCTGCTGGTGGATTTTTTACAATGCAGTCTATATTTATCGTAAAATTAGGTTCCACTTTATTCCATTCAATTTCATTTTCCTTTCTAGCTACTTTTTTGTTTTTAGTTCTTGCAGTGGATTTCTGATCGGATTTCTGTTTCTTCTTCGGTGGATTATTCTTTGATAAATTTGAGCTTTTCTTCAATAAAGGATTTGGTTTCTGCTTTTTCGCAGGCCGATCTTGCGAAGTTTGACACGACTGTATAAACGATGACAGCGGAAGATCGTCTTCACTCGACGAGTCATGTAGAACACTTGTGGAAGGCATATCGTCCCGCATCTCAAGATATGCATTTGGTTTTTGGTTTTTAACAGGCGAAACCAAAGTTTGGTGCGATTGTATAAGCGACGAGAGCGAAAGATCTTCACTTGAGTTTTGCACAAAAGACGATGAAGGCATGTCGCCCACCGGCTCAAGGTGTGTGGAATGGTGTAAAACAATCTCAGCTTCGGCTTTTAGCATTGCAGGCCCCAAATGATTTATATTGCCCTCATGTTCGTCATCTGAATAGTCGCTGTCCTGATCTGTTTCTTCTCCATCTTGAGATGGAGTAATATAAATATCGGCAGAGTCAATATCGTCGTATTCCAGAGCTGCTAACAATTCATGTAGAGGCAAGCTAAAATAATAAATTTTTATTAAAAATTGCCATTGTGCATAACGTCCCTCTAGAGGGACATCATTTTTAAGAGAAGATTGCATCAATAACTGTAAATAAATGGCATAACTTAAGATTTCACACGATTTTAGAATGCTTTGGCAATCTTGTAACATGATAATAACAAATCTAAATGATTTTTATTTTTAGTGATTTAAAAAATACTTACCCGCCGCGCCTCTGGCTATACAAGCTTGGGTCCATCTATTTGTTTATTCACAATATTTAATAAGCAAGTCTTTATTAAAATACAGAAACATATACTTTACAACAATATAACTGTGATGTCAAGCACATTAGAGGTTAGATTAACTGTCAGGTAAGCCCGCGAAAATTCAAAATATTGACGTCCCTCTTAAGGGACGCTATGCGCTAATGGTTTAATAACGCCAGACTGCCACCATATTACATTTAGAGAAAATGGCTCCACGCCGCAATTTTGAAAAAAAAAATGGCAACATGTGATATGTCGTTGAAAAGGAAATTCTAGTCTCTATCCAACTATATAAAAAAATACACGGGGTTCTATTTAAAATTCTTGACTTAGACCAACTTCTGGAAGTGGTATTCAATTGTTTTTTCATGAAAAATATGAGCCCCAATGTGCAATACCTACAATCCAAATTTCAAGCTTCTACCTTAAAAAACAATTAAATAGCGCCTTGTAAAACGAATCCTTTGTCACCCGGTATAGTAATGCTAAAGAAATTCACACTATTTTCTACTGCCGTGGGAGCACTTTGAATACTTTGTAGTACCTCACTGCCAACGATCTCCGTTAGTATCATATTACATCACGATAACTGGTAAATATTAAATAAACAACTAGTAATATAGATGAATTTTAGTTGTGCTTCACGTATATTCTGACCCACGTAGCGACATAATTAGGACAAACCTAGCTTAGGTCGCCATAAGGTTACAAAATTATGTTAAAAAACTAAGAATTAAATGCGTATTTACACAATCCAGTGGCGTAGCTATCATATGGCAAAGTAGTGCAGTGCATCAGGGCCCCATAGCTCAGGGGGCGGGAGTCCGTGGCCCTAGCGTTTTTAAAAAAAAATTCATCGTGGCTTGAGCCAGGGTCCCAGTTTTGTTTTTGGTTGTAATTGCGAACCAATGTGATAAAAGAATGAGCAATGAAATATCTAGTTAACATGAAGCATTTGAAGACAATTAAATTATTTTAACTTAATTCTTCAAAAAAAAGACAAGTGTCAAATTTCCGTTCAAATCAACCTCATGAAAAAGAAAAAATGTCGCAAAAAACGCATCAAACACCAATGTATACGTCCAAAGACACTAGGTCTCATGGTTCCTGTAGTTCCAAAATTAAGAATAAGAAACTTGATCATTTGTTCCATCGTTAAGGGTTATTTATTAGACTATCTCTATTCTGTAACCACAGTGATCATGCATTAAATGGTGTGATGTGATCTTTCAGGAGTTACCGTTATTTGTTCCTTCATTTCAACCAATAGGAGAGTCACAACGTCACGGTTCAATATCGCGGGCAGTACGATGGGAAATGCAATAAATTAATCCTGTCAAATTGACGCACATTTTCTATGATGTGCATGCAATACTGCAAAATTAGCGTGTGAGTTGAAGAAATAAACTAGCTTGCATTGGGCTAGACACAATGACATAAAAAGTCCGCTCCAACCCGATGAATGGGACCTAAAGACATCTTTTGACTGAATGAAGGTAAAAAAATCGGCAGCTACGGAAAGCGGCTAGAACCTCCCCACCATATAATTCTTTGTGGACAGCTTATCTGCCAGCTGTGGCCGGTGAAGTGTTTCAATTTGAGCTGATAAATATTATTTTTCAGATGTCAAACTGACAGATGTAAAAAGGTTTCAGGCGAATATTTTTTGACCGCTGTCAAATTGACAGCTGTCAAATTTTTTGCCACTAAATTAGAATGGCCTAAAGCCCACTCTATCTCCTGCGGAGGGCTTGAGTGCTTCGCACTCAATTTCACGTTTCAATCCATTTAGAAATTCTATGAAAATTTATCTTTTTTCCGTATATTTAAAATTTCTTTAAAATTTGATATATTTCCGAAAATTTAACATTTTTTAATAATTTTGACTTTTTTTGAAATTTTACATTTTTTTAAAACTGATATTTTTGAAAATTTGACGATTTTTAGAAATTTTATTATTTTTAAAAATTTAACATTTTCTGAAAATTTGACATTTTTTCGAAAATCTGACATTTTTCTGAAAAGTGACATTTCTCCGAAGATTTGACATTTTTTCGAAAAATTTGACATTTTTCTGAAAAGTGACATTTCTCCGAAGATTTGACATTTTTTCGAAAAATTTGACATTTTTCTGAAAAGTGACATTTCTCTGAAAATTCGACATTTCTTGGAAATTAAAAAAAAATTGTTAGTTCTAAATCTGTCAAACTGACAGCTGTCAAAAATTCTGGATCTAAACTTTGCTGGAGATTTTATTTTTTGACTGTCGTCGAAAATTTTTAGGTTGGCATTACACTTGGTTTGGTTTTTAGGTTATGTTAATGTTTCTTAGGTTGTGATCGCGTGACTATTGTTATTTTGTTTTTCATTTTTTTCACGGAAACCAAATCGAAAAGGTGCAAGTGTCGTTGAAATCGGAATTTTTACTGCTGTTCAATGGTTCGATTACAAATTGTAAGTAATCATAAGATAAACAACTTGTTGTGCCAAAACAGCACTAAACGTAATCCGATCTCAACAAAAACCTTTTCAGATCTTCTGAAGCACTAAAGAAACCTTCATGCAAAGTTTCATCCAAATCCGT
Organism: Rutpela maculata; assembly: GCA_936432065.2. Classification (NCBI taxonomy): domain Eukaryota; kingdom Metazoa; phylum Arthropoda; class Insecta; order Coleoptera; family Cerambycidae; genus Rutpela; species Rutpela maculata. The sequence continues at coordinate 42,089,028 of OW386285.2, forward strand.
TCAGTAGTTTTGCCGCTATCGTGCTACACACACACACACAGACATTTTTCATAAACCACTTTTTTGGGTTCCTGGGACCTCAAAACGTAAAGATTTGATATCTCAATTTTCGATTTTGGACAAATTTCAGTAACTTCCCACAATTTTATTGTGGGGAGGTTAAAACCACAGCTTATAAATAGGACTTGCACAAATGGGGTGACAACTTGTATAATGTCCCGAGCAAGTTCCTTGTTCACTCTAAATATTTATATAAAGGTCACATCTGCTAAACCGAAGGAACTGATGATCATGTGAAAAAGTTGACGCTCTTCTTGAGCATCTTCATCAGCAATTTGAAGGTTTCTTAGTACCTCATTAGTAATAAGAATATTGACAATATCAATCATCCTATAATCCTTTTGAAATTTAAATAATTAATGTGAAAACAGCTCGAATTTGTACTTTTTTTTTCCACGGATTTTGAATAAGAAATTAAAATTAATGTTTCATAAATATGTGTTGAAAACCTTATCCTATAGTAAGTTATTTATCTAGACATTGTATGATTTCAGGCTCTTACTCGTCAATCTCAATATATAGCTGTAGCTGAATTATGTTTAATTAATTATATTATTATTATAATGCCAACAATGTAGTACAAGACTCGGTTTTTAAAAATATAGTGAATCTGAATTGAAGAAATTACGCGAATGTAGAACTTACATCAGAAACGAAAACCGAGACGAAAACTAATGTCGAGTTTCACCAGTTTAAGCATACATCGTACCCGATGGTTTCAACCATCACCGGCTTTGATATTATCTAATAACTAATTAAGGGTTAGTGTGTTAGCGTTAATTTAAAGAGCGCAAGTGTAATAGAAAAAATGTTTTTGAAGAAGAACTGAAAATTTACCCCTCCCCTCACCTACCTATACCTCTAGTACGGCCCCAGAAAGTGCGTTAGCTTTTCTACTGGAGTACAAAAGGGCGCTTGCTATTCTTTCTAATTTCAGACTACTTTTGATTTCTTTTTGTTAATGTGACCAAAAAAAAAACTTTAAGCGTTGAAGGCGCGAGGGGGGTCTCAAACGTTAATAACTGAAAACTAAATAGGGCGCTAGCTAATTATTTTGGAACGCAAAGAAGCATCACTGTCGCAGTCTTTCTGAAGAAATAAAAGTAAAAAAAAAATAAGTGGGGGTGGGCAACTTTACTCATCCAGCGCTCCTACAGTTAGAGAATACGCTATTTTGGTTTGGTAACAAAACTCTGGTAAGAGAATTCTGACAAGGGAACTCTGCCGACTTTCTCATGAGAACGTCTTTCACACCAATACAGAATAGACCATCCAAGTGGTGATAGGATATTTCAGAAATCACACTACTAATATTTTCTCGCTCTTGTAAATGATCTTGCGCTTTTAACTGATAACAGCAACAGGAAAGGGAAGAAAGAAGAAAGAAATTCTTATTTACATTGTTTTATTTGACAGTGAAAGTTATATTGTACTAAGTTGGATTAAAATCGATCAAGTATTTCCTGAGATATGACTGAAAACCCAGTTCTGCAGCACTATTATATTTAATTTGGTTGGCCTAGTGCATTTATGGCAGTCAAAAGCCTATAAGCTACACATATTCATAAAGTTTGCTCAACATTTGCGTAATAACAGCGGAAAAAAAGAGCCACCATTATTTTTACCCGAATTTTCTTATTTATTTTTTCAAGTTTCATCCATAATTTCTGTCTAAATTCTTTATGTCCGTTGAGCTTCGTTGGGGAGTATTCTAACTAGAAATTAAATTTGGTAGTGATTTGAGAAAATTTTTGTAATGTTAGTTGAAGCTTTTACACTATTCATTAATCTGAATGTTATTTTTTTTTTTTAATAAGATGGTGAATTTGCCATTTTTTTTGTAGTGGTACTCCTTACTTACAGATCACGCCATCAACCTATTTTCTAGTGTAGTGCTCATACCTAAAGTATATACCAAAGACCAATGTTAAAAATCAGGCGCTTTTATGGGCCTTTGTCGTACAAGGTTCAGAGGAACCTACCCTAAACAATGTATTTCGTAAGACGGGTATTAGATTTTCTGCAAATAGGACTTATACGACAGTTGACAGCTGTCATAACGTTGTCTATGCCACAAAATGCCTATGTTTTAAAACTGTTCTTTGCATTTAATTAGTTAAACGATTTCGAAATAAATCGAGGGAAAAAATTCAACAGACGGACAGACCGACATTTCTTTAAAAGCCGATTTTTGCCACATTCGGTGATGAAAATGAAGATCCGTAAAATCTCAAGATCATATTGCATATATATTCTTGACCAACTAGTTACGCCACTGATTCAATCTTCTTTATTAAATTTTTTCTGTGCCATCTAATACCGAAAGATACGGGCGGATAAGGATTAAACAACCTAACAACTTGTATCGTATTAAGCGGTTACACGTTACAAATCACGCATGGGGATAACTAGGACTATTAAATATTAAATACAACATAAAAGTAATCCTCCCAGCAATTTAGGTTAAGACGGCAACTGAGGTAGATATTATCTGTAATAAAAAAAATATAAAGCTGGCGGCAGAAGCAAATTAGATATATTTAATTATATCATCGGTAGGAGAAAAGTAAAAATTACTAATCTGGTTTAATTAGGCCTGACAGGTGCTGGGTTTAAAACGCACTCATTAGATACATCAAGAACAAAATTAAGTGAATGGAAAACTTGAAATAAGTACATATGTAAATAACGAATTAAATCCAGCAAAATAATTACTCTTTTAATTCAACTTATTTATGTACTGGATGCCCTCTACAACAGTTCACTTTGAGGTAATATTTCTAAGAAATATTTCAATATAATTGAGGAGATATGTGAAATATCTTACGAAGAGGGACGCACTTTACTACAAGTTTGATCATTCTATTTCTCTCGCTATTCCCCACAGCCGCTGTTTGAAAAATTTCAAATAACAAGCAACTATTTCTTTAGACACACTTCATGGTCTCACCTTTTCCTAGAGAAGTTCTTAAAAAACAAGAGTATTATCGCTTACATTTTCAAATATTCATTCTCCGTCGAATGTTGTTATGTTTTCTATAACGCATTTTTCCTGAATTATTTTTTTAGAGTGTCCACCCTCTACTTTGTTACTCAAAATATACCAGGTTTCTTTCATGGAAAATATTATTTTTCTCAATGTAGTAGTTTTTAAATACAGAGCCAACAGGCCGATAGACAGACGGACGCATTATTAAGTTGAAAGATTTTAATTTTCATAATCTAGATGTGAAAATCCAAGGTGATCTGGGATTGTGATTTTTTCACGATTACAATAAGTATCCCTTCGGTAAGTAAAAGTATTTTAAAATTATTTGCAGCAATCTCCCCTCTCTCTTTGACACCTATTTATTAATTATTTGGAACTTTGCGATGAACACTCTGTATTTTTTTCATCAGAATTATATCAGATGTTTTCTTGTCAACCACATTCCAAATATTATTTTCCTGTCGTTTTTTTTTTTTTTAGATTAGCCGTTCAAAGTATATCCGTTTTTTTCTTGTATAAACGAAAATATCTTCGTCCTCCTTTTTTCAATAATAATTTTTTTACCACAACAATAGAGAGACAATTTTGCACAGCGTTGGAGACTGAATCTTGCTTAAATTTGTATATTGGATAAAATACTAAAACACTATAATGTCTTGAATTGATTTTGCCAGAAAAAGGAATTTACTACAGATTATACAGGGTTTCCAGTAATATCATGCGTGGAAATTCCCAAACTTTTCCCCGTAGACTAGTTTACAAGTTCAAAGCCGTGTTAATTCTTGATAAAGCTCATAAAAATATGAGTGACGGCTCATTGGATTCGGAATGACGGCTAGAAATATGTGTAAAAGTTTCAACATAAACAATTGCAAAAGTTATAAACAAATGAAGATTGAACAAATAACGTTTCGTTTTTTGCAAATAACTAGAACACTATTAATATTTAAGAAATTTTAGTCACAACTCCCGAAATTCTATCTCTGTTATTAATAATTTTACTTTAATGTTAAAAATAGAGCTCCACGCGGAGAACACTAAGTCGTTACGATGCTCTGAAACTAGCCGTAATAAGTAAAAATAGTTTTTAATGGTATTAAATATTAATTTAAAAAAATTATGGTATTATTTAGACACTTAAAGGAACAATATCCCATTGAAAAAAAATTGTTTCACCGATTTTACATAAAATGAGCCTATTGTTAATTAACAACTTTTTTTAGAGTTTGCGTTTATATTTCAAGTCGGATAATTGTTGAACAAAAGCCACGAAAATTATTTCGCTTCGTGGAGACCTTATTTCAACTATGCTTTATGGGATTATGACTTTATGACATAGTCTATTAGTTATTAATTATTTAATACAATAAAAAACTAAAAAATGAAAAAGAGGGCTGAAATTTTTTTTTATTAATTTTAATTATTATTACTGTTTTTATATTCAAAAATACTATAAGATAACATAAACTTTAAATGTTTATTGCTTGCTAATTTGTTTAAACAAATTTTATAAACAAATAGATAAATTACGTATTTATGAAAAAATTTTTTTGCCATTATATTTGTTATAAAATATTGATTAAAAAAAAATTTCTTAAGAAAAATTTTTTTAAATGTTTATAATCATTTTTTCATTATTTAAACAAATTATTCAAAAAAATTATTCTTAAAATGTATTATTTGCAATTCTCTACAAGATGTAAAAAAGAAATTTTTTGTTGCTGTTAATTTATTTGTTTACTTAATAAACAATTTGTTATTAACAATCTCCGAATGTGTTTATATTCGTTTTAGATAGAAACAAAAATAGCAAATACAACCGTATACATAAACATGTCAAAAAAAATTTAATTTAAAATTATATAAAAAAATATTAAGAAAAAAATTCTGACATGTTTATGTATACGGTTGTTTTTGTTATTTTTTTCTATCTAAAAAAAAAATATAAACACATTCGGCGATTGTTAGTAATAAATTGTTTATTAAATAAACAAATAAATTAACAACAAAAACATTGTCTTTTTTCCACCTTGTAGAGAATTGCAAACAATAAATTTTAAGAATAACATTTTTTCTTAATAATCTGTTTAAACAATGAAAAAAGGAAAAAATTATTATAAACAGTTAAAAAAATATTTGAGAAAAAAAAATTTTTAATCATAATATTTTTTAACAAATATAATGGCGAGTATAATGGCAATTTTTTTTTTCAAAAATACGTAATTTATCTATTTGTTTATAAAATTTGTTTTAACAAATAGCAATAAAAGTTTAAAGTTTATGTAATCTTATAGTATTATTGAATATAAAAACAGTAATGATTTTAAAATTAATGAAAAATATTTTTCAACCTCTCTTTATCATTTTTTAGTTTTTTGTTAGGTTAAATAATTAATAACTAATAGATTATAACAATTAAAAATCGCAATGTCATAATCCCATAATGTATAGTTGACATAAGGTCTCCACAAAGCGAAATAATTTTAGTGGTTTTTGTTCAACAGTTATCCGAATTGAAAAATCGATGAAACATTTTTTTTCCAACGGGATATTGTTCCTTTTGTGTCTAAATAATACCATATATTTTTTTAATTTTTAAATTAATACTTAACATAAAAAAATATTTTTACTTATTACGGCCGGTTTCAGAGCATCGTAACGGCTTACTGTTCACTGCGCGGAGCTCTATTTTCAACATTGAATTAAAATTATTAATGATAGAGTTTCGGGAGTTGAACTTTTTTATTGGAAATTTCTTCCTCTTTAAGAATCATTCTTTAAAATTTCTTAAATATTAATAGTTTTCGAGTTATTTGCAAAAAACGAAACTCGTTATTTTTTCAGTCTTCATTTGTTCCTAACTTTTGCAATTATTTCTGTGCGGGTTTGAAACTTTTGCACGTCATTCCGAATCCAATGAGCCCTCACCCATATTTTTACTATCTTTATCAAGCATTAACACGGCTTTGAACTTGTGAACTAGTCTACTGTTTTGGTGTTATTCTCTAATAATTTTTTAAATGTCAAGTGTGTATGAGTCTTTTTTTGTCGTAAAATTGTGGTTCTAATAATAAAACAATCAATAACTATAAATTTATTTAAAAAATGAATGGAATAAAATAAAACATACTCTTAATTTCATACATAACACTTTATTCTGAGCAATACAAAAGCAGTAAAATATAGGAGAACAGATATTGTATGATAATTTTTTTCTTAATTCAGATATTTTCTTCTGTAGTAAATGGCTTTCGTATTTACTTTTCAACTCTGAATAAAAGCCAAAAATATTTTCCAGACAAAACTTGAATTCTCCCTGATATTTATCCCTGAGTTTTCCTATCCCTATTAATTTTCCTGACAGTTCCTGGTTTTCCAGGCTACTGGGAACCCTGTAATTGCCGTACCATAGTCAAAGCTTTCATTATTATCGTCTCTATATTCTTAAAAATAAATATCTTGTATTTCTGCTTACATCATTGTTATAAAATATTATTTTTGGTATTCAGCAGAAAATTTTCAAAGAAATCATTCATTCCTTTCATATATCATTGACCTAAATCTGACCAAGCTAGGATATCAACAAGAAGTCCCCTTACGAACCGACTTGTCAACTTCCTTCATACACTTTCTGTATCTAATATTCAATATGAAAAACAAGAAAATAACCATTATTTCTGTATACTGAAGATCTAAGTCTGATCATGCCAATATTTTATAAGAAACCTCCCTTACGAGTAATTCTTTCTAGCGATAATAGAATGGAAAATAAAGACCTATTATTATTATTTAGTTTGGCACCTCTTTCGACGGAAGGTGATAGGTACGGTTTTCCAAACAAGTAACTATCAATACTATTGGAGAAGATTAAGGTGAGATCAAACTATTGCTGTGGTATTTAGGATAACTGACTTTTGGAGTTGGATGTAGGTGAGTAGATGCAATTTGAACAGGCTTTCATGTAATTTTTGTGGGATGATGGTTATGTGAATTGGGGATGGCAATATTTATCAGGATTCGGATGCTTTATCCGTGAGAGTGATGTCTGGGCAGTTATTATTATTATTATTTTGTGGATTATTTGGGCACTATTTCTAGAAGAGGTATGTAACAAACAACCCCGGAAACAAAAACATAGAAACTAAGAGAATTCCATTACTAAGCTTTAGACAGTGTTGTAAATTGCTTGTTGCTTCAAATACCAAGTGATTTAAAGTAAGGCTATGTAATTTATATACAAAATACTCGTCAAAACTAGGTAAGTACACTTAAAAATGCATCGAGGAAAGTACTTGTAGTAGCTCTCAACTGTGGGAATTATATGCGGATAAAATGTGGCTTATACCTATTACATTCCTCTTAACACAAATAAATAAATGCAAATTTATGTAAATAAATTTTTTCCGTTGTGTTAAGTGTGGGTTTTTTTTATTTTTTATACGCCAAAAACCGTTAGAAGATATAGATGTTTATATTTTGACAATCTATAAATAGTTTCTATTAACATGGCGTATTTTATAATAATAGGTCCAGTAGACGAAAAAGTACAGTTTAATTTTAATAAATTTAATTAAATGCATAATTATTTACCATTTTATTTTCGTCACAATAAGTTTTTTTAATAATACAATCGGTTTTTAAGTAAACTCTCAGCACAATTATTAAAATGATAGTTTTGAGAATTTGGTTATAATTGGTTTTTATTTATTTATAAGCAATTTAAAGTAGTTTTGCTTATACATGCTACAGTTATCACAATCACAATTTAATTCTGAAGTAGCAATCCCATACTATTTACACATTTTATTTTTATTTCAAAGGAATTAAGAAAAATTGGTGTGTTTCAGACGCGTGCAACAATCTAGTCTGGTAATTATTTCCCAATATTCCTGAAATTGTATTAACACATTATATTACAAAAAAGGTTCGCGATAGTGATTTCAATTTAGGACGTGACAGTATGGAGAACTTCATACATAGATGACACAACTTCAACAAGATGATAAACACTTCTGTATTTATTTTAGAAATAGAAAAGCTAGAAACTAATTGACTAATTTGGGATAGATATGGACAAAAGATCAATAAATCAAAGTGAGCTGTATGATAAAACTAATTTTAAAATCTCTTTAAAATTCGTTCTGTCCCATAAAGCAGATTCAATGCTCCGTGAGGTAAAGTTAAAATTTTTCAAATTTGTTGTGCTAAAGACTTTGAAATAGTAGCGCGGCATTAGCCACTGCGCAATGTGATTGACTATTGATGATGTTTGTCTCTTCCTAACCTAAAATGGTGCTCTCATTTCATTCTTGTTTGTTGTCCGGTTATTAAAGTAAAGTCTTCACTTTCTGCAAGCTACTTTTAAAATTCATACGAGTCGAATTACAATGCAACCTGCATAAATCTTATTCAAGTCTCCCACAACGAAAAAAATTTTAATACTATATTTGCACTTTAATTATTGTTTATGGAACTTTCATAACATAATATTTTAAATCGTCTACCCCAAAATACTATAAAACGATATGCCACATCGATAGTGGGGGTGAGGGTGATGAGGCTATTTACCCCAATTTACTCCCCAGCCTTTCAACGTAATAAGATGAAAACATAATCTAGTTCCAGATCTCATTAAAATACATACATGTACTAAATTTCAAGTCAATATTTTAAACGATTCCAGAGTAATCGTGCGCACAAAAAAGTTACAGACAGACCGACAGACAGAAATTTTTTTCGCTGAAACTTAAAATCTCGACGTTTCATGACGTTCTAAACCTATTTGAACAATAACAATTTTCAAAAAAACTTTTTGTCGTCACTGGACGTGGAAGTAATTGAGTGATGTGGAAAATAAGAGCAAAGGACAAACGTTCCACTTTTATATACCTGCTTGTGGAAAACATTTTTAAAGTATTGTAAAAAGGCCTTGTTACTGGTGTTGATTGCAATCACTAAAAAGTCCACGTCGTACTTTGTTAAACACTGTTTTCTCGTTTCATATATTCTGGATCTTCTTAAAACCATTAAACCTTTATCCTCTTCTTCTGGCAATGAACTTGAACTTGCATCGACTAGGCACCGGTATTAATCCATTTTAACATTTAATTCTGATATACCAAATACAGCACTAACCACTTTTGACAAACACAAAGAGAAATTTGTAAGTTAGAATTTACAATAAAGTTTGCTTTATATCACAAAAAGGACCAAATTCGAGGACAAAGAAAGCCTTTTGTAATATCTTATTTACACAGTGTTTACAAAACTGGCTTCATAGAATTTTGACAGCAAATAAAATTTAAAAAATGGGATATTTAAAAAAATCTAATCAACGCTTGCTGCTAAAAGGGTGCATTTTAATGACATAACACAAAAGGACCAATTTTATGTAAATTTAAAAGTTACTTTATATTTTTTAAGAGCGGCTATAAAATATCTCCCAGAAAAATAAGAGCAAACTTTTCAATGACGGTTGTATAAGTGACGCCCTCTATGAGATATCACAATCATTAATCATTTAGATTCAATTCTACCTTAAGGATCTCATTCAAATGATAAAGTTAAGATACCCTGGGGAGTCCCGCAAAGGTCTGTTCTTGGCCCAGTTTTCTTTTTGCTGTATATAAATGGCTTCGGATCTATCAAGACATCGAGAGATTTTATGCTTTTTGCTGTCGACACTACCATTTTGTGGGACAATTTGAAGGTATTACATGAGCAATTTTGTTTCGATATCTCGGTAGTAAAAAAAGTTACGATTCAAAATGGGAAATTGGCTTACGGTGAAATTGACCCAAATTGTTGTTCTACTAGTCCAGTAGATCAAAAGTCTCAATGGGCACGAGTCCCAAAAACGCACCCTTCTACCTTTTTTTTGCCCTCTATTGGGGTGAAAAGCGCTGGTATACATTTAACAACTACATTTCTCTAAAAAAAATATTTGTATCCTTCAGCGCAGTAAAAAACCTCAGTCGTAGGATCTGACTTACATTTAGACCCTTCCACCCTTTTCCACCTCTTCCGTGGGGTGAAAATCGCTTTCACGGCTGCATCTTTGGTATCTTTGTTCCAAGAAAATATGAAACTGCTCAGTTGAATACAGAACCTTAAAAGACGGTGGAAAAATCACTTTGAAGAACCCCCTAACACTTTTCCACCCCTTACGGGGGATGAAAATTGCTTTCACCTCTGCGCGGCAGTATATTTCTGGCAAAAAAGTTATGGAACCACTCAGATGAGTACTACATCTCAAAAAAGTTGTAGCAATTACTCTGCCCCTAACCATTTTCCCTAACCATTTTCCGCCCACGCGGGGGTAAGAGTATACCACTGTGCAGCAGTGAAAGTGATTTTCAGCCCTCGAAGGGGTTGGAAAATGGTTAGAGATTGGCTCAGAGTCATTGCTCTACCTCTTTTGAGATGTGCTATCGCTGTGCAGCCGCTTTATTGCGAATCACCCCCCGGAAGGGGTGGAAAAGCATTAGGGGGTACTTCAAAGTGATTTTTGCACCGTTTTTTAAGGTTTTGTGTTCAACTGAGCAGTTTCATCCACCCGGAAAGGGTGAAAAAGGTTGGAAGGGTCTAAATGTAAGTCAGATCCTACGACTGAGGATTTTACCGCGCTGAAAGATACACATATTTTTTTAGAGAAATGTAGTTGTTAAATGTGTACGAACATCATCCCAATAGAGGGCAAAAAAAAGGTAGAAGGGTGTGTTTTTGTGACTCGTGCCCACTGAGACTTTTGATCTACTGGATTAGTAGAACAACATATCAAAATTTGGGCCAATTTCACCGTAAGCCAATTTCCCCTAAGATTTGTGAGGGATCCTTTTCTAGAACCTACGTATGGGACCTAAATAATATATTAGCCTCGGTATGTCATGTAATTCGCACAATTTGAATCAAATTGGTACAATCTAAGCGAAAACAGTTTACTTTTCAATCAAGTGACATCTAAGATATAGTATTCCATTTTGGGGATTGTCCAGTCAACAAATATTTAACTCATTTTGCAAAAGGGAGCAATATATGCGTTTAATATATGCTCTTATTTGGTGCTAACCAGACACCAACAGAAATATTTATTTTTATCGAGGAAACAGGTGCTTATTTCATAATAAAACGGAATAAGTTCGAATATACAGAAAATTGACGCAACACTCAAGCAAATGATATTAACTTATCCATACCATATTTGTAGGTATATTTTAGTGTGTTCATTGGTTAATATCATACAGTGCTTCTAAAATATATGTGTACTTTTGATGTACGTGTTGTAATATTCAACAAACTCCTCTTATGCTCTGACTACCTACATTAAAAATGTTGGTATGTTTTTGGAAACACCCTGTACATACCACAGGACGTATGAATTCTTCCATTTTCTATTTTTAACATATACCCATAAAATTCTGACATCTTTCATTGTAAACTAAAGCAGTTATTTTTTAGTTAAAATATAATTCACTGTAAGGGAAATGTCACATTTAATATTCATAATTGTTTCAAACTATGTCACTCAACATCACATACTCTACTATAATTTATCAACATTATTAAATTATTCAAAATTGAATAAATTTGTCCCACATATAGTATCAACCGAGTGATGTAAAGCTCCCGCAAAGCTTTTAAATATTATGTTAATCACCCAAACAAATCTTAACCTTGAACTATTGATGGATGAACGTATTATATAATCATGCTTTGGTTTAGAAAGTTATTTTTGACGTATTGTGAGCTTACACATCCATAATTAATAGACGTTAATAACGAATTTGTAGTTAATTGGTAACATCTGTTAAATAACATGACATTGAATTTTCTCTAATATGCAAGATTCTGAAGGTCATCCTCCGGATTAAATAAATTAACCTTTGGCCATGATAATATTCACAAGACATGAGCACAATTGATTTTGACGTTAATAGTAAAAATAATATTTAAAAAAATACTAATAACACAGGCACACAAAATTTAAAAAAAGTTGAAACCCAGAGGGTAGACCCCCCCCCTACTTTTATGTATTTTGGGACGATGAAACCGGATATGGCAATAAAAAAATGTGTTAATTATCTAATTTTCCCCTAGAACCCCCTTACAATCCTCCTGGGGAATTGAAATTTCACTTGTTATTATTATTATTATTATTTATAATATGCAATGGCGGAAGTGTTAAAGTTTTTGGAAAAGAACAAACAAAAAATTAACATAAAATTCTGTTTTATTAAGGACAACGAAAAGAATACTCTGAGAAACTAATAGTAAAAACATACACACGAATCAAATAAAATTATAATAAAACAATTTGTATAAAACATGACAGTCTACACGCCTTTGGTTATCATCCTGTATGACGGATATAACCCACTTTCAAGGAAGCTTTCTACTATGCTATTTAACAAATGTTAGTTATCTGATTGTTAAAAACATCTTTTAAACATTTTGCAGTAAAATTGAGATATCAGTTAACTACGTAAAGTAAAACCTTAGTAACACTATGATACAACAAAGTTTTATATAAAACATAACAGTCTACATGCCTCTAGTAATCACCCTGCTAAATGGATATGTGGCTGAATTTTAAGGGAGTATTCTATCATGCTGTATTACATGTGTTCCAAATATACGTCTATATTACTTTTAATTTAATTTTCAAATACATAATAAAAAGTAACTACAAATTTTCGTTACCCATTGTAATATAGTATAAATAGACTTTATCCGGCGAGTAACTATCTGACAGATAAGACAACCGGAGCTTGCTATCTGTAAGATAACTTGTTTGGATACTTTCATTCAAAATATACCATCGGTTAACTATCCGATAGATATGACTTTAGATCCTTCCCAGAGTAAGTGCTGGCAACTTAAAATCACGTAAAATAAGTGAAACATGCAAAAGTTTTATGTTTAAAACATAAATAGAAACGCTAGTTGCCTGATTATGACATTTGCGCTTGTCAATTTGTCACAATACAGTGTTTGAAATATTTTTAAAGTGAAAAACTGGTCTCTGACAATTTTGAAAACAAAAAACACCCAGCATTAAGAACAAAAGAAAATGGGAGGAATTTACTTAACAAAAAAAATAAAATAGTAGTTATTTTTTACAATTATTTGTAGTGATTGCCAAATACCTAATTAAAAATGTTAATCAATCAAAAACAATGATAATAGAAACATGATTTAAAATATATATGAATATTTTATTACGTGTACTCACAGTCTACAGAATCATGTTTTAGTACATATGATTATTCATAATTAAAAACAAACCTTACCTCTACATTCTTGGTAAAAGACAAAACGAAATTAAAGTTGAATATGAAACGTCACTTCTTCACTTCTATCAATCACAGCGAAACCGCGTGGGCGTGGCTATTTTTATCCGTTAGATAAAAGCGTTACCCGAAGGTTTAGGTGCCGGATAGGTTATTCTAAGGATAAGGCATATTTATCTGGTGGATATCACTATCTGTAGATGAAAGTACCGATTTTTTCTTATCTCCAGGATAAAGCTTGTTCTCCAAAATAAATATCACTATATGTGAGGCAGAAAACAAAAAGGGACCTCTTGTCGGCAATTTCCGGTTTTTAGTTATTGATATTAAATGAATTAAGCTCTAATTCTGGACAATTTGGTGCAAAAATCTCTGTGATTTTTTTTTTGTTTAAGTTACTAGTGCGTTTATGAAAAGGGACCTCTTGTCAGTCCCATGTTATTTCTCCATAAGCGACAAGAAGTAGCTTTTCCAGGGCTGAACATTGACTGCTTTATCGATTATTTTAAGTATTTTATCCAATTATATCGGTTTTGTAATCGACTACAACTTGTAAAGAACAAAATCCGAAAACCGATAATTTTGACCCAAATCGCTAATTTCTACTGTACTGATAAATTGACATCGCCGACAAGAGGTCCCTTTTTGCTTTCCGCCTCACTATAGATGAAAGTACCGGGCCTTAGTCTAAGTTTTCATACGAATAAAAAATTGTGCATAATTTTTTATTTTCTATTAGTTAAATATATAATACATGTATATAACAAAATGCTGTGCACTGTAAACCTATCAACAATTTCTTAAACAAATAAAATCTTGTGGTTATGGGCATAACACTAACAGAATGAAGACATTAAGTAGTTGTTTTGTATAATAAGAGACTTCTTTTAGTAAAAGGAATTCTATACTAAAACCCACATTAAAATTATTATGCAAATATCTTAAGCATATCTATTTTGACTTGGTGGTCTTGCGTTAGAACTACTACATGTTAAACTCATGAATATTTATAATTTTACAATTAAGTGCGGTTGCGAATATTTCGTGATTTGAATACTGTATAGAAATTAACGCCGCCTCATACAAGTAATTGTTTGCAAGGTAATTAGGTTTACGGTACTAAATTATGTACGCTAATAATCTAAATCAGTTGGCAAGTTCTACGTCCATTTAGGCAAATGCATTATGTACCATTGACTGTGTTTCTCATTAATGTTTTTTGGTATCGCTTATGCAGTGGAGCGATACCAGAAAATATACTTAATATACTAATAGGAAAGAACGTATGCGAGAAGAACGGTCGAATTGTGCTTTCCCAGCGAGCGGACGCATCCGAAAAACGCTTCCATTAAAACGCGAAAACGCCGGTTAAAAGTCCGCTAATATTATAAAACTTAAGTAAAGTAGCTCAAAGAGTTCCGCGTAAATCGATATATCATAATAAAAGAACAAAATTGAAATAGAATTAATATTTGAAAATAACTAATACAGAGTTATTTAGTGGCAGAACCGACAGTGCGGTGCTATGCATAAAGAAACAAGCTTAAATGGTCAGGCAAAAAATAAGAGGAATATAAATAAGCTAAGTATCTTCTCATTTTTAAAATAACACCCAAGTTTATTTATATCTTAATGACTAACAGGTGTCCGCTACATAAAACCATTGCAGAAGAAATGACAACACATACACGAGGAGATAAACTGGAGGAAGAAGAGAAAGCAAAAATTGAACGAATCAAATTAGTACAAGAAGGCCCTGCAATAAGCCACCATCCAAGGAATAACTGCTAGAAATCACGACACAGCAAGAAGAAATACTGCACCTGGAACAGGCACAATGAACAATGAATTAATGCACTATGGAGCCAAAAGGACAAAGAAGCAACACTCAGAACTTATCACCGGAGCAAAGCTGGAAAAGTTGATATGGTTTTTCCCAAGGAAATGGTATCTACACATCTACACACAAGAAAAATGAACCAAACAATGAATTCAGGAACGAAAGATCAGATCACATCCTAGTAGGGAAAGTGGACCAGGAGCATCAAAGTGCAGGGGGGGGGGAGTGAGGGAAAAAATGAATTCCACAAAGAAATCGCAGCGATATATGCTCTACCAGAATCAGAAACGGAGGAATCAGAAGAAGAAGAAGATTTGTAGAAGCAGAAATACAAAAAGAGGAACATAAACACTACATATCACAACACAATACATATTTCACAAGAAGATTCAGAAGAGGCAGAAGTCCAGAATCAAAAACACAAAAAAAAGGAGCTTAAACGCTCCCTCATGACACAGTGCGGTAACGCATCTCACAAATACCTACATTTCTCATCCCATATTCCTTTACCATGCGCCATGTGGCTCTCGCTGCTGGCAACAAGCATGACCTTAGTCCAACCCAGCGTGGACGTAGCAGGCCCAGCTGTATAACCTAGGAGTGGCTGCAATGCCTACCGCACGCTGGTAAATCAATAAATCAATCAATAACCTCCCCTAAAAAAACTCCTTGTTAGGAATTATTGACGATTTTTGCTCTAGAGACTGTATTATTATTATTTCTTTTCAATTGACCAGCTATTATTATACTCTTCGCAAAAACGAAGAGTGTATTGTATTTGATCGGCACATTTCTAAATCAGGAAATATCGCTCGTAGAGAAAAAAATTTCATATCATTGTGCTAGTGAACGAATTCTGAACAACTTTTAAAATGTCCGTCTATTCGTTTGTATGTCCGTCTGTCCGTCTGTCCGTCACGTTTCTTGTAATCACGATAACTAAAGAAAGAAAAATCCGATTGTACTGAAATTTTGATAGTAAATTAGCGTTAGCTAGGGGAAGAACAATATTGTTTTTGAACAAAATCGATCAGTAAATAAAAATGTTATTAATGATATAAATTTAAAAAAAAATTTTTTGATTTTTATGTTTTTGTAATTGAACAGAAATCTGGTGAAATGAAATTTTATTTTAATATCTAAATATTTATATATTTTACAAATATACATTTCATAATGTAATATACAACCGTGAAATATGATTTTAACACGAGTTAATAATGTAAAAATTTACATTTTTTTTACGTGTAAGGTGGTGGTGTAGTGTTTACGCTTTTGACTCGGAATCCAAGGGTCCCGGGTTCGAAACCCAAATGGGGTACGTTTTTAGCTTGTTTATTTATATTTCACTAAATAAATATCTTATTGAAAATTTTTTTTTTGCAAATCTGGAATGATGAAAATATGTTTGATGGTACTTTAAAAGTCTAGGTTACAGTGGGTCCGTAAGTTAATTGGCCATTGAAAAAAAAAATTAAAATGAAAAATAGCAAACCATGAATTTCCAGAAGAATTAAAAAATCCTGAAATAATTTGATCCTCAGTAGGTATGCTTTTAGAGGGCAGAGTATTTACTAGTTAAATATTTTTGTTGAACTCCTCTATACGTTTCCTTAAATATATAGGGAATAAAAACCAGACTGCAACCAACAACTATATGTACTGCCACAAAACGCTAAAATATACAAGCTATACAACCAACAAATATTTTTAAGAGTACTTTAATAAACACCGGAACACCTATAGTAATGCTGACAGTCCCTGAATTCGGAAACCCGGGATTCCGTCTGATGTTGAATTCCAGAAATCACGGTATTATGTTGGTTTCGTTCTCGGGAATTTCGGGATCGGCCTTGGCCAGCTCTATGCTTTATGCACTCGTTGCACTCTGTTATGAAATGATATCGCTATTTGCAAAATCTTGATGATACTGACTTTTTTATATAGCCAAAAAGGAAAAATAAAGCAGGTGTTAGATGTCTTATTGAAAAGATTAACAAAAAGTACAGACAGTACAGACAATAATGACGACGATAATCATGATGATGAAGAAGAGGATAATCTTACCTTTTCCAACCTCACTAAGTAAATTAAGACAAGCTGAAAACTCCGATGTGAGAGTGTCACTTAAAAATAAACTGAAGGAAGCTCTATAGAGCCACTTCAGCCAGGTGGCAAGATGACTGCCAATGTGAACAATGTATCGTTATCTTCTACTTTAGAAATAGAGTTATTTGAAAATAGCGAGGATTTAATTTGAAATTATCCCACTATTTCTTGATACTGCTTCCGTCCACAGAGTCTGAAAGGGTCTTCTCGGCGGCAGGTACATTTTCCGGCAAAATTAGGTCAAGTTTAGATCCGGTTGTCCTGCTTTCATTAGTTTTTCTTCGATATTTTTTCCAAAATGTGGATTAAAAATAAATTATATACTC
Organism: Rutpela maculata; assembly: GCA_936432065.2. Classification (NCBI taxonomy): domain Eukaryota; kingdom Metazoa; phylum Arthropoda; class Insecta; order Coleoptera; family Cerambycidae; genus Rutpela; species Rutpela maculata. Next base: position 42,106,641 of record OW386285.2, read on the forward strand.
ATTACCCAGTAATATTTATTAATATTTTTTTATGTCTATTACTCTGTTTCCGTTTATTTAAATGAAACTTAAAATTGCATTAGTATTGCATTATAGAGATTTACCCTAAGAGAAATGAGGCTGACACTGATGCGGCTGTATTTTGGGATTTATCAAAAGCATTCGATTGATTAAATCATGAAATATTATGTAAAAGCTTCAGTGTTATAGATCAGACTTATTTTCCCGGATTCAATCGCACCTTAAGGACCGCACTCAAATGATAAAATCTTCAGAGAAATATTCTAATAAAGTTAAGATAAATTGCCAGAGTTTCACAAGGGTCTATTCTAGGCCCAGTTCTCTTTTGCCAGATATAAATGACTTTGAAACCATCAATATATCGGGGGAGGTTTCACGCCTCTTGCCGATGGCAGCGCCATTTGTGGCATAAGAAACATTTGAAGATGGGGGAATTTGTTCCGATGTATCTTTGACCATGAATTTATCGAAGCTCCACTTTGAGCGTGGAGAGCCAATGTAAAAATGTAATTAGTGTTAGCGGTGAAATTATGCAAAATTTATAAAAAACTGTCAGTTAAATAGAATGCTGCTCGATAAATAAGGCTACACATTTAAAAAGTATTTTTTTTTTAAATTTAAGTCGCAACAACATAAACAAAAACAGTTCTAAAAAATCCGTTGTACCATGAAGTGTTTTTTGCAGTCCACAGATGACATATGATTTTTTAAAGATTTTTTAATTGCATTTTAAATGAACCGAAAAATGACGTGGAATAAGCGCATCGCAAACCCTTTTTGAAATTTTGGCAGCCAGTACAAACTTAACTATCAACTATACCGTTTTTTTATCATAGGGAATTCTATGCCATCAAATGGTCTTAATTTTCTAGATATCGCTTAATTTTCTAGATATTGATGTAAAAGCATATCCAGTCTAATATGATAATCAGAAGGAAACAAATCGGCAGCTACTAGAAGTGGCTAGAACCTCCGCACCCGGTGAATCTTTGAAGCCGAAAAGAGCACTAAAAAATATGAACTATCTCATTTAATATATTTATTAAGTTGAAATATTTTTTTCATATTAAAACAGAAAAAAAAGTCTTACGTTCGGTGGGATTTGGACCTAAGAACTTGAGTGTTAAATTTATAGTCTGCACAAGATTAATGTTTTATTCAATGTTTTAATACAAATATATGCCTCATCGGATCCTAGCCCAGAGCCAGCCAAACAACCGTGGTGAACACCACCGACGCGGGTGTGAGGCTGGACGGGGTAGGTCCGGTTTGGCTTGGAGAAAAATAGAAATGTGGCATAGTAGCTCCTGCCTTCTGTAGGCAGGCTTAAAAACTAGGTTAAAATTATAATGTGTCCACATGGACCTAAAATTAATATAAAAATAAACACAACACTATAAAAACTAAGTTCATAGGCAAGAGCACTTAATAATTTTGATTATTGATACGGGAAACACAACTAATCAAAAAAACCCGTTCGTTGGAAATGGGTGGTGGGGATGGCCATCTTTGGAAAAAAACATATAGCTCTTGGTGGACAGCTTCCCTGCCAGTTGTGGCCGGGGTAGTGTTCATGGTGGATCGTTTAAGTTTGAGTTGATATATTTTGTTTTATCTTCTGGCCTAGACCGATTTTTCACTAAATCGGTCGGGGAAGTGAGCTATCTTTGGTTCCAATGTTTTTCTGGGGGAATTTGGTTTTTGACAGTTTTCGAAAAAATATTTTAGGTTGGTACCAATGTCTTAAATTGTTTTTAAGGTTACGTTGCCGGAAGAAGCAGATATAGGTTTTAAAATATAATGTCACTGACACTTTTAAAGTTTTATTGGAAAAAACTCACCTAAAGCGTTCCGGTGAGATTGCTTATACTTGTAGGACTTGTGAGCGGTTCACGAAGTCCTCTCACACCTTCCGTGGGCTTTATGAACGTCAAAAAAACTTGTAATCTCTCGATGCACTTGACACTCAAAATTACTCAACATACAGTCTGTATGCTTTAACACACTAGTCTATTGAACGTTAGGTTAGACCACAGAGTACAGTAACTATACAGAGGCGACGGCAAGCTTTCCCGCCAAAACCAAATTTGTATACTCATCGCCATTTTTTAAATGGTATATCAATTAACCTCACTTTTATGTTGACACTGATTTTAAGTTTGAATTTGTGAATTTTATTTCCACTCATTTTGGGAGATTGAAAACATTAACCAGAATTAAAATTCTCATAAATAAAACCTAGTGTACAACTCAATTGAAAATAGGCGCCGATTAGAAACAATTCAAATGGAAATATTTTTCAATCCAACCCGAAATACACAGTTTTTTCAGTGTATCTTAAATCATCTGCACGTGACGTCATAGCTAATCTCAAAAATATATATTTCTTAAAATTCAAAATTATTACGTAGCTATTATTAAAATTTCTGCCTGGTTCCCATACTTTCGACCAAAATCTAGTTCAATGTAATGTTTATAAAGTTTTAACTAGTTTGTCACAATCAAATAAAACGCATGTTGCAGGTTAACCTATTAAAAGAAATAAATTAACAACATATTTCTCTCAGTGTAGATGCAACTGGTACGCAAGGTCACAGAACATGAGCCATCAAAACTCAAAGGAACCGCCAAAGCCTTCGCCTCTGTGTAGTTACTGTACTCTGTGGTTAGACTATAAAATATATCTTACACAAGCAGCGTGTTATTTGGTTTTTTAATTTTTTTAACGGAAACCAAATCGAAAGGGTGCAAGTGTGATATATCGTTGAAATTGGAATTTTTACTGCTTTTCAATGGTTCGATTACAAATTGTAAGTAATCATAAAATAAACAACTTGCTGTGCCAAAACGGCACCAAACGTAATCTGATCTCAACCCTTTTCAGATCTTCTGGAGCACTAAAGAAACTCTCATGCAAAGTTTTATCCAAATCCGTTTAATAGCTTCGCCGCTATCGTGCTAACATACATACACACATACACACACACAGACATTTTTCAAAGACCACTTTTTTTTGAGTTCCTGGGACCTCAAAACGTAAAGATTTAATGTTATCTCAATTTTCGATTTTGGACTAATTGTAGTAACCTCCCACAATTTTATTGTGAGGAGGTTAAAAAACTGATAAAATGTTGAAACTTGGCAAAGACGTTCATTAAGGCCTACTGTTAAACATACTAAAAGTTCTTACTTATATCTCCTGTGTTCGAGCCGCCATCTTGAAAAAATTTTACTCCGATTCAGTTTTTTGCTAATATCTCGCTAACCATTAGCGATATAGAAACTATGCTTTCTATAAATAAAGCTTATAAAAATTTTTACAGAAAATGTAATTTATATTTTTTCCATGTCTATTATTATACTCATCTCAGAATAGTATATTGCATTTGATTGACACATTTCTAAAACCGTAAATAAGGACTTTTAGTGTGTTCAATAGTAGACCTTAATAAACATCTTTGGCAAGTTTCAAAATTTTATCAGTTTTTTTCAGTCAAACGTCGAAGTTTGTTCTTATTTGACTGGAGTATTTATTTCGTTGCTATTATTGCTAATAAGGCAAAGAAGAGTAATGTCAGTCACAAACATTTCATATACTTGAACTAGCAGATGTCTGCAAATTTTTGTGTTTCTGGAATAAATTAAATTTCTGCAATTATCCCTAATCTATACAACGAAGTGTCTAATAAAGATAATTTGCCAATGTTGTAAACAAATCTTAAAGGCAACTGCTCACTTAGAAACACATTTCTCTCAAAATGTTAAGAATAACAAGTATATTTCTTATAATTTATTACTACCTGGTTCACGTTGATGTGTGGAATAATTACACTATTTTAGAAACAATATTTTAAATCGTACATCCAAGAATGCTATTTCAAAACTAGCAATTTAACTATTAATATTGATAAGTACAAGATTATCCGATGTAAGGAAGCGTACAGATCATAAATTAGAATTTTAAATCGTAGGTGAAAATTACTTTCCATCACTTGGCGGCTTTATCGGCTATTGTTCCTATTTCACAACGTTTAATCCAACGTGTTAATTAAATTCGGTGATGATGATACATTCCAATATCCTTTTACGGGGAAGAATGTTCGTTGCATAGGAGAAATTAGGTGTTGAACAAGAACTTTAATTTTTATTACAATTAAGGTTGATTACATGAAGAAGTTTTGTCACTCCCATTACACGTAACTTAATATTATCTTGTTTCATATAAGGCTATTGTACGCTCATTAACATTCATGGCGGCTCAAATGACACTAATAGATTTAAACTAAAAGATATCATCCGTAGTGAATAACATTGTAATTAATGAATAGTAAAATATAAATGAATCAGAATAGTTATCAGTTATCATCTTCTGGGTGTATAGACCAGACGCCAGGTATTTTGGAGTAGAAAAAATTAAGACAAGAAGTATCTTGATGTCAATTAGTTCATTTAGTTCATTTAGTTGTCAGTAAGAAGTACTTAATTTATCCCACCCCTTTGGGGTAGGAAGGCACAAAAATATGTTTTTTTGCGATTTTCAGCTTTCCCGTTAAATTTGCAAGAAAAATGGTTATGTGCAAAATTAAAGTTTATAAAATTCTCTACTAGATTATCCATTATAATAAGAATATGTTCGTAGATATTCATGTACGTGCCTGTGATAGTAATAGTAAACACCTGTTCTTATAATAATAGAAGTGGAGAGGGGAGTCCCTCTCAGTCTATCTTGGTAGATGCGTTAGTTTAAGTCAATTTGCAAAACTATTTGTCCTGCGAATATACAGGGTGTCCGGAAAGTAAAGGGATTCAGCTTAACTGTAGCTTTCTGGGGTCAAATGAAGCCGATTAAACTAAGCATACCTTAAGTCCAAAAGTGCTTCCTTAAGGAGTTATAGGGCCTTAAAATATATTTTTTTTAATTTTATAATGGGTATATTTTAGAAAACAAATGACTAATCAAGCTGAAAATTGGTACACATATAATTTAGGGGAGTCTGAATACTTTGAGGGTATAAGTTTATCTGCATATCATAGATGGCGCTGTCGACATATTTTTTTTAACACATTTTCTGTCATAACTTTTATTATTATTATTTTGGGTTCGTATGACTTAATATGATATGATATAATAAGGAATTTTATAAAAATAAGGTACTTGTTTCATGTCGATAAAATGCACCGTTTTCAGTACAATCGCACTTATGTATTTCAGCACATTCCAAGAGCTACCATGCAACATGATATTCGATCAAGTTAGCGTTTGTCAAATTTATATTATTGAACCAGTTTAGTGACTAAACCAAACGGACCTTAGTCCTAAAGTGCTTCCTTACGAAATTATGCGTTTCTAAATAAAAAAGTATTTCGTATTGTTTTAGTTATAAATACAAAATATGCCATAAAATATACCAGGAAAGGTACCCGTTTTTATAATAAGGATTTAACGGTAACAAAAAACATTGAATACAATCTTTAATTACAAGAGGAGGAATATTGTCCGGACCACTAGCTAGTTTGCTTTTCAGTTTTTTAGCCGCGTTTAGAATTTGACTGTCCGAAATTTCGTTGAGAGTAAATGCGTTATTTATTTTTCCTAAATCACTTGGTGTTAAATGATCTATCGAGACTTGGTCATTTGGAAGAAAGACACCAACAAAATGATTAGCAAAAGCATTAACTATTGAACTAGGCGAAGTTAAAGTTTCACCAATATGTTGCATAGAACCTGGAATTCGTGATTTTTTCTTTTTCGAGTTTATAAAGCTCCAAAAACTAGAAGGATTATGCCACAAATTATCTTTACATTTTTTTATATAATTTTTGTAGGCCGTATCAATTTCATTTTTAATTATACGTCTAAGCGATTTTACTCTCTCGAGGTAGAAAAGCAATTTATGTTTCCGATACATTTTTGAGTAATGATTTGCCGAGGGTTGCTGAGGTTATGGGATCATGAAGTTGTGGATGTATGACACTCAAGCACAAGCATCTGAGGTCACCATCTCATTAACTCCCCAATCAAGATTCCCCACTATTTTCATCAGCTTCCCAGGGTTTTGGGGTTGAGGGGTTATGGGGTATATTATGGTTTCTTTACGTTATGAGGTCAACAATATTGAAGTACCACAATGTTATTAGGGTGAAGTTTTAAAGCTGAAGCACTTCTGGAGTCTGATTTAAATGAGCTGGGCAAGCGATATTACGATCCACTTTTTTGATATTAAAAAAAAAAACTTGACGTGCTGGAGAAAAACTAAGGTCAGATTCGTATTCAGCGGCTCAAAATACAAGAGTAGGATAGGAATGATCAGTACCCCAGCACAGACCACTTTTTTTGTGGGCCTGTGTTATTATATTAAACGCAATTTCATGGACGAAACTTGGAAAAGAGTGACCCCAAAAACAGGGTTGTTTTAGCCGTTTGGGGGTCCGCAAATTTTTGATTGATTTGTACTCTTCTTTAACTACCTTTCGTATTTTTATATAGACGCGATAAACTCAAAAACTCTTCAAACTATTTCGATGTGGAATAACCATTAATTAAGGGTGCTCTTGGAGATGGTTATAAGCTATTTATTACGTTAATATTTTCAAATGCAGTTAAGTAATTAGCAAAAATCAGGTAAAGAATGTGTACATGCAACGATGAGTCCCACAATAGACCTCTCTCTCTCTACGACTGCAGGTAAGGTGGGAGCAAATAAACAACGCAGTTTCATATTACGCCGAGCATAAATATGAAGGAATTTTTTTTGTGCAAAAATTCAATCCGAGAAAAACTTTTTTTAGTGTAAAAAATTTTTTTGAGAGTGGAGAGGAGAAATCCGAGAAAAACTATTTTTTTTGATAGGTGAAGAAGAGAAATAAAAAAAATTTTTTTGGCCCGAAAACCGGGCCCCCAAAACAACCCCGGGCCCCTCAAAACAAACCCGGGCCCCGGGAGAATCACCCCTGCACCACCCCCCTATCGACGGGCCTGGTGTTTAGATATTACATCGGAAATCAGAGCATTGAGCAAATAGGTAAATTACACATGACTTTGGAACCATTTATTTCATGAACAAATATCGAACGAACTGAAGTGAACTACAAAAGCAATCTTAAAACATAACCTATCATGTTTGTTTATGTTGCATGTTAATCAATTGCCAGATATTATAAGGGTGTTAACAGATAACGTTTCGAAGATTTTGTAGAACATTGGATAGCGAAAAAAGATAATAACACAAAATTTAGCCCAAATGACACTCTAACCTCAACAAGTCAATAACATTATGGACAATTCAAGTAGACTAAGCATTCGTCAAATTAAAATCTTCCTGCTAGATCAAAAAGGTCCGAGCAAGTCGAGCTTCGTCCGAGGCCTTTATTTTATAATATTCGAACGTTTCAGATTTAGTTCGGTCAGCTCGATTTGCATTAAATGAACGATTATGACGCGTCCCGTCAATCAGACGTAATATCCGAACACGGCTATAAACAATTATTACCTTTAAAAAACCAACTAAAATAAGTTTTGACATTTTCAAAAATATTTGGGTTGGTAACCTTTACGAATGTTGATTTTTACGTTATGAAATATATAACAGCCATTTGCACCGCTTTCATTTTAAGCGACGAATAACTAATCGAGGTTAAATTTTTAAACCAGGTTTAACTTGCGTCTTATTGCACCGTGCTTTATTGTTTGTGGTTTACTTAAGTTGATAGTTAACTTGTGCTTTTAGAGAATTTGATATTCTGCTAACTTCTCTTTCAAAATTATAACCTTATTTCTGTCAACTATTGTCAAATATTTGTTTTTTTCAGGAACAACGTGAATCTGTGTGTGTACATTTTTACTACTAGTTATCTATTTACAAGATCTTTATAAATATGGAAAACCATAATAAAAATAAAAGATCAAGATCCGATAATTTTTCATTAGTTTAAAAACTTTTGCTTATAATACGGTCATCAAATGCAAGAATGTATTAGAAAATAAACAAACAAATAACGTAATGACTCAAGAAAAGGCAAATATTTGTTAATAAAAATAAAAAATGAAAATATACCAAAAATTGAGGTTATGCACAACATCGACGACTGCGCAGGAATTGCGATTAAATTTAATCGCCCTTTAAACGGCCAACTTTGGGGGTTTAAGTTAACGCAAATTTAAGCTAATTTAATCAAGGATTAAAGAACGGTGCAAAAATTTTGAATTTAACGGAGGTTTAAGTTTAATCATCTATTAAACAATACGGTGCAAGCGGCCGCTAGAGACATAACCTAGGGCATCTGCATTATGTTTAAGTTTTTCAAGTTTATTCTCATTTTCAATGTTTGTACACGCATTTTTAGCTTGGAGCCACAGTGGTTCCAAGCAAATTTTGAAAAATTCACGCAAATAATTTTTCTATATTGTTGATTAATAAAAATAGACTGCTAATTAAGTTAGATTTCCAACCTACAAAAAGAGTCCTATTTTATTAGGACAAAGTAATTAGAACTTCATAAACATTACACTATACTAGAGTTTTGTTGACAGTACGGGAACCAGACATAAATTTTATTAATAGCTACGTAATATTTTTGAATCTTAAGAAATACATATGTTTGAGGTTAGCTGTGACATCACGTACCATAACCTATAAATCAACATTCATAAAGGTTAACAACCCAAATATTTTTGACAGATGGCAAAATACATTTTCCCCTAACTATAATACCAATAATATTTTTTGGATGCTGTCATGTGTGTACATATAACGAATTCTTTTTAATTCTTTTAACGGAAACCAAATCGAAAGGGTGCAAGTGTGATATATCGTTGAAATTGGAATTTTTACTGCTTTTCAATGGTTCGAATACAAATTGTAAGTAATCATAAAATAAACAACTCGCTGTGCCAAAACGACACTAAGCGTAATCCGATCTCAACCAAAACGTTTTCAGATCTTCTGGAGCACTAAAGAAACTCTCATGCAAAGTTTCATCCAAATCCGTTTAGTAGCTTCGCCGCTATCATGCTAACATACATACACACACACAGACATTTTTCAAAGACCACTTTTTTTTGAGTTCCTGGGACCTCAAAACGTAAAGATTTGATGTTATCTCAATTTTCGATTTTGGACTAATTGTAGTAACCTCCCATAATTTTATTGTGTGAAGGTTAGAAAGCTAGAATATAAAGCACAATTTACGCTAACAGCCGACTCAATAGACCTTTTCATCATAGATAATTTTATGTGCGCATGCCTTGTTCCTCCATGTTTGTTCCGACAGTTTTCGCATGTCAATATTTAATCGCTCTAAGCGAAATTATTAGAATTTTCTCAAAAACTGACATATAATGTGTTATGTGCAAAAATGATCTCTTTATTGTCAACATTATTATTAACTGTTCGTCTAGGACAAAAATACTTTGATAGTTCAAGTGAAGTTATGCAACTGGTTCCTTACGGGAAGATATTAACGCAATAATAGGTGGGGTAAACTTATAATACGTCAAGGGACGATGATCGATCACCTATCGGTGACTCAACGCTTCCATTTAGGAAGTTTTGACATAATATGTTGATAGTCGGGGATTCAAATTTATTAAGCGCTGTGTAGTAATCCCAAGGGAATAATGAATACCTAACATCTCTCAAGCTATCGATATTATAAATACATTTCTAAACGTTTTACTCTAGGGATATGTATAAGCGGACGTATACAAGATGTTTCAGAACTGGTTTACCAAACTTATAGAACATATTCTACGGGTCACAAAATTCGCATGAATATGTCATGTCCAGAAATGCACTGTTTTCGAAATACAAGGCTTTAAATTTTCGAGGTATTTCGTATGTCACTAAATATATTCAGTATGGAATTCTAGTTAAACCTCCAAGCTCTTTGGGTCTTTACCCACTAATGTGGACATAATAAGAGCTCAAGAAAGAATTGGAGAAACATGATATGTCTATCTGGTAGAGATGGACATTTTTTAGTTGACTAATCAATGATGACTAACGACTAATCATTCATATATCACTTGTGACTAATGACTAATGACTAATTTGGTTAGTCATTAGTCGTAATGTTCCGATTGATGATTAATTAGTTTTAGTAAACTAAGACTAATTAATCATCGACTAAAGATTGATTTATTAAATACAATAATATGTCTCTATGAGAGCCATCTCTGGCACCGAAATAAAATTCCCGAACCCTGGTTATGAGAGACTCGTCAGTTAAACAACATTTGACTGACAGAAATATCACAATAAAATTAGACTCGCGACACCTTAGCTTAATCAGCCTTTTTTATACCGCTAAGGGCCGGTTTTTCAATGCGAGGTTAAGCACTTTATCATACCGATAAACTAACTAGAAGTTTAAAATGTGAAGTTGCAATATTAAAATGTGTAATAGAAGCACAATCTAAACTTTCAGTTAGTTTATCTGTATGATAAAGTGCTTAACCTCGCACTGAAAAACCGGCCCTAAGACGTGAACCGTTAGTAACGCAGACAGAAAACCAGATGGAAAAATGCGAAGAGGACACCCATCAATGCGTTGAGCTGATGTCACATGTGAAACAGCTTTGGTGAGGTCATGCGTATAACAAGCAACTGCGACAGATGACAAAATACTGTTGGACGTGCCATATAGCAGAGGCAGGTCAGCTAGAACAATGCATGAACCACGAAATGTCTGTCAAGATATTATGAATATGAAGAAATGGAAGAATTTTAATACGATACTAATTTACAACATTCTGTGTACCAAGAACGCTTTCAAATGTCAAAACTTAAAACTGTTATAAGAGAATTTCCACTTTACATTGAACCTTCTCTATCAGCACATGCACATTCCAATATTTTACTGTAACTGCTTACCTATCAGGAATGGTAAAAACGGGCACCTTATCGTTCGAAATTAATTCTCCGAAACCGATAGCTATTTTCGCAAACACGGTTACATGTAGCGAGAACTTGCGTGGAATACGTAATAGAAGTCCAAGGTTATTTCTTGCATACTTAACAGCCGAAGGGTTGATAGAAAACGGCGATAAGCAACGTAAAATACCGCATCGCTCTGATAACTCTCTATTATTTCCTGTGTAATGAAGTGTGCATGTTGTGATTGTTTTGGTTATTTTGCTGAAATCATAGAATACTAGCACATTTTATGATGGTACGGGATGTCTCGATATTCCGGGCTGGGCACTTTCGTGACATGATAGGGGTGGATGAACTCTGTACATCCACTAGGGAATAGGAATCATTTCAAGCAATGAGGATGTCTGAACATTGAAAGGACAAGGGTAGATAGCTATATATTTTCGCCCACTAATTTCATAAAAATTAAAAGTTAACATCATTAAACGTTATTTATTTATAGTTGAACATATGATATTTATGTTTCTATACGTTTTACATTTGAAAAACTACAGTAAGTCGCAATAATAGCATTTCAAAGTAAGCATGTTTGCAGTTTTTTAGTAATTGTTGATTTTTTTTCAAACTTTTAATGTACACTTCAGTTAGATGCGCTCGATGAACCAAGAAAATCTATACCTCATTTCATTGCTGAGTATTTAAGCTTTTGTATAATGGTCAATTTATATCGGTTCATCAAGCGCTTCAGTGTATAAAATGAAAATCGATTCCGCGAGAGTCGTAAGTGGTATCGACGTTGCGTGCGAATTTAAACGTGCCAGCGCTCAAAATCACATATTGTCGTGTGTATTGAATGAAATTTTTTTTTCTGAAATCGGTCAAGAATGTCTACTTTCTCGGCGCAATTTCAGATTCCAAAATACGCTATTGTAGTATTTTAGTCCGTTGCTAGGCAAACATTAGAAAACAGTCCGGAAAAGTTACTTTTTCTGAAATCAATTGGCAATGTCTACATTTTCGGCGCGATTTCAGATCGAAAAATACACAATTCCAGTATTTTAGTCCGTTGCTAAGAAACTATCAGAAAACAGACCGGAAAAGATCCGTTGCCAAGCAACGATCAACATAACCATATGTTGCTTTCCCGGTCTAGGCCGGGAAAGCAACATTCCCGTGCGGTTTTTTATGTATATTTTAGACAGTAAATAAATAAATGCAGACACACCAACTCAGCCTAGGCCGGAAAAGTAACATTCCCATACGGTTTTTTATGTATGTTTTAGACTGTAAATAAGTACACGTAGACACACTATAGCAACTCTTTCACTTTCCCTTTTTGGGTTACTATGAAGATGGAAGAAAAAAGAAGAATCATCAGAATATAAATCAATAAATATACGATATATCAATTTACATACATTAATATTAAATTGTATATATATTCCTTCACAAAATGATATTTTATATTACTATGTGAACTATAATAAGTTATAACTATTGTTGTAAACCATTTTAAAGAATGTTTTAATATACACATCAAACAACAAAATTTTATTATTTATAGAAGAGAAATTAACCAAAACTACTTCTATAAATTGGTGACTCTTTCTATAAATTGGTGACCCCGACGTGATATAATAAATAAATATTAATAGATTGTAAATTTGTGTATTTAAGAAATATATAAAATCTGATTAAACATTAAAAAACATTATTTTGTTATTTTTATATCCATAGTAATTGATATTCCTATATGTGTAGCAAGTACCCTACACATCTCCCTCCTACAAAGAAGAAACCAACTTATCAAAGTAGTAATATTTAAAATGACATTTAAAAGAAAAGTCAGATTTAACTGACAAAATATTATAACTCAAGGAAAACTTATTTCTGCAATAACATAATCCTTAGTGCAAGAATGTCAATAATAACCAATTCATATAATAATGATTTAATAAGTGGCGAAGAAAAATGAAATAATTAATCCCTAATAATATACTATACTTATTCAATAAGAGACAATTACTTAAATCATTAAATACTCCACCAGAGTGCATAGAAGAAAATGATACTTTTGATAAGTTGGTTTAAAAAATGTAGGGAATAAAATAGGGTACCTACCCTCACATGTATATAATTGAAAATGTAATTATAAGTCTTCTGGAAATTTTGAAGATCCAGTCTGACTTGTTTCTTGTGAAAACATCTATGGAACGGCCGGCCTTTAGTTGGCTGTCCTCATTCTGGACGTCGTCCCCATAGGTCGTTAAAGCAGTCAGCAGCACGAGTAGTTGCGTTCGCTCACTCAATCTCGCAGCGACTGACCAAGTTTGAATACTAATCATGGGATAATTATTTGGCATAACCATTTGCTCACATACAACATTATTCAGTAATAGGTACTGTCAATAATTAATAAACTTCAGACTTCATCACCAATTTTCGACAAATTCCTCCAATACTCATCGACTCGGAGGCACACAACAGGAATATCACGTCGGGGTCACCAATATGGCATCATAAGCCATTATAATAAATAAATATTAATAGATTGTAAGTTGTGTATTTAAGAAATATATAAAATATGATTAAACATTAAAAAACATTATTTTGTTATTTTTATATCCATAGTAATTGATATTCCTATATGTGTAGCAAGTACCCTACACACACCAACTCACATTAAAATTGCATTTATTAGTAAGCAGTTAAATTGTAATGAAGAAATGTTATGCATTAATACAAATTCCTTAATTTATAATAATATTGATTGTGATTTCAGTAAAAATAGTATGTGTACTTCGGTGTGAAAGCACATTCCCGGACTTCGATGCTTGTTGGCCTCGGCTAGCGCCGTGGCCAACAATTTGCATCGTCGTCCGGGAATGTATTGCTTTCACATCTAAATACACAATATACTATTCTCGGCTTAGGTAGTAAATAATAAGCGCTAAATCTCTGACTTTTTTTGTGCAATTAAAAAATTCCTTAATTCAGATTGCGATTTCAGAAAAAATAGTATATGTATCTCGTAGTAAAAGCACATTTCCGGACTTCAATGCTGGTTTTCCTCGGCTTAACGCCTCGGCCAACAATTTACGGCGTCGCACAGTGGCCCCAAAATGATTTTTTTTCAAATCAGTCTACAGGTCTTAATACTTAAGCAACCGGATTTTTTTTTTAAATCTTCGTTTTTAATTGCCTAATTGCCTATTTTCGATTTTTGTCCCTGATTTTCCAAAATTTTCCATAGAAGTTTGAACTTTCTTCAAGAATTGAAAAGAACTGAAAAATCAGGAAAACGAAGATTTAAGAAAAAAAAACTTTCCGATTGCTTAAGACTGATGATAAAGTGACAAAGTGATTTTTTTTCAAATTATCTACATGTCTCAATACTTAAGCAATCGGAAAGTTTTTTTAATCTTCGTTTTCTAATTTCCTATCGATCTGTCAAGCCAGATTTTCGATTTATGTCCCTGATCTTTTAAAATTTCTAACGAAAATTCAAACTTCTTTGGAACATTTTTAAGAATCATGACAAAAATAGAAAATCTGGCTTAACAGATCGATAGGCAATTGGAAAACGAAGATTTAAAAAAATTCTGATTGCTTAATTATTAAGACCTGAAAAACAAAAAGTCACATTAAGGTCACTGTGCGTCGTCCGGGAATGTATAGCTTTTACTACTAGATACACAATGTACTATTCCAAAGAACTGTTTTTTACTTACTTTATTACTTGTCAAGAGATATACTACTCGCAAAATATAATGACAAATGACATGGCCGATGGGCGAAAAAAGGCCCTTATCTATCCTTGTCCTTTGCTATTACATTCTCAACGTGAAATTGAGCGAGAAGTTGTGTCCGTAAAAATGAAATATTGAAATCAAATTTGAATAGAATGCAGAACAATTAAAAAAGTTCCGTATCATATTTAATTCAAATATGTTGTCACACCGAAGTAAACCTATATGAGACAACATTGTATCTGAGTATTGCCGAACAGGAATGTCAATATTTAAATTGAACACAAGTCACTTACCATGAAAATGATTAAGATAGAGCCCATAATGTTGCAAGTCGTTTCAAGCTAATTCTGGGAATTGCCCGAAGATAGTAAAAAAATATGTCCGAAGCAACTAATGCCAAGCAATTATGCAAAACACATATAACTTGTAGAAAATGGAGAGCACATTTGCTTTAAATTGTTTTAAAATCAAATATTTCAAATATATACATTTTCAGTTGAAGCAAGAAGTTAAATTTAAATTAGCCAAAACACGAATCAATCTATATGTAGAATACTGTTGGTCAGTATATTTCAATAGAGTTATCTCTATTTTTTACTGCACTTAAAAAACTGCCAACTGAGCTAGAATAAGGGGAGACCGGGGCATTTATTTTTCTACACTATATTAAATAATAAATATAATGTATTACTTAACAGATAAAACATCATTACTCTCATGTAAAGTATGCTCCGGCATAATTAAGGAAAAAATTAAGGGAAACACGCCTCTTTTAGATTTCTAGCTCTTGTGATATAGTTACCCTTATCTAGAATAGCACAGAGTTTATTGTCGGCGTTAATAACAGGTTGTTACCCTGGGATTAACCTATAAACAGAGCCGTATTTTAAATTTATCTGTCAATGTCGCGAAAGACGGGCAATGCGTCCACGCGTTAACCAATGCAGAAAATATTCCTATTCCTATCCTATCCAAAACAGAGTAAGATTTTTTTATTTACCAAAAATGTCATTAAGTTTCTACCAAAAACACGATTTTTAAATCTCTAATATTATTTTGTTTATTCTAATACGCAAAAATTTAAAGTACGGCTCTGCAGTACTCTTGTAAGCATGTAATAGCGCCAACTTTAATATTTTTATGGCCTTTTTTATTCGCACTAAGCATTTGTCTACAACATACCTAAAATAATCAATTAGACTTTCAATGCATGCAGAATGCACGTAGCAATTGTTTATTGTTTGTCATACAGGAGGAATAAAATAATTTGGCAGGGTTGTAGATTTAAGTATCTACAACTAAAATTCACATTTTGCACAAAGCAATATCTACCGCCAGCGTACCCATATTGCCAAGATGGCCACCAAAACAGTTTTTTGAAATATCTTCTTTACCTTAGGTTTTAGAGTTAAAAAAATTTCCTACAAACTGCTCTTTGTAAAATCAGTAGTTTAGACACAACAGTCGATTGAAGATAAACATATTCATTTTACTTTCCCTAACGATATGCTTAAATTTATGAGTTTTAAATGACCATTGGGCTATTGAATTCAATTTGGATTATTATTTGCAAATCTTTCAACTGAAATTCTACCTACTTCTTACCTGCGCCGCGTCTACCTGTGATTAATGCAAACCTCCGCCGGCCGGCGCCGTCATTTTTATAACGTGCATAGTCTCTGCCTTTATCGTTTTTCAGTATTGCTTTGACCATAGTGCAAGTATAACAACGTTTCTTATCTGTAATTTTTGTTATCATTGCTCTGTGACATATTATTTTGCAGACTGTGGAATTTACAGAAGAACAACGCCTGGCCATGGAAAACATTCTTTGTAATTTGAACAGATCTTCTCAACGAATCACCAAGGTTTGTTTAAAACGATTACTAAAAAATTTGAAGAACGACTAGCAAAACTGGAAAGTAATGGACCTACCGCTAAACTATGGGTGCAATGTTTTCGCATGGTAAGTTTGGTGAAGCAGTTTATAGAAGCAGAAAGAATGGGTAATTGGCAGCTTCACATAGAAACTGACCAGAAAATGCTGCCTCACTTCCACGCAAGCGGCCATCATAATTATGCAAAATCGTATTATTTATATTTGCAAGATATGATATCCTTAAAAAACAAAATGACTCCTGATGAGTGCAATATATTTACAACAGACGGCTTTTTCACAATCAGGCGCACCAATAAGTTTTGGTCTGTTGGTCAGATATGACCATTGAACAAACGCTAATGAGGACGATGAAAGCTATTGGAGAGCTTACTCATGGACGAGGAGTCACGGATAGCGCGTTAATAACGTGGACATTGGGAATGGTGTATTTGCACAACGTATGTGATGAGATTGAAAGATTATGCAACGTTTCTTTTGCATCTACAGAACAACATGTGGATATGAGAAGTTCACGTATTATTCGAGATAATGATGATGTGCAAAAGCTGTTGGCTTGGCTTACGCAACACTCTCCTTTCCTAGACGTAAACGAAATAATGTCTATTTCCTCAGGAGTTATTGGAGATGAAAAAAACGCCTTTAGACGAAACTAAACGAACATTTTCAACGTCACTCGACTGCTGTACCTAAACCGCTGGTTTTAGAGAAAACATACATATGACGTTTTATAGAAAATTTCCTACTCTTTAATGGTTATAGGTATTTTGATTGTAGATCGTACGATAACGGAGATATTTGAAAAAAAAGTTTTTGGAGGCCATCTTGCCAATATGGCGGCTAGAGCGGCAGTTCTTGCTTTGTGCAAAATGTGAATCTTAGTACTAGACACCTATCTCTAGAATTATACCAAATATCAAAACTTTCCGAGCTAATTCCACCTAAAAATACCTGACGGATGGACTATAAGTGGAAATAATTGTTGCACTTTGCGAATGACTTCAACGAGTTTTAAACCAGCATGATTTGGATCAACTTCTAATGACTGATGATGTTCACTTTTACCATAATGAATATCTTGAGCAAAATTGCAAATACTGGAGATGAGAAAATCTGAGAGCGTTACATAGGGAAATGCTGCACCAGTGACTTTCTGGTTGGTGTTGAATTTTATCATTAGAAATTACTAGTCCATATATTTTGAATACGTTCACGAGACAGTAATTACAATAACATTTGAATGTTTATAACTGCATAACTTCCCGACTCAAGAGCTTAGAATATGTAATTTTAATGATTCCACTATGATAGTGCCATTTTGTATATATCCTAGTTACAGTAGTAGTAAACAAATTTATTAAGCATTTTAATATACAGAATGTGCCTCGCCGGTTGCTGGCGAAATTGAAATTTTGAGAAATGAATTGAGAGACCTCATTATTTTACCTTAGATAATAAATAAATTGCACTTTTATTTTAATATTGGCCTATTTTAGCTACCAGAGCCACCAGAGCTAGCAGAGCTACACACCGACGCCAGGAGCTAAGTTCTTAGTAACTTCTCGTCATTTATTTTATCAGTTTCTTTTTTATATCATGTAAATTAGAACTACTGAAGACTAGAAAATACTTAAAGTAAAAGAAAAATTGCTTCTAGAAATCAATAAACGCTGAAAAATCAAACTTTCTCTTTTGCGAATGAAGCAGAAAATGACAAATCACCATTTATTTCGGTGCCACAAAAACATTTATTTTTAAAAATTTGACATATGAAAAGGGAAAAGAACCAAATTAATTATATTTATCACGCAACCGTGAAAAGATAACACGACAACAAATTTATGGAATCATAAATATTCAATCTGCACATATACCAATTTACTAAAATTAAGGTAAAAGAGACTCGGTAAAAAAGAATAACCATATCCAGTGTAAATTATTGCCACATTGAATGCAAACATGAGAATTTTGTATTTCACGATACTATATACATTTTTCAAGTTGTATTAGGACTCTGACACATGCCAGAATACACTTTAAAATTGTTTGTTTTAATTACAAGAAATACGACACTCAAAATTACCGTCTAACTGTATTATACTAGTGCTACTGAAGTTTAAACATATACAATATACACAGTGAATTCAAAATATCTTAACTTACCAAAAATGCATTTGTTATGTCTTTCCCATTACATTAAAGCTGAAATTCTGGACGTATTGATTTGGGCTGACTGGTTAAGTATAAATAAACAATTGCAAAGTTTGTAAGTCTATTTAACAAATATGTTCGTTTTTTTGGATGGAGAATGAAAATGTGACAAAATGAACGATGGAGAGGAGAGGGCTCATAAAAAGTGAACATTCTGACAAAAGAAAAATGGAAATTGGAAAATATATTGTCATATTATGTTTGTTCTCTCGTGACAAGCTAATCAATAGAAATTTTTTTGGAAAGTATAATAGGGACGGGAAATTTGCAACCGAACTTTCGTGAAAGAGGGGGGTTAACAATGTTATAAGACAGAATATGCCTCGCCGGATGCTGGCAAAATTGAAACGGGGGTGTAAACACGTAACAATTGGTGTCAGAAGCGGGATTATAACAGAAGATTTCTGGATTGTCCGAGAAGGTTTCCACAGAATTCTTCTCGGGAATTAGTGGTGACACGGAAAACTGACTTACGGGACATTGTTTAAGGACTATTTTTTATTGAAAAACTGTGAAAAGTGCGTTATTTGTAAAAGTTCCAGAACATTCTATCCGGAAATTAGTGAAGTTAATCAAATTCTTTCAACCGGAATGTGATAGAGACATTGAAAAAGACTCATTTGTGTTAGTTTGCGAAAATTTCAAGAGCATTCTTTCTATACGGTAACTAGTGAAGATAATTAAATTCTTTTAACTGGAAAGTGATAGAGATACTAAATAAGACATTCTATTTAAAAATTACTGGAGATAGTGAAATTCAACAATCGGATAGTGACCAAAACCCTAAATAATACTTTTGTATTATTTCAAGAGTTTTCTAGAAAGTTCCTTCGAAACTATTGACGGATTTTCTTAACGCTATTGTGTAATAAATTGTTTAAAGTGATTATATGCCCATAACAAGAAGCATGGCAGCAGAGAAACAAATACAGGACCTACTTGCGGAGTTTACGAGTATGATGGCGCAGTAACGCCAGGAAGACAAAGAAGAACAGGAAAGGCGACGTCAAGAAGAAAAAGAGGATCAAGAAAGAAGACTTCAAGAGGAAGAGAAGCAGTGTCAAGAAGAAAGAGACGAATTGAAGAAAATAATGAAAGATCTCGAAATAAGACACCAAGAAGAAAAAGAAGAACTTAGAGGCAACTCACATAGATGTCTCGGGGGGTAAAACATGCCACAGTATGTATAAACGTTTTATGTCGCAATCTGGGACTTATCGTTACAGCGTCACCTAGATATAAATAAAAAAAATTGTTGTTATTTTTAATACACAATTTCTTGTAGAAAAAGTGGTTAAGTAAAGGTACCACCTGTACTGAAGATTCTCTTATATAAATTCGCAAGTGGTTTTGTTAGTGTTTAGTACCAGTATAATTTCTGATGCAAGTCTGTTCTCACATAAATCTAAAATATTCAAGACATTGTTAAATATACCTTACAGTTCTTGGATTGATGATGTGGCTATACTACTATATAGTTGAATAATTCGCATGTATTACAAGAGAATATATAAGTTCATACTTAAGTGAAATTCTGTTCTATTATTTATGAGATAATAAATAATAAAAGAGAGAATATAACGCCCTGGAGAACGCATATGTTTATATTTTGAAAACAGGAATATATATTGATTATTTGAGGAATTTTCTATAATTCATAAATGACTTCCACATGTTATTTATATTTTAGAGAATTCCGAGTATATCTAGTTTTTCTACCAATATTTACTGATTAACATATTCAGTTGTTCGTGTTAGATCAAAGAGCAGCACCATTGTATATTAGTTATTATTTTTAAAGAAACTATATTAAATCAAAAGTAGCAGCATCCGTAAAGTGTTTAGATCCAAAACCATGTTGGGTTCTCTCTGGGTGCGTAGTGAAAATCGAGTTTATCTACGCTTTTGTGCAAAAATTTCCGATTTTATAGAAATGTTAATTATAGACCAGAGACATTCTAATATACTATGTATAGGAGAAATTTTTATATTGTAATTTATTTTAAGAGGGTCCGCAAAAGTCCCATTTGTTATTGATTGTAAAATTGATAATACTTCATTTCAATATTTACAAAGACATCACATTTTAATTAATCGTAGTATAATCATTCAAATTTAAATCCAATAGTGATAATTATCTCCTGATTATGACAATGTGGTTACCAACATGCATCTGCATGTTTGTAAGGAAAATTTCAGTTTCTGCGTCAATTTAATGTTGCAATCCTTCTTTGGCATTGCTCAATTTCACCACATATTGTTATGTTTTATAAAACTATAAAACATGTATTAAGGGACTTGAATCCGTATAAAAGTGTTTTCTAGAAATTCTGGATTCATAGCATCATAAATATTAATCACAATGTTGTCGATGATGCCATTTCCATACATATATGCATATTTTTATAATATAATGTTAGATGTTTATACCCCCAGAGACATCTGTGGAGATTTCCTCTGAGTTCCAATTATAAAGGTAACAGAAAGCTAAGCTGGTTTGGTTAGTTTGGCAATCGGCCCAGAGATGGCGCGAGGTGTCAGAGTCTGGAACAGGGTGTATTAAATAGGTGATGCGACAAGGACCCGTTGAGTGGCTTCATAAGTGCTTACTTTATACTTTGTACATAATGTAATAGATGGCAGGAGCAATAGCGTCCGTCGTTATTTACGCATAGAAAGATAATTTTGCCGGTTCTGTATATACGTGTTGCATACATTCCCGGCCTGAGTTCTCGGCCTTTCGTTTGTGTTTTAGTAGTCAAACGACATCAATGACATTTGACATCAAATACCTAGAAGAAATACATTCAATACGCTGGCGCTAAATATAAAAAGTCAGCTATATTTTCATAACTCATGGTTAGAAAATATGGAGTGCCTATTTGTGTACTTATGCTTATGACTGTAAAGACCAAAAATTATCACGTTTCTTAGTGCCAAAAAATACTGAAAAGATAGAAATGTGATAGTTTACAAAGTACCTACTTGAAATAAAAAGCCACATGTTTGTGAAAAACATTTTTGCTCCAGCAATATAAAAAGTAGAATGTGACGTCAAATTACCAAATAAGAATTGGGGTATTCATAAATGTATTGAAAGTAGAAGCTTAGTGTTTACATAATGCAGAACAGCAAGATAAATTAATTACAACATGTTTTAAGACGGTAAGTGCTTTTTAGATAGAATTTGTTTCCAAATGACAATTTAGTTTTTCAAGAAATTATTTGTGTAATTTCTATTTTCAGGTTGGGTTTGGTCTCATGTTTGGTCCTACAATAGAGGTTATTTTTTGCATAAGGATATTAAGTTAACATCAATCAGTAAACCGATCATTGCAGAATTGCAGCATATTTTTCTAAAAATTGACTCTACAACGCTTGCTTAGGTGGACCAAGTACAAATATTATTATGTGTTCATTCTGATGTGCAATTAAAGTCAACTCATGTTGGGGGCATAGAGAATGCTCAGTAATTTTGGAGAAAGGAACTATTTGTAAACGTATTGTGTAAATCTTGTTCTTATAATATTGCAACCTATTACGCCCAGTTATTACAAATAAATTTGTATGTTTTACATAAGTTTTATTTTCTTACCATACCTATATAAATCTGAAACTGGAGAATATTTGTGTCTTGCTGTTCAGTTGTGAATATATGCAACACTATATGCAGCAAAGCAAATTCATCTATCTATATCCAGGTTTTTGTAGGACGTTAAAGCTCGCGCCATCTACTAAATTAAATAGAAAGCATGCACTTATGAAGCCATTATTATCATAGGAAAGTGCCGTATGTCGGACCACCTATTTTATACACCCTGGTCTGGAAGTAGTAAAGAGACTTCTGGAAATATGGAGTGATGACATCATGACAGAATATTCTGGATCCCTCATTTTTGGGTATATAAAGGCATGGGGCTGAGAGTGACAGTTTAGTTTTGATAGCATGTTCAGTAAGATCAGGAAGATAGTAAAGTGATCAAGTGACTAAAGTAATGAATTATTATAGCATTTATTATAAGATTAGTGAAGTAATTATTTGTTGTAATTAGTAAGTTAATAAATTAGTTTGATGTTACCCTGGTGTTATAATTTCCGGATCCACGATACAGGGTGTTTACAAAAGGGGTGTAAACACATAACAATAATTTAGTTTTGCGAAATAAAACTGAAATAATAAAACGAATAATAAAACGAAAATATAGTTACCTTTCTGTTTCTTCGAATCATTTTCGCAAGATGTAGATGTAGTTAAACTTATTCCATATTTCATCCTTGTGACTGTTTTGGTTCACTGATTCACATTACTATTAGGAAACATATTCCACGTACAATTTAATTTAGTACCAATTACTGGGAAGAATGGAAATATCTATATCACTTCTTTAGCAATTCAGAAGAGTATTATTCTACATTAAGGGTAGGATTTTGCAGAGTGAGAGGGAAATATGCGTCAATTTTCGATTTATTATAAATATTTAAAAAACCAAACATAGTATAATCTTTAAAACTCTTTTAGATACTTGCTATTGTTCTGACGAATACAATTATATATTTTTTTATTGTAAATTTTTGTTATATTTGAATATTGTAGTTTGTCAATGAAACTAGTGCCTATTTTCATTATTAGAGTATGGCATTTAAGTAGATACAAAATGTATGATAAAAAGTATATATGATTGTATTCCTTAGAGCAATGAGAAGTACTTGACACTATTTTAGAGATTATGCCATTTATGATTTTTTAAAAATTTATAATAAACCGAAAATTAACGCATATTTCCCTCTCACTATGCAAAATCCTTAAACGTAATGTAGTTATATTTTTACGAGTCGTGTTAAATACATGAAAGAAATAAATTAAGATGATAGTAGCTTTGGAATAGTCAATACAAGTTTCTATGTTTTTAATTTATCCTAGTTTTTTCTATGAGAATCAATTAAAAATATATCTACCAAAACTAAAGCAGTGCTAATTGAATTAATCTTATGCTTACTCTGTATTAGAATCTTCGTTAGCTTATAGTGGATAAATATTAGTAAACAATGAAATTCCTTTTAGATATGAGAGTATTGTTAGTTGTAAATTCATTTCATCCCTTAGTAAACGTATCTTTGAATGTGTTCAATTTCTCCCTTTTCCGAGCGATAAATATGAAAAATAGGAGTCGATACAAATATTGCCGGTCATTATTTGGAAAAGTATTCCTTACTTCATCGACCCTCGGCTACTTTCTTTGTAAATAGAGAGTCGCTTGAGAGGGGAAAACTCCCTTGTCGTGAATTCTCTGTCGCAAACTTTAGTCTGGAAAATGCTTAAAGAAATTTGTGTTCAATCATTTGAATATGTACAACTGTGGCCAAAATAAAAGTGCAGGCTGCAGACTGTTCACGTCATGAAATAACTTAGTTAAGCTTTAAACAAAAAGAAATAAAATAAATAAATACGAATTTCTCAGTTTAACCTCAGAAGGCTGCTGTAAAGTTCAACCAGGACCGGTATATTATCTTACATAACACATACATAATTGATTAATACTGAGAAAATTAAATTCGATATCTAACTTAAAAATAATATTGCAAAATATCTTACAAGATAACAAAAGAGAAAAGAAAATATTAAAAAGGAAATTATTACAAGTACACTTCTGTGCAATAAAATCCCGATACACTTGAAAAATCAAGTAATCCAGTTTTTACTAATATTAAGTGATGTAAATCAGTCTTTTTGGAATTTAGATTGCTTATTATCATATAGGTTATAAAAAACTGACATTGATTATGAAATGTCATAAGTAAGGTATTTGGAAAAATGTTAATGATTTAATGATTTCGATTTATAACAAATGTAAAAATTGACGTTATTATTGTTCCCAAACCAGTGAGCAATTATCCTGGCAGTATGAATAGGGCAGTTGTTTTGTTGACAAATGAATGTAGTCCAGGGAAATGAGTAAAAAAAGTACCATGTTCGGAACTGTGACTCATCCAGGCAGAGACCACGATTTTTAGGTAGTATAGGTGTCAATAAATGAAACCTATATAAAATCTGCGGTCGATTTTCTACATATGTTTATTTACAGCCATTTTAATGCAAAAAAATGGAAAAAACGTGTTTTTTTACACTTTTTCACCTGCCAGTAAAAAGTAAACTATCTTACAGATAAATCAAATGAATCACCTTGTAGGAAATTAAAAAAGCTTTAAAATGGCGGTTGTTAAATGTCGATATAGTTAATTGTTGCTAAGATAATTGCAAAATGCGGAATTTTATTCAATAAACAATATCTTGTATAAAAAACAATATACTGTTTTGTCCTTGCGTAAATAGTTGACTCTCATAGTGCTTAATATCTGGTAAAAATTTCAAATCGATTCGTCAAATAGTTTTTGCAAAATTGCATTAATTTATCCCAGAGACCTTTTTTTTGCAACCCCACCACGTCCAGAGAAATCAAAATACAATGATTCTACGGCCTCCACCTGAAAGGGAAAGACTTGATTTACCAAAATGCTTTGTTAGATATCGAAAAAATTAATTTTCAGACTTGCAAAATGACGTTGCAAAAGAACTCAGATTTTTACCTTATAAACAAATAGAATAATTTTTTAACAATTGATTGTAGAGCATCGGTTTTTCGATATTTGAAAAACTGATATTTTTACATGAATTTTGAAAAAAAAAAGAAGGTCCTAGGTCAATTTGGGGCAAAGTTAGCAATTTTTTTTCAAAAATTCATAGCTCCTTTGTTTATAATAATTAAGAAACGTAACAAGCGCCATTTTAAAGGGGAAGAGTTCAACTTTTAGTGTGTATGTGAATCGACAAATATTCTGTATTATTATAAATTACAGCGTTATTTATATCGAACAATGTGTTTCTTTTCACACTGTACAAATTCTGTTGTTTATAACTTAATATAACAGTAATTTATATATTTAATTGTACACAAACCTTTCCTATAATTTTCAATAAGAATAATACAAAAATTTTGATAATGTATAAAAATATTTTTTTGTAAAATGTTTAAACAAATTACAGGTAATTATTACTCTCTTATTATTTTGGAGCAGATGTGTTGAACCATAGAAAGTTTCTACTGTATCATACAAACCATTATACATGACAAACGCTGTCACTACATGTACATTCACACGCGTGTTGTATACTTCTACGAAGGAAGTAATGGTTTGTTTTATTATTTATTAATAATTAATAATACGCAAATTAATAAGAGCACTTTTCATAAATTGTATGGTAATTTTGCATTTGAAAAATATCTTAAAAATGTAAATTATATCGAATAGAGTTTTTATTTTATAAATTTGAAAAATTCAATTGTTTATAACAATAAGATATATATTTACGTGTACATAAGCCTTTTCTACAACTTTCAACAAGAACAAAACAAAAAATTTTGATATTTTGCAAAGAAAAAAATTTTTTTTTAAATGTTTAAACAAATTACATTGTTAATATTAATGTTAATAGTTTAACAGATTGAATATTATTAACGTACGCAAAAAGGTACCCCAAATTGAGAAAAGAAACATCAAAATCGGTTAACAAACACCAAAGTTATGACTTATGTGGTCAGTTTGAAGATGCTGTTTCAATTGTTGAATGCGCGGATTTGAGGGTTCCCCCTCCACAACCTCCGAGCTAAGTTGATTCGAGCCTCATTTTGGAAGCTTTGCCAACAGTTTTGAGAAAGTGCAATTATTTTCAAATTTTTTACACTAAAAGTTGAACTCTTCCCCTTTAAAATGGCGCTTGTTACGTTTCTTAATTATTATAAACAAAGGAGCTATGAATTTTTGAAAAAAAATTGCTAACTTTGCCCCAAATTGACCTAGGATCTTCTTTTTTTTTTCAAAATTCGTGTAAAAATATCAGCTTTTCAAATATCGAAAAACCGATGCTCTACAATCAATTGTTAAAAAATTATTCTATTTGTTTATAAGGTAAAAATCTGAGTTCTTTTGCAACGTCATTTTGCAGGTCTGAAAATTAATTTTTTCGATATCTAACAAAGCATTTTGGTAAATCAAGTCTTTCCCTTTCAGGTGGAGGCCGTAGAATCATTGTATTTTGATTTCTCTGGACGTGGTAGGGTTGCAAAAAAAAGGTCTCTGGGATAAATTAATGCAATTTTGCAAAAACTATTTGACGAATCGATTTGAAATTTTTACCAGATATTAAGCACTATGAGAGTCAACTATTTACGCAAGGACAAAACAGTAGAGAATATTATTTAGGTATTATGCATAATACCTAAATAATATTCTCTAATCATGATAAAAGCAAATAAATAAAAGATAATTAATTGTAAAAACAGTAGATTGTTTTTTACACAAGATATTGTTTATTGAATAAAATTCCGCATTTTGCAATTATCTTAGCAACAATTAACTATATCGACATTTAACAACCGCCATTTTAAAGCTTTTTTAATTTCCTACAAAGTGATTCATTTGATTTATCTGTAAGATAGTTTACTTTTTACTGGCAGGTGAAAAAGTGTAAAAAAACACGTTTTTTCCATTTTTTTGCATTAAAATGGCTGTAAATAAACATATGCAGAAAATCGACCGCAGATTTTATATAGGTTTCATTTATTGACACCTATACTACCTAAAAATCGTGGTCTCTGCCTGGATGAGTCACAGTCCCGGCCAAAACCTCATTTCCCTGGATTAATGTGTTCTTTGGATATAATTGCTCCACCGAAGGAAGCATAACGTTCTCCAAAATATCAATTAAATCTACCATTACCCATGATACGCCACGCTACCAAAGATGTTTTAACTCCTAGATCGCTCAACCCTATCTCAATTTTGTGTAAAACCTTTCAAGCAAAGAATCGCCCATTATCTCTCCCACTTTGCTTCCACTCCGGGCCCAACTCCAAATACGCGTGTTGTCTATGCGCATGCCTCGCTTCTGGTTGGTATCCTGTCGCAAACCTTCGCGACGTTGTCAAAGATCAGAGACAAAAGCCGCTTAAAGCGGGGAATTTTGAAGTGGTCTAACGCAATAACGTTAAGCGATCAGAAAATGTAGAGAAAATGGTGACAGTCTGGCAACACCACTGGTTGCTCCAGTCAGTTGTTAGTGCCGGTTGAGATTTGATTGCGTTTGCGCTTTAAGAGCATAAAATCTTGTTGACAAACTCGAACTGACCCGACACTAGCAACGGTAAAGTTCGGCAGTTCCAGCATTGTTGTCTCGCTTTTTGAGGCGTGTTAATATTGCTCTCTCCGTTGAGATGTTTGAACGCTACACCAGGGCCATACACGCTTATCCATGCCCAAACATTAACAGAAAATCGCCCGGACCTGTTCCGCGGAGACACGTAGCGTTCGTGAAACCTGGTATTTGCAGGACGGTACACCCGAATATGTCCGTCATTATAAGACTGAAAAACTTTTTCAACGGTAAACACAACATTATTCCAAAACTCCAACGGGCGATAGACATAATTTAAACAAAATAGAATGCGGGCTTGCTTATGTTCTTCTGTTAATATGGTCTTCTTGGCACATACATAGTTTTTTAATTCTGATTTTCTTATCCTTCGGCTAGCTGTTGACCTCGATGCTGGAAAATTTGTCATGGACACAGCGTCTACTGCTGTTTGAAACGAATTTTCCCTCAAATAGCCAAGGAGTGCTCCATCTTGAGCGAGATTTGAACTTCTCGGTCGGCCTGAATCGTCTTTTCTCTTTATGATACTTTCCTCCTCCCACCTTTTCTTCACACTCATAATGGAACTTTTATTTAAGTGATAATGGTTAGCAACTGCTCTGATAAACCATCCCTCTTCAATTTTAGAGAGAATTAGAATTTTTTCATGTTCAATTAATTTCAGCATTTTGAAAATATAACACAGATACTGACAAATAAATAAAGAATGATTTAATATAGCGAAAAACAGGTGTACAGAATTTTATTGCACAGAAGTGCACATACGTAAATATAATGAGTCGGTTGAAGCTTAAAATTAATTCTGGAGACAATATATTTGCACTTTTTGCAAAAATAGAGTAGGATAACTATACAAAATGCACAATTTTATTATACAAATTCGCTACTGAGTATAAAAAATATGTTTTCAAGAGAGTAGTTACATGCCTACGTATATGCAAAGTATTTGCCACAAATCTGAGATGAGGATTGTGGTGTAGATTTTGAAAAGTTTATTGCTGAGATATACGGGTGCGTCATTCTTTAACACACAGTAAACAATACTAATGAAATTGAGCTCCCATCTATGATGATATTAGGTAAATTATTCATTTTCAAATAAGAAGTGGTATGATGGGCACACCAGCCAAGAAAAACACATGAGTTTTGGAACTGTTCTAATCGATATGCCTCTCTTTCTGTTAGATAAGGATCATAAATGACAATAGCATTTTCAATTTTGGACAAAATTAACGAATTTGAAAGTCTTAACTTTGTCGCGGTTGACAGTATGCGTTTAAATTGATAACAGTTTTAAGTTTAGTGAAAGAAGATTGAACTACTTTGATTATACGTTCTTCGATAAATGATAAATTGACAGTAACGTCAAGATATCGCACGGCATTTTATTTTTAGTGTTAATGTGCTCATCGCATATAGATAGTTGCATAAGTTTGTCTTAAGCATTCCTGGTAGATCTCAAAGATATATCAACGGTTCTACCGCAGTTAAATTTTGTACCCTGTCTATCTAATCGTATGGATATATTAAGACGATCTCCATGCAAAATTTTCATACAATACAAACATGTGATATTCTATGTCAGTCGAAACACTGTTATAGCTAGAATTGTGATCTGCAGAGTATTTCCGTACGTACTTACAAATCAACTAACGGACAGCAATTGTAGAACTCAATCTAAAAATGATTTTTTAGAGTAAAATATTCCCTTTTCAAAGAGCTACAACTAAAATCGATTCCTTGCAGAAGTTATCCAATTAAAAATTATTTTTGTCCGCGAATCTGAGCACTGCCGTGAGGAGCGAGAAAGAGCGAACATTCAGAGGGATGTGCAAAATTGTCCAGTCAGTGAAGACATTTAACCTGTGATAATTACAAAAGTTTTTAAATTTTGAGAAATGTTTGAGTAAGACATAAAAACAATAAAAATTCATTTTTGCTGTTGTTTGCAAAGTCCGGAACATTGTTAAAATTGCAAAAAAAAGTAATTTTATAATAATTTGCAGAAAAAAATCCAAAAGAGCAGGAAAGTTGTAAAACTGTTTTTCGTGGTATATCACAAATATCGAGATTTGCCGAAAACTTGAGAATGCGCAACATACACATTTTTCAAAAATTAATATTTTTGTAAATAATTCGAAAACAAAAATCTCAAAAATGCATCAAATTGCTGTGAAAGTCTTATAGTCTATGTAATGAAGGCGAAAATAGTGTAAATATTTCGTACAGAGACGAGATTACCTTTCCCCCCGTTTTCGAGGGTGCTGAACACGATGGAAGTTTTGAGAGAAGTTTTTGACCGCTGCAACCCACTGAAACGGACAAAAACCACCCCTTTTATGGGAACCTCTTTATGTTTTCATATATAAACGGGTCTGGGGAGTGATTTATCGACGGCTTATATATATTTGAAATAAAATGGAAGGGGGTTATAGAGTAAATGGAATCCAGACAGCAGGCCTAGGGGGTTGATTAAACCCTCCCGGTGTCGCTGATCACGAGAAAAATATTTATTTTTAGCTCCAACCCCTCCTCATCCCTCAAACGGGCAGAAACCACCTCTCACTCACCAGAAAGCATACTATCCAGGATTTACAGGATTTTTGGCACATGATCGTTATTTCTTTGCATATCCCTTCATTTTTCACGGAAGAGAAGGTGGTAGCGGCCTTGGGGGTTGTTTCCTTCCAAGGGGTGCAAAATTCATTAATCGTATTTTTATCGTTATCAGCGCCTGCGAAAACGTACTGACGATTCAAAGGGTAATTTATTGAATTTTACACTTTTTGGAAGGGTTGAAGTAACCCGAGGTCGCTACCACCTTCTCTTCCGTGAAAAATGAAGGGATATGCATAGGAATAACGATCATGAGCCGAAAAACCTGTAAATCCTGGATAGGTGAGTGAGGGATGATTTCTGCCCGTTTGAGAGTTGGAGCAAAAAATGAATATTTTTCCCGTGATCAGCGACTTCGAAAACGGGAGATAAGCGTTTGAACCGAATCATTTGAAAAAAAAGATTTTCCACCCATCGGGAGGGTTTAATCAACCCCCTAGGCCTGCTCTCTGGATTACACTTACTCTAGAACCCCCTTCCATGTTATTTCAAGTATGATCTGTCGATAAATCACTCCCCAGACATATTATATTCATATTATATATGAAAACATAAAGGGATCCCCATAAAAGGGGTGATTTTTGGCCGTTTCAGGGGGTTGCGGCGGTCAAAAACTTCTCTCTCCACTTCCATCGTGTTCAGCACCCTCAAAAACGGGGGGAAAAGGTAATCTCGTCTTTGCACGAAATATTTACAAAAAACTCGTCAAATAATGCTTCATTGCATAGACTATTAATTACTGCCTCTAATAACTTCGTAAATTTGCTAAATTCTCTGTTGCATGGAATATAATTTTACATATCTTAACAGTGCAATATTTTCCTTATTCACTTTGTCTCTGTCCCAAAAATAACAAATGTCTATTTTCGTAAGGAATATTGTTTCAAACATTGTAATCAATTTGCTATACTTTTGCAATTATTTTGTAGTTCAAAAAGTGCAAAATAACTATTATTATTAATTTTGCAAGTTTCCGTTTCATATAAGTATTAGCGAACCTAATATAAGATGTAATAATTTGTATCTAATATTTGCTGACTAATTTTTAAATTTTTCTAATTTTTGGGACAGAGAAAAAGTGAATAATGTAAAGATTGTACTGTTCAGATGAGTAAAATTATGTTCCGTGCAACAAAAAATTTAGCAAATTTACGAAGTTGTTACAGGCAATAATTGAGATTTTCATAGCAGTTTGCTGCACTTTTGAGATTTTTGTCTTCGAGTTATTAACAAAAACATTAATTTTTGAAAAATATATATGCTGCTTATTCCCAAATTTTCAGCAAATCTCAATATTTGTGAAAAAACAGTTTTACAACTTTGCTGCTCTTTTGGATTTTTTTTCTGCAAATTATTGTAAAATTACGTTTTTTTGCAATTTTAACAATGCTCCGGACTTTGCAAACAGCAGAAAGTTTTGTTGCTTTTACACCTTAAAATCATTTCTCAAAATTTAAAAACTTTTCTAGTTATTAATAGGTTTTCGACTTTTAATGTCCTCACTGAATGGATTATCATAGGGAAATACAAATGTATACAACCATAAAAATATAAATAAAGCGGGGATATTAGGAAGCAGAGAAGCCATGTTAATAAAAATTTTCAAAAGTTTTTGTAAATATTGCGATGGCTTTTAACATCACTGTGTAAAGTATATTCAACTGGGAGATTTAGTTTAAATATTATTGAATTGTATACATTACATCAAAGGAAGAGATGAAAAACACGAAGCAAATTACGGCGAAATATACTTTACAAAAAGAAGTCCTTCAAGTAAACAGTTGATCAGTAAACATAAATGAGGCCTCCAAAAAGGAAGTGAAATAAAGTATTCTTTTCTACAAAAAGGATTCTATCTGAAAATAAATTATTATAATTCCTTTCCCATCCACTTCCTTAATTAAAAATTTTCAACTCAATACAATTTCCAATTCAATACAATTTCAAGAAAATTAACATACACTGAAAAAATGTAAGTAATCTCACAATTACGTCATCAGTTATTATGGCAATTATCTGTTCTGTTTGTTTAAACTTTGTATAATTCTACACATTTTCTAATTTGTCTCTAAAAAACTAATTTTAAAATTCAATTTTGCAATTATTTTAAATAAATAAAGTACCATCAATACGGACAAGAATTTTACAAAAACAGTTTTTTGAGTGTATATTTTAAATATAATTAAGTACTTTTTTTTCTCATTTACAACTAAGAATTGAAAGACAAAATCTCAAATTTCCAGTTTTAGTTAAAAATTACCCTTTTCATAATGGCGTGTCGGTAGTTACAGAGGGGAAAGTGAGGCACACCAATCACAATCTTCTTATTCCAGAGAAGTCAGAATTTTTCTGTGAAAAAATCCCCTGATAAAAAGTTTTATAGAGGATCAAAGGTCATAAAAACCAGTATTTCGTCATCTATTAGATCTACGACAAAAATAGCTATTTAAATTGTCTAAAAAAGGTTCAGTAACCATTCCGGTGATATTTAAATGATGATGTCTATCTATACCGGGAGTCAACGAGATCACTATCCAGCTGTAATTTATTTATTTTTTAAGGATTGAGATTATACCTATACTTAACAGGTATTATATGTTATCAAAACGATATTCTTTCATCTATCTGTCAAATTTTACGACTTCGGGTTTCATCTGATTGATTTTTAAATGAGATTTCTTATATATTTGTGCATTTTAAGACTTAGATGCCATTTTACATATGAAGTACTGTTCACTGTTTACGTCATTTTTAAATTTTTAGATCCAATTTTAATTTTTGCGCTATGGCATGATCCCCCTGCAATTGTAAAGACTCTATATTATCTTTACAAGCAATCACTGGGTGTGACATCATATCAGTCCATTCAATAAGGGTAAAGCGAAGACCTTAGAAATGTTAGAAAAACGTGACAATTTAAGAAATTCCACGGAGGATTTTAAGATAAAGAAATGTTCGCTACAATTAATTTTTGTTAATGGAGTACGCTTTCTTCTGGCGATGTATGTTGCTTCTCTTAATGTGGTATCAGCTGATACATTCAGATATTATTGTTTTGCTGTATCAACACGGCTTAATAAGGTGGTGAAATTATCTACCCTTCTATCAACATCTAGAGTTGTTCAACAACATTCCCAATAAATAATTTTGGTCTCTTAAATATCTTCAAGGGTGCTATAAAACTATTTATAGGGCAAATTTAGGGCTATTTTATAAGGCATTTGCCTTGAAAAATCCATTTTGTTCTAACAATCATAAAGTAGCTTCTAGACTAAAAGAGCCCTCTCTTATGAAGGTTATTAAGATCTTTTTTAAATTCTCTCATAAAACTCTTTAGAGTGACATAGTGCCACTCTTGAAAAACCTTGTCTGGGCCTTTTTAAAACATTTATCAAAACCTATTTTAAAGCCAGATAGACTTTTTCATGATCTTTCTGCATTTATAGAAAACACATAGAAGGCTACCTTAAAACTGTTCTTTAAAACCCTTATAACTCGATATCAGGAGTGAAAAGTTGTAAAATGTTCGTGAAGAAATCCTTAATTTTAAAAATTACATTTATTTTTTCTAAACTGATTTAAGCAAACACTGGACCAATGCGAAGATAAAATCAACTTGAAACTTATAAAAGTAGAGTGCTACACAGTTTATACCTCATCTATATAAGACCGATTTAAAAAAGCCAAAAGATATCAGTTGAATGAAAAACGATTTCAAGTCAATGGCAGTTTATCGCTAAAACTACAAAAAATAGGCCCAAAAAATAAGTGCGTCCCGAAATAACAATGATTACTCAATATCCATGAAAAATTAGAAAAAAATTAGACAAAATTCTTGGATGTACAAGTACATAGAACCAATTTTCATGATATTTTATTTTTTTTGTTTAATGATACAGCTATATAAAAAAGTGGTCTAGCCTGCGGATCAGGCCAATGTATCCTTATGTATTTAGACTTGCTGAAACCGTATCCGAAGTCAGAATTGTCAAATTGGCTCGTTTTTCACCTCTAACCCCAAGAAAACACCCCCCTCAAAAAAAAAAATCGTCTGTTCGGCTGTTCGGTGGACCATATCAGTTTATTCTTATGTATTTGTATATCAGTATATCCTTATGATTGTGAAACAGAATCTGAAGTCAGAATTGTCAGATTCGCTCGGTTTTACCCCCTAACCCCAAAAAAACATCCCCAAAACAAAAAAAGTGGACTTGGCTTGCGGACCAGAGCAGTTTATCCGTATACATTTGGACCCACTAAAACCGAATCCGAAGTTAGAATTGTTAGATTGGCTCGTTTTTCACCCCTAACCCCCAAAAAACGCCCCCCCTCTCAAAATGACCGGTTTGGGGGACCATACCAGTGTATCCTTATATTTGGAAAAGATACGTTGGTCTGAAAAACTGAAAAACGTGCCAATCTGACAATTCTGACTTCGGATTTGGTTTCAGCGGGTCCAAGTACATAAGGATACACTGGTCTGGTCCGCAGAGAAGACCACTTTTTTTGTGTGTCTATGTCATTAAACAAAAAAAGTAAAATTCTTGTAAAAAAAAATTCTGCCATGAATGACTTTAAATATCATGGAAATTGGTTCTATATGCATCCAAGAATGTGGAAAAAAAATCAACTTTGATTTAAATTTTCAGTCGATTTTTGTGATTGTATCTTAATTGAAAATGAAATTGAAAATTGTTAATAATGTAAAATTGACCTTGAATACTTTTATAACAAGAATAGTAGATTGTAATACAAGTGTGGCAAGGGATTCATTGCAAAACGATGTATGAAAGTAGGAACACTCGCTGCGCTCGTGTTCCTATTATACGAGTTTTGCAATGAAGCTTGACACATGTGTGTTACATACTATTTTTTCTACGGCTGTGAAGTTATTTCCCTTTTTTAAAGTCTTTCCAAAATTTTAAATTTGCTGCCTGTCAGATTTTATTTAAAGTGACATTTCCCGCAGTCATTCTGAAGTTAGAAAATTTGACTATGTAATTGCAATTCGTGTGTAATTAATGTACATTTATAGAATTTAATTTTTATTACCAGTAAGTAATATAAAATTCTTTAAGGTAAACACACTATTTTATTCCGGTGTGTGAAGATGTAATGAAGGCGTATGGTAAATTCTTTGCCGCACGGCGTGCGGCAAAGTGATATTTTCTGCAGTCATTTTGAAGTTAGAAAATTTGACTTTCAGCACAATCGTAGAAAAAATATTTTTTGACACATTGTTTAAGATGACCAAATAGAGGCCCACAGAAAAAGTATGCTTGCTGGGAGTTTTTATACAGATTTGCCATACTTTTCTCTAAAATCCCTGAAGTATTATATCTACTATACATTAGCCGGAAAAGGAGGAGAACGATGAATTGAACTATCAAGTGGCACATGTCATTGAGCGACGACATTGATACCCCTCCAAATTTAAAAGCCAATAGGATCTTGTCGCACACACTGATACCGTGCTCATGCATCTTCCCTTCCCGGCTAATGTATAGTAATCTTTAATTGATTTGTAACAATGAGAGTATTATCCTTACGTTTAAAAGTAAGCAGGTGAAGGTGATTAAATTGATTTAGTCTCTACGTACATTGAAATTACCCAGGAAGAAAAAAAATCTCTTTTAATGACCTCTAATGTTAAACTTTATGATTTAAGTAACTATGTTGTGAATATTTATAATAAATAAGAAAATATTTTTTATAATAATTTTGTCTACTTTTAGGCACAACTGTTTAAAATAATGTTACTTTTAAGCACATCTAAGTAAAATTCTGTCACAAAAATTAAAATTACAATCAAGAAGTCACTATTAATAAACGGTTGTAGAAAACATATTCAAAGTGACAAAATATTACTATTAAATCTATAGTTCTAGCATATGAAGGCAATATAGTTGCGGACAATTTCAATAACATTATTCCCTATCTAATGGTAGCAAGGCACATTTCAGGATGATATAAATGAATCATAAACACGGAACGCGAAATCGTTGATTGAATAAGTCAGCAGTAATGGGTTTATTTTGCTCGCTACCAATAAAACGAATTGATTAAATGAACACTAAAAAGTGTTCAGTTTATGTTATTTCTTTATTGGTTTACACTAGCACATTTACGGTTTTATTTAAGAAATATGGATTATCTTTCGATCGATAAAATTATTTAACTCTTTCAAGGGCAAGGAATTTGGGTTAAAAAGCCCTAGAGTGGCATGATTCTTTATTAGTTTATACTAAATGCATGTGGTTGAGTGGATAAGATCATAGTTCCTCATATTCTGGGGTACAGCTATTTAATAGATATATCATTAAATTTAATTTTGCCAACATATTTTATTCAAGAAAATTAATTATTATTATTATTATTGTTATTAGTATTACTTGATTGAGTGGTACTTATTGTAAACCGCTGCTTCACTAGATGTAATTTCTTCCTGGTACAACTTATGTACCAGCGCCCTTGAAAGAGATTTTGTCTGTTAGCTAAAGTCAGAGAATGTTGATAAAAAGAAATTTTAAATTTTTTATTGCAAAATGCATTGTTTCGTCAAGATTAAGTAGTAGTACTTTTCATTTTTAAAGAAAATGCATAAATTGTTTTTATTTACGGAATTAAACTTCAGGATGAAAGTTATGTTTTGAGGCAAGGTTATGAAATATATTTATTTTTATAAAGACTTATTTTATGAGCATAAATCAACAATGTGCTACTATATGTTGATCTATAACTGTGGCATTTTCCAACTTTCTCGAAATTTCTTTGTTTTTAAAAACATGTCTACTTTTTTTGCACGCAGTATAGCACGCATTTCCACATACATATAAAAGATACTGTTAATATACCATTACTTTTTAGATATGTCAGTATCAACTCCCCAGGATACAATATTATATACCTTATGTCTATAGGCTAGCTGGTAACATATAACTAAAATCCTTCGTTATCAAGATTTTATATCATTTCAAATACCGCGTAAAGAGCTGAACTTACTTTTCCACAAAGTCAATATGGTCGCCCCACAGTGTAAATGTGTATCTAGAAATGTATTAGCCTCAGATAATGTAACTTTGTTTTCTGTTTCAAAATTCAGAACTGATAGTATCTGAATATTAAAAATTAATTGTACTGTCTTACTTTCATTTAGAATTAATTATTGTGTATGTCCATGCATTTGATTCATCGCAAGCACAATTTACCTTTAAAGTGAATGAATGGTGTGGAACATTTACATTTACATATATCATATAAAGAAGAGGTCCCAAAACTGAACCCTGTGGACGCCTAGATCTATATATTTTGTAGAAGATTTAGCATTTTTATATTTTACTACCATTTTATTATTTTACAGACAGGACCGCATCCACATTAATATATCCCCCTTACTCCTATATCAGAACTTGCCAAGAATGTCTATATTCATAGTGTAAAATCTCGAGACATTAATAGTATGACTTTACTTCCATGGAGGTTCTTAATTTCAAGAACTTTTGTAATTGAGATTTATTGAAATACTTGCAAACAGATATTTTCTTTATTGGAAATATTGAAGTTTCGAGAAATTTTTTTCTAGTGTTAATACAATCAATAGGTACTCTTTTATACAAAATAGCGTAAGTTATTTTTTTTTTAAGCGTTCGGGGATGCCACTTGAGTATTTTGCCAAGTTGGCGGAGTCAGCGGGGGTTAGCGTTAGCCGTCGTCTTTGTGAAAAGTTCAAATGCAAATATAACATGAACAGGTGATGCTACTACCATAATAGACCTTTTCTGTTCAGCACTAAATTCTCTAAAAATTCCTTAACATGCTTATTTTCTTATACGACTGGAAAAAGTATCTTTTGCGAATCACCTAAAATTGATCGTACATTAAAATTTCGAATAGCAATCTTGTAGGGCACATTATCTCCTAAATCTCCCAAACTATTCATCGGAAATTCAAGAATGTTATTATCTATTTCGTAAAGCACTATAATCTCTATTTACAACTTTGCAGTTACATATTTTAGATGCAGTTATATATTAAAAACTATTCTCTTAATAACCTTTGACAAAGTGTTGCTCGTAAACTATTAGTCTTACAAAATGGTGGTTTGTAATAAGAATTTTAAAAAATGTAGTGATCTACAAGATTCCTATTTGACATTTTCAAATCAACACGATCAACAGTTTACGAAATATTTCACAAAAACCACTTTTTGTAAGCTTTGGCGAGCTCTAACTTGTAAACAGTTAATTCTACCAAAATGAGTCTGTTAAGAAATTTGTAGATAATTTAGTTCTGAACAAAAAAGATCTTCACAATTTTTGTCGCAGCTTCAACTTGCCAAAATACTCGGAAGTCACCCCCGAATACTTAAAAAAGAGACAAAAATTACTTGCACTATTTTTTGCATTACGAATCCACTTTTCTACTTATTTCTACTTATTGATTGGACTACGTGTACATAATATTAAACTAGGACAAAATATTGTAATTTGCTCCATTTTTGCCTGGATACTTACATTCTAAGAATATTGCAGTAACACGCAGGTGAAAATAATCAATTTAATAAAATTGCAATTATTATAAACATAATAAACACTATGTTATCCTATTTCCTAAAAGTGTTTTGAACCGGCAAAGTTATAAATACTGAAGGCAACCTAACAATAATTCAACAACTGACACAAATATGCGGTTCGCGTGTTTTCCTTAGTAATTCACAACTGCTATAATTCTTTTTCTATTATTGATTTAACAACACCATATGACCGCATTACTGGGGCACGGGTAAAGGTAGGTCGCTCGATAATAGAGTTCCAGCTATTTCTGAATAATTTACTACCCTTTTCGTTTACAGTGTATAATAGTCGATTTGTAGTAAATTCCTCCGGTACTCATAAAAATAATTGCCAAAAATCAAAGCAATTTAACTGACTTTATAAAATTTAAAAGAAATTCGATCGGTACGTTTTTTTTT
This sequence comes from Rutpela maculata, assembly GCA_936432065.2. Taxonomy (NCBI): domain Eukaryota; kingdom Metazoa; phylum Arthropoda; class Insecta; order Coleoptera; family Cerambycidae; genus Rutpela; species Rutpela maculata. The sequence goes on from OW386285.2 coordinate 42,146,191, forward strand.
GTACATATATTTGTTCAATGATTACTTTGGCGTAGCTTAAGCGATTTCTGTCATACCTACTGCAAACTGTAGGCTATGGTCCGGCGGTGGTCCCACACTAAATTTATCAAATTACATCTAGTGTAAGGTGAACAAAAATTGGAAACAATTTTTTTATATTACGAGCATATTCGAAGATTTGGCTGAGCCGCCGGTGATACTAATTAAAATTTAGTTCTCGATTTATAATAATGATAATTTTTCACAAACAACAGGGCATTATTATAACTTCCTACCATGTCATATACCATTTCGCGACGAAGGGGAGTCTTGCATGGAGGTGAATCAGCCGAAGAATGTTCTCTGCAACAACAGTATGAACTTTTTATTGAGTCCGTTGAACCATTTTCTTTTATAAACAAATTATACAGTATGCTCTCGCTCAAGTCGTTGTTTTCAATGCTGTTAATGGTGACGAATTCATTGCATGATAGTTTTAAATTGAGATGCGACAATGCCAGAAAATTTTTTGTAGATTTACGTGAAACCTGGTACAATGGCGGAAACCAAAAAGTAAACGACTATTTTATATTATGTACTGTGTACTAAAAGTATATTATAACGAACTAAAGGGAGGTTATGATGTATTATTTATTTATGCTCCAGGTAGAGACCTTGAAATACGTGAAACTAGAATTTTTTATTAACCGCCTTCAAAAAATATCTCTAAAAAGTAAGAAATAAAATTTCACTCAGTTTTACAAATACCTGTCTACCTATTAGTGGGAAGTAGCAAGGAACTGTACCTTATTACCAAATATCGATTTGAAGGCGGTGCAAAACGTATTTTTAAAATTTTTTTTTCGCACCAACTTCAAATTAATATTTGGTAATAAGGTACAGTTCCTTGCTACTTCCCACTAATAGGTTGACAGATATTTGTAAAATTGGTTGAAATTGAGTAAAATTTTATTTCTTACTTTTAGCGATATTTTCTGAAGGAAGTTCGATTTTTCTATTTTCTAATATACCTATTATATGTTATTTACCAATTAAGTTTAAGATTGTTAGCCATGAGATATGGTATAGTAGTCAAAAAATATTAAAAAACGAACTCCCGTCTGATCATTTTGGGGCAGAGGTTTCTTTCGTATTTAAATATATTTTTTTTACAGAACCTTAGCTACCGGTTCATAAACATGTATTCATGAATCCATTACACCTTCAACGAAATCCTCCCACCAAATAACTCTCCAGCATCGTATTCCCCCGAATTTCCTCATCGTCGTATCCTCCCAATTCTACCAATTTTCTTCTGGTCACATCAATCACAGAGGGGATGCTATGAAATGGTGACCAGGGAAGACCAAATGACAAGCAATTTTCTTCTAGTCACATCAATCACAGAGGGGATGGGTGACCAGGGAAGACCAAATGACAAGCAAGAAAGAGGACGCCCTGTAAAATGGTTGATGTCACCAAAGTACTGATAAGAAAGAAATATGCAGATATATAGAAGACTGCTCTAAGTCTTCAGGCAGAAAGTGAATATGAAGACATTGTTGAACTTTTTGAAAATAAAAGTTACTACTCAAAAGTTCAATTACGTTATCATGTTCTTTTACGAGTTTTTTCCATGATGGAATCCGGCCTTTGGATTCAGCAAATTTCTTCATCCCACACTGGACAACTCTCCTTTCAAAATAACTGCACTCGATTTTGACATAGCGTAGTTGTTAAACGTCTGCAGGTCATTTTTCCTGCAATTCTGCATTAAATTTTCTCATTAAAGAAGCCTTTGGTACAATAGATATACTGTTCATCCTAAAACCACCTGCCTTATACAAAAATGACGGGAGGAAATCAGGCGGAATGACCCTTTCATGCCAACAAGAATCCGGCAATGAATGTTAGATATGAAATTGTGACCTACGAGCCTCGGCTTGCAAACTGTATTTTCGACCAAAAAAGTGCACTTATGACCCTTGGTATATAAATAACTATTAATTTGTACTAGATGCACGAAAAGTCAAAATACAAATATTATATTTGACAAGTTGGGACTTGCCGCGAAATATAAACGTCACTTATGACTTTTCGTTTAATTAGTAGAAATTAAATAATTTTAATTGAATTGTAATTTAATACGATCGTTCAAAAACAGTATAAACAACGCGAAAGTTAAGGGTTGTACCGGTTTCTGGCAAGACTGGAGAGCATTGCCGTCAACCGGTAAACATCCCTTACCGTCCTTAATACTTAATATTGTAATATGTTGCAACCCCTTAAGATTTAAGGTTATGTTGGTTGCACTGAAAAGTAGGCACAGAATTCAGTAGTTCGGATGTCTGAATGTGGAAAGAACTTACTAGAAAGTCTAGAGTGATGACATATCTGTTCTGGAACTGTCTAGAGTATGGTGACGTCATCAGAGAAGCTTCTAGATCTGTCATCTTTAGGTATATAAGGCATGGAGTAAACCAAAAAGAGAGAAGTTAGAGCAGTACTAATTGTCAGTTGAAATGGTCAGAGAGTAAACACAGTGATAAAGTGACTAAATAACTGAATTGTAGTACACAGTGTATTATTAGCCAAGAAATTATTGTTGTAATTAAGTAAGTTAATAAATTAGTATTTAGTGTTACCCTGGTTGTTTACAAAAAGGGTGTAAGCACGTCACAATTGGTGTCAGAAGCGGAATTATAACAGAAGATTTCTGGACTGTTCAAGAAGAGGCTTCTACAGTGTTCTTCTCGGGAATTAGTGGTGACACGGAGGATTAACTTACGGGACATTGTTTAAGGACTATTTTTGGACTCAAAACTGTGAAAAAGTGCGTTTTCGGGAAAGTGACAGAGACATTGAAAAAGACTCATTTGTGCTAGTGCGTGAAAATTACTAGAACTTTTTTATTTGGACGTTAGTGGAGATTAGTAAATTCTCTGAACTGGATAGTGACAAAAGACTCTGGATAAGACTTTTTCGTGCTATTTCGAGATTTGTCTGGAAAGTTCCATTACCGATATTGACGTGACAGTTAAATTTATTTTATTTTCATCGTATGCCCGTAACAACAAGAAGTATGGCATCCGATAAACAAATACAGGACTTATTCGAACAATTCCAAAAAATGATGGCACAGCAACGGCAGGAAGAAAAAGAAGAACAGGAGAGAAAACGTCAAGAAGAGCGAGATGAATTAAAGAAAATTATGGAAGACCAGGAAAAAAGACGTCAAGAAGAACAAGAAACAAAACGTCAAGAAGAAAAGGAAGAGCAAGAAAAACGACGTCAGGATGAAGAAAGAAGACGCCAAGAAGAAAAGGAAGAGCAAGAAAAACGACGTCAGGATGAAGAAAGAAGACGTCAGAAAGAAAAAGAAGAACAAGAAAGAAGACGTCAAGAAGAAAGAGACGAACTAAAGAAAATGATGGAAAATCTGGAAATAAGACGCCAACAAGAAAAAGAGGAACAAGAAAGACAGCGTCAAGAAGAAAAACAGGAGCAAGAAAGACGTCAGGAAGAATGAAGGAAAATTCTGAGCGAACAAATCAAAATACAACAGGACGCTATAATTTGTGGCAATGAAGTACTAAAATGTGAAGTCAAAGAAGAGATACACAAGGTCGAAGACAAAGTAGGTGTGGTCGAGCCAGAAGTTAGTCAAATCAAAGGAAAAATGAATGAGGAAGGAGAGGTAGAGCGCCTTAAACGTCAATTGAGAGAAAAAGGAGGCCAGTTAGTAACATCATCGGGTCCTCGATTAAAACCTCCTTCTTTTGACGGCCAAAGTTCCTGCACGACGTACAAGAGGCAGTTTGAGGCAGCAGCTTGTGCGAACAACTGGGATAATGAGGAAAAGGCTATGGCATTAGTTCTGGCGTTAAGGGGCCAGGCCTCAGAGTTGCTTTAGACTATCCCAGTTGATAAACAAAGGGACTTCAAAGTTTTGGAAGCTGCATTGGACCTGAGATATGGCGACCAACACCTCGCCCAAGTATACCAGGCTCAACTGAAATCACGGACACAAAAGGCTGGGGAAAGCTTACAAGAATTCGAAGCTGCGATAGAGAGACTGGCACACCTGGCATATCCGAGTGCTCCAAGAGAATTCCAAGAACAATTAGCCGTCGGGTCCTTCTTAGATGGCATAGGGGACGAAGAGGTCAGGCGAGCTCTGAGGCTGACGAGACACCAAAGTAGTAGCGAAGCTTTGGTGCGTGCTCTCGAAGTAGAGGCTGCTTATAAGGACACCCCACGGTCAAGAGTGCATGCTGTGACAATCGAAGAGTCAAACTCGGACAAAAAGAGCTTGGAGACTATACTGGCTTTACTGACAGACATGCACAAAAAGATGAATTCTCCTGAGAAGCTGGACAAACCACAAAGTAGTGAAAAACCAAACGGACGTATCCAGTGCTATCAGTGCGGCAAGTAGGGCATATTAAGAGAGATTGTCGACAACAAAGCCCGGAGAAGGTAAATGCCGCAGTTGTCGAAGAGTCGTATTGGGACAAAAAGAATCTGGAGACTTTACTGAGAGACTTGCACAGAATGGTAAAGCAATTGCTGGAGAGTTTTTCAGGGAAGCAAAGTAAGCAACCAAGCAGTGGGGAGCCAAGTGGGGGTATTCGATGTTATAGCTGTGGAAAATTAGGGCATGTAAGACGAGATTGTCAACAGTGGAACCCAGAGGTTGTACATGCCACTGGAGAAGTGCTGGCTGGTGAAAGTGATGCCCCCAGGGAAATAAAGGTTTGCCAGCTTCGAAGAATCTCAAGTAGTTTACCATCACAAGCTGTGTAAGCGAAACGAAAGAGATTCCAGAGAATTGGACAAAGGAAGCTTTAAGACAAGAGCAACTGGACGATACAGAAATTGGACCTATGTTGAAAGCAGTAGAAAGAGGAACACGCCCAGAGTGGAAGGATGTTTCAGACAAAGGAGTGGGGCTGAAGGCTTTATGGTCACAATGGAGTTCACTTACGGTTGTAGACGGGCTGTTGAGGAGAGCATGGGAAAGCCCGGATGGGAAGCAAGTTGCCATGCGTTTAGTGATTCCCAGGTGTCGTGTACCAGAAGTACTCCAAAAAGCGCACAATGAAACATCCGGCGGACACCAAGGAGTAAACAAGACGTTGAGTAAAGTACGAGAACGATCCTATTGGGTCAATAGTCGCCAGGATGTGGAGGCTTGGTGTCGAAAATGCAAGAATTGTGCTGCCAATAAGGAACCATTATCCGAGAGCAACTATGTGAATGAAAGACGAAAACTGCTAAAGAATGACCGGGAACAGATTACCAAAACTGGTAACCGAATGAAGGCTCGTTATGATCGGAATGCCAGTACAGGAGGATTCAAGGTGGGAGATCGGGTCTGGCTGTACAACCCACAGCGGAAAGAATGGAAGTTCCCGAAGCTTCAACCACCTTGGGAAGGACCGTATTCAGTCATTACCCGAATTAATGATGTCGTCTATCGGATCCAACGAAGTAAAAAGTCCAAGATGAAGATCGTACACTTGGATAGACTGGCGAAGTATGTGAAGGAAACTGAATTGCCTGACCGGGACGTTCAGGCTTAAGGAGGGAGCAGTGTAATATGTTGCAACCCCTTAAGATTTAAGGTTATGTTGGTTGCACTGAAAAGTAGGCACAGAATTCAGTAGTTCGGATGTCTGAATGTGGAAAGAACTTACTAGAAAGTCTAGAGTGATGACATATCTGTTCTGGAACTGTCTAGATTATGGTGACGTCATCAGAGAAGCTTCTAGATCTGTCATCTTTAGGTATATAAGGCATGGAGTAAACCAAAAAGAGAGAAGTTAGTGCAGTACTAATTGTCAGTTGAAATGGTCAGAGAGTAAACACAGTGATAAAGTGACTAAATAACTGAATTGTAGTACACAGTGTATTATTAGCCAAGAAATTATTGTTGTAATTAAGTAAGTTAATAAATTAGTGTTTAGTGTTACCCTGGTTGTTATAATTTCCGAACCCACGATACAGGGTGTTTACAAAAAGGGTGTAAGCACGTCACAATATACTATAACAGTTGCCAAAATGTTATATAATTTGCTGTCACAAATCACAATTACAGAATTTTTTCCTAGGCTATCAAGTTGGATTTAGAATTTGATATCTTATAGATTTCACATTAGCCACATGTTTTATAAATTGTAGATATTGTACATCTGCTTCAGCTGTCATATCTCTCACTAAAAGGATGATGTGATATATTTGTTTACGTTTAAAATTTCATAAAGCCATTCTAATCTTTATGTATGAACACAATTCCACCCTAGTCGTGATTCAAAAAACTATTTCTACACAATTTAAGTAACTATTGTAAATTGAAGAAACCTCTCTTATATAAAGTACATACAGTCAGTATGAACAATTTTATTAACAATATTATTATAAATTATCACTGTTATCTTATATATTTATGACGACCAAGAAAGAAATGATAAAAAACTCATAAAGAATCTAGTAATAATTTTTACTCGTTGCATTAACTACTATTTATCATTTTAAGCTAAATACATTATAAATCCAAAGGATGCCACTTATTGGTTTTTTGCAGTTGTCTTACATATTTGTGTCATTAAAAATAATTCAATTTTATATTGTATCAGAATAAGCTTTAGTTAACATTAAGTGGACAGGTTTCTTTTTATTTAACTTTAAAGAACATAGAATATATGGGGTCAACTGGGCGAACGCGTTTGCTCCTATGAAAAGAAACATAGGAATTGATACTTTAAAATAAATTAGTTTGCTTTCTTCTACTATAGCAACATACTACTGTGGTCAACAGTATGCCTTAAATAAAAAGTTACATTTCTCTATAATTATCCCTAGTAGGTTGAAATTTCATAATTGAAAAACGAACTATACATATATACGAAACTTTTTATTTGAACTTTTAGCTAACTCACACTGGGTTGAATTCCAAAAAACCCAATATTCAAAATTTTCTTATTTATTTCTGTACTTAAGGACCTGCAAAGTTAATACTCCAAACCTTTCCAAAATTATCAACAATCACCCCCAGTAAGTTTTAGTGGGGAAATGCCATCACCTAACTGAGCGAAGAAGGTATGACAGAATTTGTGTGTTTAGGGATATGTTTAATTTGTGTTATTTTGATTTTTGAACTGAGAAATTACGTAGCAACATTAATTTGAAATCCAAAAGTATGTAAAATAGTACATACTCGATGTCAACTTACATATGGCCACTTTTTTAAGTATATTTTGAAGTTCTGAAGTTCTAACCGAATAATAGACCTTCGGGCATTTCCGGCAAGAAAACTTTATTGTGTCCTCTAGTACAATTATTTAGCTATTTAAATGCTAAGAGACCTTTTCCGCATATTTCCGAATGTTTGCAAAAACAAATTAAAATATTTTGACCCTGTTACGTCACGTTGCGTTGTTTACCTTTATGTTCTTCACTTCAAAAACTAACTATTAACCAACTATTAAGTTATAGTGTGTTAATTTATGTTTTCTTTTCAAAATGTTTTTCTGACATGAAGGTTCTTTAGAAACCAACAGGTTCTAGGGAATGCATACCGTACGTCTTCACGAAACATTCCCGTTCAAAAGATAAGAAACTATCGTCGGCACTATTCAGGCAAAACATTTTTAATAGGCTTATTCGGGCCCCTGACTCAGTAATTATATACATCAAGAATATATATCAAGGGCTCGTCCACTACCCAAGAGAAAAGTTAAATCATTTTGCGAGAAAGTTTTAGAAATATTATTATAGCACTAGAAGAAGTGGAGCCTCTGTGGATAATCTTTCACGCAACCTGAATCTGAAGATGAGGACACAGAAGAACTGGCATAATATTTTAGTGACACAGATGATTTAGAATTCAATTATTAATTTTTAATATAATTTTAATAAAAATCAAAATTTTTCTTTTTTCGACATTATATGTTTATTATAATTAATTAGTAGCCACTGTGCCACTTTTCAAACAGCTCATATGAATTGTGAGTTTTGGCCGCATTTGTGCGGCAGTGCCGCACCATATCTTAGTTAGGTCTGAATGCACCTGAAAGAGTATTATTATACTCTTCGCAAAAACGAAGAGTATATTGAATTTGATCGGCATATTTCTAAAACAGTAAATATCGGTCGTAGAGAAAAAATGTTCATATCATTATGTTAGTGAACGAATTCTGAACAACTTCCAAAATGCCCGTCTGTACGTCCGTTCGTCCATCCGCCACGTTTCTTGTAAGCACGATAACTTAAGAAAGAAAAGTCCGATTGTATTGAAATTGGAAAGTATGTTGGCGTTAGATAGAGGAAGAACCCTATTGTTTTTGAAAAAAATAAATCAGTAAATAAGAAATTTATTAATCATTTAAATTTAAAAACAAAATATTAATTTTTGTCACTTAAATGAAATCTTGCAAAATGTTATTCTTTATATATTTTTTTGTTTATACGGTTTACTAATATACATATTTCAAAATAATATATCTTGTCTGTTGGAATATAATTCTCGAATGATATACATTACAGACAATTTTTGTAGTAATGTGTGATGGTCCAATAGCTAAAGCTTTGCCTTGCAATCCGTTTTAGGCCCATGTCTGCAGCAATTTTAAACACACCGTTAATTTTAAATCCGCTCAAGCGGATGGTAGTTTTAACTTAGTTTTATTTTATTCATTATTGTTAAACCGAACCGGACCTGCCTCGTCCAGCCCCGCATTCACCACGGCGCTAGCGCCGTGGTTGTCTGGCTGGCTCCGGGGAAGACTTCGGGGAAATACATGGCTGTTCTATTTACCACAAATAAATATTTGTTGCTTGCCTGCTTGCTTGCCTTGCAATACAAAGTTCGTGTGTTCGAATCCCTGAGAGGACGGTTGTTTTTTTTTTTCATATATTTTTCATAACAAAGTTGGTATCACAAAATTTAGAATGTCCAAAAACTAACATTATTCACAAGAAAATTGCGAAGAGTATCCTATATAATGTGTAACAATTATATAAAAAGCTCAGTAAATCGGCGAAGAGTATAATACTTCCACTAGTTATCTTCATTTTTATATAAAGTTCGCTAAGCTTTTTACCACTTCTTTAACCAAACACATTTTTTTTTATGAAAACTGTTAAAGAAGATAAAGAGCCTGCTAGCCAGCATATGATTTTTTGTAATAATGGTGTACGATTTTTAAATGAGATGTAGAAAATGTTACACAGCTACAGTGACTTTAATGATCTTAATAAATGAAATACAAAAAATAAATAAAATAGTAAAGAATTAATATGACATTTTCTGTTGGCTGGTCATGATAGAACAACTACTTTCATACGATATAAATATATATTCAAGAAGGTGAAATTAGTCGGAAGAAAGTCCTAGGGAACGAGCTAATATAGTTTGGCATTTAATAGTCTGACTCGTAATTTTATCAAATACGTGTAAATCATTATAATATACAGCATCCTTAAAAACGATATTACTTCTTGGTTCTCACAATGTTGAATTTAAATTCTATTTTACGTTCTGATTATTATGCACAAAAACTGAATGAATAAAATTAACATTTTATCAACTCTCTCACAATAAAATGTAAAGAACATACAATATTCTTGATAACATTGATTTTTGTTCAAATGAAAATGACAAAGGTATTTAATAGCTTAACCTCTAATTTTATCAAATACCCATAAATCATTATAATATAACAGCATCCTTAGAAAACAAGTTTACTTCGTCGATCTCACAATGTTGAATTTAAGTTCTATTTATTTTACGTTCTAATTATTATACACAAAAAATGAATGAATAAAATTAGCATTTTATAGACTCTCTCATAATAAAATATAAAGAACATACAATATTCTTGATAATATTTATTTGCGTTCAATTGATTATGATAAAGTTTCATCTGTAGGACCTAGGAAATAATAAGGATTTCTATATTCGCAAACAATTGCGAGAATAAAAAATAAATTTCGAGATATCATGCAAAAATTTGCCTTCGTTCCATTTTTTGTTTTCAGCTGACCTAATATAATAATATAATAATATCAATCAATCAACTTACAAAATAGAAATGAATCGAATATAAACTCACCACCACATATAGTAGACATATACAGGGTGATTTCTAATTACGAAGCAATTCTTCAGGGTCAATAATGCATAGAAAATAAAATGGACTTTGTTATACAGTGTGTTTCACTTCTCGTGAAGACAACCCTGTATCTTTTTTTATTTGTCGCCCAATTCATTTCAAATTTTTATCAGCCGTACAACTCCATAAGGCGACATGTAAATGCCACCTAGAACTAAAACGCCGGCCTACTGCGATAAAATGAAAATCGCAATTTTCGAGAAATCATAGTAAGCTTAGAGATAGACAAAATTTTTGTTGATGAAAGTTGTTCGGAATCACTTGATCTGCCCCCCCTGTAAAATTTTGTGTAAATCGGAATATTTAAAAAAAAATTGTTTCACTTCTCGTGAAGAAACCCTTGTATCTTTTTTATTTGTGGCCGAATTCATTTCAAATTTTTATCAGCTATAGAACTCCATGAGAAGATTTTATCTAACACATAAAGAGAACTTTTTATAGCAAATGAAAGTCATGCACAATTTTTATTGAAATCATTTATTATTTAACTACACGTGTATGCAAAATTTCAGCTCGACTGGATAACGGTAAGTGGGTAAATTTGATACATACATACAAAATACATACATAGATACAGATTTCCCAGTATTATAAAACCATTAATAAAAAGAAAACCATATTACGTTTAAGTCGATGTGTAATAATAAAAAGTGGCCCTTTTAGCGTTTTATTGAATGCCGATTTTTGTTCACAACTTTTATTTGTTGGAAAAAATTCTCTTTAGGTGATAGATAAAATCGCCTTATGGAGTTGTGTATCTGATAATAGTTTGAGATGAATTTGGCCACAAGAAGTGAAATAAATTTTTCTTTTTGAAAATATTCCAATTTTCACAAAATTTTACAGGGGGGCATATCAAGTGATTCCGAGCAACTTTCATTAACAAAATTTTTGTCTATCTCTAAGCCTACTATGATTTCTCGAAAATTGCGATTTTCTTTTTATCACAGTAGGCCGGCGTTTTAGATTTAGGCGGCATTTATGTGTTGAATAAAGTCGTCTTATAGAGTTGTATGGCTTATAAAAATTTGAAAGGAATTCAGCCACAAATAAAAATGATACAGAGGTATCTTCGAGAGAAATGAAACACATTGTATATAAGTTATATCTTTTTGTATATTTATATTTAACAGTCTATTTAGCTTTCTGGTGCAGCTCTTATCATGTTGTTCTTCATATAACGCAAAAAGGAACATCAATTTACGTAAAGTCGTGTTAGTAAATCGATTTAGTACAATTTGTGGATAAACTTTCACATGACTTATTTTACACATATTAGTATTGTGAGTTGCCTATTTGGTAGATGCTCAGTTGTTTTTCTGATTTAATTTAATATGGCACTTTTGCGCAGTACTTAGAGTAGGGTGGAGGTTATTACTTGTAAGCAGCGTAGGCTGGAGATCATTTCCAACTTTCCAGCAGCATCAATAAGTTAAACTCAAATTTAAGATAATCGTTAGACACATACCGTGTCACTTTTATAATTATCTGAATTTACGTAGTGCATCCGACGAGAATAAGAGTTTTGTTATCGAAATCTTTTTGTATCTAATTAAATTTCTAGCTACTTATTTAACTCATTTATGGGAAATCCATTCAGTACATAGAAAATTAGAATTTAACCTAATAACACTTATTTTCGAGACAAGTATTTATCGAGTACCAATGTAATTGTTATAATATCGATCCAAATAAATTACAGTATTCAGGAGCTTCAAGTACTAAATGAAGTTTGGTAATGGTCAAAAATTAAATTAGCGACCGATGATCAACAACTTATAGTCCAATAAGTTCGAGTTCAGTAGACTCAGTTTTGGAGTTATTCAAGGTCAAAACGCGTAAAGCAAAACTGATAGCATTATCCAAGTTACCCAGGTGTTCCAGAGTAGTAAATATACGCCATGCCGCCATATTATGCCGTTTCCTGCGTTATATAAGAAAATTGGTAGGAGCTGAGGAGCCTCAGCAAAATTCATCCTTAAATATCCATTTTCAGGTAGTGAGTATATGCATTTTATTTAGTATTTATTGTGCTACGATCTGCTATTGCAAGATTTCAGTGAATTTTATCATTCTCATCAAGTATTCATGTATCGCAACTTATATATATATTTTACTTCCATATCTAGTGAAAATATAGTAACGATAAAAAGTTTTTGAAAATTTTTATTATTGAAATAGGCTTAGAATGTCATCAAACGTCGAGATTTTAAATTTGAACGAAAAAAAAATTTCTGTCTGTCTGTCGGTCTGTAACTTTTTTGTGCGCACGTTTACTCTTGAACCGTTTAAGATATTGACTTGAAATTTGGTAAACATATGTACTTTAACAGGATCTGGAACTAGATTTTTTTTCCATCTCATTCTGTCGAAGGGTTTGGGGGGTAAAATGGGGTAAATAGGGAAATTAAGCAGGTAAGAGTCCATAAAATTGGTATTTAGTGTATGTACAAGAACCAAAAGCCTCAAAATATTTTTTTGCTTCATCCCACTACCACCCTTCTATCACCACTCCTACCCCACTACCGTGTAGGATATCATTTTGTGAGTTTTTGGGGTAGACGATTTCAAATATTATAATATTAAAGTTCTATACACAATTATTTCCACATACAAAATGTTTTCGTTGTGAGAGACTTGGATAGAAAATCTGGATGTGGAAGTAGTGATTCCTTGGGCGCGGTTTTTACGTTTTTGTAACAACTTTTGATCTTTAATATTTAATAATAACTTTGATAATATTTTTACTTTTAAATAAATATTATTAACCATAGTAATATTTATTTAAATTGGATCATGTTACATATACAGTGTGTCCCACTTTTCACGGTAACACCTTTGTAGCTCAGTTATTAGTCACCCAATTTTAACCAAGTTTAGATGACAAAGATGACAAAGATCTTTATTATATCTTTTTTAAGTAAAACAAAACTTATTTCAGTCATTGGCGTGCATTTTTATTATGATGATTTTATATCTCTTTCGAGATATTATATTAGGCATTTTTTTGTTGAAAAACGAATGCAATATTATTGCTGTAGAACTGCTATATTCAGAATTTAACAACATTTTGATTTTTGGTTTTTGAATTACAGCCCACTTAAAATTACTTATTTTAAACATTAAATAACCAATAAATTGGTAACGAAATATTTTTCGAAAAATTCATTCTTTATTTTCTCTTTAAATTCAGTTTTTTTACTATCCCATATCATCGAAGCTTTCAAATTTCGAAGGCCAAGAATTTTCATTGAAAAATTTTGGGTCATCAGACCTGTAAATTATTCAGGCATTAAGGATTACCGAATTTGAAAGTGAATTTGTGTCTGCCTTATATCAGGCTTTTCCACAGCAGTTGGTTTTGCGATTAAAGAGGGTAGTTTATTATCAATTTTACTGTGGATGACGCTCTTCTTATTAACATCTATATTATTACTCCCCTTTTAATCAGGAAACAAACTAGTAGAGCAAATACCCGTGAAACTATTGTTTCTCTCTATAACTCATATATAAACTAGATCCACAAACACAGCTCCGCACAAGATCAGCTAGTCGTTCGCTGCCGTGTTTGTGATTTTATTGAAATATTTTTATTTATTACAAAAATCAGGTGTAAATAATTATAATTTTTCCAAAACCAACCACGAGTATAACAATATTTTGTCGTGAATTCAGTATTTGTTCTCTAGTACCGTGTCCTTTAACAAAGCATGCCTACTCAGAAGATATTTGCCAAAACAGACAATGTCGAGGTCTGGATAAAAGAATAGTGTTACATATTTTAACTCCCAGAGACTTCTGTAGGATTCCCCTCTAAATTCCATGAATAAGTAAGAGAAAACAATTAAGTTAGTTAGTTAGTTTGGCAATCATCCCAGAGATGGTGCCTGCGGTATCATATTCCAGAAACGTCGAGAATTAATAGTGCTGACGTCTAGCTGGAACATTGTAGATTGTGCTGGAATGTTGTAGAACGAATTATCTAAGACCATAAAAGGACAGTGAGTGGCCGCGCAGTTCAGTTCAGAGGACAGTTGAGTTCAGATAGGAGTTCAGAAGATCAAGAAGTGAACAAAGTAATAAAGTGACTGAATTATTGAATTATAGTACTCTGTGTTATATTAGTGACGTAATTATTTGTTGCAATTAGTAGGTAAGTTAATAAATTAGTGTTTAGTGTTACCCTGGTGTTATAATTTTCTGGATCTACGATAGAGGGTGTTTACAAAGGGGTGTAAAAACGTAACAATATGCACAATATACAGCATTATTTTATACATAACGTTTAGTTGCAACCCACACAATAGAATAACGAGCATGGAATGGTACTCAACGGAGTGGTGGTGGTTTTTATTGTCCTAATTATGATAACCTAGAACTTTAAACCGGAAACCATGTTTGCACAACTTGCCCTTAAAATATTAGTATCCGTGTAAGATGCACAAGACGTTAATTGGTGAACGACCTGCATCTCATAGCACGATATTGTAGTAGTACAATTTACTAGCATCCATTGACCCGACCCATCAAGCACGTGCTATACTAACCTAAAATCGAAATATCGTGGCTTATAACTTATTCTATTAACCATAATAACTACCTACTATATTCAATTATCTATCATTATGGACAAAAAACGTGCCTCATTAAAGATTTAATTAACTTATTTCTATGTTAAAAAGAATAAACCGTTAATTAATCTAGGTATTTGGAAAACATTATGGTTAAATATGATACACACAGTTTATTAATAGATGACTAAATTTCTCATAGAATAGATAAGTGTATATACATATGCAATGGTTCTATCAATCGTTTTAATTGGTGAGATAGACTGGAATGATAACTTTTAAATATGAGCTACCAACCAAATATTTATAAACGATTTATTTGTCACCCCGCTGTAATGGGTTATCTTGGCAGAAAATATGTATTTCTCATGCTCGCAAAAAAATATACCGGATATTTCCATTGTTCTATTGGTAGTACATGTCCTACCCGTGTCAAATACCAGCTTTCTAGCTCCATTTTCCAATTTTCAACTTTTCATGTTGTTATGGAAAAATTGCCTACAAGTGTGATAACTCACATCTATTCTTAATTTCTAGCATAACCAGAAGGAGGTTATCAAAAGATTGCAATGATTTAAAATTAATATTTTTATAAATAGATTTTCTTGATTTTTTATACATTATCCTTTCTGCTGTTTCCGAAATACAATAAAAAATATTCTTTACTGTAACCATAGGCAATCAAAAAACGATTTACTTTAAAACATAGAGGTGTTAAATTTATATGACCTCGTGTTCACATTTTTATATTTGTTGTCTTCAAAGATTTAGCCACCTTTAAGCGGAGATAGAATGTGATTTTGAATCGAAATAGTGCATAAACTGCTTGTAGACAAAAAATCAGCTTTGTAGATTAATATTACGCAGCGGAAAATGCAAATCTTCTCCGCGAACTGCAATAGCCCGGAGCGCATATTCGGTCAAAAGTCTCGTTTTTTATGTTAGAGAAAAAAATTTAAAAAGCGTCGGAAAGCTCAATCAATTCTCTTTACATAAGCTGGCTACAAATTTTTCGAAAAAAATCGATAATTATCGAGATATTCGAGGAAATGTAAGAAATTACACGTTTTCCTATAGAGTGTATGTAAATTTTAAAAAAATAATTTTTCTCAGAAACCTTTGTTTCGAAGGGCCAAGATTAACGGAGCGTCAAAGTAGTACATGATATTAAGTGAACGTCATATATGAGATCGATTTGAGTTAATTGCCGATTAATTACGGTGACAAAATGGAGAAATTTTACCGAAAAAAAGAAAAAAGTCCCAAATCCCGCCCCCTCTAATTCCTTCATTTTTGTCGGAATTAAAAAAATAAAAAAAATAGTTTTTAACAAATTTAATTCTATTTAAGGTAACTAGAGTAATCTTTTGGCGTAGGAACCAAGATTAAAAAGTTGCCAACTGTAGAAGCTCAAAATTTGCGATTTTTTGCCGTACATAGCCAACATTTCAATAGTTATCTCCGAAACGAAAAAAAAAATCAAAATTCTGATGGTAGCAAAAGATTCGGAACGGAAAATACTCGTTTGACTTTGTTATTATTTCGAGCTAATTCTCACCGTTTCGGAGATATCTGCGAAAAATAACAAAAAACAGCTTACATTTCGGAGTCGAAAAAATTGCAAAAACTTGCAATCTTGACACGTTCATATTTTTCGAAAAACACTATTGGGACGGCCGTATGATGTCGCGACGTAATCTTCCAGATAAACCTGATCGTAAATTGCACGGCAAAATTCGAAAATTCGGCTCGGCACGAACGAATTAAAAGTAGCATTTTGTGACATTTCGGAAAATCTTTATAGATATTAACACAAATAATCTGTCACTACCTCCTTGGCTCCACCTTCGTGTGCTGCGCGTTACGTCGATTAGACAGGCTAGGCATGAGGGTGATTGGCTCTGTACTTAGTGAGTTATAATAACTCACGCATTATAACTCACGCTGTTTGTTTATGGATACTATTAATTGATCAAAAGTAGTTCATTAATTAGTATACCGTGCGTGTAATTTCCCATTAGGCATGTACATTCACGTAGCGCGAGAGATATGACAACACAGCTGCCGTAAATTCCTCCGTCGGGCGGAGCATCCCAGCTCTGTTATTTCATTTCAGCCAGCTGGCACGCGCGATGTTGTAATTTTACTCCCTATGCCTAGCGCTCCGCTACACGCACGGTATAACCTAATAAAAGTAGATAAATAATTAAAAAACTAAACACAGTATAATCTTTAAAACTGTTTTAGATACATGTTATTGTTCTCACGAATACAACTATACCTATATTTTTTTTTATTGTAAATTTCTGTTGTACTTGAATATTGTAGTTTGTCAGTGAAAATAGTTTAGCTATATACAAAATTTATGATAAAAGCTGTATATGGTTGTATTCCTTATACCAATGGGAAGTATACGAAACTATTTTAAAGATTACACCATTTATGATTTTTTTAAATATTTATAATAAAATAAAAATAAAAGCAAATTCCTCTCACTCCTCTCACTCTGCCAGATCCTCTCTTTAATGGATGCTTACGTATCAAAAGCAACATCTCTATCAAATTTCAGACTTCTAGATCTAGGGGTTCAGTCTGTGTTGAGAGGCCAGTGAGGACAAATTATTTATGTATACAGGATGTTACAAATTTTAGGTCCGTGAATTTGAGAGATTGAGCCAGCGTACGGTAGACATTGCTGCTACTCCCGGGAAACATACCGCTAGACCAACTACGTCTATGCTAGGTTGGATTTGATACATGGTTGTTGTCAGCAGCAAGAGCCACATTGGAAGAGAGGAATTGTAGGTGTTTATGAAATGCGTTGTCACATTGCGTCGTGATATAAAGTGTTTATGTTCCTCTTTTGTGCTTTTGCTGCTAGAGTTTTTCTTCCTCTAAGTCGTCTTTTTCCTCCGTTTCTAATTCCCGCAGAGCATACATTAT
Source organism: Rutpela maculata (assembly GCA_936432065.2). Classification (NCBI taxonomy): domain Eukaryota; kingdom Metazoa; phylum Arthropoda; class Insecta; order Coleoptera; family Cerambycidae; genus Rutpela; species Rutpela maculata. The sequence goes on from OW386285.2 coordinate 42,163,859, forward strand.
TAAAAAAAAAATATGGTATTTATTTCTTTCCATGCTATTCTTTCAGCATGTACTTAGTCCTTTCCTAGTTTATTCATGATCCTCTCAATTGTTATCCACTCCCTACTTTTAGTTTGTTGCTGTTTATTATTGGCGATTTTTTAATGGATGTGTTGGAGACCTTCTGTGGACATGTCCCCAGAGCATCATTGCCTAGTTTTATCCTTTTTGTAATCGTTTTCCCTTTAATGCTGACGTTTTATATCGTTGCTTTGATCTTATTGTTTTTGCTGGTAGTATATCCCTTTCAGCTTGTCTCAAACTTCTTCTGTAGGTTCTTGCTGTTACCTCCTATTTTACTCCGCATGTGACCATCGGCAGCATGGCTATCAGTGGCGGCTCGTCAGGGGAGGCAGGGGAGGCTGAGCCTCCCTTTGGAAGAAGCGGCATATCTTCCAATCTTCCAAATTAATATCTTTTACTTGTAGAAATTTCTCCAATTGTCTTTCAAAATATCAAGCCTCGTCTACAGACAATATCACGAGCCGCCACTGGCGGCTATGTACATCCTCTTGGTCAAGTTCTATACTGGTTTATTTTTCTTGATAAAGGTAAAATTGTCCTTGTTCCTGTGAATTTTTTTTTTCTTTCAATCCCTTATTTTGCAGTTTCTCTCCTATTCAATTGGTTCGTTAGATATGTTCCTAGGCATTTCTATTTGTTCGTTGTTCTTGGTAAGTAGTCAACTATTTTGTATTCTTCTCCACTGACCGGACTCTCATTTGTTGACTGCATTATTATTAGACCCTTCTTGAAGTTTATTTTCAATCCAGATATGCCCAGATGCGGTTTCATGTTTTCCAGAAAGTTAAGAATGTCCTGAATATCTTCCGTGACGATTAGGAGATCATCCACTTATGCTAGTACGATTGACGTTCTCAATGTTTCTATATTTTCATTAAAATTTGGTATTTTCCTTGTTGTGCTTTGTAAGAGTCGATCTAGAACCGTGGTCAATATTCTGGGGGATAGGAGGCATCCTTTCTTGATTCCAATATTATTCTGTTTCGAACCATTGCAATGTTTTCGGGAAGACTTCTATTAGCCTCTTTATTAGGAGCTCGTGAATAAGAAAATATGGAAATCCATTAAAACGGATATATAACCTTTCAAAGGTGTGCGAAAGATATGTGCATTGCGTGCCAATAATATTAGAAGCGTAAAAATGTATTGAAGTAAAAGGAGAATATTATGAACAATTTTGTAGTTTTTTAATATAATACACGTTTTTAAAAAAATAATGTAATTTTTGAGCCTGGAATATCCCAAATATTAAGCCGCAGAATTTCGTACTGCAAGTGTCGTTCGTTCTATTCTACATTGAAGTTTATTACAAAAACATTGAAAGGTGTAAAAAACAGAGTGCAACAGTTAGGCGACTTCCCCAATATCTACGCCACTGAGCACTTCAAACCTAACTGGTTAATATATTTCACATTAAAATCTATATTTTATTATTGATAATATTTAAACGCACCTATAATGTTAGATTTTTTTTTTTTCGTTTGATACAGAAATAATCTATTTTTTACAATTCATTATTTTTCATTTATTTGCTTTTATCATGGTTAGAGAATATTATTTAGGTATTATGCAAATCTCAACTTACACACGTTTTTATTTATTATCAAAATACCTACTTTCTGTATATTGTTGCCCTAATCTGGGCACGCTAATATACTAGTTAGGTAAATACTTTAAAACACTCATTATCGGAGAACCAATCAAAACAACTACTCTTCTAGCTAATACTGACGAAGTATTGAATTACATGATAGAATTCTTAGAATTTTAAAGAAAAAAATATTGAAAATACTTAAATCATTTATTTACATTCAGTCATTCACACTTTTTTATTTAATATGAAATTATCTACTTTCTGTATATTGGTACCTTAATCGGGTCACGCTAATATACTACTTAGGAAAACACTTTAAAACACTCATTATTGGAAAAACAATCAAAACAACTACTCTTCTAGTTAATACTGACGAAGTGTTGAATTACATGATAGGATTCCTGGCATTTTAAGGCAAAAAAAATGTATATATATTGAAAATACAAAAATTATTCATTGATATTCAGTCATTCACAACAATTATTGAACCTTACATTCGATTTCAACTCTAGAAAAGTACAAGTTTTTTCGAACTCGTTAGTTCTCATCAGTAGAGTATAGAAACATTCATTCATTATTTACAAGCCGTATTCTTGATTTATTTTTTAGAAATAATAATTTTTTTTTATTTGCTTTTATCATGATTAGAGAATATTATTTAGGTATTATGCAAATCACAACTTACACACGTTTTTATTTATTATGAAAATACCTACTTTCTGTATATTGTTGTCCTAATCTGGGCACGCTAATATACTAGTTAGGTAAATACTTTAAAACACTCATTATCGGAGAACCAATCAAAACAACTACTCTTCTAACTAATGCTAAGAATCCTATCATGTAATTCAATACTCCGTCAGTATTAGCTAGAAGAGTAGTTGTTTTGATTGGTTCTCCGATAATGAGTGTTTTATAGTATTTACCTAACTAGTATATTAGCGTGCCCAGATTAGGGCAACAATATACAGAAAGTAGGTATTTTCATAATAAATAAAAACGTGTGTAAGTTGTGATTTGCATAATACCTAAATAATATTTTCTAATCATGATAAAAGCAAATAAATAAAAAATAATTAATTGTAAAAAATAAATCAAGAATAGGCTTGTAAATAATGAATGAATGTTTCTATACTCTATTGATGAGAACTAACGAGTTCGAAAAAACTTGTACAACTTTTCTAGAGTTGAAATCGAATGTAAGGTTCAATAATTGTTGTGAATGACTGAATTTCAATGAATAATTTGGGTATTTTCAATATATTTTTTTTTGCCTTAAAATGCCAGGAATCCTATCATGCAGTTCAATACTTCGTCAGTATTAGCTAGAAGAGTAGTTGTTTTGATTGTTTTTCCAATAATGAGTGTTTTCCTAAGTTGTATATTAGCGTGACCCGATTAAGGTACCAATATACAGAAAGTAGATAATTTCATATTAAATAAAAAAGTGTAAATGACTAAATGTAAATAAAAGATTTAAGTATTTTCAATATTTTTTTCTCTAAAATGCTAAGAATCCTATCATGTAATTCAATACTTCGTCAGTATTAGCTAGAAGAGTAGTTGTTTTGATTGGTTCTCCGATAATGAGTGTTTTAAAGTATTTACCTAACTAGTATATTAGCGTGCCCAGATTAGGGCAACAATATACAGAAAGTAGGTATTTTCATAATAAATAAAAATGAGTGTAAGTTGTGATTTGCATAATACCTAAATAATATTCTCTAAAAATAATCTATGTTATAAAATAAAATGTTAGTACCTAATTTTTCCTGTTCACCTACTTTTTGTCTCTGACACTGACGTATTAGAGCAATGTATTCTCTACATCTTATGAAATTTGTATAGAACACCTAAATTTGAATAAAGGAGTCTATTAATTGCCAAATGTTGGAACTTTTTTCAGATCACCCTGTATATGTTTAGATATTATTTGAGACTGAGTGTATCATAGAGCCTGACAGAAATTAAACAATTTCTTACATTGCTTATAATCCGTTGCCACTATTAATAAGAGTATTTTAAACAATTTATGCCTGGAAATAATTATTAGAAAAATAAAATTTAATTAATGACATCCATAAAAACTATAAATTTGTTATTTTGTTAACTCATTAAATTTGTTTCAAGAAAAAAACACCGTTAATCTAATAATATTATAATCAAGGTGCGACAAAGCAGTTCATCGGTGTTTTTAAATTTGTTTCGGTGGTATACTAATGAGTATTTTCCATACTTTGTTAATGAGCGCCAGATTGCATCTCAGTTTTATATTTAAGTACCCATTCAACATATAAATTCGGTTGATTGCTTTGAATTCACATAGGAATGTCTTAAAAAATGCTTTTGTATTTTCTATGACTCTCATTTTTTATTATTTTCCTAACAGACATCGGGGACATTGTAGCATGACAAACTTTCCATTTTTTCTTTAAAGCCGTTAAGGAAAATTTACAAAATTGAAATTTAAATTTTGCCAAAAGAGGTTCAAATCTCACTCCATGACCTACACGAAACATTTTAAAGATTTTCAGCATAGTCTTGTAAAGAGGAGGTCAAATATATTTTTCGTAACAAAATTCCACGCCATTAATTTTACGTGATAAAGTATGTGAAAAAAACCAACGAGGCTTTGTGTGGAAGGCAAAATATTCGGGGGTTTTTTATAGAAAGGGCCAAAAGTTACGTCATAAGGTATATAAAAATCATTTTCGTTAACCAGTTCATTTCCATATTCTCTTCAAGAAACTTACACATAAAACATAATTTTTGTTAAAAGAATAAAATTTACTTTATACGGTAGGTACATGAAAAAAACCAACCCGGTATTGTGTTTTCATGTACCTTTGCTGAAATTCGAATCATCGGGCAATATATTCGGGGATCTGGTCAAAACAAATTTTACATCTCCAAAGCAGCTAAAATTTGTGTCCAAGGGTAAATGACTTCGATATTTCATTATGCGACCCGAAAGGAGACCCTTCATAAGACAACATTTTTGTGGGCTTAACTCATGTGACAGCTGGGTAATTTGGGTAATATAAAAATGGTTTCTAAAAATTGTTTATACCCCGGTTCAGAAAATAATCAAGCCTAAGGTATCTTTTTCTGTTTAAATATAATAGGCGATACCTAATAAGCTACAATAAAACAGCATTTTAAAAATCTAGTTCCTCAAAACAAGAAAATTTGACTTATAACTTTTTTAAGTGAGAAATAAAATAGATCATTTCATAAATGAATCTCAAATTTATGACGAAATAAGTAATTAGAAAAATACTGTTGTAATTATAAATACTCTTCATCTGACTATTTTTCAGGATATTCCGTACATGGTATCGATTTTCTTTATGGCTCAAAAAGGATTGGAAATATTCTTAGGCTTATTCCATTCGGGTCGCCTAATGAAATATCGAAGAGAACAAGTTGGGGAAAGAAATTTTCATTTACCCTTCGACCCAAATTTGAGCCCCTTTTAGAGATGTAAAATTTACCTTGACCCCTAGACCCCCGAATATATTTCCCCACGATTCGGTTCCACACACTATCTGGTTGGGTTTTTATGTACCTACCGTACAAATTAAATTTTATTATTGTGACAAAAGATTGTCTTACAGCAGTTAAGCCCCCAAAAATTATGTCTTACGTGGGAGTTTCTTGAATAGAATATGGAGACAAACAGGTTGTCGAAAAAAAATTTCAGGCACCTTATGACGTAAATTTTGGCCCTTTTTATAAATATCAAACTTGTCTTACGACCCAAAAGCCCCCGAATATTTTGTCTTCCGATCTTGTTCTGAGTCAGGGAGGGTCTTCCACATAAAGCCTCGTTGGTTCTTTTCATGTACCTTATCACGTAAAATTTGGTCCTTTCTTGGAAAGCTGAGATGTTTTTTCTTTACGAGATATATTTACGGTTCTAGAAATGTACAGATCAAATGCTATATACTTTTCGTGTTCGTATTTGGAAAAAATATAATAAATCCCTAGGGTGCACGTAGATTGTAGAATATAATAATTATCATATAGCTGAATAAAAATAAATATCAAGAATATATCAAAACTCTGTTTTATATTTCTACTGTTTAAATTTTATACACCATGTTGAATATTGGAATATGTAGTGATTTAATGTGAGAAAACATTAGGAAGACTAAAAGAAATATTATCAGTTGTCATCAAATTACGTTGTACTCTGTCCTCTTATCAGAAACTAAAGAAAATATAATAAATGAGATACAAATCTCACAAGAGATAAAACTGTTTTTAAGATTGTATTGTATGTACACATAAATAAAAGAAGTTACTAGTTTGAAGCGCATTTTCATTATTTTGGTGGTCCATTGGCACACTTTACAGATAACTTTGTATTTATCAATAACTTTAACTATTTAACAAAACTGAATGAGTCAAGTTTTTATCATTATTGTTGATTACAATTTACTTCTAACGAGCTATGCTCGCGACTACGTTCGCGTGGAATTTTAAAATGAATCACCATTTTGGAATATTTCAAAAAGTTCACACATTTTCTGGAATGTTTCAGAATATTAAAATAGTTTAATTATGAAATTTTTTTGCCGTGCAAATACGATTATTGTAGAGATCAAGCTATATCTCCGGTTCTACTAAACCGATTTTTATAAAACTTGGCTCAGAGTAGGTCGATTTCGATGAAATAAAAACTAAATGTTACTCAAGCTTAGATGAATTTACCTGTGAAAACCTCATGCAGATTGGTTCAGTGGTTTCTGCGTGATGCGCGTTCAAACACATAGACACACAGATAAAAATTCTAAAAACTCTCTTAATGTATTCTATTACTCATCTTACATCCCCCTAGATCAGTTTTTTGCAAAAATTTTCGATGTACAGACACGCCAACTTTACAAATTTATTATAAGTATAGATAATTACTGTTAAAGAAGGAAAATCAAGCACCTAGCTTTACAGTCAAGAGACATAATAGTATTTTATATAACAAGTGACTAAAATGATGTTTTTTTTACAATCGGGGCGTTTCTAGCACGAGCCGAAGGCGAGTGCTATAAACCTCACGAAAAAAAAAACACATTTTAGTCTCGAGTTATATACAAAATTTTTTGTATCACCATTCGAAATTAGAAAACAATATAATTTTGTAAAAATAGACTAAATTCTATTGCTGTTTCCATAAAAACCACTAAGTTTTATTTCACAGTGTGAAATAATATTTCTTTATTTCACTCTTTTTTCTTTATTTTACACTTGTCAATAATGACATTTAGTCTAGGAAATAGCGTCCAAATTCGACGACGAGTGGTTACCGTCTGCCAGTCGGTAATCGAAGAGACCATATAAATACAATTTTTTTTCTTTCTGCAACTTTTTGGTATGGTGGGGGGATAGGGAGAGGGGGACATTTATTTTTAAATCGAATGATTATCGATATCTGACCGCATACTTCATATACCCCAATTACGCTGGCAGACGAAACTTACGAATGGCGCGCGCGCTAACCGGAAAAAGAAAAAAAAATTTAATTTCTTTTTCCGGTTAGCGCGCGCGCCGTTCGGAAGTTTCGTCTGCCGGCGTAATTGGGGTATGTGAAGTACATATACTAACTACCTATGTGGTCAGATATCGATAATCATTCGATTTAAAAATAAATGCCCCCCCTCCCTATCCCCCCACCATACCAAAAAGTTGCAGAGAGAAAAAAATTTTGTATTTATATGGTCTCTTCGATTACCTACTGGCAGACGGTAACCACTCGTCGTCGAATTTGCACGCTATTTCCTATACTAATTGTTTTGATTCATTTCAACTGTCAAATAAATGCCATTTTAGGATATGGCGTTACAAAAATATAGTTTAAGCACAGTTAGTGGCAATGATCTTATCATGGTGGAAGGCCTTTTAGTAGTCACACAAAATATCGGGAGTGTAGCGTAAAAATGTTGGATGAAGTTGAGTTAAGTGTGTAGGAAGTTACATTCCTAGGTACCGAAAAATTTTGTTTCAACCTTTTTAGTAGCTTCACATATTTAAAGGTCGTTTACTTTTCGGTTCCCACCATTGTACCAGGTTTCTATAAAAAATTTGCTAGCATTACCGCATCTTAATTAAAAACCTTCACGCAATGAAATAGTCATCATTAACAGCATTGAAAACAACGACATGAGCGAGAGCATGCTGTAGAATTTGTTTGTAAAAGTAAATTGTTCAACGGGCGCGTTTTTCAATAAAAGTCTCAGTTCATACTGTTGTCGTAGAAAACATTCCTCGGCTGATTCGCTTTCATTCGTTGCGAAATGGTATGTGACATGATAGGAAGTTATAATAATGCCCTGTTCTTTGTGAAAAATTATCATTATTAAAAATCGGGAACTACATTTTTATTTGATATCGCCGGCGACTCCGTATAAAAAAAATCGTTTCCAACTAGATGTATCTTGATAAATTTAGTGTGAAACCACCGCCGGACCATAGCCTACAATTTGCAGCAGGTTTGACAGAAATCGCTTAAGTAGAGCCAGAGTAATCATAGAACAAATATAAAAAGAAAACGTACGGGTCAAATTGAGAACCTCCTCCTTTTTTAAATTTTATGAAGTCGCTTAAAAATAAGCATACATTATACTGCTAGTAGTTTTTTAAGAGCACATTTAAATAATGATACATTATTTCATAATATGAACAATGCACCAGTGTTGCCAGCACGTTCATTACAGAATTCGATGGAATTACAACGAAAAATCGATATATTTCAGGAAATATTAGTGGATTTTGAATATTGATTTAAGGGGGGGAGGGGGGGGAGAAATCCGATGGGCGAGAGAAGAGATTATTCAGTAGATCGGTAGATTTTAGTACAATTCGGTACATAGACCGAAATCGGTAGAGCTGGCGACACTGCGATGCACGTTATTCTAAAATGTGCACTACAAAACAATTTGATTAAAACAAGCTCAGTTTCTGTCTTTTTACGGTCATTAGTATAGAGGTTAGGAAACAGACTTGTAACTTGTAATGTCAAAAAGTAATTTTTTCTCTCCTCATGCAACTTGAGTCAATGTATTCAAACAACTTGCAAAAAGAGCCATATACCAATAAGTTGATGACTCTTCGTATAGAAATGACATTGTATATTAATCATCTTATTAGTGCGGCCACAAATTATTGGTCAAGCAAAGCAACGGATACAGTCCTGTATTACATATAGGGTTTGCAATCCCGAAATCTCGCAAATCTCGTGATCGTAGTCGATTGGATCCCGGGATTTTCGGGATTATAAAACAAGATGGAACAGTCTTTTAATGCAATAATAGGCTTAAAAGTGTTGCTTTTGATACTGGATTCGGAATATAAACTTTGGAGATTTGGTTAAATTATTGGAACCACGAAATCCCGGGATTGTATTATGACTTCGGATTGCAAACCCTAATTACAAATTATCAATATGAGTATGCCTCAACCCATATTATCGCGAATACCAGTTTTTTTTTTGATAGTTAATTTGGTTTAATAACTTTCCATTTTTTAAAATAAAGCTTAAGCTATAACAAGTATTTATTTTTATATTTGGTTTTCATTAATAAATTATCTGTATAATTAATATTCTATATAACGACTAGTTCTGGAAAACAGAAAATTGGTGATTTTAGTTTTCATGGAGAAATTACTGGTGATAATATTATTTAAGTACCATCTGCGTAGGTGATAGTTTTTAATGGCGTTTCCCATCCTATTTTTTTAGTATTCGGCGTCTTTTTTAATTTTTTATCAATCCTTTTCTTAACAAATTATCAGAAAGTTTTCCCGTAGATCTAGTTTTATTTAAAATTTTATCGCGAGCAATTTGGTCTTTTTTTTGAAACGCGATTACAAGTACAGAGATAGTAAATAAATAAACTTTCCGTGAAGCAAGATTTGATTTGGTCAGATTTGATCCAAAACTTGTCACTGGTCACACTGAAAATAAATTAAATCAATAATATTGATGCATCAAAAGAATTCCATTAAATATTTATTTTCACTTCACTATGAGCGCTACATGCTCTTCAATATTTACTTTGCTTTTAATTTAATTAGTTGTAAATCTTGTTATTGTTTTGTGTTCGTAATTATTTTTTTTGTGGCTTAAATGTTCGAATTATGTGATAAATAATATTTTTTGTACTTTTCCAAAGGTAACTTCAAATGTATTTAAATTATAAGATATGGAAAATTCTTTAAATATGATTCTCTTTTAAAATTTGTAAATGACTTAAATACAGATTGTTCCACTTAAAAAATCTCTCGGTTAGATTTACGAATTTTTTTTTTATAGAAGATATTCTACTCAAAAATGCATTTTCTTCCACATAAACCTCATTTCATAGTTTCTCCTATCGAAGTATTTCTTTAGCACCATCTACATACTGATATATTCAAAAACAATTATATCAAAACAAACACAAACTGGCTCTTACAGAATTAAATCTCTATTCGTTTAGACGATATCCTGCCTGAGACACCCTGTATATGATGTGCTTATATTAGTCTGACTGTAAACCTGGTGATTGTCTGTCTGTTTGCGCTATATGTTACACCCTCAAATGAAAATCACTGAAAAAAAATGTGACGGGAGGAAATCATATTTCGCATTTATTTAACACAACAACTGTCAAGGAAAAAACCTGTTATACTATTAATGAAAGATATATAGGGTGGCCACCTTAAAAAATTATAATTAAGAAATTAGAGTGAATATAAAATTTAGAGCAGTTGACAGAATTACCGAGGAAGAAACCTGATATACTTTTAGTGAAAAATGTAGCAGGTGGTCACTCTAAAAAAAACTGCTGCCCAAGGAATCACTACTTTCACATCCAGATTTTCTATCCAAGTCTCTCGAAAATTTTTTTTTATGTGGAAATAATTGCTTATGGAACTTTAATCATATTTGAAATCGTCTACCCCAAAAACCCATAAAAAGATATGCCACCGGTAGTGGTGGTGGGGGTAGTGGTAGTGGGGGTGGATAAAGTGAAAATAAATTGAGGCCTTTGGTTCTTGTATACACACTAAATGACAATTTCATTTTTTTTTCACTCCCTTTTATAATGGGGTGGTTAATACCAAAATTTTTTTGAGAGCTTAGCTTCTCTTATATATACTAATTATCAATTTTATGGACTCTTACTTGCATAATTTACCTATTTACCCCCCAATCTTTCAAAAGAATGAAAGATAAAAATATAATCTAGTTCCAGATCTCGTTAAAATACATATGTTACCAAATTTCAAGTCAATATCTTAAACGGTTCTAGAGTAATTGTACGCACAAAGTAAGTTACAGACCTGACAGACAGAAATTTTCTTTTTCTCAAATTTAAAATCTCGACGTTTCATGCCATTCTAAGCCTATTTGAAAAATAAAAATTTTCAATCTTTTTTTTGTCGATACCTACTATACGTAAAATAATTAATTAAGATACAACGGTTGAAAATAATAATATTTAGTGATTGTATCATCTTACAAAAACAAAATAATAAACGGTGCCAAACAGAGAGATAGGGAACTTTTGTATAAATACCTTTACAAATTTTATGGAAAGGTGTATTTTCTTAGCTATTAAGACTAAAACATATTACTTCCACATCCAGTGGAAGTATAGTAACGACAAAAAAATTTTTATAAATTTTTATTGTTCAAATAGGCTTAGAATGTCATGAAACGTCGAGATTTTAAGTTTGAGCGAAAAAACTTTCTGTCTGTCGATCTGTCTGTCGGTCGGTCTGTCGGTCGGTCTGTCGGTCTCTAACTTTTTTTTGTGCGCATGTTTACTCTGGAACCGTTTGAGATATTGTCTTGAAATTTGGTACACATATGTACTTTAACGAGATCTAGAACTAGATTATATTTTCATCTTGTTTCGTCGAAGAGTTGGGGGGTAAATTGGGGTAAATTTGGGGTAAATAGGTAAATCAAGCAGGTAAGGATCCATAAAATTGGTATTTAGTACATACAAGAGAAGCTAAGGTCACAAAAAAATTTTGGCATTAGCCACCCCCATTGCCACCCCCACCCCATTATTAAAGGGGATGAAAAAAAATTGTGATTTAGTGTGTGCACAAGAACCAGAAACCTCAAAATATTTTTTTACTTCATCCACCCCCACTACACTCCCTATCACCACCCCCACCCCACTACCGACGTGGGGTATCATTTTATGTGTTTTTGTGGTAGAAGATTTCAAATATTATATTATTAAGGTTCCATAAACAATTAATTCCACATACAAATTTTGTTCGTTGTGAGTGACTTGGATAGAAAATCTGGATGTGGAAGTAGTAATTAATTGGGCAGCGGTTTTTTTCTGATTTACACAAAATTTCACTCTTGGGAATACTTCTTATGCTTAAGGCAATAGAACTGAACAATCTACGAGTTTGTGATGTTTTACACATTTTCAAACAATAAAGTGGGCTCGAAAGTTTCAAAAACATTGTTGGACAACCGAATAAAGAGTTTAAGAAAAGAAACCTTCTTGTACACAACTCTTGTTGACAACATGATGACTGGGCTTTTAGGCATGGATTTTTAAAGTGTCAACTCTAAACATCCTTACTTAAAAACACTCTGTATAACTAACCGAGGAATTTTAATACCTAATAATCGCTAATCAAGGCTAAATTTGTTTTGATATTGCAGCATCAGTATTTCATGTGGACTAACAAAACTAGTTAACCGTGTTAATTACTATTCAGACAACCTGTTAGTTAAAACCAATTTGTAAATAATACTATTAAAAACACTATTCTGATTGATTGATGTTTCCATTTTTCCCTGGCAGCCGATTCGGTTGGAAAAACAAATTAATCACAGCATTTAACCTAATAAACCACTCTGATTAAATTAACACACTTTTCATTCAAATGTCATTTACCACAGAACAATTGCAATCCACAGATAACCAGATGTCACACGCCCATTAACTTAACACGCGACTATCCGACGTTGGCAAGCGGAAATAGCCGGGATACTTTAATAAACCGGGAGCTTACGATATCCCTTAGGGGTACGAAATATTGTCGGGGTACTCATCGGGAAACATGCATCGTTTTGCACGCACTGCGTAGACTTCAGGACGACGTCGAACGTCCTGGCGCTGTGGGCAAGCGTCGGAGGGAAATATGACTGGGTAACGCGCCCGCGCCAGAGCTTTGCGATGGTGCGATGAATGAAAGCTGTTTTTGCGGTCAGGTAGAAGCGCAACCGGTTGATTTCAGAACAAACGGAATGTTCTGAAGTCTTTGACGTCATGAGGCCAAATATTTATTGTTTGATTTTGGGAAACATTAATTATTACGTACCCAAATATATTTTATGTATTATACACATATTCATCTATTTACAATTCGGCAGACCGTATATAGGTTTAATTACAGTTTGTATTTATAGATGAACGACTAAAATAAATTAATAGAGGGTAAAGTATTGGCTTCGACATGAAAGTCGTCATATTGATGATAATATGGAACTTTTTCGTAAATAACTTTTAAAATAACTCTTTCTTTCTGAAAAAAAATTAACAGATTATTAAAAATAATAATAAAAATTTTATTTTTGCTTACATTTGTTTCTACTAATATAAATAGTTTAAATAATACAATATTAAATATAAGTAATCACATTCTTCATCAGCATTATCATCAATTAATAGCTTTAAAATGAAAAATAAATATCGTTTCTAAACTTTTTTCTTTAACAAACTAACTATAGTGTAAATATTTATTCAACTTGATAATGACGTTTCTCACATCTAGTACTCACTTTTGTGAAAATTGATAATAATTTAAAAACTATGTCATTTAACTTCAAAGTTCAAAAATAAAAGCTTGTATTTCCCAAAAATCATTTTAGAAAAACAATTGAAAGTCGCATTTCGGAGATCTAAACTTTACTTCGTTTTTTTTTAATGGAACGTTCCATATATTTTTACAGTATCTGCAAGGCCATAAAACAGGCTTTTTAGTGATATATAATACATAGTATTTATCTTATTTTTTTAAAATTAATTTACGATAAATTTACAATTGATCAAATTAGTAGTGGAAAGCAAAAGTATATAATTTAAAGTAAACAATGCGTTAGTTCTGTCAAGATATTTGCTGGTAACTAATTTCACTTTGATTTAAATAATATTGGAAAATTTCAATGATTGATATATGGACAACCATGACTTAATGACAACAAAATATAAAGTCTAATAGCTAGTATAGTTTAAAAAAATATACTATGATTTATATATCACTAAATGGCTTTCTTTATGGACTTTCAGAAGGTATAAAAATATATGGGGTGTTCCATTTAAAAAACCAAAATAAAGTTCATATCTCTGACGTGCGACTTTCAATTGTTTTTCTGAAATGATTTTTGGAAATTGGTTTAATATAACTTTTATTTTTGAACTTGTTTGCTAACTCCAAAAATAATGAAGTCAAATGAGGTTCTAACGTTCGCGCGACCACCCTGTACAATGCAGTGTTATAAACTGGGTCCAGCCCTCATATTTTATTAAGATCCCAGGTAAATGACGGATCATCCTGTATAATAATCTATTTAATAATTCTGTTTCAGTCTATATTGTAAGATGTGACATTTTGTAATCAAATCAAGTGGAAAAAAACTCAATAAGGACTAAGAAATCAGAAATTCTGGTAATATATTTGATGAAATTCCTCAGCATAACATTATTGGGACGTTCGCACCACCCCATTTAATAAGTTTGAAAGCTTTATTTTCTCGCGTTAGTTTACATATGACATAATTTATCTCTGCCTTCCTATAAGTATGGTAATAATTTGTCATACGTGAAAACTCTCTGTGGACTATTAATTTGAGCCTAACTTATGCTTACGTTCATGCTATTATAACCAAAAATATATAACTACATATATACTACTGCTAAATGATTTTATAATACCACATCTTAATCTCCTCAAAACATAAATATCGTTGTTTTGATTAATATGCAAGACCTCTTAGGTATAAAAAAAAATCTTGAAATGTCAAAGTTTTCGATTATTTATATCCAGTGAAATAAGAGATGCTTTTGGGGAGCAAAATAATAAACTGGTGTGTCTTAAATTAACAAATACAATTTCAGAGATGATAATTTAAGGTTTAGATCCACTGACCTTAGATAAGAGACATCTGTAATATGGCCTAGAAATAATTTATCCTGACCAGCAGCTCCTTGAAGACATCAGAACAATGTTCTACATCGTAGACTCTGCGACTGTATGGCAAAAAATTAAAGTATTCGGGGAAATGCGATGCCAAAAAGTCACCTTGGGAGACGTATTTCTTGTAAAATCGAGCTATTGGTGCAATAATCTTTACAGAGAATCCGCAATAACCGCCTCCAGGCCAACATCAATGCCCAACCTGTCAGCCTTCCGAAGGGTCCATGTCTCAGAGGCGAAAATCAGATTTGATCTTTGTAGAGTAGTATTAATATGTGAAGAGGCCAGGGGCGAAGCCAAGATGCGTCATCTGTGGTATAAAGATGTGTAATTGCAATAAAAGTTTCGCGGTCAAGGAGCTGTGTAAATGGAGTAGATTAAAACTTACCGAAGTGTTACAACTAACCTTTGTCCAAGTGAAGTGTAAGAATAGTAATTTGTGCTATAAACTTCGTCTAATAAAGTTGTTTTGTTATTATTATAAAAATAATGTAAGTTAAAAAGAGTTGCATAATATAATATTTTATTGTACGTAATCATACATTTTGACACAGTTGAATTTGATTTTGATTCTTCCAGAGGCTCTATTCCATTCGGAAAATCATCGCTCTCTTCTTCATTATCATCGTATTCTTTATAGCTTTCTTCAACAGAAGAATCTATAACTGTTAACCGTAGATTAGCATCACTAACTTCGTCAAATAGATGTTCTTTTTCCATATAATTCAGTTCTACTTTGTCTACATGCTTACAAACTTTTTCCCACTCTTTAGTGAGCCTGGCTAGTCGCTATGCAATGTTTTACCTTTTACACCAATACACGGATTTTTTCGAAAGCCCTGGTTGTTCTGGGGAAGACATTTCGCACTGAAAGTAAGATTATATCACAAAACTCTACGGCAGGGCAGGCTGCAAATCTGTGAAGCACAGGCTAGTGATGGGCGATTTTACTACCGGTGATTAAATCACCGTGATTAGGAAATTAATAATAGCAACAGTGATGGAAGAACTAAAATCACTATGATTACTGATTTTAATAGCAACATAGTAAATAGCGACTATAATCTCGCCGTACCGTGCCAAAGGCTGTTTTTCAATGCCGAACAAGGAAAACAAAAATGTCACTATTGAATATGTGAACTAATCATATTCCAGTATAACAGTAACTCATAAGTTTGAAATTATTATTTATTTATGTGTAGGGGCGAGCGTAGAGGCGACTTCAATGTGAATATCAGTCGATATTCCGTTGAAGCAACGTCGAGCGTTCTCGTCCCACCTTCTAGAGGCTTGTATATCAGTGTATACTCGGAAGTTACGTAATTTCAGACGAGGATTACGTAGTGGATATACCATCCTTCGGAGGGGATGTAAAGTAGGCGGTCCCTTGTCTATAAAAGATCCCTACTCTTCTTAAGGGAAGAGGTTCGGCAAAATTTCCAGGTTGGGGGTAGCTCGTCTCCTGGCGTCGGTGATAGGCCCTAGTAGCGGAAATAGGCCGACGTTAAATAGTTAAAAAATATATATATTAGTTTCTGTGTATATTTCTGCGAAGTGCAACGGTATAAGAAAGTCACGGAAAAAGGTTAAAAACTAACACCGCGATATCGCCCATCTCTACTGCAGGCTACTGCCACAGACTAAAACAAATCAGGTATATAATGTCACAGGAGGGAGTGTTTAGTACTGAAATCTCAGAGACGGAAGTCGTCATCAGCTACACGAGTGATATTAATTATATTGGAATGTGGGGTGGTGTATTGTACTATAGATTAGAGTTGTTATTGGTATACATTTAAGTGGTGTTTTGAGTATTTATTAGGTGACTTAATTATTGCTACGTATCATAAGCTCCTCCTGTGACTATACTCGCTGGTTAAGACTGATTGGTATAATGCGCAGATCACTTCACAAATTGGTACCTGCCTGGAGTTGATTTATTATCTAAACTATGATACGTTATAAGTGAAACATCTGGTTTGTTTAATTTGTGCTACTGCCGCCCAACACAACTGTAACGCAGACCACCGCTGCCACTGGTGTCGACCATTGAACTAGACAAACAAATGGAACGGCCCGCTCTATACTTGTAAATGAGCTCTTTAGTGAAACAGGCGCGGGTAAGCAAGAGGGACTGATACTGAAGTATCTTTATCACTATTCAGCGCATTGTAGTTAATGGACGAGAACGTTGCAGTACAGTTTTTTTTTAGTGTTTGTGTTAATGGCGTGCATACTTGGAGTGAAATACACATAACTCGCTTTCTTAAAGTATTTTTTTTTTCACTGTGAAATATGGTTGTCTACTGTGTTGTCTACAATTGCAAAAACTTGGAAGATCCTAGAAAGTACATATCATTCCACACGTAAGTATGAAAATGTTAGCTAAAAAAAATGTGGTTATGAGTTATATAAATTTAATACTAAATAGATTTTGGGATATAAATTTTCAAAATACTTTGTTAAAGTTTTCCTTTTAAACAGAATTTTTTTTCTCAAACTTAAAATCTCGACGTTTCATGACATTCTAAGCCTATTTGGACAATAAAAGTTTTCTAAATTTATTTACGCATGATAAAATTAAAATAAATACATTTCATTTGTTGAGATCCGAGTTTTACCCAATGGGATAAATAGAGACAGAGGTTCCACAGTACGGCGGGTTGCATGATTATGAAATTGGTCTCACTTATTTGCTATTTCCCGCCCCTTTCAGTTGTCGACATTGCATGGCACGTAATTCGATCTCACTGGCTTCGAACGGTGGAGTGTACGAACTCTTTTCTGAGCATATTTTTGCTGCCCTCTTCTCATAGTAATACTACTCTACGTTTGGTTATATTGCTGTCACGCCAAATTTTGCTCAGCTCTTAACTTGCCGATTTTCCAAATTCTCATACCTACAGATACCGGTATAACAAACCAAAGTAAATTGTATAAAAAAATCGAAAGAAACACATCTTTAAGTACCTCTATTAATTGGTAGTTGTAAAGGAATACCCGCTTATATAACAGTTAATATATTAAATAGCTATGGCATACCCTGTACATTAAAAATGTACACCGTCATGAATTACATTGTCCCCATAAGGACTGAAAATTTTAAAGAGGCGTATAAATATACAAATAACACATCTTAACTGTCAATGAACTACTATGAGATATGCATTAGTCATGGCCCGTAACTGGGAGTAAGTAATGTATCATCATCACTAACAAGATTTCTTCTAGACAATATATAGACGTTTTTGTTTCAATGGAAATTGTTTACGCAATTCATATTACTCTCATCAGAATAGACACCTTTGAAATCTACCGATCATCGATCTTCCGTCAATCATATTTGAAGAATATTCCGCTTTCTGAATTTGTTCACATTTGCCAAGATTTATTTTTTTTTTCAATTTCTTTGTGAACTTTCATTTTCGTGAATTATGTTCTTGGTACACATATTTACGTATCTAGAACATCTGATGTGAATGAACTGAATCTCAAGCCTGAAGTATTTAACATTTGGAATTCTAACACCTTAGCATAGAAAAAAGTACTTGTTAACAAATATATTTCGTGCAGTGCGATGTGTGTGGAGGTAGTAACACATTTGTTTAAACAACGGTAACGCATCTAGTGTTCAGTGCGTCAGTGTTTCATAAAACAACTTTTGATCCGATGTATCAAAACTGATATTGATAAATACGGTTAAATCAAAAGTCATTTATATAACACGGGTGACCAAAAAATTACAATTTATTCCTTGAATCACTTCTTCAAATTTAAAATTTTTAACTAAAAGATTGTAAAACTCCATTCGTTCTTTTCATATACTATTGATTCAAGTCCGACCACGTTAGTTTATCAACAAGAAGTTCCCTCAACGAGACATCTTGTCAACTTCTTTCATTAAATTACCATTAAATTTCGGTTTATATACCGTGTGTAACTCCTTTAGTATTGAAAATAATTGATTGAAATTTGGGATATCCTACATACATATTAAGCGACACTTTTTGATATACAAGTGATTTTTTTTTTACTTCCGGTTTCGCCGGAAGTGACACTAACTTTCGATATTTAAATAGAACATGCTATATGATATTGCATTTTTGAATTCTGCAAAAGTTTCTGAATCCATAGATATCAAATAAGTGACATTTTAAACATCAATATTTTTTTATAATATAAGTTTTAATTTCCATTTAAGTGTGCCATGATGGTTCAGATTTATTCTAAATGACTTGTTAGTCAAATTAGGAAAAAAGCGGAGAAAAATTCTGAACAGCAGTTTCTCTGCATAGGAAGTAAGTATTCAACTTTTAGAACAAGGTTGTGTGTGTGTTTTCGTGTTTTTTTATTTTGAATGCAAATATCTCGAAAAATACGCATTTTTATGGCTGAACCAACATAGATAAACGTGTTCAGAATGAGATTTCCTAGAAGAAAGGTCGTATACATTTTTCGGACTATCCAATTGGTTTTCCGTTAAAATGTAAATAAGCATCACACATAATGATTGTCACAAAATATGTCTTAATGACGTAAGTATACATATAGTGAAAATTCTATACGACAAATATATATATTTTTCAAGAAGCTTTTCCGAAAAAACCAATGGGATAATCGGAAAAATGTATATTACCTTTTTTTGTAGGAAATCTCATTCTGAACACGTTTGCCTATGTCCATTTAGCGATAAAAACGCGTACTTTTTGAGACATTTGCATTCAAAATAAGAAAAACACGAAAAAACATATATATATTTTTTTTCAAGTCGCTTTTCGGGAAAAGCCAAAGGGATAATCAGAAAAATGTATAGCACCTTTTTTTGTAGGAAATCGTATTCTGAATGCGTTTACCTATGTTCGTTGAGCCTTAAAAACGGGTACTTTTCGAGATATATACGTCCAAATGAAAAAAAACACGAAAGAACTTATATATATACGTATATATATCTCAAAAATCGTGTCTTCTTTTTTCTGCGGATAAGCAAAATTTTGTTCTAAAAGTTGAATACTTACTTCCTATGCAGAGAAACTGCTGTTCAGATTTTTTCTCTAAAACGGCGTTTTTTTTCCTAATTTGAGTGGACTACGTGTAATGCTAGAAAAGTCAAAATCCCGTCAAAAATACTAAATTACGTGATTTATGAGCAAATAAAGTTCATCATGGTTTTTAGGGCAAAACTCATTTTTTTCAAATGGAACCATATTAGTACCGTATTACCATTTATTAGTACTATTAATAAGGAATTTATTCATTTGTCGTATTAAAATGTGCGATAAATACAAACAAAATTACAGCTAAAAGAAAAGAAAGAAAATACAATTTTGTTCTAATTATCTTGTTATATAAGGAGGCTTTGGAATATAAAAAATGAACACAAAACATCACAATTGTTCAAAATGCATTCCATTAACGTTAATGCACTTCTGAACTCGTATAATTGTTTCTCGAAGAACGTTCGCCAATTACTGGGCCGTTATGCTATTAATTGCGCGTCTTACTCGTAGCTCCAGGTCTTCACGGGTTGTAACGGCGGTTGCGTAGACAATATTTTTTAAATGACTCCAAACAAAGAAAGTAAGGGGTGTTAAATCAGGTGACCTTGGAGGCCACCTCACCGGACCATTCGTCGAAATTACGTTTTCTCCGAACAAAATTGTATTTTATTATTTTCTTTTAGCTGTAATTTTGTTTGTATTTATCGCACATTTTATAGTCTGGGGTCCAACAGTACGAAATCGCCCTAAATTCCAAGTAACCTGTTCCGACATGACGTACATTTTTCAACTTCAGATTTGCAAAAAGAGTTATATAGGACAAAAGAAATGACTTGTCGGATTCTTATCAGCTCTTGCATAACTTCTTAAATGATAAGAAAAGAGATGAAATGATAATTCCTAAAAAAATGTTTTTTAATACATAACACGTCCTGTAAAAGAAACTATGAGTGCTATCCATCTAATTTTTTTATAGTATACACTAAAAACATAAGCGCTTGGATGAGGCTCGATGGCACTGTTTAAATATGTTTAGTTTTTTGGGAAAAAATATGAAATCTGTAACTATACAATATTGTAGTAAGAATTTCAACATACGAGCAAGTAATTCAATTTTAAATATTTTGTGTATAAACTATGCTAACAAACATACCGAATATATTGAAAATGTTTTTAAGACAAGAACTAAGTTGATATTGCATATAGTATTCGAGTTGTGAATTTTTAAAATGAGTGCATGATGCGGCGCATGTAATAAAGCCGACAGCTCTCCTAAAATTCATAAAGAGCATGAAAACAGTTTACAGTGGAATTAGCTGGTATGTTTATGTTTACTAGGCGTATGTACTTATGTATATAGTGTGAAGTTATTTGTCTTATCATTTTAACATTATAAAAACTATTTGTGTTTGATTGTTTAAATCGATTGATTATTGTTTGCGGTTCATATTTATTATTTACTAGCTATGCCCGCGGTTACGTTCGCGTGGAATTTTGAAATTGACTAAAAATCTTCTTTATAAACGACGTTTGAGGTAGAATCACCATTCTGGAATATTTCAGAAAACTCACAAATTTTCTGGAATATTCCAGAATATTACAGAAGTTTAATCTTAAAAGTTTATGCCGTGCAAATACGCTTATTGTAGAGATCAAGCTGTATCTCCTGTTCTACTAGACCAATTTTCATAAAACTTGGCTTAGTCTAGGCCGATTTCGATGAAATAAGAACTAAATGTTACTCCAAGCTAAGATGAACCTCATTGGTTCAGTAGTTTCTGCGTGATGCGCGTTCAAACAGACAAGCAGACAAACAGAAAAATTCCAAAATCTGTCTTAATGTATTCCATTACTCATCTTACATTCCCCACCCCACATCAGTTTTTTGCAAATATTTTCAATGTACATACATATCAACTTTACAAATGTATTATATGTATACGTTTGAAAATTATTAAAAGGTAAAATAATTTAATAAAAGTGATTTACGCTCCCTCCCACCGACGGAAGACGCTTTTCAACAACATGTTGCTAATATTACTTTTTTTAAAACAGTGTTTTGAACCGTCATTCAAATTACCTCTTGCACAAAATTTTGGATGCAGAATTGGAAATCAGGAGCTGGTACCGATAATGTTGACAAAAAAAGTTTATCTGAACTTAAATTAAATAGTGCAACTGTAAAATAAAATGCGACACAAAATGTTCTTCTGAGTGGTATTCAGTTGCGTGCTCGTGTGCTGCTTTTGAAAATTGTTTTAGCGGAAAAAGCAATATGCATCATTTTATAATGATAGTGATTCTGACTAAAGTGTTAGAATAGTTATACACAAAAATTACATAATATACAACATTAATGTTTTATTTAAAATATCTCCCTTTTCTGCTTTCTATTAAATATGCTAAATACCTAAAATAATATTTCTCACTAATGTTTTATTTCTTAAACAATATAAAAACTAGTAGAAGTTGTACTCGGGCATGGCCAATTGCGAATACCTATTTGATTAACATTTTGCTCGAACACACAATTCACTTTGTATCGATTATTATTTTTTTAAATGTGGCCGCAATCGGCAACGCCCACTACTACTTTCATTCGTTTTGTTGTATTATTAACATAAAGTAATTCAAATTTGCAATTATATTGAACAATATAGTGCTTTTTACTGTTACACTGTACCAATTATCGTGTAGACTATTTTTATTTTAATGCTGTATAATTACGCGCCTCATAAAAAAATCATAAACAAAAAACTGTATACGTTATCGACAGGATCTTTTTTAAAAAAACTTTTTCAATATATGGACTAGATTTGGTAAGCAATTGTATATAAGAATTCCATAAATTTAACATAGTTGTCCGCATATCGAAATTTTTAGAACGTAAATATCAACCTTTTGATTTTAATTATTTTTTTCCAAAAATAATATTCTTTTCAAAAATACCAATAGCTTAGTTAGAATCACGTATATCTTTTGAGTATACATACCAAAAATCAGATCGGTAGGTTACATAGTTTTTATCTTAACGGAGAATAACCATTGTAAAACATAATTTTGTAATTATCAATCCGCCATCTTTTTTGCGATTTCTGAAGTTGCGCAAGAGCAAAAATTAATCCGACAAGTGTTTTCTAATGCCCCAGGTAATGCTCTCTTCATTACTTATATCAACATTTGTACGTCATGTCGGAACAGGTCATCTTGATTTTGGAGTGCTTGGATCCCGGACTATTAATACGACATATGAATAAATTCCTTATTAATTGTACTAATAAATGGTACACGGTACCAATATGGTTCCATTTGAAAAAATTGAGTTTTGCCCCAAAAACCGTGTTGATGAATTTTATTTGCTCATAAATCACGTAATTTAGTATTTTTGACAGGATTTCGATTTTCTCTAGCATTATACGGGTCATTTAGAATGAATCAGAACCATCATGGCACACTTAAATGGAAAATTAAAAATTATATTGAAAAAAATATTGACATTTGAAATGTCACTTATTTGGTATAGTTAGATTCAGAAAATTATGCAGAATTCAAAAATGGCATAATGTACAGAGTGTTCGATTTAAAAATCGAATGTTCGATTCCGGCGAAACGGGAAGTAAAAAAAAAATCACTTGTATATCAAAAAATGCCGCTTATTATGTATATAGGATATCCTAAATTTCAATTAATTATCTTCAAAACTAAGGGAGAAAAGGAGAATATCCTGTTACACCTGGTAGAATAATGCAGTTATTACCTCACTGAGAGGATACTTAAGCAGGAGTTGAATGATTAAACCTTCGGTAATGTCGACATTTACTCATCACTTTACAATATAAATAAAATAAATATGTTGGTCATTAAATATCGATTGATGTAGGAAAATTCAGTTTTTACCTCCCTAAGGAGAGGAGAGGTAGTAGGGAGTGGAAGATTCAAACTTTGGTATTGTCGACATGCTCATGTACTCATAACATTACAAAAGATAAGATATTGTCTATTAACTCGAAATATGAAGGAAAATATAATGTTTGTCCTTTTAGAGGATAAAAGGGAAAACTGACTCGACACGAAAATTGACTTCAGTGTGTCAAAATACTTCAGAAAAGTTAGATCAGAACCCTATTTTTGAGGAAAAAAGAAAAGCTATTCCGTCCAACACATTTGTTTGAAAAATTTCCATTAAGGCACCTACGTACAGCAACTGAATAATAATGTATAGAAGCACTATTTATTTAAACAATAACGTTTCTTTATTCTTCCTCTGATGTCTCTTAAGTCGAATGACTACTGTACCTTTTTAGTAAAACTAACCGACTTTCATACAGGGCAAGTCGAAATTTGAGAAATTTTAAATTTGGCTATTGAATAGCAAACACCCTATATGAGGTATCGAGCTACAATTTTGCATAGAGATATTTGAGACAACTACGAATCGAATACGCTATCCAACTTGTCGATATAAAAAATTGCCTAATAGGAATTTCGACCCATTTGGAGGTGCTTAGTAGGCCTTGAAAATATGAAAATTACAAATTTTTTAAAACAGTCAAATAAAGCTGATAGAGCACTATCTCACAAAAAAAAAATAAAATCGGCCAAAGTTCCAAAATAACGGTGTTGCGGTATTAAAAGCACACACTGTATAAAACAATTGGATAAATAAAGAAACCATGATCTTTGGAGTTATATAAGACAATAAATGCTATTATTGAGGAATGTTAATTGTAACCATAGTATGTTTTAAAATAAGAAAAATACTTCGTATTTATAAACAATTTCTTAACAATAACCATAATAAATTATAAAGTGCTATCAGAAGGTGGCAGAGGGTGAAATAATAAAAATGTGCAACGCGACATGTGTCTGAATGACCCACAATTTTTAAAATTTACTTATGAAAATACTTCTTATTTAGATTAGCACGAAGAGGTCATAAGCTTATTTATGGACAAAATAACCCCTGGACCAGATACATTTCTACTTACGACTAAACATGATTAAATACTTTTTCTAACATACTATATATAATAATATCGAGACGTTAAAACTTATTGAAAACAAATAACTTATATTGGATTTTATTATCATCCTAATCTTCTGTCTTCACTTTATTTGATTAAGCGATATCCCACAACGCAGAAATTGATTTCAATGTGTATATGCTAGAAGTATTGAACTTTCCCTCTGTTATGTGATGAAGTTGCTGCTAAAGTTTAGGAAGAAGCGCACTGGAGCTTTTCAAATAACCTTAAATATTATCCTCCCTTACTTAAATTGGATCCCTTATTTAGATATGGAAAACAGGGTGTGTGAATAAGACCTCAATCGATTAAGTCGGGATTCATTAAAAGTTGTGCGATTATTTTTTTTGAAGGGGGATTGTCTTAAAAGATTAATTAAAATATTAATTGAAGCTAAGGAGGTTGCTATACATTATTATGCATAAAATTAGTAGTCCAATCAATGAATGCTCAAAAGGGGATTGTAGAGAACGTTTTGGAGGGGAGAATTTTTCTCTTCAGGGATGTGTTGGGGGTAGTCAGGAGGTAAACATACTAAAAGTCCCCGCCCCTAGCCCCGCCCCTTCAGGGGGGAGGGGGGTGGAAAGGTTCCTTTTTTCGATTTTTCGCTTATAACTCGGAAACGATGCGCCGTATGGGAAAAGGTAATCTATGCAAAATTAAACGTAATTAAATTTTCTACAAGAATGTTTATATTCATTTTCTTCCTATGTGTTATAGTTTACGAGATGTTCGTCAGCGAAAACCGATAATTAGAAAATATATATATATTATGTTCCTTGTATATTTCTATCAAAGCGGTTTACCGTGGTCTGCTAATAAATTACAGTCACAAAACAATCTTTATTTTACAACACTGGACGTATTTACTAACGTAATATTTTATCGAAATGTATACATTTCCTTAAATATACAGTGTGACTCACTTGAAATGAAGATACCCTTATAACTTTTTCATTTTGTTTCCGATTTGAATCAAATTTTACTCAAGTATAAAACAAATTAGGATCTACTTATGACCAGAAAATCATTCACCTGCTATAAAGGCAAAGCCACCTGCGGTACAAAAATATGCTATAAAAAATAAAACATTTTGAATGTTAGAAATTCTAAAAAATGCATCCGATCGGCGCCACAAACGTACATACACCAAAATTTGATTTAATTATTGATGGGGAATTCTCATACATAATCTCATCTGGCAAAGGGGGTCCACAGTTTCCGCAATTTGTGGTGGCTACGTAAAATTCATCGTTCATAAGATTAAAAATCAATATGATTTTTAATCTTTTTCCTTATATTTTGGTACCGCAGGTAGCTTTGCCTTTATAGCAGGTGAATGATTTTTTGGTCATAAGTAGATCCTAATTTATTCTATACTTGAGTAAAATTTGATTCAAATCGGAAACAAAATGAAAAAGTTATAAGGGTATCTTCATTTTAAGTGAGTCACACTGCATATTTAAGGAAATGTCTAGTTTCGACAAAATAT
This sequence comes from Rutpela maculata, assembly GCA_936432065.2. Lineage (NCBI taxonomy): Eukaryota > Metazoa > Arthropoda > Insecta > Coleoptera > Cerambycidae > Rutpela > Rutpela maculata. The sequence continues at coordinate 42,190,244 of OW386285.2, forward strand.
TACGTTAGTAAATACGTCTAGTGTTGTAAAATAGAGATTGTTTTGTGACTGTGATTTATTAGCAGACCACGGTAAACCGCTTTGTTAGAAATATACAAGGTACATAATTTATTTTTTTTTATTAATTATCGATTTTCGCTGGCGAATATCTCGTAAAATATAATACATAGGAAGAAAATGAATATAAACGTTCTTGTGGGAAATTTAATTACGTTTAATTTTGCATAGATTACCTTTTTTCGTACGACGCATCGTTTCCGAGTTATAAGCGAAGAATCGAAAAAAGGAACCTTTCCACCCCCCTCTCCTACTGAAGCGGCGGGGCTAGGGGCGGGGACTTTTAGTATGTTTATCTCCTAACTACCCCCAACACATCCCTCAAGAGAAAAATTCTCCCCTCCAAAATGTTCTCTACAACTCTTTCATTGACTGGACTATAGAGTATAACATCATTTTTCACAAATTATTTATGTTAACGCTGCCCATTTGTATATATATTTGTATACGTATTTAATAACATAGCATTATTTTGTCTGTAAGTTGGCAAAAGTTTGTAAATATATGTATTTTGCAAACAGACCGATGTATATTTTAGGAAAAAACAAAAAATAGCATTAGAGATAAATGTTTTACATATTTATAAATAGTAATAAATTCTGTTATAGCTTTACACTCCATCGATAGGAAATCCTTCTAAGTTCCATGTATAAGTAACAGAACACTAAGTTAGTTAGGCAATCGTCCCATAGATGGCACGCACGGCGTCATAATCTAGAAACATCGAGAACAGTACTGACATCTACTGAAACATTGTGGAAAGATGTAGGAAGATCTAGAATCAATTACTCAGGAGTAAATAAAGATCGAGTCGATACACGGTTCAGTAGAGAGTACATTGCAGTTCAGATAGTGAGTTGAGAAACATCAAGAAGGTGCAGTAAGCAAAGTGATCAAGTGACTGAATTATTGAATTATAGAATATTAGTGAAGTACAAGATATCATCAGCTCAACATGGATTTAGAACAAATAAATCAATAGAATCGGCTTCTTATCGTTTATTAAACTAGTGTATTCCGAGCTTGATCAGGCAAGATATGTAGTATCACTAATGTTCGATTTATCCTGAGAGTTTGACACTATAGATTACTTATACAAAATTTTACAATCATTCATGATTAGCAGAAAGATCAGGGTGAAACTGGAAAGTCACCTTACACGGTCAAAAGAAGTTACACTTGGTGTTCCTCGAGGGTCAGTGTTAGGTCCACTCTTATATATGCTTTATGTTAACGATTTGCCGAACTTCATCAGTAGAGGTAGCGTTACTATGTTTGCTGATGAAACTACCATTACGGTCTCTGGTAATAGTTCTGAGATACTCTTAGAAAATATTAGAGTTGTTTCTGAGAAATTCAATATCTTGCGAAATCGTCTGATCTTGAATAACACCAAAAAAGATTACTTACACCTCCACAAACGTAGGACAGTTGGCAACATTGATAACATCCAGTTTTCTCAAAACTCTAAATTCTTGAGTCTTTGGCTTGATGCAAGATTGTCTTGGAATAAACATGTTAGTTAAGCATGTCGAAATAGATGGGGCTTAAACCAAAGGAATCACCCGGAAATACCCCATTTTACTTTTTTGTGTGTGTTTGTGTAACATATTTGCATACGCGGTTTTCTATGTAATGACTTAGGATTCGGTGATATTCATATATTACACAGACACACACACAAAAAAAATTGTATGTTTCTGGGATTTCATTGGGCAATCGTTATGTATTTCGATATGCTGAATATGAATCAGGTGCCCGTTTACCACCCACCAGTTTTTAGTAAATCCCGAAAATAACCTAAATTATGAGTTCTTTTTAGGTTATTTTCGCGATTTACAAAAAATTGTGGGTGATGAAGCTAAACGGACATCTGATTCGTGTTCAGTATGTCGGAATACATGGTTCTAGGAACAGACCACTTTTTTTTTTGTGGAACTGTGTTAATCTTACTGCTGTTTAAGAAAGCCTATATAAAATATTCTTTAATATTGTGGCATATCTGTGCATAATTTTTACACCTCACGAACCTTTGTGTCGAATGTGAATATTTTGATTCTGTAAGTTTTTTCACTTTCTAATAAATTCCCCATTTGGTAACGAACGACAATCAATCATTTAGACCCAATTTTTTTACTTAACTCGATTCCTAAGAAGAAGAAGTTAGTTACTTTTTCAGTACCCTGTACTATATTTTCCAGTAAGCCTAATTAATCTACAACGATGTATTAAAATTATTCCCATTCATACTGACGTACGTAGAAGTATCGAAGTTATAAAAAATTATGCAACAGCAAAGCATTCTTTTACATTTTTCGCTGTCATTGACATAAAGATTTATATCCGTTAGCGAGCTGTTGGTCAATATTTGACGTACTCATTGTTGCAACTGCATTATATTTTAACTGTCAAGATCAATAACACTTAATTTTCGATAACGTTAACAGCGAATTCATAAGCAAAGGTGTAACCAAGTCCACAAACTTGAATCAACCACACTTTAAATTGAGCTTAACATTAATAATAATGTAGTATTCTATTGTAGTTGATGCCAGTATTAGCCAATTTAAGCCCGTAGTAATTTATCAGAGGTAATCGACTGCCTCACTGGCTTGCAGGTTGATATGTGCTTTTTAAGATTGCTAGAAAGGAGAAAGTTATTTACTTTTTTTTTTGTTTTGTTCCGATAATTCATAATGATTCAGTTTACCTTAGAAGGTCATTTAATTTAGTTTGTAAACTATAATGGGTATGCACTCCTTAGGCAGCTATATCTTTCGGTTTTTTTTTCAGATAAATATACAGGATGTTCCGTACGTCATCGTCCAAAGGGAACAGGGCGATAGAGAACTATGTAAGTTAGTAAAATAACCATAATTGCCTTATCGTCTTTTTGAGTCATTCAACTCCCCCCCCCCCCCCTCAGTTACTTTTTCTTCTCCAATTTTATAGCACACAAAGTTTAGACCTAGCACACCCTAGCACAACCATTTTTAAAGCCAGCACACCCCCGCGCAAATAATAAATAGGGTTTTTTGGGGGGTGGGCAACTTGACGTTACCCCTCCCCCCCAGTTATTTTTTCCTCTCGAATTTGCTAACACATAATGTTTAGACCTAGCACACCCTAGCACAACTATTTTCAAAGCTAGCACACCTACAAGGGCGATAATATACAGGGTGTACATTTTTTCCTTAGCCCCCCCCTTCTCCTAGTTATTTTTTTGCCTTGAATTTGCTAACACGTAGTAGTAGTAGTAGTAGTAGTCTATTTATTGTGTGTGACAATACAATATTGTTTACACTCGTCAGATACAAAGATTAATATAGACACTCACGTTAAAATAAAATAAAAACAATGGAACATCAATGTAAAAGTACTACAATTATAAACTGGAATATAACATTAAATAAAACAATTAAGATCAACAATATAGACAATTACATTTAAAAACAATTAAAGTACGTGAAAAATTCATCTATCTCATAAAAGACATTTTCTTTCAGAAAATTTCTTACTTTCTTGGCGAACGCAATATCCTTAAGTGTTTTCCAGCTATTTGGCAGTAGGTTGTAGAATTTTACAGATAGATATCTAAATGAATTTATGTTTCTAGTCAGACGGAAGAAAGGAACTACAACAGATTCATTCCTTGTTTTGTAGCAATTCCGAGTTTGGTAATGAGAGAGATGGTTTCTAGCAAAAAGAATGCACCCTAAAATATACTGATTAGTGCAAGTGAGAACACCTAACCTTTTAAACAAAGGTCTACAGCTTTCGTTATATTTTGAATTCGTAATAACTCGGATAGCTCTCTTTTGCAATTTTAAAATCTTGACAGTGTGTGCAGAGCCGCCCCACAGTAAAATTCCATAGCACATTATGCTATGAAAGAGTCCGTGATATGCAGTCAAGATAATATTTTGATCGATATGATTTTTAAGTTTTTTCAGCAATTATGGACAATTTCCTGGACATGCAATTTATGTGGCTTTTCCATGTTAATTTGCTATCTAAAGTAACACCTAAGCACTTAACTGGATTATTATTGTCAATATGAATTCGTGTGTTTAGATGAAATATTAAATTTTGCATTTTTTGAGTGTTTAGACTTAGTTTTACATTAGAAAAGTATTGCTCGGCTTGTTGTTGTGCATCTGCTGACATATTAGTGAGATTATCCATATTATTATGGGCTGAAAGAAGAGTACTATCATCAGCATAAGCAATAATTTTACTAGAGATGTGATCTGATATGTCGTTGATATAAACAATAAATAACGTTGGTCCTAATATCGACCCCTGAGGAACGCCAAACTTGAGGGACTTTAAGGAAGAGATTTCACCATTACTGCTAACACACTGACGTCTGTCTAACATATAGCTTTTAATGAAAGAAAGTGCAGATCCTCTTATACCGAGACTCTCTAATTTTATTAATAATATGTCAGGAGACACACAATCAAAAGCTTTAGACAAATCCAAGAAAGAAGCAGCTACCATATGTCCATCTTCAAGTGCATCTGTTATAAATACAATCATATCGGTTAATGCTTTAATAGTAGAAGTACTTTTATGGTAACCATATTGACTGGGATTTAGTAAGTTTTTATTTTCCAAATACAGTATTAGCCTTACGTTAAAAGCTAATTCAAGCAATTTAGATAGAATTGGAATAATTGATATTGGTCTGTGATTGTTGACTTGATCCACATTACCTTTTTTAAAGATAGGCGTTACTTTAGATATTTTTAGACAATCAGGAAATAGTCCTTGTTCAAAACACAAATTAATGAAATAAGTTATGAAAGGTAAGAGCTCATCTTTGGCCATTTTAATAGTATCACTGTTTAGACCGTAATAGTCTCTAGATTTAGATGTACTTAATTTGCCTATTAGATAACTAACTTCATATTCCGAGACTGGTTCTAAAAAGAAGGAAAAAGGTACGCTATTGTTCCTACATAGATTTATATAATCAGAATTACTGCAATTTAAATTTTCCAGAATTTCATTGGCTATGTTAACAAAATAATTATTCAGGTCATCGGTACTGATTTCGCGAGATAGTTGATTATGATTAGAGGTTTCCTTAATAATTGACCATGCCGTTTTTTGCTTGTTTTTTGAATTGACTATAAGATCAGTATTGTGCTTAATAGTTTCATTTTTAAGAGCTCGTTTGTAATCTTTTTTGAGTTTATTGTAATCAACTTTCAAATTGCTGTCAAATTTACTTAAGTCATACATCATTATAAGCTTATCTCTCATAACTTTTATTTTGACTGTATTTAATATTATGTCTTTTCTTTTTGTACTGTTTGATGGGAAAAGAAGTATCGTAGCAATTTTTTACATTATTCAATAAAATTTCGGTCATTTGATCAGGATCAAGGGTTTGATAAAAATGTGACCAATCACAGTTCGTTAGTGATATTTTATAATTTCCTATTGTATAATTGTTTATTGATCTATATGTCATCTGCTCTTTGGATCTATAGATGTTTGTTGACTCTGAGTAAGAAAAACACAAACAGTTGTGATCGAATAAGTGAGGATTAAATATTCTGGTTTTACTAATATTTTGCTGTATATTCGAGAACACATTGTCAATTTTGGTTGCAGTTCTATTAGTGACTCTTGTGTAATCATTACCACACTCTTGCATGCCAAAGGACAAGAACAAATCCGTTATCAGTTGAGAATTGATAGATTTAACTGAAAAGTCAACGTTAAAATCGGCAAAAAATGTAATACATTTTTCAGTGGAAAAATTATTCAGAAATGCAGTTAACTTATTATTGAAATTATTATTATTATTATTGAAAATATTTAGGTCTCCTTTACAATGCTTATTATACCTAGCACATCCTAGCACAACCACTTTCCAAGCTAATGTGCCTACAGGGTCGAAAATATACAGGGTAGAAATTTTGTCCCGCCACAGATATATTACATTTTTTATTATTATTCAGATTACCTTACCAAAAATAATCACATATATAATAGAGGGTTGAAATTGATTTGTTAGCCCCCATGTACTTTTTTTTCTCAAATTTGACAGCACACAATGTTTGCATCTAGCACAACAACTAAATAATTAAATAAATAAATAAATTAAACTTTATTTCATGAATAACTTTTACAATCATTTTAGTAAATATAATAACACACCACAAAAATAATAATGACATACTTAAAATATAATATACAGTGTTTTTCAAAAAGCTCTCATCATGGTGGGAAAAATTTTATTATTGTTTCCGTCGAAAATTAAATGGACAGTAAATATCTCCTCAACTGTTTGAAATTGGAAAAAAATGTCCAATATAAAAATTGTATGAGATTTAGACTGATATATTTGAAAATTATTCTGACATCTACAGGATGTTTGACATAGTGGTGGCAAGCGTTTACTTGGAATTTTTCGATGGAACCCTCAGTAGTAATTTATATATTTATATTTGACTCATAGTTCTCTATACTGGCATATATCATTTTTGAATTTTCACTGCCGGGTTGCCACGTTGTTCCATTTTTTTTTTTCGATAAAAAAATACATTAACAACAGTCAAGAATAAAATCTCCAAAAAATGCATTTTCATAATGGACCCTGCACCTTTTAAATGCAATTTGGCTCTCACTCCTGGGAGCTGAAATTTTGCACAGAGGTAGTTCATATCAAGCTGTTCAAAAGTCTTCAAGGTCACAAAAAAATTTAATGACAGGATTTGGAGATATTGGTCGAAGAAAGTCGTAACTTCGTCTATAATAAGACCTTCTTCGGCCAATATCTCGAAATCCTATAATTAAAATTTTTGCGACCATAAAGACTATTGATCAGCATGTTCTGAACTACCCCCGTGTGGGTAGTTCAGAACACCCCAGGGGTGAAAGCCAAGTGGCATTTAAAAGGTGCAAGGTCCTTTATGAAAATGCATTTTTTGGTGATTTTATTCTTGACTGTTGTTAATGCATTTTTTATGGAACAAAAATGGGACAACGTGGCACTGCAGTGAAAATTCAAAAATGATATAAGTAGTTAAGTAGTGAGAGTTCTAGCGCAAACCCGTCAGTAGAGTAGCAATCAGAGTTCTGTGTGACGTCATCATTCCGGCAGCCCCGCGGGGGCGGGCAGGTGATAGATGATAGATCCTATGATCTAGGTTCTAGTGTGAGGTGAGATAATGCTAGATGATAGATCCTATTATCTAGGTTGTAGTGTGAGGTGGGATCTTCTTAGATGATAGGTGATAGGACCTAATGGGAGGGGGGAGATGGGAGATCCAATCCCTGAGCTTAGATAAGAGATTATATCTAAAAGGACGTGGCTAAGAGTATACAGGGTGTGTCTAAAATAAGATGGCTGCTGTTTATTGACTAATAGTATTGTATGTTTACGTTAGTGGGCGTTAAGAAAATGGCTACTGACGTCCATCATTGAGATTAAATAGACAAGTCTTATAATTATGAGATAAATATTCATTTACTTCTATATGTTAAGATTTGAATGTAAAACTGCGGTCAAATGCAGAGACGTTATCGGATTCCAGGAAATTGTTAATGTAAATAAATGCGACTGTCTACGGCTATATGTATATTTAAAACGTGATTAATTACCTTTAGATAACTACAGCGGCTAGATCAAAGGAAATATCAAGAGCCAATATAAACGCTTTTCAGACAAGTCTAGACTTGTTAGCCTGAGTTTTATATAAGATAAATATTCGTTCGCTTCTCTACGTTTAGATTTCAATGTAATAAGAATATAATGCAGAGCCGTTATCGGATTCCTGGAAATTGTTAATGTAAACAAATGAAATCATTTCTGATAGCCTACTAACATAAGATAGGTATACGGTAAAGATGCATGCGAAGAATTTTGTGTCTTACAATACATGGTTTCTTATGGGAATATGTAGCCACCCCGCAGCGATATAGCAATGTAACATTGTTTTATATGTAAAAGACGAACAGATTATGAAAATTCGGGGGCCTTTTAGAAATCGTTCACTGCAAAGTCACGTGACCCTCGACCGCCGAGTATAAAAGCAGCGTCATCTCCCCACCTCGATCATTAGCTGTTTATCTCTCGCGGTGAACGGTTGTCTAATTGAAACAGTATGTCGTCTACCGAGACCGTATCTAAACTCAGTACTGATATAATTAATTTAACTAAAAAATCATTGCTGCTCTTAAAGACCGATGATGAAATCGACCAACATATTTCGATAATTAATAGCAATATTAAACTAGTAGCCAAGGCAATTAAAATCAAAATTCATATCGATAATAAAGGTGAAAATATATTTAAATTGGAAAATAATTTAGCGCTTTTAAAATACTACCGAGAGCAATTGAAAAAATTAAAATTAAAAAATAAAATATTAGGCGGTTCCTTAAAGCCGGCAGCACGAAAATATTTAGTATATCAAGAGGTAGAATCTTGTTTTAAAAATCGTGTTAAGTCCGGTATAATAACTAACGTACAAATTAAAGAACCGGTATTATTTTTTAAAAAAGCGTTTAGGAGCTTCTCTATTCAAATTAAAAAATGTTTAAAAGATGGGCTAATTAAAGTAAATGTTATTATTGAATGTAACTTCGTACAGCCTACTAATGGCACAGTGGAATTAAAAACATTTGCTACAAGGAACGCTGTGATAGACTTAAATACGAATTTAAAGGAATGGTATAAAGAAAATGTATCCGAACGGTTATTGAAACATCTAGAAGACTTTCAAGGAAAAGATTCAGGCTGGGCCTTATCGGAAATTATCGGGCTAAGAGTAAATGTTAATAAATATTGTCCTATAACAGTGGGATTATCAACATACGCTGAAATGCCAAACTTTATAAAAGAAAAAAAGTGCGTTATTAACGTTAAAAATAATGACGAATATTGCTTCTTATGGTCAGTAGTTTCGGCATTATACCCAGCTAAAAAGGATGGGCAGAGAGTAACTTCATATCCTCATTTTAAACATGTTTTGAAATATGATGGCATCGAGTTTCCGATGGAATTAAGAAATATTAAAAAATTCGAACGCTTAAATGATATTTCGATAAACGTATACGCCGTAATTAAAAGGGAAGTTTTACCGTTATGTTTAAGTAAATACAGTTTTGAACGGGTCGTAAATTTATTAATGATTCCTACGAATTCTGCTGATAATTTTACTGAAGCTACGCAATATCATTTTGCTTGGATAAAGAATATGTCTCGATTATTATCTAAACAATTATCTTCACATAATGGTAAACATTTTATTTGCAACCGATGTCTTAATCATTTTACTACTCAAGAACTTCTAGACCGACATTCAAATGATTGTAATTCGAAAACTAATACTTGCAAAATTGAATTACCCGACGAGGATGAAAAGTTTTTAAAATTTAAAAATTACCGATATAAAGAAAGGGTACCGTTCGCTATTTATGCCGATTTCGAATGTATCTTAGAGGACTGTGATGCTAACACGAATCAAAATACGCAAAATTACCAGAAACATACGGCTTTTAGCGTCGCGTATTACTTAAAATGTTCCTATGATGACAGTCTATCACAATTTAAAATGTACCGAGACGCCGACTGTCAGTACTGGTTTGTTAAAGAACTTGAAAAAATTTCAGACCGAGTTAATGTAATCATGTCCGACATAAAACCTATGGAATCGTTAAACGAGACACAAAAAAATGAATTCGATCTCGCGCAGGTCTGTCATATCTGTGAGGGGTCCTTCAAAGAGACGGACATTAAAGTAGCCGATCACAATCATTTAACTGGGTACTATAGGGGACCGGCGCATATGAGATGTAACATTAATTATCAAGATAGTCACGTGATTCCGGTTATATTTCATTGTTTATCAGGTTACGACGGCCACCTGATAATCAAACAGCTAGCAACGGCATTTGACGGACAAATTTCATTATTACCGATTAATAAGGAAAAATACATTTCTTTCACTAAACGAGTTAAAGATACGAAAATTAAACTAAGATTTATTGATTCGTTTAGGTTTATGGCAGACAAAATCGAAAAACTAGCTTCCTATCTCGACGATGACCAGAAACGAATCACTAAATCGTATTGTAATAATGATGAACAATTTCAATTATTAACGCGGAAAGGTGTTTTTCCTTATGATTATTTAAATTCTTGGGAAAAATTAGACGAGACATCTCTACCGGCTAAAGAAGAATTTTACAGTAAACTGACTGACGAAAACATAACAGAGGACGATTATAACCATGCTATAAATATCTGGAATAAATTCGATATTAAGACATTAGGAGAATATTCCGATATATATATTTAAAAACAGATGTATTACTGCTAGCTGATATATTTGAAAATTTCCGCGAGACATGCATACAGACGTACGGACTTGACGCTTTAAATTATTATACTGCTCCGGGGCTGGCATTCGACGCGATGTTAAAAATAACTAAAGAAAATTTAGAGCTTCTCACAGACATTGATATGATACTGATGATCGAAAAAGGCGTGAGAGGCGGTGTAGCGCAGGTATCTAACAGATATTCGAAAGCTAACAACAAGTACATGGGGGATGCGTTTAATCCCGACGAAAGAGAGACTCACATCATGTACTTTGACATCAATAACATGTATGGAGCCGGGATGTCTGTTCCGCTACCTACAGGTGCTTTCGAGTGGGTGCCCATCGAACAATTTTATGCCTTAGATATTCCAAATTTATCGGATGAGTCAGACATCGGTTATATTTTGGAAGTAGATATCGAGTATCCACTTGAATTACATGAGCTACATAAGGATCTCCCGATGTGTCCAGAACATATGGTGCCGCCCGGTTCAAAACATTCAAAATTAATGACCACTCTGTTAGATAAAACGCGATATGTAATGCATTATAGGACTTTAAAAAAATGTTTAGAACGCGGATTAAAACTCAAGACGGTACATAGAATTTTAAAATTTAAACAGTCGCGATGGCTAAAGAAATACATTGATTTAAATACGGATTTACGAAAACAGGCAAGTAACGAGTTTCAGAAAAATTTCTATAAGCTAATGAACAATGCGGTGTTCGGAAAGACAATGGAGAATGTCCGCAAGCACAAAGATGTTAAATTGGTAACTAAATGGGAGGGGAGATGGGGCGCCAAGTCTCTGCTCGCGAAACCGAACTTTCACAGTTCGACTGTCTTCGGCGAGGATATGATTATTATTGAAATGAATCGACTAAAAATTAAATTCGATAAGCCAATATATGTGGGGTTCGCCATTTTAGATCTTTCAAAAATTATTCTTTACGATTTTCATTATGATTATATTAAAAAAGAATTCGGTGAGCAAGCCAAACTACTTTACACGGACACAGACAGTTTAATTTACGAATTTAGCGACGTTGATATATACAAGTACATTAAAAAAGACATCCATCAGTTCGACACATCGGATTATCCTGTAGACAATGTCTACGGAATACCTCATGCAAATAAGAAGGTACTAGGCGTAATGAAAGACGAATGTCAAGGGCGCGTAATGACAGAATTCGTAGGACTCCGTGCAAAAATGTATAGTTATAAAGTGGAGGGTGTGTCGGTAAATAAAAAAATCAAGGGTCTCTCGCGTTCGGTAATCAGAAAAATTACATTTGAAGACTTTACGAATTGTCTATTTAATAAAGAAATTTTGACCAAAGAGCAGCGATTAATTCGATCAAAGAAACATGAAATATATACTATCAAACAGAATAAGGTGGCACTCAGTCCGTATGATGATAAAAGAATTATAAATTATATAAATACCGATACGAAACCTTGGGGATATAATTTCCAACAAGTCTCGGCTCGTCAGATGACGTCATCGACGCAGTGAAGCGCTTGGCAGTAGCCGTTCGGATTCATTTACTTTAGAGACTTTGATCGCGATGGACGGGTTAGAAAAAGAATTGCAGTACAAGCTTGTACTTATCACTCGCGACATATATGAGAGGTACATTCAAAATGCATTGAATCGGGGTAATTATCAATTAGTTCATAAAATTTTAGAAAAGATTGTTATACCGGACAAAGCTTTATACTGGATGGCTTTAAGAGATAGTTCTAATTTCGATTTAATGAAAAAAATATTTACGAAAAAACTTCAAAACGATATTTTTATTCAACAGTTGGAATATATTTTCCAAAGAGAATGTATTACTCACCTTACCGTGTATCGATTACGAGAAGTAATTAACAGACATTATCCCGCCGCGAATAATAGTTATTTTAGAATTTTTTTTAGAAGAATTATTAACGTGTAATGATGATTATATGTCAATTGATTTTTATTCGAAATCGTAAGCGGCTAAAAATATTTCTGATAATTATAAAAGTATTGATTGGTCGATTAATAAAGCATTTTGCGAGGCAGCTTACTTTACACAATACGAATTTCTTGAAATTTTGTTTCGAGTAATTGGTAGGAATAATATACATTTCAAATTAGATATTAATTTCAATGAAGAGCATAAGCAGCTAATAAAATGGCTGGAGGATAATATATCCAAAGGTCGCTCTGGGCAGCCGACTGGTTGGAGCTCTGGTCCAGACAGCGGGCACTGGCCATCGACTACCTTAGAAGATTATGTTAAGACGCTTGACATAGTTCGTCTACATTTTTTGTAATTAGTATTAAAGTATTGTAATATAAATATTTTACATTTAATAAATTAAATTATTTATAAAATGTGTGTTTTTATTTCCTAATACCTATCCTGACATGATGATCATGAGAGAGGCAGGTGAGACAGCTTGAACAGCTCCAACAGCTCGAACAGCTCCAACAGGTGTAACAGGTACCGTACCTGTTACACCTGTTGGAGCTGTTCGAGCTGTTGGAGCTGTTGGAGCTGTTCAAGCAGCCCATATACATATACATATACGTGTATTATATATGGTTAGTTTCAACAGCTCGAACAGCTCCAACAGCTCGAACAGGTGTAACAGGTACGGTACCTGTTACACCTGTTGGAGCTGTTGGAGCTGTTGGAGCTGTTGGAGCTGTTGGAGCTGTTCAAGCAGCCCATATACATATACATATACATGTAATATATAGGGTCAGTTTCAACAGCTCGAACAGCTCCAACAGCTCCAACAGCTCCAACAGGTGTAACAGGTACCGTACCTGTTACACCTGTTGGAGCTGTTGGAGCTGTTGGAGCTGTTGGAGCTGTTGGAGCTGTTGGAGCTGTTCAAACAGCCCATATACATATACATATACATGTATTATATAGGGTCAGTTTCAACAGCTCGAACAGCTCCAACAGCTCCAACAGCTCGAACAGGTGTAACAGGTACGGTACCTGTTACACCTGTTGGAGCTGTTGGAGCTGTTGGAGCTGTTGGAGCTGTTCAAGCAGCCCATATACATATACATATACGTGTATTATATATGGTCAGTTCCAACAGCTCGAACAGCTCCAACAGCTCCAACAGCTCCAACAGGTGTAACAGGTACGGTACCTGTTACACCTGTTGGAGCTGTTGGAGCTGTTGGAGCTGTTCGAGCTGTTCAGACACTTAATAAGTATGAGATGCTATCAACTCATTGAAATAAAAAAAAGATTATTAATAACATTTTTTATTAATATAAAAAAATTATAATTAAAATTGTGTAGAATTAATAAAATAATAAAATCACTGGTCTGACTATCCGGCAGGAGGACAGATCGTAGGTTAATTAAAAAAAGAAATTTATTGGTCTCGCTGGCTGGCAGATCGACTTCTCCAAATCTCCGAAGAAATTCTGAGTTCAATGGAGTCTGTAACAATTTAAAAAAATATCTATAAGTATTGAGTTATACGAAACGGAAAAAATATTTTAAATACCTTTCATGATGTCGGCTAAGAGTATCGGCCGGGGCATCTCCTGTGGTGGCGGTGGTGGTTGCGTTACGGGGTCCTGGGGCTGAGGCAGCCCCAGGTACCTCCAGCCCTCCGGTGGGACTTGACACATTGAACATTGGCAAATATTGCCCGCTATCAGCTCTCTAAGCCCTGTTTGATGGTGCATCTTTGCAGCGTCTAACTGATCACCGCGCTCTGGCTCGAGGCGAGAGCTCTCCCCCCACTTCTCTCTCTGCCCCCCACCCCACTAGTCATTCATACACGCACACATGTATACAGAAATAAAAGCCAGTATGGTTAGCATAAATTTGTTTATTCAAAATCCTTATCTTTATTTACAATATACCACTGATATATCGAGTAGACATTCTGCCTAGAGCAGCGTAAATGATTATTAATATGTTTATGACAATGATATTCTAAATTATTTAACATTAAACTATTCATATTATTACAATTATATAAGTCTATAATATTATTATTATTAGACAGATAATGCTGAAGCCATCGCTTCTTTTCCAGCCCCTTGACATAAACTTTTGCTTCTCTCTCAAGTACGTGGCTGTCGATGAAGTCCTGCAGGTCACCGTACCGGAGATTATCATAAGGCGTGGACCATTGGAGGCCGTGCACATGATCAGTTATCCAATTAATTTGCTTCTTAATATTGCGTGTAAGAAGCCCGTAACTAACAGTCGGTTTAATTATCCGATGTACACACGAGACATCGGTAATATTAAAAATTGAAATTTCTTTACATGTAAAAGCTAACTCCTTTTTATGCTGGAAGCCCTGCACGTCTATTATATACATATTAGTATGGACGAACTATACTGGTTAAAGGATTGTAAAAAATCAATCTATCATGAATTATAAGACAATATGCAGCAGTGTCTTTCGGAATATTTTTATTAGTGCTAAATTCCAGCCTAATGTCCACTGCACTCGACTTTACAACCTCATTCTGACACGACCAGTCGATAACTACCAGAGGAGCTTTTCAAAATTTATCATCTTCGTGGATTTTATTTCCACTTTTAACGTATTTTTATTGGATACTATAGAAATATGACCATCGTTACCATGATTCAGAATAAAATGCTTTCTTACGTAATTATTTATATCTTCTATTTCATACGAGCCCTCCGGAATTTTTATAAACTTATCGTCTGTATCATAATATATATGATTATTTGTAGCGTCTATGTTCGGTATGGAGTTATACGCCTCGAAATTTATTAAAGCAAGCGAATATTCAGCGCCGTCTTCAAGGTCTATGGGTGGGGAAAAGTGCGCGGTTAAATTAGATGATTTGCCGGATAATGTAAACGTACAAGACATGTTGCGGCTTCAAGGTTAGCTCTGAGAATGAACGTGACTTAAAAGCATGACGCATTATATAGAAATTGTAAACACAGATGTCCACAATTTACTGTGTCATAAGACTGATATTGCTTGTGATTGTATTCAATAGAACAATTTAAATATTTTATTAATTCGAGAGGAGGCTGTAAATTACCAAAACTATCATAATAAACGGCTTTCGAACCGTTAAAGTATGCAGTCCAATGAGTATCATTACCGCTATCACTATCCAAGTTCACAATGCCCGTCTCAATTTTATGTACGCGTTTAGGTAGTCGGTCTCGCATAAATATTCCTCGAAAATTAGGTATATTTAACATCTTAACATATTTTTTCAGATCCACGTCGGTGAGCGCTCGATTTGGTAATTTTACTAGTCACTTGCTGTTGGTGTTTTTATTCATGTATAGTCCAAGTCCCGTTCGATAGGGACGAAGATAGAGTCCCTTACCGAGGGCGATACTCTCCATAGCCTGATTGTGACGTTTAGATTCTTTAAGCTGGGAGGATGCCGCCTGAAAATCTCTTACAGCTTTCGCTGTACCTGCAGATCCGCCGGCTAGCGCTCCCAGAGCACTAAGTCCGGCAAATATTGGTATTAGCGGTAGAACGCCACCCGTCTTCGGTATAGGAATAACGCGAGCAGCCATCGGTGATATTTTTTTATCTTTTTTAATACGCTGTACTGCACGAGAGGCCTTTTTAATAGCATCTCCGACAGAGGGAGCTCCACGTACTAGTTTACGAATTTTATTGGATATTTTTTTAAACGTCATCGTACCGCCACATTTTCTTTTTTTACATCCCAAGCCTAATTTAACTTTAGCACTCATGATGCCTGCTACACCGGCTGCTGCCGCTCTTTCTCCGATGGACGAATCCCTAGCAAATACACGCTTCAGAGCACGTTTTGCCAATTCTTTATCGGCAATATGCCGTCCTTTCACATCATTGACTTTAGAATATTGTATGTCGTGGTCACGACACGCCTCATCTAGACCATTAATTCCGCGATCTCCTCGCGCCAGTCTTTTTTCTAATTTAGTACCCGGGCCGCAGAAACGATAGCCAGGGATATGGGCTTCGAAAGGTAATTTATTTATGAGAGCGTTTACAGCCATGTTACCTCTATCACATGTAATAGTAGACTGAGGTGTTACAGGTGATCGAAAGCTATTTATACTTAAACTCCTGGTGGAAATACCTCAGTGTCAATCATGCGTTTCATCAAGACAGGTAACAGTCTGAAAATCGATAATCTCGATTTCGATAGTCATGTGAAAAAAGATAGTAGACATGGTCCTCTGTTACCCGACAGCATCAGGTGTATCATATGCGGACCTTCAAATTGTGGGAAAACAAACATCGTGATAAGCCTGCTGACTCATCCACACGGCTTGCGTTTCAAGAATGTTTACGTCTACTCGAAATCTCTCTACCAGCCTAAATATGAATATCTTAGAAAAGTACTCGGCTCGATCGTGGGATATCATGAATTCAAGGATAGCGATGTAATAATGACGCCTGCGCAAGCTAAAATTAATTCCATTTTTATATTTGATGACGTAGCTTGCGACAATCAAAGTGTGATGCGTGACTACTTTAGCATGGGACGGCATAAACAGATAGACAGCTTCTATCTCTGTCAGACCTATACCCGCATTCCAAAACATCTGATAAGAGACAATGCAAATTTACTGATATTATTCAAGCAGGATGACATGAATCTTAGACATGTATATTCCGATCACGTTAATACCGATATGAGCTTTGAGGATTTCAAACATATGTGCTCGTTATGCTGGAAAGATAAATACGGATTCCTAGTGATAGATAAAGATAGCGATATTAAACATGGCCGATACAGAAAGGGGTTTGACGAGTATATATACCTGTGATTTTACTATCTCAATCAGTTGATAATTACACATGTTATCTGACGCACCTGTCGACATGGACATTACTAATAAAATTATCGAAGCTCGGAAAGCCGTAAAGCGCAAATTAGAGGCACTCAAAATGCACGATCTGCAAATCGAAAAGTCTTTTGCCCCAATCACCGCACCTTTACATTCGATAGCTAAACATATCAAGCTTGAGACGGACGAGAATTTAAACATTAAGAAAAAGTCTGAACCCTCAGAGGATGAAAAAAATATTAATATTACACCGTCACCGTCGATTGTCGACTCTGAAGAAGGCGACCAGTCAGATGAGAAGTATCTTGAGAAATTTAGCGATCTGCCTAAAACGTATATATCTGAGATGATGCATGATACTGAAAATACACATGATTTTCGATATGGTGTACGATATAATCCCGAAGAAGATAAATATTATATTGGAAATTCTGCCATTCAGTTTGACGGTGACAATTTAATAATAAATAATAAAGAGTATCAGGGCACTCGCGGTCTTTATGAATTACTATTTAAAAAACGTTCGCATCACTATAACTATGATGATAAGAAACAGTACATTGATATTGTAAAAAGGACTAGCGCACATAAGAGAAATTATGATTCTGAAAAGCAAAAGTCCGGTAGTAAGAGCTGGAAGTACCTGCATATTATTAAACCGATGCTTTACGCTCGCGAACCTCGGCAACGTGCTCCTGGTAAAGTAAAAGGCGGTGAATTAATGATGCAAGTCACCGATAATGCTATTGATTACGTATATTGGGACGATCCTAATGAACTCGTCGATCGTCTTAGGCTTTTGATAGCTTCACAGGAGGCAGGCAATTCAAGTCATACGAATGAAATAAATAGAATTTTAGAGGAACTATTAGAAAGTAAAATAATCGAACCGCTGGATTAATTTAACAGTACGTAAATTATTGTTGAACTGTAAACATGTCTGCTATAAAAAGAGATATTGTTAATGAAATACATAAGCCGGCTAGAATTAACTTTAAGAGACGAAAAGTCGTAGTTAGAGGTTTAAATGAATTGCTTCAGGCTGACTTAGTCGAAATGATTCCATATGCTAATTACAATAAAAATTATAAATATATTCTCATTGTAATTGATGTTTTTTCAAAGTACGTATGGGCTGAACCAGTTAAATCTAAATCTGGCGTAAATGTTACTCGAGCTATGGAAAAAATATTAGTCGCAGATAAACGAATCCCCGTCAATTTACAGACTGATAATGGAACCGAATTTTATAATATTAATTTTCAAAAATTAATGAAAAAATATAAAATTAATCATTATTCTTCGTATAGCACTAAAAAATGTTCAGTAGTCGAACGCGTAAATAGGACTATAAAATCTATGATGTATAAAGAATTTAGTATAAATGGTTCTTTTCGGTGGTATAATTTACTTGCTGATATTATTAAGAAATATAATAATACTAGGCATCGTACCATCGGCATGAAACCTGTAGATGTAAATAAAAAGAATGAAAAAATACTCTTGAAATCCGTTTACAATTATCCTACAATTACATACACGCAATTACCTAAATTTAAAATTAACGATCATGTGAGAATAAGCAAGTACAGAGGCGTGTTCGATAAAGGTTATACTCCTAATTGGTCTAATGAAATATTTACTATTTCAAAAATTAATTATACCAGCCCCATAACATACTTACTGACCGATGCACGGAAACAGCCAATAGAAGGATGCTTCTATACTGAAGAACTGCAGAAGGTTAAACATTCAGACATGTATCTCGTTGAGAAAGTTTTAAGGAAGAAAGGAAATAAGGTTTTCGTTAAATGGCTTGGATTTGACAGTTCCCATAACAGTTGGATTGAAAAAAGTAGCATTGTTTAATTTTTATGCACTTATATTAATTATTATTATTATTATTATTATTATTATTATTATTATTATTATTATTATTATTATTATTGCTATTATTTTTATAGGTTATGTATTCCATGTACATATATAAGCTTTATTACTGTATTATGCGTTCAGATAAATAAAATATATTATAAAAATTAAATTATTTTTTTATTTTTCGTCTGGGGTGGCTTTATTTTTTAAGATTTAATTTTTTTGATTGCATATTTGAATTCAGCATTAAAAAACACATAAAATGTAGCATGAACATTTTCGTTACAATAAACTTGAAAAATATGAATTTTTTCATTTTTTGCCTGGGCTGGCTTTATTTTTTAAGATTTAATTTTTTTGATTGCATATTTAAATTCGACATTAAAAAAGACATAAAATGTAGCATGAACATTTTCGTTACAATAAACTTGAAAAAAAAAATCTGAATTCTTCATTTAATTAGGAAATGGGTAATAATAGTCAACCATTTTTTAAATTAATTTATTAATACATATAAGAAAGAGGTTACATGTTTTGTGATATAATAACAGAATATTTATGTTCAAGTACTGGATTAATTATTTGAGCGTATCGTAATATTTTAATTTGAAAACGATCTCGATCGCGGGCGTCTTGCATCCAGTTACCACATCTAGCAGTTCTATGGGCATAGCTCCAATGGTAAATGTGATGAATTTTAACGTCCTCGCTGAACTGAACTGTTCTTGGACTTCTTCGGCCGGATACTGACATGTTGAAATGTACGTAAAACTTCAACGTACTTAACGTCTTCTCCGAGTAATTTTAAATTGTTCATAAATTGCTGTAACCTCTTCTTATATGTTTCGGGATCCATCTTTAGGACTCGATGAATTCAATGTTAGTGGTCGTGCCTGCTAGCCCTCTATATACCAAGTACACTTCTTTTAGTATAATGGTTTGTTGTAGCGTTACCATATCATCATCAGAAATAATGCGTGAGTATCTGGTTGGTAGACTCACTTTACAATTTTCGAGGATTACTTGGACCTGGATACCATACGGTGAAAGTGCTTTATATATATCTAGCACTTTATATTTTCTATCGACTTCCAGCTCATAGATTTTCATGAACGGCGTGACATGAGCTTCAACTTTAATTTTTGCGAAAGACATTGCTGCTGCTGCTTGTATATATATATATATATATATATCGACTTTAAGATTGTGAATGAATGCAGCGATCTCAGGTCTTTACTTTTATGCTGTATTCCACCCCCACTTTTCGTATCGTGTAAGCAGAAAAATATGGGAAAAAATATGATGATTTCATTGTTTACATTATTTCTCTCCAAACCCTGAGACGCTCCTTATAATAGATCACGTGACTTATTAGTCATTGTATTATAACCGTCGGATGCTGTTATCTAAAGGCAATTAATCACGTTTTAAATATACATATAGCCGTAGACAGTCGCATTTATTTACATTAACAATTTCCTGGAATCCGATAACGTCTCTGCATTTGGTCACAGTTTTAACATTCAAATATAAAATTTACGTATTGAAGTAGATGAATATTTATTTCATATATAAGACTTGTCTATTTAAACTCAATGATGGACGTCTGTAGCCATTTTTCTTAACCTCTAACGCCCTCTAACGTAAACATGCAATACTATTCGCCAATAACTATAAACAATAAACGGCAGCCATCTTATTTTTATTACTAGATACACCATATCACTAGTACACCTTATATACTTATTTTTATTACTAAATACACCCTGTATACTTCTTTTATTACTAGATACATCCTATATACTTCTTTTATTACTAGATACATCCTATATACTCTTAGCCACGCCCTCTTAGATATAATCTCTTATCTTTAGCTATAATCTAATATCTAAGCTCAGGGATTGGATCTCCCCCCTCCCATTAGGTCCTATCACCTATCATCTAAGAAGATCCCACCTCACACTACAACCTAGATAATAGGATCTATCATCTAGCATTATCTCACCTCACACTAGAACCTAGATCATAGGATCTATCATCTATCACCTGCCCGCCCCCGCGGGGCTGCCGGAATGATGACGTCACACAGAACTCTGATTGCTACTCTACTGACGGGTTTGCGCTAGAACTCTCACTACTTAACTACTAATATATGCCAGTATAGAGAACTAGGAGTCAAATATAAATATATAAATTACTACTGAGGGTTGCATCGAAAATTTCCAAGCAATTGTTTGCCACCACTATGTCAAACATCCTGTAGATGTCAGAATAATTTCCAAATATATCACTCTAAATCTTGTACAACTTTTATATTGGACATTTTTCAAACAGTTGAGGAGATATTGAATGTCCATTTAATTTTCCATGGAAACAATAATAAAAATTTTCCCACCATGATGAGAGCTTTTTGCACTGTATATTATATTTTAAGTATGTCATTATTTTTTTTGTGTTGTGTTATTATATTTACTAAAATGATTGTAAAAGTTATTCATAAAATAAAGTATAATTTATTTATTTATTTAATTATTTAATTGTTGTGCTATGTGCAAATATTGCGTGCTGTCAAATATGAGAAAAAAAGTACATGGGGGCTAACAAATAAATTTCAATCCTCTATATTAACTTCTCTATTTCAACCCTCTATTATACAGTGTGTCCCAGGATAGATGTAACAAGAGGTGTAATGGACCAAAAATTTTGGAATTTTGGAATGGTATTTGGGGGTTGAGTCCTGCTTGTTGTAAAACTAAAGTATACCAAAAATGACTTGATTTGGTGTTCTACAGGGTGTTTTATAAGCAAAGTTGTAAAAATCACCACTAATAAAGTACCTTTATTTTTCAAAATTAGAAAAAATTCCACTAAGAAAAGTTATTTCGAATGCAATTTGATACCTCTATGCCAAATTTTAGGAATATAAAATTATTTTTTTGAAACTTCCCATTTTTTCAATAAATTAGTATTTTATTTTGAACCCTTCAATTAAAACTGCATAGAAATTATTTTTTGTGAATTAATATTTAAAGTTATGTAGAAGCTAAAAGTAGGCTATGAGAAAAGCAGTGGATAATTAATATTTGCTCCTACACAACTTTAAATATAAATTCAACTCTTAATTCGCAAAAAATGGGAAGTTTCAAAAAAATAATTTTATACTCCTGAAATAAAATTGCATTCTAAATAACTTTTCTTAGTGGATTTTTTTCATATTTTGAAAAATAAAGGTACTTTATTAGTGGTGATTTCTACAACTTTGCTTATAAAACACACCCTGTAGAACACCAAATCAAGTCATTTTTGGTATACTTTAGTTTTACAACAAGCAGGACTCAACCCCCAAATACCATTCCAAAATTCCAAAATGTTTGGTCCATTACACCTCTTGTTATATCTATCCTTGTGTATATTTTCGACCCTGTAGGAGCGTTAGCTCGGAAAGCTCGGAAAGTGCTAAGGTGTGCTAGGTATAAGCATTGCGTGTTAGCAAATTCAAGAGAAAAAAATAACTGGGGGGGGCGGCTGAGGAAAAAATTTACACCCTGTATATTACCGCCCCTGTAGGTGAGCTAGCTTTGAAAGTAATTGTGCTAGGGTGTGCTGGGTCTAAACATTATGTGCTAGCAAATTCAAGACAAAAAAATAAAACTGGGGGGGCTCAGGAAAAATTTACACCCTGTATATTACCGCCCCTGTAGTTGTTGCTAGCTTTGAAAGTAGTTGTGCTAGGGTGTGCTAGGTCTAAACATTATGTGCTAGCAAATTCGAGAGGAAAAAAATAACAGGAGGGGCGGGGGCCTAGCGTCAACTTATACCTAAAAACTATTTGGTAAGAAGTTGACCCTATTGTTGTCGAAGAAATGGAATATACTTCGTCAAATATATGTGATAGAAACGTAACATTTATGGCACTCCTAGGAAATTGCTAACCGGAAGGTTTTAAGAACCTTACATTCATGAGTTTCTAAATTCTTGAAGCTTTATGTTTTACTGAATTACTTATGCCGTCTTTAATTATTTGGTTAAATAAATAGATTCTTAAATCTTCTTTTATGTAAGTTTTAAATTAAAAGGGATCTATGTGGATACCTGGAATTTGGGAACGCCCAGGTACTACTACCTATTAAATTCTAGGTGACCCTTGCAGGTCATTCTTAATTAACCCTAATAAATGGATTTGTCAATAGCTAAACCTTGATCCGCATCAAAAAAGGGATTTGCATGGATACCTGGCACTAATTATTGAATTAAAATCGACCCTTATGGATTATTACTTACCATTTTAGGCCACTTAATTTATAATAAATAGTTATGTCAGCACCAATACCATTCATTTGTGACGTAGCCAAGACTGTAAAAAGTTTAGTAATTTATCTGCTGTGTACATTGTAAAGAAAATGAGTTCTTCTCAAAATACCAAAACTGTGAGAGTTCAGCAAATACATGAAGACGACGATGGAATTGTTGATATAAATCAATATACACTTCATCTATTAAAAGAAACTTGCCCAGATATGGATCCAGTAACTATGGCTTGTACTGCAATCAGACTCATAAATCAAGCAAAAGTAATGGTGGAAAAAAGGGAGAAATTACGAAATGTGAAAACAAAACGTTCCCAAAAAGGAAATGCGTCGCAGCAAATCAGTCAAAATGCGGTTAGAAAAACTCCGTGCCATCTTACAATGGAGCCAAAACCTCAAGCAAAAATACAAGTGGAGAAAAGAGAACAATTAACATATGTCGAAACTGGATCTTCCTGGCATATGTGTGAACCACAAAGACTCAGTCAAAATGGAATTGGAAATAATCCATACCATGGAACAAATTTCAATATTTCTCCTTGCAATCATCACCAGACAGAACCAAAACTAAACGGACAGTTACAAAATGTGGAAAATGGACATTTCCGACATAAGTGTGAACCACAGCAATTCAGCCCAAATCATGTTACAAATACTCCATCCCATGGACCGAATTTCAGTGCCCCTCTTCCCAATTATATAAAACAGCAACGATACCAAACAACAAGCCTAGTACATAATGCACCTCCAAATTTTGTGATGAGAGATCCTAAAGCACACAAAAAATCTGAGGCGTATTTAAAACATTATAACCATATGGATCAACGGCAGACAAAAAACGGATGTACTACATATTATGAACAGCAACCTACAAACGGTTACTGTACATGTGTTGAACCACAGACGGAGCCTAGAAACGCCCGAATTTCATGTGAAGAATACTATCCCACAATTAGCTACAGTACACATATTGAACCGCAGATTAGAAACGGCTGCAAATCATATGATCAACTTCGAAACGGCCAAACTACAAATGGCTTGAAAAGAAAACGGTGTGGCATGTATTCGCAGAATAACACAAATGTTAAGAGACCGCGCTGGTGTTGTTTTAAAAATCAAACACAGTAAGGTGCCTATTTAGTTCATGTAAAAATAGCTAAAACATTTCATGTACTTTAAAATATAATTTTGTAAATATATCTTTATTTTGACACTGCATTTGTACCTATTTACATGCATGTATATTTTGTATATATCGGTTTAATAAATTTGTATATTTTAGTTATTTTGTTCATTTATTTGTTGACATTGTTATATATATTTTGACATTTACCTTCGCATTAATAAAGAAGAGTAATTATCATAAAATTATTATAAAAAAAAACTGATGTAACAGTGGATCAATCGGGTGGCCAATAAGATATCTGGACTTGGTACTCATCGATTTCCATGAAGTCACTTAAACCGTTGTGTCTATCACAATAAAACAAGTAATTTCGAGGATCTAAAATATATAATATGGGAGATGGTTGTTCGAAATTTTGAACAGTGCCAACCTGTTAACGAAGTACATTTTGAACACCTTATCAGATAACTTGTTAATTTTTATTACTGACAAAAATTAACAAGTTATCTGCAAGTTAGCTTTCTTTTCCTTAAAATAATTATTGTATTCCATGCGTTTGAGGAAAGAATTGCATTAGTTGTGAAATTTCCTTCAATGGATCGTGGTTTTCTTTATCTCGTTGAAGAGCCTATTAAAATACCTTTTTGTTAAGTATGAAAAAAAATTGAGGTGGTTGGGATGGGGGTGTGTAATACTACAAATTATAAAATGCACAGAAAGTTGCGAAAGTGAAAATAAAAGTCCTATTTAAGAGTTTATTATACAATAAATATTTTAAAAGTTATGGTCATATTTTAATACCATTTACACGAACTATAAAATTACAGAAAGTTTGGACTGATTTAAAGCTTCCAGTAATTACTAAACAAACTCTATACAAAAATATTTGTCTTTAGTTCAAATCCGTTTTAATTCGAAATTGTGATTAGTACAGAAACTAATTGTTGCATAAAATTGTCATTTATTTATTTTCACTAAAAATTAAGTTGAAACAATATTTACCACTTGACTACCGACCATTCTAACAATATTTCAAGGATTTCCAGAGACAATATTATATAAAGTATTATCTAAATCCCTGGAATAGGCTCGGCTAATGATATTTAAAAGAATTCATAATCAAACAATGCAGTTATGTCAAGACAATATTAAGAATGCCAAGGAAAGTATTGCAACTTAAATAACACAGACTTCAATAAAGCACATAGGAGAACTTTGTACCCAATTTATAGATAATAACAAATATAGGTAAAAAATTCAGGCCTTTTATTTACGGTGGATTGAAATTTCCTTAATTATATTGGAAATCAAGGGTGGTAACGTATTCGGAAGACAATTATTGTAATAAAATTAATAATTAAAAAAAAAAACGATCGCGACCATAACATGTATTGAATTAAATCAAGCAAGGAATGTTGTCTGCCTTTTTTAAGTCTTAATTCGTAATAGGTCAGATGCATATATCTGCTTAAAAAATCACTAAATATGCTCTTTTCATTTAATTTGTATTTTTTTACCGAATTAGATCGTAAGAAAAGTATTACTCTTGCAATTAAAACGAGATCAAACAATATGTTCTTCTTCTTATCTTTATAAGAAAATATTATTTTTTAATATTATTAATTAGCGATGCTCACAACTTAAATATAAGGAATATATATCTCCACACCTTTAAACTATTGATCTCTTTTTAAAAGCTTACCTTACAATATTTTCAAAATCTATAACAACCTTCCGCCTCACTTGTAAATTGAAAAAAGTCCTATCCTTCAAGTGGAAATTGTGCAATATTTTGTTAGATACACAGATATGCAACTATAGTCGCATATCTGTGTACTTTTCTTGGTCGAGAATACAGTTTGTAAGCTGAAGCCCGTAGGGCCGAGGTTTGCAAGTATTCGAGATCAAAAAATCGCACTGTATGACCCGCGGTGCATATTATATTCTTCGTCATACCCATAAATCATTAATCTAGAAAGAAACTAGTGGAAAACTATAATTATTTAAGTCAGGTTTCATATTTGCTAACCAAATACAGTCGAACTTCCATAACTCGAACTTCCATAACTCGAACTTCCATAACTCGAAATCTTCTATATCTCGAAACAATTCAAGGCAATAAATATCTATTATCTTTACTAAAAAGTTCCCATAACTCAAAGTTTCTCTAACTCGAACGGATTTTTAATCCCCTTGGGGATTCGAGTTATGGAGGTTTGAATGTAGTAAAGGTAGCGATGCTTGGAATATCCACGGCAATCGTCAATAATAGTATATTATATTACTAGGAGTAGAACGCACTTTTTTTTTGTGTTGAGCCCAGGATTTGCGGCTGAGGCGAAGCCGAAGCCGCAAACTGGGCGAAACACAAAAAAAGGCGTTCTACTCCGTGTAATATATACTATTTTTTCTTCAAGCGTATTAAAATGCAAAAATTCATTTATTTATCATAAATGTACAAATATTCAAACTACATTCTTACATGTTGACATAATATGACAAGTGGCTAGTGGATAGCGCGCCACCGGTGGCTTTCGGAACTAACATTATTTTACTAGTAAAACAATGTCCACTACGGTGGCGTTCGGTACTAACATTTTGTTACTAGTAAAACAATGTCCTACTTCTACTTCTGTTTTTGGTGACATAATTTAAACATTTTAATACGCTTGAAGAAAAAATAAATTTAGGACGCGGTTTCAATTCCAGTGACAACTATAAATTAAATTATATTATTTTAGTAGCTCTGAACATTTTGGAAATAATGTCGGATATATAAGATAAGTACAGCTTGTCTGGATTTAAAACATTAATACTTGTTATATAAAAGAGAAAACTTGCCCTAATTTACTTTATTTCCCTAGGGACGTTATGAAAAATAACGACCCGTTGCCAATAGCAACAAGTATTTGGTACATAAAGCGTCACTTACGATTGACAAAACAATGGAATTAGAATTGATGAAAAAGTAATAAATTATAAGCCGTAATGACTTTAAGCGAAGACAAATTTTCTTTACAAGCATTATGACTTGCAAGTTAGCGGAAGTACCTGTCTATAATAACTTTTTTTCATTTCCATGTATTGTATTTATTTCGGTATTTAAACTATGTTCTCTCCTAATTGTTTAATTGTAATTTATATCAACGTGTTAAGAACAGGGTCAGCTTGTAAGCACACCAAACTGAACTTCGAACATTCTGTATTCTTTGGCGTTTAGAATATATACAATTAGGTAGCATTGCCAAAATATGAAAATCATTCTTACGAGAACAATGCTGCAAGGATAATAGTAGAGGAGCTAGCGACACTATTTTTTGAAATATCTGCTGAAACTAATTTCTTATTTTTTGTGTTGTATTTAGGCTGTGTTTCCACAAAATCGACTCCTACAGGTGCACCAACAGCGAGGCAACACATGACAGGACTTTATTGCTCCTGCCAAAGCCATGTTCCGTCAAATGGCTGGCTGTATAGGTTTCTTAATAATTTCAAGTACTGGCAAAAAAGGTCAGCTTTAAACATTTCTGTCAACTGACTTTAATTTTATTACATATTTACGATAATGAGAGGAGCACGCCAGTCTACAGTGAAGGTGGTAGTAAATCACTTTTTATCATACTGTAATGTAAGTAAAGAACACAAAAAAAGCTCAGCTTTAAACTCGTACAGCATTGAGACACTTTTTTTAACATAAATAAAATACTATTGTCAAGCGTTGTCCGCTAACAAAATGAGAGGAGTTTGTTTTCTGGATAAGTTCCATTGATCATATTGATCGAGAAAAAAATTTAAACATAGCAACTAAATGTGTCGCTGGCTCCCATACTATAATTGTATTAAAACTCGCGATTTTCGGTAATTTCTAGTAATTATTACAAAACTACTAAAAGTGTCCTGAGATTAAAAATAGTCCAGTTCAATGAAGACGAAAAAAGTCGTCAGTTAATAAAGACCGATTTGGATGAAACCAACAGCATTCGATTCGATTCGTGTGCAAATCATTTATAAATTGTTATAATCAAATTATTATTAACAAAATACGAGGAATGGATTAAAAATTGTTTAATTTTAATAAAAAAAAATTTCTAGGGGATTTTGTAATCACACATTTCATATCCAAAGCTGAAAATACATGAGAAATTATTATAAGTAAATTTGCAACAAATATCAAAGAAAATGAAATAATTCTATTTGGGCGAAAACAGTACTATGGGGACTTTTGAGGTCGGTGATATTAATATGATGTTTAAATTTAACAATGACTAGGAAAATTAGCAACAAATTAACAACAATTTAGCAAAAATGTAGCAAATGAAATGAAAAAATTCTATTTCGGGGAAAAAGTGTTGAGGGTTTTTTTTTTTAGTCGGTTATTAATAATATGATGTTTAAAATTTGAAAGCAAGTATTAGTAAATTAAAGGACTATTACAAAAATAAAAAGACAACAATATATCTATATAAATTTAACAAAGATAACATTAAATTGTACAGCTGGATGCCATGGCATAAGTTGCGAAAATGCACCCTTTAGTATGGAAGACGATGAAGACGAAGATGAAGCAAATAACGAAATAAGTAACACGTTCTCTTTACTAAAAAAATATATATATATATTCTTTTTTTACAATCTCTGACCTCAAAAATCCACTTAATATTTTTTCCTTCTCCAAATTAAATATAATTTGTCTATTTCTGCTGCTAATTTGTTTTTAAACTGTTGTTAATAGTTGCTGACCTCAAAAACCCTTAAAACATTTTTTTGGACCTCATAAAATTTGTTCATTTTTATTGCTAATTTGTTGTTAATCTGTTGCTAATTTCCAAATTATTGTTACATTTAAACATCATATTAATAATCCCCGACCTCAAAAACATAACACTTTTCGTCCAAATAGAATTATTTCGTTTTTTTGCTAATTTGTTGCTAAATTGTTGCAAATTTACTTATAATATTTTTTTATGTATTTTCAACTTTGCATATGAAATCTGTGATGGCAAAAACCCCTTATAATCTTTTTTCATTAAAATCAAAACAAATTTAATCCACTCCTCTTATTTTGTTAATAATTTGTTTATAATAATTTATAAACAATTTGCACACTTTCGGACAATGTAAACTTTGAAGTACTTTCGATTATGAATCGAATGCCGTTGGTTTCATCAAAATCGCTCTTTCTTAACTGGCGTCTGATTTATAAACATTCATTGACTGAACTAATGCAAAAATATTGCACAAATGTTTGTTGATTTTAACATTAGAGTACTTACATAATTTTTGAATTTAAATGTCTATAATAATAATAATGAACAGAAAACAAAATAGGGTAATACATAATTTAAATAGTAATTACAAATAGAAAAAATAATGTGTAAATAATTTCGTAAATCTTGTGCAAAATTGACTAAAATTAAAAATTATAAATTTTAATTCTAATTGCAGCATAGGGATAAAAGCATTAAAAATAGATCTAAACAAATATATTGCTAGTTAACATTATTATATTCCCTGTTGCATTTATACCCCTAATCTCAGCACTGATAAAAAGGGTATTATTAGCAAAGTATGCCATCACAAACATGTAGACTAGAGCGGTCCTTATTTTTTGACTTTATATTCTTTTGCGGGCCACCCCCTAGATTGGTTTCAATACTTAAAAAAATGTTCTGTGCAAAATCTGAACTCAATCGGATAACGAGAACACGTGCCACCCAACTCTCGATTCTGGGAGATTTAAATAAATTCTAATAAATTTCGATATTTATTTTTTCAAAGCTTGCTACTGACAATCGAGTTAGTAGTGACAGAAAATAAATAATATACATACTTAAAATCATTTTATTTATGAAGAGTCGTTAATTTGATTATAATTTTTGGGATAAGGTCTCCTTTTTAAAATCGTGTTCTATAATCTTTTACAACTTGCAAGACGATTTGTTTTTGTTCCTCATCTTTTGTTATTACATTATTGTAATCTGTCATTAACTTAACACCCCGCTCTGCTGTATCATTAATAACTTTGATTTTTTTAACAATATCCAACCCTTTGTTAAAACTATCGTTTTTAGACCAAGTTGAAGGGTGCGTTTCAAGAAAGTCATCATTTATGTGAAATCGTTTGAAAAACTTTCGGGTTTCGATAGTAACAAAATTTTCAATAAATGTGTTTTCCACAAACTTTGGAATTTCATTTTCGCCTATCTCTATTCGCTTGATGCTTCTACTATATGATGATTCTTCTTCTATATCTAATGGCTTTTCTTCCACATTCGATGATTCTTCTTCCACATCCAATGTTTCTTCTTCCAGATACTCTTTCTCACCTAGGGCTTCAACCATTTTCACTTTGGATTATGATGATAATTTTAAATCGAAGAATGCGAAGGCAACTGCTTCTGGACTTAGGTACCATAAATGCTTATGAAATTTTTTCAACGCAACACTGGATATCTCGGGATCGACGGCCTTATAGTCGTAAAGCTTATTTAAAAAGCGGAGGTCCTGATAAGGCGCTTCGATGGCAGGTGGCGCGCAAAACCAGGCTTCAATATCAACTTTCACGACAAAAATACATTTATCTGAAAGACCTCTTCTCTCTTCATCTGTCAATGGGAATTCATCGCGGAACGAGAAAATCTTTGAGCAATAAATAGCTTTTGCCATCCATATCGCGTGGTGAATTGCCCCAGGAACCCGAAAATATATTCCACGAGGAGGAATTTGACCCAAGAATATTAAGGACAACTCCAAAAATTCTGTATAATCTTCTCGAGGCTGCTTTTGCGGATTTTCCAGAGCAGATGTCACAAATGTGACTTTTGTATCATCTAAAAATGGAAGAACATATCCGTCTTCAAATCCGGACTTAAAATAATGTTTGTTAATCTCAGCCCAATACTATTGAAAGCGTTTAAAGAAAATTCTTGACCTTAAAAATTTGACTGACAAATAAGTTTTGTTTTACTCAAAAAAAGAAATATTAAAGATCTTTGATACCGATCCAAATTTGGTTGAAATTGGATGACCAATAACTGAGTTACGAAGGTGTTTCCACTTGAAATGGGTCACACTGTATACTATTAATTTTGGTACTTACTTGCTTCTTCAAGTTCTCGTATCTTGCGTTCTCTTCTTTCTGAAGCTTCGCGTGCTCATTTTTCAGCTCTTCTCTGCCTTCTAATTCGTAATCTATACCGTACATAAATCCTGGTCGACCTTTTTCCCGTTGTTGAACTAAAAATTGCCTATCCTCCTAGATAGTCATCGTTTCAAGCGCGTTTTCGTGGGCTATGTCGAAGAAGTCATCAAACTTTGCTACAAAATTTGCCTCTTTCTGTTTTTGAAAGTTTGTCTGCTTCTTACACCTTTATTGAAGCGTCCTCCATTCTTCATACAAAGATACTAGCTTATCAATACAGTGGTTTTGTTTTCTAGTGGGAATTTTCGCCTTTTCCCAGAAAATCACAACTTCTTGTATTACAAGTCTGGCACTTTCACGTAAATTCAGCTTCACTTCTCTTAAGTTAAAAAAAGTACACTTAAAACTTGATAACTGATAATGAGGTACTGAAATGCCTTGACGCACTTATTGCCATACGGGTCGGCCAAAATTACAGTGAGGATTAAGATTTATGCCGTTCAGGTAGAAACTCAACCCTACTGCAGACAAAATTCGAGGAAATAGATCTTAAAACTAGGGCCTTGCGGGCGACCACCTATTAAAATTCCTTAATCCTAAAAGGATTAGGGAATTTTAATGTCAATATTTTCATGGGTAGTGTTTAGAATTCGCTTTCCTCTTCCTAAATTAGTATAAATTATCTTCAGGATGTCAATTATAACTATTGTTTACTTAGAAAAACCAAATATAACAATGTGGGGAATTTCAAGAAATATTAAATTTAGGGGTGGTGGGTGGCACGTTTTCCCCGTATCCGATTTCGCTCAAATTTCACCCACATTATTTTTTTAGCAATTGAAACCGTTGTGGGGTGGCCCAAACTAAATTCGAAAATAGTTTTTTCCTCAAGTATAAATAAGAACCGCCCTAATGTAGACCGATATTATTCGTAGTTACATGTATTGTTTGGAATCATTGGAAGATTGAAATTAAAAATAGCAATTATTGTATCTAAAGAAGTATTTCCAAAAAATTCGGAAAAGTATCTTACAATGCTTAGAAATTATATGAAAACTTCAATCATGATTAATGCTATTGCGTATTTTCCTCATTACCCTTCATAAATATCCGTGTTTTCACTGGCACGATAAGCCATATGCGTAATGATACGACTGCTTGGCTTCTTATAGAATTCGTCTTAATTACTGTGCTATATTATTTTTTACCTTTAAGCAAAAAACCTTGCAAAAACTGGTAATAAAGGCGCCAAAGAGTGCGTGCTAAATTTCACCTAACCTATAAAGATGAATATCACATAAATCAGAAAATCTATCAAAATTGTACACGTCGGTCTACGCCAGGCATTTTATGAATATAAATAATAAGGCTGCAGGTAGTGTTAGCGTTGATTTGAAATAATAAAATAAGTTCATTATAAAATAATTAGTTGAAGGGGAAACTTTCGGAGACTATATTCGAACTACTGAATATATAAATAGTAACTTACAGGAAATGTGTTAATAAAAATAGTAGAATGATGGAATAATCATGTTTATCGATCTTGAAAACCCCCGGATATAAATATAATGAAAATTAAATAAAAAATAACAATTCTCGAAATTTTGATGATTATCCAGGTGCCAAATTAGATTGAGCTGACTATAATTTCAAAAAAATACAAAAGTTATATTTGGAAGTATCAGAAACCTCCGGGAATCGAATTTAAGCGCAATCGAGCGAATTTGATTTTTGGGCTCATAAAAGTAAGCACAGGCTCTTTAGAATCAGTTAAAAAAAATGTATATATCGCAACATATCACAAATATGTAACTCGCAGCATCAGAAACCTCCTGAAATTGAATTTCAGCGTAATTCAATGACTCTTGGGTCCATAAAAGTAAGCACAGGGTTTTTGGTACCACAGATTCGAACCTTTAAAGTATACATTTTTATGTTGTTCTTGGGTTCCTAGGAAACATCATATGGAGTTTCATTCTTCTGGCTCACAGACAAAATGGGATAAAAACCTCTGGTATGAAAAACAGATACGGCATGTATTTTTCATGAGTAGTTAATGTGCACACATCATTATGTCGGAATGTTAACTTTAGAACCTGAGTAGCAAGATATAAATTTCTGAGTTAGTGGAAAACTCGGCGAATCAATGTGTTCATGCAATCGTTTCTATAAAAAATATGACAAGAAATATTTCTACTTTCTTTATTCTAGAGACGATACTGCTGCAACCTTCTCAAAAAAATGCTTTTGAACATAATCACACATTCATATGCATATTTTTGTAAGGATTTAAGTATAAGTAAGGGAAATATGTTAAAAATAAAAGGCAATATAAAAATTTTAAAGTAACATTCCACTGATGATAAGTGTCATAAAATTCACAATGTCTGTTCTCATACTATTTGATGAAAATCCTACAAAATTGTCGTAAAGTAGGTTTTGAAAATTCTTTATCTACGTTTCTCTAAGTTCCTGAAACTTGTTAAAGGTCTTATTAATTATTAAAATATATTAATCTATTGGTTAAATCAATGCAAGTTTCTGCTACTATTGAATTTTATATATACTTTTTTTAACAAGTAGTGTGGCTCATTATCTACTGCCGTGAGTAATAATTTGTTATCAATTGTCTAAAACCAATCACAAGAGTCCATATCAGTACAGTATTTCTGGAGCAATCCCAAAAGCTCAAAATGAGCATATGCTAATTCAGTCTGTCATGCAAATATGAATCTGTCGTGCACACGATGATTTCTTTAAATTTTAATATTAATATCACGTTTTTTACTAAATTGCACGAGTTTGTAAGAAATAACAATATTCGTAGAAGTATGGTATTGTTAAAATGGAAGCACCCTTACAATTTTTTTTTTTTCAAATTAAACTAAATTATTATTATTTATCCAAATATAGAATAAGCTACGATCTGCTTATGGCCAAGGAAACATTCGCCTCCTATATACGCAAAATAAATGAAAAAAATAAAAAATCATATGAGGCATTTTTTGTAGGAAAATTCTATTAATGAAAGTTGTTTAGAATTGTCCAAAAACATTAACTCCAAAATTCCATTAAAATTAAAAAATATTGAAATTTTGTTTAAAAAAAAAATTTAGACATTTCTGAAGAACTTTCATTATTAAAATTTTCGGGTAAACAATGCCTAATATGATTTTTAATTTTGTATGCTTATTTCGGTATCGCAGCTGGCTTTGAATTTGTAGACGGCGAATGTTTCTTTGACCATAAGTAAACCTTGATTTGTTCTATATCTGTGTAAAATTTGGTTCAAATCGGAAAAGAAAATAAAAAAAAGTTATAAGGATGCTCCCATTTTAAGTGGGTCACACTGTAGATATGAAGGTACCAGATTTTTTATGTGAATTTTATAATCTTTGATCCGCTTCATAAAAGTGATTATATAAATACCTGGAATTTGGGTACTACTTATTAAATAATAGATGACTCTTACCAGTCATTACCAGTCTTTAGGTTATCCCCACTAAATTATTATAAATAAATAGATTTGACAAAAACTAGAGTCTTCACTTGTAAAGCAGCTAAGATTATAATCAGTGTTTAGTGATTTTTTTGTTCCGCATATTACAAAGAAAATGAGTTCTGTCCAAAATGGTATTGAAAAGGCGAAAGTTCAAGAAGAACACGAAGAAGACGGAGTTGATATAAGTCAATATACTCTTAAGCTATTAAAGGAAACCTGTCCAGGCATGGATCCAGTAACCGCGACCCACACAGCAGTCAGACTCATATATCAAGCAACAGTAGAGGTGAAAAAAAGGGAAAAATTAAAGAATGTGAAAACTGGAGGTTCCCAACAAATGAGTGCTAAGCAGCGAATTAGTCAAAATGCTGATGAAAAAACTCCGTGCCATATTACAATGCAGCCCCAACTTCATGCAAATATACATGACCAACAAGTGAGAGAATCGTACGAAGTCGGCCAATATGCCGTTGCAAATATTCCATATCACATTACAACAGAGTCTTAACTTCAAGAAAAGATAGAAGTAGAAAAGGGGGAACGATTAAAAAATCCCTCCCAACAAATGTGTGAACCTCAGAGAGGCCAAACTGATGTAAATTCTCCGTACCAAGAAACGAATTTCAGTGACCTTCCTAACTATAAAACACAAATTCAACCTGAGGCACACATAGAGGAGAAAAAGGAACCGTTGCAAAACGTGGAAACTGTACGTTGCCAACAGGTGTGTGAATCAAAGCGATTCAGTCCAAATGCTGTTGTAAATACACCATACCATGGAATTAATTTCAGTGTCCCTCCTAATATAAAACCGCTCCAACATCAAGCAACAAGCTTAAAACAAAATGTGTATCCGAGTTTTGTAATAAGAGATCCTAGGGTATATAAAAAATCGGAAGCTTATTCACGAAATTATAACGACATAGATGAACGGAAACCCAGAACACATTCTCTACCACGGCATTCTATAAACGGCTACAGCGCATATGGTGAACCGCAGACGCAGTCCAAAAACGGCTACACTTCAAGTGAAGAACAGCATCCCAAGGACTGCAATACGCAATATGTTGAAGCGCAGTCAAAAAACGCCTGCAAAACATATGATGAACTCCGAAACAGCCATACTACAAACGGCCTTAAAAGAAAACATTACGATATGTATGCACATAATAATGTAAGTGCTTAGAGACCAAAGTTGTAGTGTTTAATATCACATACAGTAATATACTTATTTAGGTAAAAAAAATCAAATATTGTATACTTTAAAATATGATCGAGTTATCTATTTTGGCAATAGGCACTGCATATTACTTGCATTTGTATCTATTTACATACCTATATGATTTGGTGTGTATTTAATTTGTTTTTAATAAATTTGTATATTTTAAATATTTTGTTCGTTTATTTGTTGCTGGTACACATATTCATTGTTATATATAGTTAACCGTTAATCTTTCACATTGATAAAGTAGCAATTGTAATGGTGCCAATGAATATATTAACTGTTTAACAAACCGATTTGAAAAATGCATGTTCATATTTAAAAATAGCTGGTGAAACCAAACTTGTACAGTCCGCAAGTTGTTTTATCCAATAAATGCTATGCATATAACATTAGTTCATTAGTCTTATCATTATTATACTATTCGCAAATACGAAAATAAAGAGTACATTGCATTTCATCGGCACATTTCTAAAACCGTAAATGTCGCTCGTAGAGACGGATTGTGTTAGAAAAAGAATTCTGAACAATTTTCAAAATGTCCGACTCTCTATCGGTCTATCCGTGCATCATATTTCTTGTAAGCATGAAATTTTGACAGTAAGTTAATGGTAGCTAGAGTAATGAATAGAAAATGTTATTTCCTATCAGTTATTTATATATTTTGCTATATATTTTGCTACTAGACATTTCATAACAATATAATTTCCAATCGTTGATATGTGGATAATATTCAACGAGCATCGGGTGATACTAAATTTTCAAAGCTTATTTATGTTTTATTAAATTATTTATGCCATCTTTAACTATTTGGTTTAATAAATGGATTTATAAAGCCTCTTTTACGTAAGTTGTAAGTTAAAAGGAATCTATGTAGATACCTGGAATTTGGGAACGCCCAGGTATTACTACCTATTAAATTCTAGGTGACCCTTGCAGGTCATTCTCAATTAACACCAATAAATAGATTTGTCAATAGATAAACCTTAATCAGCATGATTAAAGGGATCTGCACGGATACCTGGAATTTGGGGTAACACCATAGGTACTGATTATTAAATTAAAGTCGACCCTTACAGATTATTACCTACAATTTATGGCCACTTAATTTATAATAAATAGTTGTGTGGGCAGCAATGCCATTCATTTGTGTAGTAATTTATTTGCTGTGTACATTGCAAAAATGAGTTTCGCTCAAAATACCAAAACTGCGAGAGTTCAGGAAGTACATGAAGACGACGATGGAATTGTTGATATAAATCAATATACACTTCAACTATTAAAAGAAACCTGCCCAGATATGGATCCGGTAACCATGGCTTATACAGCAGTTAGGCTCATAAATCAAGCAAAAGTAGTGGTGGAAAAAAGGGAGAAATTAAGGAATGTGAAAACAGAACATTCCCGAAAAAGAAGTGCGTCGCAGCGAATCAATCAAAATGCGGTTAGAAAAACTCCGTGCCATTTTAAAATGGAGCCAAAACCTCAAACAAAAATACAGGTGGAGAAAGGAGAACAATTAAAATATGTGGACACTGGACCAGAGAGACTCAGTCAAAATGTTGGAAATAATCCACGCCATGGGACGAATGTCAATATCCCTTCTTGCAATCATCAAATACAGACAGAAGCAAAACTAAATAGACGGTTACACAATGTGGAAAATGGACACTTCCAACATAAGTGTGAACCACAACGATTCAGCCCAAGTGGTGTTACAGATACTCCATACCATGGATCGAATTTCAGTGCCCATCTTCCCAATTATGTAAAACAGCAACAATACCAAACAACGAACTTAGTAGATAACGCACCTCCAAGTTTTGTGATAAGAGATGCTAGGCCACACAAACAATCTGAGGCGTATTTAGAAAATTATAACCTTATGGATCAACGGCAGACAAGAAACGGATGTACTACTACAAACGGTTACTGTACATATGTTGAACCACAGACGCAGCCTAGAAACGCCTACATTTCATGTGATGAATACTATCCCACAAATGGCTACAACACACATATTGAACCTCAGATTAGAAACGGCTGCAGAATATATGATCAGCTTCGAAACGGCCACTTCACAAATGGCTTGAAAAGAAAACGGTGTGGCATGTATTCACAGATTAATACAAGTGCCAAAAGACCACGATGGTGTTCTTTTAAAAATCAAACACAGTAAGATGCCTATTTAGTTCATGTAAAAATATCTAAAGCATTTTATGTACTTTAAAATATGATCTTGTAAATATATACTTTATTTTGACACTGCATATTACTTGTATTTGTGCCTATTTACATATATGTATACTTTAGTTTTTAATATTATATATTTTAATTATTTTGTTCATTTAATTGTTGTATGTACACATCTGACATTGTTATATATATTTTGACATTTATACTTTCGCATTAATAAAGAGATATTTATAAATAAGTTATGTTTTATGAATTATTAAAAGTATTTAAGAAAAAATCTAATTTAGTTCTCAGTGAATGGTCAGAGGTAATTATTGGAAAAAGTTAGTCATGTACTGAAATAAAAAAAAAACTGAAGTAATATAGTTTGCTGCTTTTACGCCCGTAACTCATAAAATGGGTATTATTAGCAAGCTAGAGCATGTCGTTTACATTCACGAGGTCTTGTCTGCATAAAACTTGCTAGACTTTTCTAAAAAATATATGCTCCTCAAAAGCCTTAGACCTACACTGCATGACTTAATTACTTCAATTAATATAATTTATGGAAAATGTAAGAAGGAACATTCTTATGCGTATGTCGCAATCCACAGGTGAGTGTCGTAAATATCAGAGTGAATAGTAGCCATTATATGCGAGTAGAATACTATACTTTGTCCACGACTATTAAATATTTCTGATAAAATTGTTTACTGAAGAAATTAATTAATTAAATAATTATATTATTCTTTTTGGGTAATATGTAAAATTATTGTAGATAACGTTGACGTTTAAATTTAATTTGACAAGCCGTTCTTTTAACACATAACGGCCTACTCAATAAAATTTTAAAACGAAATTATATGAGAAAAAAGTAAGAAATAGAATTTCACTCAGTTTTACAAATAACTGTCTACTATTAGTGGAAAGTAGCAAGGAACTGTACCTTATTACCAAATATCAGTTTGAAGTCAGTGCAAAAACAGTATTAATTTCAAAAATACGTTTTGCACCGTCTTTAAATTGGCATTTGGTAATAAGATATAGTTCCTTGCTACCTTCCACTAATAGGTAGATACGTAGACAGGTATTTGTAAAACTGAGTGAAATTTTATTCTTGCTTTTTAGAGATTTTTTTTAACCTTTTTAGTAGTTTCACATATTTCAAGGTCCCTGCCTGAAGGATAAACAAATAATACATCATAACCATCATGCAATGAAATCGTCCTCATTAATTAACAGCATTGAAAACAACGACAGAGCATGCTGTATAATTTGTTTGTAAAAGCAAATTATTCAACGGGCGCGTTTCTCAAGAAAAGTCTCAGTTCATGTTGTCATAGAAAACATTCTTCGGTTGATTCGCCTCCATGCAAGGCTCTCTTTCGTTGCGAAATGATACATAACGTGATAGGAAGTTATTATAATGCCCTGTTGTTTTTGAAAAATTATCATCATTATTCAAGAACTAAATTTTTAATTGATATCACCGGCAACTCCGCCAAATCTTATGAATATGGTCGTAGTATATAAAAAAATCCAATTTCTGTTCACCTTACACTAGAATTTAGTGTGGGGCTACCTCCGGATCATAGCCTACAGTTTGCAGCAGGTTTGACAGAAATTGACTAAGCTACGCCAGAGTAATCATTGAACAAATATGAAAAAAAACATACATGGCACTTCTAGCAATTGCTAAACGGAATTCAGGTGATTCTAATTTCTCGAAGTTTATAATAATAATATAATAATAATAATTTATTAGTCAAAAAGAAATTACACCGTGGTGCTTTGACATGTCAGATAGAAAAATAAAAACTAATATAAATAAAAACACTAACAAATAATACTAGGATAGAGTCCTAGTATAGTCAGACTTAGATAGTACGAAACATAGATATAAATATATGCATACCTAATCACAAGTATATAACAAACATTGAATGTGACCGAAATATAGTCAGCACAATCACAAGCAACATATTACATATAAACATAAATTTACAAATAATTAAAATTTGATGGATCATAGTAAGCATTGGACAAAAGGTGCAGTTTTAATTTTGTTTTAAATTTTTTGATGGGCAATTCCTTAATACTATCTGGAAGTGAATTAAATAAATCAATTCCGAAGTTGATTCTCTTTGTATAAGCTAATCTCTGGCGTGGTGTCTGTATTTTATCCCGATTACGAGTGTTGTATTCATGAGTTTCACCATTCTTGCTGTATTCGCTCAGATGTAATTTTATGTGAATTAAGTGACAGTAGATTATTTCCGATGGTAAAGTCATTATATTAAATTTAATGAACCAAGGTTTACAACTCTCAAGTTGATTCACACCCGCTAAAGTTCTTATGGCTCTTTTTTGCACAACGAAAACGTCTGAAATTTGATTGGATGTACCCCAGTTAATCAAACCATATATCATAGCACTGTGGAATAGTGCATGATATGCAATAAGTGCTGCGTCTAGGTTTGCCTTGTTTTTAATCTGTCTAATTGCATATATCTTCTTAGACAATTTTGCAGTTAAATTATTGATATGTGAATGCCAATTCAATTTACCATCCAAGGTCAGGCCTAGAAATTTCACGGTCTCCGAGGTATTATTCTTCGTAGAGGAAAGTAGTGTGTTTGTTTTATTTGTATTTAAGCATAACTTGTTTGCATTGAACCAGTCAGAGGCTCGAAGTATAATATTATTTGTAATATCAGTAACATTACTGCCAGTATCTTTTAACTGTCTCGCAAAAGTAGTATCGTCCGCAAAAAGGACAGTAAAAATTGACATAACGTCAGGTAAATCATTTATATATGTTAGAAATAGTAGCGGTCCCAATACACTACCTTGCGGAACACCGTGTTGTACTGGCAGCATGTTGCTGAGTGTGTCTTTACAATACACACACTGGTATCTATCTGATAAATAAGATTTAATAAGATCAAGTGCTACACCTCTAAAACCATAAAATTCTAGCTTATTAAGTAAAATCTCTTTGGAAACACAATCAAATGCTTTACTCAAATCTAGAAAAAGCGCCAGCGTGGAGTTCCCATTTTCAAAGCCCTCACTAATAAAACTTACTAGTTCCAGCACTGCCATTGACGTATTTTTACCCTTCCTGAACCCAAATTGCCTGTTAGTAAAAATATTGCAAGATTCCAAATAATTAATTATTCTTATAGCTATAATTTTTTCACAAATTTTAGCTAAAATAGGAAGTAGTGCTATTGGCCTATAATTGGATAAATCCTCAAGATCTCCTGATTTAAACAAGGGAATAATTTTTGCTATTTTTAACTTGTTTGGAAATGTACCTGTTTCAAGCATAAGGTTAACAATATGAGTCAGTGGGGCAGATAAAGATAATAAGTTGTCTTTGTACATATCAATTGAGTGGCTGTACAAGTCAGTAGCTTGAGAATTTTTTAGAGACCTTAACACATTTTGTACTTCTAATTCCTCAGCGGGATAAAGAAAAATTGACAAGTCACTTGTTTTTCTATTATTATGTAAGTATTCTATGTATGTTGAATTTGATTTAGGTACTTGACTTATTAATTTGTCTGCTATTTGGGTAAAAAAGGTATTGTATCCATCAGGAGATATTGATACTGCTTCCTTTTTATTATTGTTTTTGCCGGTATTTTTGTTGATAATATTCCAAATAGTTTTCTGTCTGTTATCTGAATCTAATATTTCCTTATTTACTTGGTCTTTTCTTAATTTAATAATAAGTTGTTCATATTCATATTTTTTTTGTTTTATTTCTGCTCTTATATTTTCACAATTGGGAAAAAGTTTTATTATATTACTAAGGCGATTAATGTCTTCTTTTTTTGATATTACTTCTGGATTTGAAAAAACTGCATTTTTAGTGTAACTTGATTTGATTTTAACAGAAATTTGAGGGAAGGATAAATCATGATAATAATTTATTATATTATAAAAGATGTCAATAGCGTTATCTGGTGTACTTTCATCAT
This sequence comes from Rutpela maculata, assembly GCA_936432065.2. NCBI lineage: Eukaryota > Metazoa > Arthropoda > Insecta > Coleoptera > Cerambycidae > Rutpela > Rutpela maculata. The sequence goes on from OW386285.2 coordinate 42,232,800, forward strand.
ATAGTTCTGCCCAGTCTTCAGAAATTAGGTAATTAGAAAATTTTATTTTATTTTCCGAACTTTTATTTAATACAGTTTTATACAATTTGTTTTCTGTTTTTGATTCATCTGTAAATTTAACTATTTGTGCCTTGTGATCGGAAAGCTGATAATCTACAACAGTGGCTTCTGAAATTTCAAAATTAACAAATATGTTGTCTATGCATGTATGAGAATTTTTTTGGACTCTTATGGGCTCTGAAATGCATTTTTCTAGACCGAAAGCCTGGAATATATCAATAATCTCTTTAGACGTTTTTGAATCAACTTGAAAGTTTACATTGAAATCACCACCTATGAGCAATCTACAGTTCTTATGTGTTTCACACAAAAGTTGAAGAGCATAATATAAATTATCCTTGAAAATATTTATATCACCACTTGGTGAACGGTATAAAGTAACAACAATACAGTTTAAGTTTAATATTTTTATACAACAACTCTCAAAGTATTTTTCATTGTTGAATTCATTTATTGAATCTATTTTTGCGCAACTTATATCATTTTGTGCAAAAATACACACACCTCCACATATATGTTTAAGTCTACAGTAACTAGACACTAAATTGAACTTAGTTAAGTGATATAAATCTTGTTCTCCATCTTTTAACCAATGCTCACTGATCATTACAACATTAAAACCATTGCTTAATAAAATCGACTCCAGAAAATTATACTTATTTTTTAAACATTGTATATTTATGTGCATTAACTTAAATTGTTTTTTATTTACTCCACAATTTTCAGTTGTGAGAGTCTGGGGTATAAAAAATGTCGATTGCTGTTTTGTTGATTTAGCTGGACTTCATCATGTTGTCATGGAAGGGTACTTACAATTTCTTGTTCCAGTGATAAACTGTTTCTCGTAACACTTAATTTGTTTTGAGCTAACACATCCATAGCAGGATTTTCACTGTCTATTACTGAATCACTTAAGTTTGTTTATGTTTTATTAAATTATTTGTGCCGTCATTAACTATTTGCTTTAATAAATAGATTTATAAAGCCTCTTTTATGTAAGTTTTTAGTTAAAAGAAATCTATGTGGATAGCTGGAATTTCGGAACGCCCAGGTACTACTACCTATTAAATTCTAGGTGACCCTTGCAGGTCATTTTCAATAAACATTAATAAATAGATTTGTCAATAGATAAACCTTGATCCGCATCATTAAAGGGATTTGCATGGATACCTGGAACTTGGGGTAACACCCTAGGTACTAATTTTTAATTTAAAATCGACCCTTACAGATTATTACCTACAATTTATGGCCACTTAATTTATAATAAATAGTTGTGTCAGCAGCAATACCATTCATTTGTGAAGTAGCCAAGACTGCAAATTGTTTAGTAATTTATTCGCTGTATACATTGTAAAAATGAGTTCCGCTCAAAATACCAAAACTGCGAAAGTTCAGGAGGTACATGAAGACGACGATGGAATTGTTGATATAAATCAATATACACTTCAACTATTAAAAGAAACCTGCCCAGATATGGATCCGGTAACCATGGCTTGTACAGCAGTTAGGCTCATAAATCAAGCAAAACTAGTGGTGGAAAAAAGGGAGAAATTAAGGAATGTGAGAACAGAACATTCCCGAAAAGGAAGTGCGTCGCAGCGAATCAAGCAAAACGCGGTTAGAAAAACTCCGTGCCATTTTACAATGGAGCCAAAACCTCAAACAAAAATACAGGTGGAGAAAGGAGAACAATTAAAATATGTGGAAACTGGATCTACCTGGCATATGTGTGGACCACAGAGACTTAAGCAAAATGTTGGAAATAATCCATACCATGGGACGAATTTCAGTGTCCCTCCGTGCGATCATCAAATACAGACAGAAGCAAAACTATATAGACGGTTACACAATGTGGAAAATGAACACTGCCAACATAAGTGTGAACCACAGCGATTCAGCCCAAGTGGTGTTACAAATACTCTATTCCATGGACCGAATTTCAGTGCCCCTCTTCCCAATTATGTAAAACAGCAACAATACCAAACAACGAACTTAGTACATAACGCACCTCCAAGTTTTTTGATAAGAGATGCTAGGCCACACAAACAATCTGAGGCGTATTTAGAAAATTATAAACATATGGATCAACGGCAGACAAGAAACGGATGTACTACTACAAACGGTTACTGTACATGTGTTGAACCACAGACGCAGCCTAGAAATGCCTACATTTCATGTGAAGGATACTGTCCCACAAATGGCTACAACACACATATTGAACCTCAGATTAGAAACGGCTGCGGAATATATGATCAGCTTCGAAACGGCCACTTCACAAATGGCTTGAAAAGAAAACGGTGTGGCATGTATTCGCAGATTAATACAAATGCCAAGAGACCACGATGGTGTTCTTTTAAAAATCAAACACAGTAAGATGCCTATTTAGTTCATGTAAAAATATCTAAAGCATTTTATGTACTTTAAAATATGATCTTGTAAATATACACTTCATTTTGACACTGCATATTACTTGTATTTGTACCTATTTACATATATGTATATATTAGTTTTTAATTTTATATATTTTAATAATTTTGTTCATTTGACATTGTTATATATATTTTGACATTTATACTTTCGCATTAATAAAGAAATATTTATAAATAAGTTATGTTTTATGAATTATTTAAATATTTAAGAAAAAATCTAATTTAGTTCTCAGTGAATGGTCAGAGGTAATTCTTGGAAAAAGTTAGTCATGTACTGAAATAAAAATAAAAACTGAAGTAATATAGCTTGCTGCTTTTACGCCCGCAACATTAGCACTCATAAAATGGGTATTATTAGCAAGCTATAGCATGTAACTATTAACATATCGTTTACATTCACGAACTTGCTACAGACTTTTCTAAAAAAAATATGCTCCTCAAAAGCCTTAGACCTACACTGTATGACTTAATTGCTTGGGCTGATATATTTACTTCAATTAATATAATTTATGGAAAATGTAAAAAGAAACATTCTTATGCGTATGTCGCAATAAATAGATAAAATAATAAAAGCAAAGCATGTGTTATTCTACCTACTCATATAAAAATAAACCGATAGAGGCTAATTTCTAAAAGAAAAAAAAATCTTTAGAGCCTGTAACTACCGAAGCAAATAAATAAAAATAAATAAAACGGCTACGTAATACTTGTAAATGTTAAAAAACATATATTTTTGAGGTTAGCTGTGAGGTCACATTAAATCTCGACTGTCGCCTGATCAGCATCGGCAAAGTGACGTCACGCGAAGCTCCGCCCCGTTTTCGCTCGGCCCAACTTTGGTAATTTATTTAAGGGCTTAAACGCCATAATAAAAACCTAAAAATTTGGATATTGCCTTAAAAGTGTTCTACTTTCGAATTCTAAAATAAAAGAAAAATGCTGAACGGACCCATTGTATGATAAAGTTACTGGAAGCGACTGGAACCTCCCCACCCGGTGGATCTTTGAAGCCGAAAAGAGCGCTAAAAAATATTAACGGTCTCATTTAATTATATTTATTAAGTCGAAATATTTTTCTCATATTAAAATAGAAAAAAAAGTCTTGCGTTCGGTGGGACGAACTTGAGTGTTAAATTTATAGTCTGCACAACATTAATATTTTATTCAATGTTTTAATACAAATATATGCCTCATCGGATCCTAGCCCGGAGCCAGCCAGACAACCACGGCGAACACCGCCGAGGCGGGTGAGAGGCTGGACGGGGTAGGTCCGGTTTGGCTTGGAGAAAAATAGAAATGTAAGATAGTAGCTCTTATTTTCGGTAGGCAGGCTTAAAAACTAGGTTAAAATTATAACGTGTGTACATGGACCCAAAATTAATTAAAAATAAACACAACACTATAAATACTAAGTTCGTAGGCTAGAACACTTAATAATTTTAATTATTGATATGGGAAACACAACTAAACGAAAAAACCCGTTCGTTGGTAATGGGTGGTAGGGATGGCCATCTTTGGACAGCTTCGCTGCCAGATGCGGCCGAGGTAGTGTTCATGGTGGATCGTCTAAGTTTGAGTTGATATATCTTGTTTTATCTTCTGACTTTGGCCGATTTTTCACTAAATCGGTCGGAGAAGTGACAGCTGTCAAATTTTTGGTTCCAATGTTTTTCTGGGAATTTGGTTTTTGACAGTTCTCGAAAAAAATTTTTAGGTTGATACCAATGTCTTAAATTGTTTTTAGGTTAGGTAGCACCATTTTTAGGTTATGGTGCCGGAAGAATTTCCGGCGGGATACCGGAACTAGCGGAAATAGTTTTTAAAATATATTGTCACTGCCACTTTTAAAGTTTTATTGAAAAAAGCTCACAGAAAGCGTTCCGCTGGGATTGCTTACACTTGTAGGGCTTGTAAGCGGTTCACGAAGGCCTCTCACACCTTCCGTGGGCTTTATAAACGTCGAAAAAAACTTGTAATCTCTCGATGCACTTGACACGTCAAACATACTCAGTATACAGTCTACACGCTTTAACACACTAGTCTACCGAACGTTAGACTATAAAATATATTTTACACAAGAAGCGTGTTACTTTGTTTTTTAATTTTTTTCACGGAAAATAAATCGAAAAAGTGCAAGTGTGATATATCGTTGAAATCGGAATTTTTATTGCTTTTCAATGGTTCGATTACAAATTGTAAGTAATTATGAAACCAAAAACTTGTTATGCCAAAACAGCACTAAACGTAACCCGATCTCAACCAAAACCTTTTCGGATCTTCTGGAGCACTAAAGAAATCTTCAAGCAAAATTTCATCCAAATCCATTCAGTAGTTTCGCTGCTATCGTGCTAATATACATACACACACACACAGACATTTTTCAAAAATCACTTTTTTGCGTTCCTGGAACCTCAAAACGTAAAGATTTGATGTTATCTTAATTTTAGATTTTGGACTAATTTTAGTAACCTCCCACAATTTTATTGTGGGGAGGTTAAAAAGTAAGAAATAAAATTTGACCCAGTTTTACAAATACCTGTCTACCTATTAGTGGAAACTAACAAGCAACTGTACCTTATTACCAAATATCAGTTTGAGGTCAGTGCAAAAAATGTATTAATTTCAAAAATACGTTTTGCACCGACTTTAAACATGTATTTAGTAATAAGATACAGTTCCTTGCTACTTTTCACTAACAGGTAGACAGATATTTGTAAAACTGAGTCCTCATTAATTAACAGCATTGAAAACAACGACAGAGCATGCTGCATAACTTTTTTTATAAAAGCAAATTATTCAACGGGCGCGTTTCTCAAGAAAAGTCTCAGTTCATGTTGTAGTAGAAAACATTCTTCAGTTGATTCGCGTCCATGCATGCAAGGCTCTCTTTCGTTGCGAAATGGTATATGACATGATATAAAGTTATAATAATGCCCTGTTTGTGAAAAATTATCATCATTATAAATCAAGAACTAAATTTTTAATTGATATCACCGACGACACCGCCAAATCTTTGAATATGCCCGTAATATTAAAAAAAAAAATCCAACGTTTGTTCACCTTATACTAGAATTTAGTGTGGGACCACCGCCGGACTATAGATTATATTTTGCAGTAGGTTTGACAGAAATTGCCTAAGCTACGCCAGAGTAATCATTGAACAAATATGTAAAAATAAAACATGCATGGCACCTCTATTAATTACTAAACGTTTGAAGAATCTTATATTCAGGTATTAAATATTAAATTATTTAAGCAGTCTTTAACTATTTGGTTTAATAAATAGATTTATGAAGCTACTTTCATGTGAGTTTTTAGTTAAAATGAGTCTATGTGGATACCTGGAATTTAGGAACGCCCAGGTATTACTACCTGTTAAATTCTAGGTGACCCTTGCAGGTCATTCTCAATTAACACCAATAAATCGATTTGTCAATGGATAAACCTAGATCCGGATGATTAAAGGGATTTGCATGGATACCTGGAATTTGGGGTAACACGGTACTAATTATTAAATTAAAATCGACCCTTACAGATTATTACCTACAATTTATGGACACTTAATTTATAATAAATAGTTGTGTCAGCTGCAATACCATTCATTTGTGAAGTAGCCAATAGTTTAGTAATTTATTTGCTGTGTACATTTTAAAAATGGGTTCTGCTCAAAATACCAAATCTGCGAGAGTTCAGGAAGTACATGAAGATGACGATGGAATTATTGATATAAATCAATATACACTTCAACTATTAAAAGAAACCTGCCCAGATATGGATCCGGTAACCATGGCTTGTACAGCAGTTAGACTCATAAATCAAGCAAAAGTAGTGGTGGAAAAAAGGGAGAAATTAAGGAATGTGAAACTAGAATGTTTCCGAAAAGGAAGTGCGCCGCAGCGAATCAATCAAAGTGCGGTTAGAAAAACTCCGTGCCATTTTACAATGGAGCCAAAACCTCAAACAAAAATACAGGTGGAGAAAAGAGAGCAATTAAAATATGTGGAAACTGGATCTTCCTGGCATATGTGTGAACCAGAGAGACTTAGTCAAAATGTTGGAAATAATCCATGCCATGGGACGAATGTCAATGTCTCTCCTTGCAGTCATCAAATACAGACAGAAGCAAAACTAAATAGACGGTTACACAATGTGGAAAATGGACACTTCCAACATAAGTGTGTACCACAGCGATTCAGCCCAAGTGGTGTTACAGATACTTCATTCCATGGACCGAATTTCAGTGCCCCTCCTTCCAATTATGTAAAACAGCAACAATACCAAGCAACGAACTTAGTACATTACGCGCCTCCAAGTTTCGTGATAAGAGATGCTAGGCCACACAAACAATCTGAGGCGTATTTAGAAAATTATAACCATATGGATCAACGGCAGACAAGAAACGGATGTACTACTGCAAACGGTTACTGTACACATGTTGAACCACAGGCGCAGCCTAGAAACGCCTACATTTCATGTGATGAATACTATCCCACAAATGGCTACAACACACATATTGAACCTCAGATTAGAAACGGCTGCAGAATATATGATCAGCTTCGAAATGGCCACTCCAACAATGGCTTGAAAAGAAAACGGTGTGGCATGTATTCGCAGATTAATACAAATGCCAAGAAACCACGATGGTGTTCTTTTAAAAATCAAACACAGTAAGATGCCTATTTAGTTCATGTAAAAATATCTAAAACATTTTATGTACTTTAAAATATGATCTTGTAAATATATACTTTATTTTGACACTGCATATTACTTGTATACTTGTACCTATTTACATATATGTGTGTATTAGTTTTTAATTTTATATATTTTAAATACTTTGTTCCTTTATTTGTTGTATGTACACATCTGACATTGCTATATATATTTTGACATTTATACTTTCGCATTAATAAAGAAATATTAATAAATAAGTTATGTTTTATGAATTACTTAAATATGAAGAAAAAATCTAATTTAGTTCTCAGTGAATGGTCAGAGGTAATTATTGGAAAAAGTTAGTCATGTACTGAAATAAAATAAAACTGAAGTACTTCAATTAATACAATTTATGGAAAATGTAAAAAAAACCATTATTATGCGTATGTCGCAATAGATAATAAAAGCAAAGCATGTGTTATTCTACCTACTCATATAAAAATATACCGATAGAGGCTAATTTCTAAAAGAAAAAAAACCTTTAGAGCCTGTAACTACTGAAGCAAATAAATAAAAATAAATAGTACTTTACATAAAAGTTGTTTTAAGATAGTGCTACAGTTAAGAACAGGTTTCTATCTTTTTGGTACTATGGGCACTTACTGAGGGTTAGTTGATTCGAAAAACTAAAGATAAAATGGTGTTTACCGCCCTTGAATACTCCCGCAGACATAAAATTTCTCTAAAATTAAATAGGAAATAACGATCTTCATAACTGGGACACCATTCAGGCACCGATTAGTCAGCTGATTAGAGTGTTGGAGAAATTAACAAGGTTATAACTAACAGTGTTAGAAATCCTTGAAAATCATGGAGCTAATAGAATTTTTATATTTGACCCCAGAGGTAAGCACAGAGACATTTTGGCGCCACATGGTTTAGAATTTTTTATATCATTCTTGGATATTCAGGAAACTTTATGTCGAATTTCAAGCATAACCTCTTCCAGAAAATACTTTTGGATACATTAATTCTTGTGCATGTTGTGAGAACGATTTAAGAATAGGTATTCTAGAAGGAATAATACTATAACATTTTTCATGAATGATAAGCTATAAAATTCATAGTGTCTACTCACGTATTATTTTATGGTTATTCTGAATTGTCGAAGCATGTTAAAAGTTATATTAAATTATACACGTTAATACATATATATGTCGCAATAAACAGATAAAATAATAATATTGAAGTATGTTTTATTCTAACTATAAAAATATACCGATAGAGGCTAATTTAAAAAAAAAAACTTAAGGAGCCTATACTGTAACTAGTGATGCAAATAAACAATAAATAATACTTCACATAAAATTTATTTAAAAAAGTACTGCAGTTTTAATTTAGTCAGTAAAGAATAATTTTCTATCTATTGGGTACTATGGGCACTTATTGAAGGTCAGTTGATTTAAAAAACTAAAGATGAAACGATGTTTACCGCCTTTGAATACTCCCAGGTATAAAATTTTTCGAAAATTAAGTAGGAAATAACAATTTTCATTTGGACACCATTCAGGTACCGATTTGACAGCTGATTGGAGTGTTGGAAAATTTACAAGGTTATAACTAACAGTGATTACTTTTGCTTGTTGGGTATTTTGACATTGTAAATATATTTAAAAATTTTGATGAAATTAACCTCTGCGCCAAAAGAATCAGACAGAGGCTGGTTTTTATATTCATATTACAAAATGTCTCACACCTAAAAATATATAAATTTAAACAAAATTGTAAATGATAAATGCAAACAATTGAAACGAAGGCAGTTGACGTTTCGGAAAATAGTTCTTTTTCCGTTATCAAAACTTTAACTTTTAAGCGTGTCAAACAAGAACTATTTCCCAAAACGTCAACTGCCTTCGTTTTAATTTTTTGTATTTATCATATAATATTTTGTTTCAGTTTATATATTTTTAGGTGGGAGACATTTTGTAATAGAAGTATAAAAATCAGCCTCTGTCTGATCCTTTTGACGCAGAGGTTTCTTTCATCAAAATTTTTAAATATTTTTATAGTGGCAAAATACCCAACAAACATAAGTAATCACGAATATGCCACAAATAATAAATTATAAACTGTAACTAACAGTGTTAGGAATCCTTGCAAATCATAGAGCTAATAGAATTTTGATTTATTTTTGACCCCACAGGTAAGCACAGAGACATTTTGGTGCCACAAGGTCGGTTCTCCTTAAATTTTTTTTAGGTTTAGAATTTTTTATATTATTCTTGGATATTCAGGAAACTCTATGCCGAATGAATTTCCACCATACTACACCACCTCTTCCAGAAAATACTTTTGGATGCTTGTTTATAATGCATTAAATTATGACTGCCGTCCTTATTATTTGGTTTAGTAAATAGGTGTATAAAGTTTCTTTCATGTAAGTTTAGGATTAGACTAGATTAGATTATGTGGATACTTGGAATTTGGGTGCGCTCAGGTACCACTTTTTAAATTCCAGGTGACCCTTACAGATTATCACCGACCCTTTAAATTAGCCCCACTTAATTTATAAGAATGAACAGATTTGTTAGTAGCTAATCCTTAATCCGGATCATAAAAAGAATGTATGATACCTGTAATTCGGGATTGCTCCAGGTAGTACTCATTAAATTATAGTTAACCCTTACGGGTTATTATCAACCTATCATGGCCACTTAATTTTCAATAAATAGTTGGGTTACTAGCAATATTATTCATAACCTCTTCCAGAAAACACTTATGGATGCATTAATTCTTGTCTACATTGTGACAACGATTTAAGAATACGTAAGCAAAGTATAGTGGAAGGAATTTTACTATAACGTTTCACTAACGATAAGCATTATACAATTTAGTATCTACTCACGTATTATTTTATGGTAATTTTAAATTCTCAAAGCCCGTTAAAAGTTCTATTATGCAACTCTCACACTAGTGAAGTCCAGGAATATGAAGTTAAACTTAGAAAGCAAGAATATCTATTTTTATAAACTAGAGACGAAACATTAATTACGGAAAACAAGACCATACTAGTATGATCTCTGCCAAAACACGCTTCTGGACACATTCAAGTGAGTTCTTATGTATATCGTGGTTTCAGGTAAGTGAGTAAAGTATGGTAAAAGGTTAACTATAAGAATTTTAGAATAACGTTCCACTAAAAATAGAGATTATCATTTCATGGCACTCCTAAGAAAATTCTAGCAAGTAGGTGTGAGAAATGTTATATTCATGGTATTCTAAATTCTTGAAGTTTGTTATATTAAATGCGTGCCATTCTTAACTATTTGGTTTGATAAATAGAGTTATAAAAAAAATATATGCAAGTTTTAGAATCCTCGATCCGCATCATAAAAGGGATTATGTGGGTACCTGGAATTTGGGAATGTCCAGGTACTATTTAATAAATTCTAGGCGACCCTTGCAGCTTATCACCGACCGTTTAAATTATCCTTCCACTTAATTCATAATAATAATGCTAATCCTAAATCCGCTAAATCGAATTTGTATGGATACCTGGAATTTGGGAACACCTTACTACTTAATAAATTATAGTCGACCCTTGCAGGTTACTAATCCTTTATGGCCACTTAATTTATAATAAATAGTTGTGTCAATATCAATACCATTCATTTGTGAAATAGCTAAGATAGAAGCAGTATTTAGTGATTTATTTGTTGTGCACATCATAAAGAAAATGAATTCCATTCAAAATAACAAAACTGTGGAAGTTCATGAAGACGACGATGGAATTGTTGATATAAATCAATATACACTTCAATTGTTAAAAGAAACCTGCCCAAATATGGATCCGGTAACCATGGCTTGTACAGCAGTTAGGCTCATAAATCAAGCAAAAGTAGTGGTGGAAAAAAGGGAGAAATTAAGGAATGTGAAAACAGAACGTTTACAAAAAGGAAGTGCGCCGCAGCGAGTCAGTCAAAATGCGGAAAGAAAAACTCCGTGCTATCTTACAATGGAGCCAAAACCTCAAGCAACAACACAGGTGGACAAAAGGGAACTATTAAAATGTGTGGAAATTGGATCTTCCCGACATATGTGTGAACCACAGAGATTCAACCAAAATGGAGATGGAAATAATTTATACCATGGGACGAATTTCAATATCCCTCCTTGCAATCATCAAATACAGACAGAAGTAAAAGTAAAGGGACAGTTACAAAATGTGAAAAACGGACATTTCCAACATGAATGTGAACCACAGCGATTCAGCCTAAGTGGTGTTATAAATACTCCGTACCATGGACCGAATTTCAGTGTCCCTCTTCCCAATTATATAAAACAGCAACAACACCAAACAACGAGCTTAGTACATAATGCACCTCCAGATTTTGTGATAAATGATCCTAGGATATACAAAAAATCTGACACGTATTTAAAAAATTATAACCATATGGATGAACGGCCGACAAGAAACGGATGCACTACATATTATGAACAGCAACCTATAAATGGTTACTGTACATATGTTGAACCAAAGACGCAACCTAGAAACGGCTGTATTTCACATGAAGAACTTTGTCCTACAAATGGCTACAACTCACATATTGAACCACCGATTAGAAGCAGTTCCAAAACACGTGATCAACTTCGACTCCGAAACGGCCACACCACAAATGGCTTGAAAAGAAAACGGTGTGGCATATATTCGCAGAATAATACAAATGCTAAGAGACCCAACTGGTATTGTTAAAAATCATACACTGTAAGATGCTTAGGTATTCATTTCATGTAAAAATGTCCAAAGCATTTTATGTACTTTATATATACTTTATTTTGACACTGCATATTACTTGTATTTGTACCTATTTACATATGTGTATATATTAATTTTTAAAAAATTTGTATATTTTAATTATTTTGTTAATTTATTTGCTTGTAAGACCTGTACATATGTATACATCTTATATTATTATATATTTCGTCATTTGGATTTTCACATTAATAAAGAACTAGTTATAAATGCAATTCTTTTAATGAGTTATTGAAAAAACATACTAATTTCTAAAAAAAAAACCTTTATGAGCCTGTAACTACTGAAGCAAATAAATAAAAATAAATAGTATTTTACATAAAAGTTGTTTTATAATAATACTACAGTAAAGAACAGTTATCTTTTGGGTACTAGAGCACTTATTGAGGGTCAGTTGATTTGAAAAACTAAAGATGAAAGAGTGTTTACAACCCCTGAATACTCCCAGACATAAAATTTCTCGAAAATTAAATAGGAAATAACGATCTTCATAATTGGGACATCATTCAGGCACCGATTTGTCAGCCGATTAGAGTGTTGGAAAATTTACAAGGTTACAACTAACAGTGTTAGAAATCCTTGCAGATCATCGAGCTAATAGAATTTTTATGTTTGACCCCAGAGGTAAGCACGGAGATATTTTGGCGCCACATGGTTTTTTATATCATTCTTGGATATTCAGGAAACCTTATGTCGAATTTCAAGCACACTACCATAACCTCTTCCAGAAAATACTTTTGGATACATTAGGTCTTGTGCATATTGTGACAACGATTTAAGAATACGTAAGGAATAATACTATAACATTTTTCATGAATGATAAGCTATAAAATTCATAGTGTCTACTCACGTATTATTTTATGGTTATTCTGAATTATCGAAGCATGTTAAAAGTTATACTAAATTATACACGTTAATACATATATATGTCGCAATAAACAGATAAAATAATAATAGTAAAGTATGTTTTATTCGAACTATAAAAATATACCGATAGAGGTTAATTTCTAAAAAAAAAACCTTCAGGAGCCTATACTGTAACTACTGATGCAAATAAACAAAAATGAATAGTACTTCACATACAATTTATTAAAAAAAGTACTGCAGTTTTAATTTAATCAGTAAAGAATAGTTTTCTATCTTTTGGGTACTATGGGCACTTATTGATTTAAAAAGATGTTTACCACCCTTGAATACTTCCAGGTATAAAATTTTTCGGAAATTAAGTAGGAAATAACAATTTTCATTTGGACACCATTCAGGTACCTACCGATTTGACAGCTGATTGGAGTGTTGAAAAATTTACAAGGTTATAACTAATAGTGATTACTTATGCTTGTTGGGTATTTTGCCACTGTAAAAATATTTAAAAATTTTGATGAAATAAACCTCTGCGCCAAAAGGATCAGACAGAGGCTGGTATTTATACTTCTATTACAAAATGTCTCACACCTAAAAATATATAAACTGAAACAAAATGGTAAACATACATTTTGTTTCAGTTTATATATTTTTAGGTGTCGAGACATTTTGTAATAGAAGTATAAAAATCAGTCTCTGTCTGATCCTTTTTGGCGCAGAGGTTTATTTTATTAAAATTTTTAAATATTTTTACAGTGGCAAAATACCCAACAAATATAAGTAATCATGAATATGCCACAAATAATAAATTATAAACTATTACTAACAGTGTTAGGAATCCTTGCAAATCATAGAGCTAACAGAATTTTGATTTCTTTTTGACCCCACAGGTAAGCACAGAGACATTTTGGCGCCAAAAGGTCGGTTCCTCTTAATTTTTTTTTTTTTTAGGTTTAGAATTTTTTATATTATTCTTGGATATTCAGGAAACTCTATGCCGAATGAATTTCCACAGCACTACCACAACCTCTTCTAGAAAATACTTTTGGATGCTTGTTTATATTGCATTAAATTATGACTGCCGTCCTTATTATTTGGTTTAGTAAATAGGTTTATAAAGTTACTTTCATGTAAGTTTAGGATCAGATTAGATTACGTGGATACTTGGAATTTGGGAGCGCTCAGGTACCACTTATTAAATTCCAGGCGACCCTTACAGATTATCACCGACCCTTTAAATTACCCCCACTTAATTTATAATAATGAACAGATTTGTTGGTAGCTAATTCTTGATCCGGATCATAAAAGGAATGTATGGATACCTGGAATTTGGGATTGCGCCAGGTAGTACTCATTAAATTATAGTCGACCCTTACGGGTTATTATCAACCTTTCATGGCCACTTAATTTTCAATAAATAGTTGGGTCACTAACAATATTATTCATTTGTGAAGTAGCTAAGATTACAAATAGTAGTTGGTGATTTATTTGCTGCGCACATTATAAAGAAAATGAGTTTCGCCGAAAATACCAAAATTGTAAAAGTTCAGGAAATACATGAAGATGACGATGGAATTGTTGATATAAATCAATATACGCTTCAGCTACTAAAAGAGACTTGCCCACATATGGATCCAGTAACCATGGTTAGTACAGCAGTCAGGCTCATAAATCGAGCAAAAGTAGTGGTGGAAAAAAGAGAGAAATTAAGGAGTGTGAAAACTAAACGTCCCCAACAAGTGCGTGCGGCACAGCGAATCCGTAAAAATGGGCTTGAAATTACTCCATGCTATCCCTTAATGAAGCCTAAACCCCAAGCAAACATTCAGATGGAACACAGAGAAGGATTAAAATGTGTGGAAACTGGACCTTCCCGACATATGCGTGGACCACAGAGAATCGACCAAAATGGAGTTGGAAATAATCCGTTTCATGAGATGAATTTAAATTTTCCTCCTTGCAGTAATCAAATACAGACTGAAGCAAAAATAAAGAAAGAGTTGCAAAATGTGGAAAATGGATATTTCCAACATAAGTGTGAACTACCACGATTCAGCCCAAATGGTGTTATAAATACTCAATACCATGGATCGAATTTCTATGTCCCTCCTTCCAATTATATAAAACAGCACCAAACAATGAGCTTAGTAGATAATGCGACCCCAGGTTTTGTGATAAGAAATCCTAGGGTATACAAAACATCTCAGGCACATTTTAGGAATTATAACTATATAGATGAACGGCAACCAAGAAATGGATGTACTACGTATTATGAACAACAACCTCCAAATTGTCACTGTGCAAGTGCATATGTTGAACCAGAGGCGCAACCTAGTAACGGCTGTATTTCATATGAAGACCTTTGTCCCTCGAATGGCTACAATTCACATACTGAACCGCAGATTAGAAACGGCCGCAAAACATATGATCAACTTCGACCCCGAAACGGCCACACCACAAATGGTTTGAAAAGGAAAAGGTTCGGCATACATTCGCAGAATAATACAAATGCTAAGAGACCCAACTGGTATTGCTAAAAATCAAACACTGTAAGATGCTTAGGTATTTATTTCATGTAAAAATGTCCAAAGCATTTCATGTACTTTAAAATATGTTCTTGTATATATATCATATCTACTTTATTTTGACACTGCATATTACTTGTATTTGTACCTATTTGCATATATGTATATATTAATTTTTAATTTTGTATATTTTAATTACTTTGTTAATTTATTTGTTTGTAAGATGTGCACATACGTACACATCTTACATTATTATATATTTTGTCATTAGTATTTTCACATTAATAAAGAACTAATTATAAATGTCATTTTTCTAATGAGTTATTGAAAATGACTAAAAAATTGTAATTTGGTGTTTAGTAGATGATAAGCGGTAATTATTTTCAAAAATATAGAAACGTACTGATAAAAAATTATTGTAATAATTATTGATATATTGACCAAGCTGATTTTATACCTCTAATTTCATCACTAATAAAATAGGTACTAATTTTCCTATACTTTATCATCATTATCATCATTAACACATTTATTATGAAATGTCAAATACATGTAGTATTGCCAACACCTAGTTCGGAGTCAGCCAGACATCCACGGTGTCGCAGCGCCGTGTCAATAGGGGAAACGCGAATGTCAGTTTTACACCCAAAAGTGTTTTAATCAGATAATTTATGTTTGAAAATGTATAAGTATATCATAATAGAAATTGTTTACACATCCAATAACACAGCCCTACAGAGTAAAAAAAGTATGTTGTACAAGAAAAGAGACCAACATATTCTCACTTATTTTGGTGCGCTGAATCCGAATCTGACGTCAACACTAACTTCTACCTTGTAATTTTTTTTGTAAATCTCGTGTTTTCTTCGCATTTTATTTGTGGTGGTACCGAAAAATGGCTCAAATTGACAAGATATCGAAAAATTTTATTAAGAAAAAGTACTTAGAATCCAACGAGGATCCCATATGGTAATTTTGAACAAGATCTGAGACAGAACAAAAAAAAAATAAAAAGACGTATGGTCGGGGTAAAATTTTTTTATTTCTTCTCAGATTTGGTTCAAAATTGAAATATGGTTGGATAGTTGGATTCTAGTTCTAGTTGGATTCTAAGCACTTTTTCTTAATAAAAATTTTCGATATCTTGTCAACTTGACCCATTTTTCAGAGAAAATTCTGCACAATACGTCCATCAATTAAAACAATTTAAATTGCTCAATTGAGTATGTTGTGCAATATCTCTTTATTAATTAACTTTTTTTTCCAATTTGTCTATTTTGTAATTGGGTTATTGGTCCTACAGATCTGCACAAAATTATTTGTGCCTAGTTCCTAGTTACGTTCTTGCATTTTATCACAATCTGCATTTCAAGCTCGCACAGCATAAAATTTTGCATTTTTTCAACTTTAGTTTTTTTTTAAACGCGACATGATATGTTAATACAGATGCTAATCTTAGCCGAATAACCGGCCTCTCAATATCCGCAAAATTATCGGTATTTAAAAAAGTCTTGACTAGTCAGGTAGTCGCAAATAATATTTGATAAGGACAATTTACGGCCATTGCCTAAGAGCTAATCCTAGATTATGGGCACAGTTGACTAGCTGGTAATTGCCTATAAAAATTGGAAACTACACAAAGAGTTTAATTACACTGAACCGGACCTAATTGTTATAACGCAATGCACATACAATAGCTGCAGCATTAAAACTCCAGCGACAACCCATGGGAAAGATATAATGTAATAGTGGATACAGAATTTTGCAACTGCTGGGTGTAGTTTTAGTTCAAAGCCACACCTTGCATCACAGAGATAAATACCCTTTGACATGACATAACAGGTACGGACTGTTTAATAAATTCAGTATCATCAATATTTTGATTTAGTAAGATAGTATAAAAAATTGTAATAATTTATCCGCCTTCGAAAAAGGTAATTAAATAGTAAGAAATAGTATTAAAGTAACTGAAGTACCTGAAGATTAAACTAAATTATATGAAAATTTTTCTCCGAAACAATTACATAAAACACAGGCAGTTTTCGTCTCTTGAGCGATTGAGTCACAACATTTAAAGTAAGTTTTTTCCTCCTATCCCCTTTCAGATCCTTGGAAAAGGGTTTGTAAGGAAAGGTGGGGTGTAATTGTTTCGGATAAAATTGTTCATATAATTAAAACTAATCTTCAAATAAGTCGATTAATTTTTCAATTATATTTCACAATTTTCTCCTTCAACAATTACATAAAACATAGGTAAATGTTTAAAGAAACATGATCTATTTTAAGAGCAAGTGTATTAATTATGTGAAAAATTTTGAAATATTTGAGTTCTTTAGTAACAGACTCTGAAACGATATAAAAAATAACTATAGCAGTTAACATTAAAAATTTGTAATTTTACTGGGCAATATTTGAATGAATTTTATTACAAAGAATACTTGTAAGTCCTTCCAAAACTTATGTCATTATGTAAGTGTACTTGATATTTTTTTTTCCTTATGGGTTGCGGTGCCGGAGCCCCGCTGTACTGAAGCTTGAGCTTATTGTACCCATACTTGATATTACTTCACAGATTACACTATACATTAAGACATTAACTTAACTATTAATACAGGTCTAACTAGCACAGCACAAGAAAATGAAGAGAGATCTGACAGCTCGACTGGTAAAGATCTGGGAGGGGATAGGAGGAAAAAACTTACTTTAAACGTTTAACTCAATGTCTCAAGAGACAGAAACTACCTGTGTTTTATGTAATTTTTTAAGGAGAAAATTGTGAAATATATTCGAAAAGTATTACCTGATGGTAAGGTTGATATCGTTTAAAAATACGTTTATACGTCAATCGACTAGATTTCTTCACCACATTTTTCAGACCTTCATGAGTTGACAATAGTAGAGAATTTGAAATTTTCTTGCAAGCATATTTTTTTGCTCCTATAACTTTCCCCATTAATCGATTTGATTTTCTTATATAGTTTTCGTATTAATATCAGACAGTTCATCCTGTAAGTCAAATTCTTTTTTAGTCATTTTATTTCATTGTTAAATATCTTCTATTTTGAAGGCGGATCAACTTTTTACAAATTTCTGTTCTCTCTTTTTAGTGGATTCAGACTAAACTTCTACATACGAAGGTTTCATAATAATCGCTCACCTACATGCATGTGGTCTACAGTGTCCACGGATTCAGCCTGGAAAACATGTTTTTTCATGGTTAATCAAAAAAAAAATCATTCTTGATGAAAAGTCTGCTTCACTTGAAACCCTCATTTTTCTTATCGAATCTTCGATAGCTCTATTCGGTTTGTCAAAAATTGAATTTGATTTCAGAACAATTTTTTAAAATTTCCAAAAAATTTTGAATGCATTTGGGAATCGTGAATTCATGAAAATATATTTTTGTGGTGACTCTAACAAACAGACTCCATACAGCAATTTGTGAAGAGAAAAAAAAATTGCATTTCTGAGCAAATCTTGGAGAAATATGATAAAATTTTCTTATTTCTGAAACATTATGTTTACCATCGTAAATTCAGGATTCACTGAAAAACGGAATAAAAAAAATCATCAATAGACTCTGAATTATTAATCCCAAAATGTTTCATTAATAAAATCCAGTTTCTTTGACATATCCAGCATTGCTATTGAGAATGCGATATTAAAAATTGTGCTTTCAAGTGAAGAGGATTTCTTCTTCAAGAGTGACTTTTTTCGTAAATTCACAAATAAAAAAACCCTCCTCCGTGGACATGTGTATATACATAGTAGGTGGTATTTCTAAAACCTTGTCTGTAGTTCTCGAAATAATCGCGATCGTACAGAATTATTTCCATGCACAATTGTGTGTATCCGTCATTTTGAATTTTTTTTTGTGACATCAGAATCGATATTAGCTTCGAAAATACCTTATCACCAATTTTAATGCAATTCCTACTAAATATGACTTTTGTAAACTTTTTGAGAGTTTAGCTCGCTGTGTACGGACGTAGCTTGATGAAAAACTACAATGGGCTCAACGCCGATCAATAATACCCTATTATTTGTAAAAAAAATACACATATTATAAATCGGAAACTAAGTTTTTAATTCGAATCATTCGCCAAATTTGTGAAAAACGATTTTAATCATCTCCAGATGACGCCAACATGGTTGATGAAAGAAGCTGGTTGCTGAAATGGTGCAGTGATAATATTTGAGTGTAGCGTGCAAATGTTTTGGAGTTTGTGGACACTACTGTAGAGTCGTTGATGTTACTACTCGATATACAAATTGGACACAATTTTTCTTTGCTAAAACCTAAAGTCTCGATATTTCATGTCGTCACGTCATGACATTCTAAACCTATTTAGAGGCCTATTTGAACAAAAAAAAAAATTACCATTACTATACGCTACGTGGATGTGGGAGTAATAATAATCGTTCGATAAATATGCAAACTAAAGCCAAATTTGAATTTTATAAGGAAATGAGAAATTTTGTAACTCCATCCATGAGACACGAAACTAGCTCATAGTACGACCACTGCATTTCTTGATGTAGTAGATGATATGTTGGGGGCCACTAATACATCTAAAGTTATTATAACTAGGGATTGCATTACCGATTAACCGGTTAACCGGTTATCAGGACAAAAAACACATGACGATAATTACCGGTTATTTTAATTTTTTACCGGTTATTTCGCTAAATTCTGAATTCTAAAATATGTCAGTGTATTCAACGTTTCTATTTGTCACTGACTAGTATTCATTAAATACAGAGTGACTGTCCCAACACCGAGCCCTTTTAACAATAAATAAATAATATTATAAAAAGTAAACTCCAAAAACCAAGACCTAAAAAATTCAATATAGGCATTGATAATATCTAACGACAGAAAATTGAGTATTTCACTGCCGCAAATATCCGTGGAATACATTTAGAAGTATGCTATTACCAATTCTTATTAACATATCGACCCACCAATATAGATTGAGGAAGGGCATCTTCAGCTGGTGGTATTCTATGCACAAATATCAGACGACTAACAGATATAGCTTTGAAAAACTAACCCCTTTTAACAGGCTATTTTTAAAAATTATTGTATTTTTAGATTAGGTATTCAGTAAATGCCCTATTTGAGTTTATGTTTATAATTTTTATTATTTAAGTGGATATTTTTGTTATTTACAGAATAATTATTTATTTAAATTTATTGCATTTATATTTTTTTTCTTTCGATAAATTAACTCCTATATAAAAAAGTCTATTTGACAGTCACATTTTTGTCACTTTGACAGCGATAAAAAAAAAAGGTGCATCGTTTTTTATCACCGATAAAAATGCCTGTTCCTCAAAAGCAGAGTATATCTAGTAGTCGCACGTCACTTTAAAATCTGTCAGCTATAATTTTTAAGTATTGTGTACAATATGAGTCGTTTTGGGAGAATTATAATTATTTTTAATAAATTATTGTTGTTGTTCGTTTACATATTCTGTCGTTAATTTATCTTGCCAAAAAACACTCGAGCTTTTCTTTTACGGATAAATTTCTTTTTAATTTTGCCAATCAGTAATTTTGCTCGAAAAACTGACATTTGACAAAATCACTGATTGGCTAAATTATTTTGTTACAAAGATAAATTTATCAGATAAAAAAAAAGTTCTTGTGATTTTACTGTTGATAAAAAACCTTTTGTTTGTTCATTATATTAAATATACGTATATAAAAATATTTTTTGTTAAATTTAGATAATTTTGTACATGGAAAAAGGCAATTGCCATTTTCGCCACCCTAATCATCCATTCTAAAAATTACCGGTAAATACCGGTTATTTACATTTTTATTTACCAATTTACCTGTTATTAAAACTTCCGGTAAATTGCAATCCATAATTATAACTAAATTACTATGATCTATCAAATAGTGCCTTGAACTGGGTCAAACATTACCTAAATGGTTACGCAGCAGGTCCAAATTTCAATAGAAGGCAAAATATTTTTTCTTCAACAGTTCCAAAAGTAGGTACGACTTTCGGTATGACTTTTTGTACCGAAAGTAGCGTATTCTAGTACTATCCCCGAAAGTAGCTATTACGGGTACTAGTACTGTAAAGTGACAGATCATCTAAACGTCAATGTCAATTTGCAGGTTATATTTTACTATGAATCACAGTAATCACATTCGTACTCGACGTTAAACAGTCGTGTTACTATGGTAACAAAATAATGAATACAAATATGCAAGATGTTTCAATACAAAGTACAAGTATGCAAGATTTACAAGTTCCAAATGCATTGTCTTCTTCTGATACTGAAATTAATATCCCAAATGTTTCAAATCAGTCATATCCACTGAACATAGGCCATAATAATAATTGTACCATTAATAACAATATTTATAAACAGTCAAAGTATATCAATTTTTGGTTTCATTAAAGAGACGATAGAAGAAAAAATATTGCACGTAATACGCCCCGAAAGTGCTTTTACTGGACTGACAAGATTCCAGTCCTCGCCTACGGCTCGTCCTTGAATTTGTTTACTCGTCCAGTAAAAGACCACTTTCGGAACTTGTTACGTAAATAACTATTCTGTTACTGTTTAGTCTGCTGATGTGCTGCAGGGATCTGTTCTGGGAACACTGTTTTTTATTATGTACACTACATGGTTATAAGATAGCAAATCAAGTCAAAGGTTTATTCCTATGCAGATGCTCAGCAATTATATTGGTCTTTTGTACTTAACGAATTTCAATTAGCGGTTAAATAGCTAAACAGCGACCTAGAAGTAATAAATAGACGGTAAAATAAAAATGCTCTATAACAAAATTTTTTGAAGATTATTGCTATGTCTATTGGATCTGTAAAGTAGAGTAAAAAACTAAATGTAGAGAATAAGTTATTTCTCAATAATACTTTTTTTTATAATGCTGGAAAAAATCTAGGTTCACTATGAACAAAAATTTAATTTTAGTCTGTGGATATAAATTACGTGTTAAAAATTGCATAAATCAGACTAAACAATATTTAACATTATTGTTAGAATTGCGCTAGAATTAAAACTACCTGAATGTCTCATTAACATAACATAAACACACCACATATAGTAGACAACCCCCAAATCCAAAGCCAAGGCTGTCCGAAAGGGGGTTACACACTTGAAAAAATGCAGACATACATCCACACCCACCGGTATTGTCAGTACCGGGGCTGGGGATCGAACCCATAGCGCGATAGACAGTCGATCATCATATTCGCCACTCAATACGCCTTAACTGACTGAGCTACCGTGCCGGTAGAAGAATAAAATGGAAATTAAAAGAATTATATAATTTTATTATTTGCAAAATAATAGAAAGCTAATGATACACAGTAATATACAGAGTGTCGCAAAAGTAAGGAATAATATTTTTTCTCCTGTTTAGGTTTAAAAAAACGCAAAAACAGGTCAATTAGTATATAGAAATTGTCACCTTTCTCCAGCATTTTTCATTTTCTTGCGCCATGTTTAACAGAGTTAGTGTAAATCGATAGCCCTCTTAAACAGTTTGCTATAACAGTTATTGGAAAAATACCCCAGGAGGAAAAGGAAAAAAAATGAAGAAAACCGAGACGCGTCAGGAAGTCTGATCTTCTGATTTGATTTGAGTCTGACTTAAAACCAACCAAAATATGTCACTGGAAAATAAATAATAAACAAGGCGGCGTAACAATCAATAAGGAATTAATGTTTCCAGCGCATTGGACAAGAACAAGCGGGTTGAAAAATCAAATATGAATTTCTTAAAAAATATATAAATATTTTAATGAATAGTTTGTATTTTATTTTACTTACTTAAAGTAAAAAGACTATATTTATAGGGCCCACCAGCTCTTCAGTTTCGCTCCGGTTCTGTAAGATTCTATTGTTATTTTATTACGCTAATGTCGGCGCATTATAAAACGTTTGTTATACTATCAGCTGCAATTTTTACGCGAACTATTGCCCTATTATGTGTTCTTGTCACTTGATCCTTGGAATGATTAATCGTGGTAAAATTAGTTTTAATGCTATATACCTATATCTCGTAATAACTCCTAGGAAATAATAGTCAATTAATGATCTATTAAAGAATCTCATAATGTAATAGGTATCTTGTTTATATTTTCCGCTTCATTAAGCCGAGAAAATGTTATAACAACCAAAATAAATTTAAATAATTTATATAGTTATTCATGCCTGTTACAAATTATTGCTTTGTGCAAATTCCTTTTAGTTTATTTTACTTATGTCAGTATCAACTGAGAAAGGAAAATGATTTTAAAAATTTGGTTTATAGATAGCAAAAGTATTGGCGTCGCGCAGTGGCGAGAAATGCCAGTGTTCCACCCAAATTACTCTAGAGGTCGTAAATTTTAAGTTATTGAGACATTTTTTTTTAAATGTTCGTCTTGAATTTACCTATCGATCTCTCTAACCGGATTTTGAAATTTCGTTTTTCATTTTTTTTTAATTTTTAATAAAAGATCATATTTTTACAAAAAGATACTGTTTTTTCTATTAAATTTATTCTAACGGGCCGATCAACTATTGATCTGTCTAGATGAATTTTTGATTTAGTTGTTGACAACTGTCAAAATTACTGTCAAATATAAAAAAATCGATTTTTAGATAAATAATTTATACGATAACAGGTTGGTGTTCAGAAAAATATATATAATGTTTTCAATGTACCTGGTTCCGAAGTTGACAGGAAAATATGTATTTCTAAATTTGGCAGCTGCCATAATTGTTGTCAAATTTCCAAAGATAGGTGGAAGAGCTTATTAATTTTAAAAATACCCTGTAGATGTATAGAAAAATAGATGTATATTGTTTTTGATCTGTTTGATTTAGTAATTGACAGGAAATTTAAATTTGGAAGCTGTCGTAATTGCTGTCTCATTTCAAAATATAGAGGTAAGAGCTTATTAATTTTAAAAATATCCTATAAATGTATAGAAAAATAGATATATATTATTTTTGATCTGTCTGATTTCGTAACTGATAGGAAAACATCATTTTTAAATTTGGCAGTTGTCATAACTGCTGTCTCATTTTAAAATATAGAGATAAGATTTTATTAAATTCAAAAATACCCTGTAAATGAAAAGATAAATAGATATATGTATCTGATTCCGTAATTGACGGGAACTTGATTTTTATATTCTATTGAAATATTCTGTTATATTCTGTTGATTTTTATATTCTGTTATATAAGAGATATCCGTGTTTAGCTGTTGTAAGTATATCTATTTTTGTGTTAAGCGATTATGAAATATTATTAATAAAGAATAATAGATGATTTATATGTCGATATAAAAAAAAGCCCTAGTTATCGATACTTAGAATAAACTACTTGTAATTTAGGTCTTCTAGTACCCCTTTATTGTGTAAGTGTATAGATGAGGTTTTCAAGAGGTGTTGCTCCTCCCTCCTGCTTCCCTGTTTTTTGATAAACAGGGCTCCGGGTTATCAAATTTAGAAATCATATTTTCCTGTCAACTTCGGAACCAGGTACATTAAAAACAATTTGTATCAGTTTTGCTATATATTCACAGGGTATTTTTAAAGTTAATAAGCTCTGACTTCTATTTTTTGAAATTTGACAGCAATTATAGAAGCTGCCAAATTTAAAAACCATATTTCCCTGTCATCTACTAAATCTGGCAGTTTAAAAACAATATATATCTATTTTTCTATACATTTATAGTGCATTTTTAAAATTAATGAGCTGTTACCTCTATATTTTGAAAATTGACAGCAATTATGACAGCTGCCAAATTTAAAACTCATATTTTCCTGTCAATTACTAAATCAAACAGATCAAAAACAATATATATATCTATTTTTCTATACATTTACAGGGTATTTTTAAAATTAATAAGCTCTTCCACCTATTTTTGGAAATTTGACAACAATTATGGCAGCTGCCAAATTTAGAAATACATATTTTCCTGTCCACTTCGGAACCAGGTACATTGAAAACACTATATATTTTTTTCTGAACACCAACCTATTATTGTATGAATTATTTATCTAAAAATTGTATTTTTTTATATTTGACAGTAATTTTAACAGTTGTCAACAACCAAATAAAAAATTCATCTAGACCAATAGCCGATTAAAAGATGAAGATTAAAAAAAAATTGTAACGGAAACTCAAATTTATGGCCCGTTAGAATAAATTTAATAGAAAAAACAGTATCTTTTTGTAGAAATATGATCTTTTATTAAAAATTATAAAAAATGAAAAATGAAATTTCAAAATCCGGCTAGAGGGATCGATAGGTAAATTCAAGACGAACATTTAAAAAAATATATCTCAATAACTTAAAATTTACGACCTCTAGAGTAATTTGGGTGGAATACTGGCATTTCTCGCCACAGTGCGTCGTATCAAAACTGAAATTTAATGATTATAATGAAAATCGCTCTCATCTGTCAAGTGACAACAACAATGTTAAAATAAATATCAAGACAATCTAAGTAATTTTAATTTTGTTGGGATTTTTTTGCCAAATACAACACTCTCCCAAGATATCTCCAGAAAATATACGTCGCTGTCTTATATGCGTGCTGGTTTACAAGGAAAACTGCCCCCCGGCTTCGCGTTTGAGAAGTTTTCGTAATAAACATAAACAATAAACAGATCTTCAGATGATGCCAACATATTTGGCGAAACGCACGTCAAGTGACAGTACTCAAGTGTTAAAAAGTTCAAAAAAAATAAATTATTGTAAAAAAAATAATAAAAAAATTATTGTCGACTTGTCAGTCAGGGTTCAGTACAGCAATAATACATGGTTGATGATGTTATCAGAGAAATAGACAATGGAAAGTTCACTTGTCTGGTACTGTTGGATTTCTCAAAAGCTTTTGACACCCTTGATCATTCACTACTGCTATTAAAATTACATTATTTTGGATTTTCAGACATTTCACTGCAGTTAATGTCAATCTATCTTAAAGAATGTAGTCAATGTGTTGTTATAAATCAATATCTCAATTTAAAGCTAAAAGGCAGGTGTACCACGAGGATCAATCCTAGGGCCATTACTGTTTTCACTATAGGTTTAAAATTATTAAAAATACCATCCTCCATCAATATGACGATGATTAGCAAATTTATTGTTCATTTGATCCAGCAGATAATAAGTTCGATCAGGATTTAAATAATATATATAAATATGCATATAACCATGAAGTAAAAATTAAATCCATGCAAATCACAAGTCATTTTATTAATAGGAACAGTGCTAATGAATAAAAAATTTCAATCAATGAATTTAACTT
Organism: Rutpela maculata; assembly: GCA_936432065.2. Lineage (NCBI taxonomy): Eukaryota > Metazoa > Arthropoda > Insecta > Coleoptera > Cerambycidae > Rutpela > Rutpela maculata. The sequence goes on from OW386285.2 coordinate 42,259,439, forward strand.
TCAAAATAAATAATGAAATAATTCCAGTGGTCAATGAAGCAAAAAATTTGGGCGTAACTCATTCATTCCTGCAGTTTGAAAGCTATATTAAAAATAAAATAAAGCTGGCATATTGTCGTCTAAAAAAGTTATACCATTTAAAACATACTATTCCTCAAAGATGTAAACAAATATTTCGTAATTCGTTAATATTATCTCTAATTGATTAAGGAGATCTGATTTATGGTAAAACGCTGTCCTCTTTCATGGGACATGGCATACAAAAAGTTTAAAATTCTTGTATGAGGTACATTTATAATATTCCCTTCTGCAGCCACATCACCCCATATCTAAATGAACAGAAAATTTTAAATATGGAAAATAGAAGACCACATCACATGTATTGTTTCATACGGAAGATTAAAACAAATGAGCCAACTTAGTTAAGTTCTAAATGAATTACACAACCACGGTCATGATACCAGAAATTTAACCAACTTTGTAATAGTCCCTCACAGCGTTGATTGAAGAGCCTATCTTTTCACTCAACGCTCACAGGATGGCTATTTTTCAAAAGTCATACACGTATATAGTAGTCCATTTATGGAATAAAGTCTCAGATGAAATGAAAGTTGAAAAATATAATATCATTTCAAAATATAATGAAACTCAGTTGTTACTAATCCAACGTCAATAGTTCTGTAGTGCCCCCTGTATTTTCAGTTCTTATGGGGTTATGTAGGATATTTATCAGAGACCTCGCCCACACCCCGTTAGCTTGTGGTACGTCATTGTAATGAAAAGAGATATTTTAATTTTAGTTTTAATTTAGGTTTAGTTAGTAGTACTGGACAAATGAAAGAGGGCAGTATTGTCGAATCTGTACCATTTCATTTATGAATAAATGTATTTATTATTATTATTATAAGTGTTTTGGTGTTTATGTTTCATAATTTCATTTCTGTGACTATTTACAGTCCTAAACAATAAAATTCAACTTACATCTATGAACAAAGAAGAAATTGTTTTACTTCCACATCGTGGAAGTATAGCAATGGTAAAAGAAATCAAATAGGCTTGGAATATCCTGAAACGTCGAGGTTTTAAGTTAAATTTCAGTCTGTCCGTCGGTAACTTTTTTTGAGCGCACGATTACTCGGTACTGTTACCAGGTAACTGTTTATAATATTGACTTGACATTTGGTACATCTATCTATGTATTAGAACGAGATCTGGAACCAGATTTCATTCCACTGAAGGGTTGGGGGTAAATGGGGGTAATTATGTAAAGCAAGCAAGCAAGAAAGAGTTCATGAAATTGATCAAGTGTCGCTAGAATCATGAGTGGCAATCGGTGCTATCACGCGTACAGGGAGCTCATGAAAAGTACAACTCTGAACAAAGGAGTTAAAAATTTACAACAATATAATAAGACCTGTAGTTACATATGGCTATGAATCTTGGACCTTGACAGTCAACGAAATGCACCTCAGAATATTTGAGAGAAAAATATTAAGGAAAATATTTGGCCAGGTAGGGGAAGAAGACGGCTGGAGAATCAGGATGAAACATGAAATAGATAGGCTGATAGGCTGATAGACGGGGCAGATATAGTACGGTTTGTTAAAGCACAACGAATACGATGGTTAGGACATTTAGAGAGAATAAGATGGGAAAGGTAACCAAAAAAAGTGGTGGGGTGGAAACTCCCAGGAATGAGAGCAAGAGGAAGACCTAGGAAAAGGTGGTTAGATGATGTTAGAGAGGATCTGGAAGTTATGAGAGTAAGGAATTGGAGAAGAAAGGCAGATGATAGGGACGAATGGCTACAACTGGTGAAGCAGGCTAAAACCCACCAAGGGTGGCCAAAGAAGAAGAAGTATGTACGAGAAGCCAAGATCTCAAAACTTTAGTGGGGGATTTGGATATGAAGAGATTTGGATAGAAAATCTGGACGTGGAAGTAGCGATTCCTTAGGAAGCGGATTTTTTATTATTATTAATTTCTCTTATGGATGCTCTAGGAGATTTCAGGAACCAGGCAAAAATGCAAAAATTTAAATAACTTTTGAACCATCGACAACTGTATAAATACATACAGATTCGGCAAATGTAGTTTTATATATCCAGAAATAAACGATTGTAAGAGAGGAAACAGATGTATTAGGAAAAGAAAGACGGATATACTGCTCCCAGCGCACTCCATGCCTCGTGAAATCTTATTTTTATCTCCTCGTCGTGTATCAGTGCAGAGCATCGGTACCTGTCGCTTCTAACCGCGAGCGTATTGTAGTATGATAATATCCGTCTTTTTCTAATTTTTCTGTTTTCTTTCTTGCACTCGTTGAACTCATGATGCAAATATAGAACTCAGTGGCGGCTGGTGAAATTTCAATATTTTCTTTCTCGTCTGTGGCGCATGGGACCCATACGAAATATGGGAAATAACATCTAGACAAGCACTTCTCTAACAATCCCTCAAAAATTTTTAAAAAGCAGTTTGCGATTTTTTTTTTAATTCGGTTGCCACTTCTGATGTAGGAATTCCTGTTTAATTTATTTTTTTTTGTCAGATATATTTGACAATAGGTTTTGGAGTTATGAAAATATTTTCATTATTAACTGAATTACAATGAACTGAAATAGTGTAATTTACAATTCAACAAATTTCAAAATTTCAATTCGTTGTATCTCAGTTATAAAGAAAATATTTTCATACACTCCAAAAGCCATTGTTGCATTTTTATGAAAAGTCAAATGTATATGACAAAAAAATAGATTAAACAGCAGTCCCTAGACCAGGGGTGGCAACCGAATTTAAAAAAAAAATCGCAGACTGCTTTTTAAAAATTTTTGAGTTAGAGAAGTGCTTCTCTAGATGTTATTTTCTATATTACGTATGGGTGTCACGCGCCACAGACGAAAAAAAAAATACTGAAATTTCACCAGCCGCCACTGATAAAACTACATTTGTTGAATCTGTATATGGTTCTTTGGAAATGATCTCACCCATCGCCTTACGTTGTTTGATGGTGATATTGATGATGCCAAAAAAGTTTTGAGACCTTGACTTCGTGTATAATAAAAATATTTGATTTACATTCAATTACAATAAATATCATACAGAAATATGTTATTTTTAATATAAATAATCGAAGTACTCTCGCGGAAAGCCCTTTCGTAAGAGCTTGAGTGCGAGAAATAGTTTACATACTTTTTTTTTAACAGCAGGACCTCGAGCAGGACATTTTTTTAATATTCTTATTAAGCAGTGATATATATGTATATACACTAAATTCCAATTTTATGGAATCTTGCTTGCTTTTAATAAATTAGGGTATAAATTGGTTCCAAATATCGTTATAATACATATATGTACCAAATTTCAAGTCACTATCACAGACCATTCTACAGTAACAGAACGACACATAGACAGACTGACAGAAGGTAGATCCGTCCGATAAACAGAAGTTTTTGTGTCCAAACTTAAAACTTTCATGACATTTTAAGCCTGTTTAAAAAAATATTTTTTTTTACTGTTACTCTACTTCCACTCCACTATCTGAATGTGGAAGTAATTATAATACATGCATAAGTAATTTTAATAAACACATTGCTGGTATTTAATGGAGATTTGGTAATGTGTGACAGAATTTAGGTGAGGAAATTATATATTTATTAATTATTAAATATATAATAATATAATTAGTATCGGTGAACTTTCTAATGTACATTTTTTTTTATAAATAATAAGTCACATTTTGGAAAATGATATTGTTTAAAGTGGGCGGTACCGTGAACATAATTCGACAATTTCTCGTACATCCCTGAAACAATTGAAAAAATTTTTTGATAAGATTTTAGAGACAACTTTATACAATGGTACTAAGCTATTGAAAACTACAGAAAGAACAAATTTTTTTATTTGTGCGAAAATTTAAAAAAATCACTTTTCAATAGCCTAGTAGTTACCAATCTATAATATTGTCTCTAAAAGCCTATCAAAACATTTTTTTAATCGGTTCAAGGATGTAGGAGAAATTGTCGAATTACGAAATCATTTTCTTAAGCACGGCGCCGCCACCCTCAAGTAATTCTGTTAAAAAAATTATATATATTTTTTTCTCTTCGGGTGAAAAAGTGGCGATCCGACGCACAGTGGGAAAAATATGCCTTTTTTTGGACAAAAATCTGCCGACAGTAGAAATTTCAATCAAATTAAATAAAAAAAAAATTGCAAATACCCTTAAGACATTGTACTTTAGAACAGTGCTGCGGCAAAGTGGCTTATGATTAACCTAACCTAAAAATCGCGGATATTACTTCATTCAGTAGAAGTATAGAAACGACAACAAATTTTTAAAAAATTTTATTGTTCAGATAGGCTTAGAATGTCATGAATTGTCAAGATTTTAAGTTTGAGCAAAAAAAATGTCTGTCTGACTGTCGGTCTGTCTGCAACTTTTTTGTGCGCACGATTACTCTGGAACCGTTTAAGATATCGACTTGAAATTTCGTACACGTATGTATTTTAACGATATCTGGAACTAGATCATCTTATTCCGTTGAAGGGTTGAGGGGTAAATTGGGGTAAATGGGGGGAAATAGGTAAATCAAGGAGGTAAGAGTCCATAAAATTGGTATTTAGTATATATAAGAGAAGCTAATGTATCAAAAATTGGCGTTAGCCACCCCCATTACTACCCCCATTATAAAAGGGGGCGAAAAAAAATTATTTAATCGTAGATGAAAGCTTATTTTAAAGAGGAAGATCAAATTGTGTATTTATTAGAAATAGGTTGAAAAATTTCTTGAATCCTATACATAATCCCATGTTAAAAACGATTCAAGAAACTTAAGAAATTAACTTATGATCCCATAAAAATGAAATTGGTATCCAATTTACATGAACACTACTTCGTTTGTTTGTGACTCTTGACCAAGGAGGTAAACTCAGAATAAAGAGAAAAAACCGCTGCCCCGAGGAATCACTACTTCCACATCCAGTTTTTCTATCCAAGTCTCTCACAACGAAAAAAAAATGTACGTGGAAATAATTGTTTGTGGACCTTTAATAAAATAATATTTGAAATCGTCTACCTATAAAACGATGTCAAATCGGTAATGGGGTCGGGGTGGTGGAAGGGGATTAGTGGGGATGGGTGTAGTAAAAAAAATTGAGGCCTTTGGTTCTTGTACACATACTAAATTACAATTTTTTTTCACCCCCTTTTATAATGGGGTGGGGGTAGTAATGGGGGTGGCTAATGCCAAAAATTTTTTGAGACATTAGCTTCGCTTGTATATACTAAATACCAATTTTCTGGACTCCTACTTGCTTGATTTACCTATTTACCTCTATTTGCCCTAATTTGCCCCCCCAACCCTTCAATGGGATAAGATGAAAATATAATCTAGTTCCAGTTCCCGTTAAAATACATACGTGTAGATCTCGTTAAAATACATATGTGTACCAAATTTCAAGTCGATATCTTAAACGGTTCCAGAGTAATCGTGCGCACAAAATAGTTACAGACAGACCGACAGACAGACTTTTTTTGCTTAAACTTAAAATCTCGATTTTCATGACATTTTAAGCCTATTTGAACAATAAAATTTTTAAAAAAATTTTTGTCGTTTCTATACTTCCACTGGATGTGGAAGTAATATCTGCGATTTTTAGGTTAGGTTAACCCAAAGCCACTTTGCCACAGCACTACTCTAAAGTACAATGTCTTAAGGGTATTTGTCATTTTTTTAATTTAATTTGACTGAAATCTCTACTGTCGGCACATTTTGTCCAAAAAAGATCATATTTTTCCCACTGTGCGACGATGGGAATTCGAGCAAATAAGTAACAATTAATTGTTGTTCATTGTACCGTAACCTCTTTACATTAATTAATAAACGTATATTAAGTCGATTTATATAGTTTAGTAACGTATTTTTTTTATTTTCCAATGTTTAAATCAAATAATAATTGCATATTTACTGTAACCATTGTGTACACTGGCAAAATATGACATTACCGTATTGTATCCACGTGAAACTAAATGTTTATTTAAAGAAGTATCCTTTATTCTACAATGGAAAAGGTACATAAAATATTCAGTCACTGTATTTTTAGTAAAGAATATGTGTTATAGAAACAGTATTCTATCTGCGAAATCCTATTAAAAATATACTTTACTAACCATCTATATTTAGCTTATCAAAATTTACTTGCCTAATCCCTTTGTATTTGTATAAATAAATTGAACAATTAGGTAGTACATTTCAAGTAATATCAAAATTTAATATATAAATATATTCCCAGTAAATTAATATTTTAATATCACTAGCGCCACCTGTATAGTAGCGGGTGAAACGGTAGCAGATACCTTACTACGACTATCGTGCTAACATCTGGTAGTGAATGTTTAGATATCCATAGTATAAAATCTAGTCTTCTACACGGTTTGGAGCTGGGATAATGTGATGGTCTTAAAACTTAACGTTAGATGTTCAGTTGTAGTTTGAACGAGTTCGTACAATTTACCTCGATAAACTTATAGTACAGTAACTAGTGGTTTTAACTTCGGAATAATGTCATATTGAATGGATTTCGTTCATTTTTGGCAGTCTAATAGTAAATGCTTCACAGAAAAGTTTCTATATTGTACGGGGACTTGCTAATTTATAGGGGGTGGATGCCCTTCTCAGGTGGGTGGCACTTAAAAAAAAATATATATTTATTGGAGCTGAAAAGGAATCAAATTTTAAGAAGAAATGGTTCTATGCGATTTTTCACATAAATTGATAGATTGATAGATTTTAAGTTATAACGACTTCAAAATTGCGATTTTAGTTTAAAAAAAAAAGTATTTCGTCAAGTATCGCGAAAAGTATTACTTTATCGAAAAAATGTTACAGACCAATTACAGAAAGTACAAACTGGGAATTAATTATACTTTTTGTTTATTGATGTAGGATTAATAATTTAGGAGATATTTAAGTTTATATTTTGCATCCAAGTATTTCGAAATTACCTTTAAAGTTTAAAATGCATTCTTTTTCAAGAACTTTAAATGAGCAAAAAAATTGGAGTATCTAGGTAATACTACATTTTAACGAAAAACTGTATTTGAGATCACTCGCTAATTAGAGTAACAAAATGGCGACCTTTTTATATAAAAAAATATAAATACGCACATTTTTCCGTCATAACTTCTCTATCTCTTATGCTACAGGAACGAGTAAAAAATAATTTGAAAGCGCAGTTAATTGTCTTTTATTTCATTTCTTAGCGTGCGTCACGTACGTGTCACAGTTTCTGAGACATTTAACATTTAAACTGCATTTTTCGTCTTATAAACGTTCGGACGCCATTTGTAAACTTTCATATCTCCGAAACTATTAAATCTATGTAAATAAATAAACAAGCGAAATTCATTATCAGTTTATGAGCTTTATTTTTGATCTCTACCCATTTTTCAATAAATTTAATATTTATGGAAAAGGAAATAAAATTACGTTTTATCGAAAATACCCTTATAGTTTAAACTGTATTTTTCTCTAAAGCAAGTGCTGTATACAAATCAAAAAATTTGAGCATCTACGTCATGCTATATATTAACGAGAAACAGTGTTTGAAATCCTTTTTTTTTAATTACTGGCTGATTACAGCAACAAAACGGCGACTTGGTTATTAAAAAAATGTGAAGACGCACATTGGTTCGGTCATAACTCCTTTGTTTTATATGCTACAGAAACAAATTAAAAAACAGATGAAAACTTAATTATTCTACCTACTAGCATACTTGACGTAGGTGTCACAGTTTCTGAGATATTTAACTCTCACTCTAAATAATTATCTTATGATCACTTGGATGCCAAATATAAACTTAAATATCTCCGAAATTATTAATCAATAAACAAAAAATATAATTAATTCCTAGTTTGTACTTTCTGTAATTGGTCTGTAACATGTTTTCGATAAAGCAATACTTTTCGAGATACTTGACGAAAACCGTTTAGAAATACCCTTTTTTAAGCTAAAATCGCAATTTCGAAGTTGTTATAACTTAAAAACTATCAATTTATGTGAAAAATTGCATAGAACCTTTTCTTCTTAAAATTTGATTCTTTTTCAGCTCCAATAAATATATATATTTTTTAAGTGCCACCCCCTGAGAAGGGGTGGCATCCACCCTCTATAAATTAGCAAGCCCCTGCACAATACCGGGTGCCACAGGTTAGTGGCTCCCCCCTGGATATTTCCTTTATTTTTTAACTTATCCATATGAAATTTGGGGTGCATAAACTACCTGTAAAAATGGATTTTTGGACATAAAAATGGTATGAAACCATTTCCGGTTTACCTGGAAATGTCTGCAACTTTCGATTTTTAAATGGAACACCCTGTATATTTTTTCATATTTATATTCAAGACAGCATTCTGAGTATACCATGAGATTTTCGCGAATGTTTGAATCGATGTTCAGTTTTTTAAGCATTTTAAGACATTCATCTGGAGTGCTTTGGAATACCAAAATTTGTTCTACGGTAGGTAAAGTCCAAGGGAAAAATATAATTTTTCGTTTAATTTCATTAATAACTATTTACGAAGCCTCCAAAATTGAACAAATCACTTTTTTATCGAAAACTTTTTTTTTTCAAATGGTTGTCAAAAGGTAGTGGCTCCTAGTGTTCAATAAATTATAGATTCTTTTCTGAATCCATTGATATCCATTTCAAATCTATGCTACTTGTTTTTCTACTTTATTAAATTTATTTAAAAATGAAAAAACCACTTTCAAAATAATTTTTATTGTTCCTTAACCTGCACTAGTACTTATATCTATTAAGAAACAAAAGAGAGAACCAAACGGCTATTATTTACAGAAAGGTAGTTATTATACTCTTCGCAAAAACGAAGAGTATATTGTATTTGATCGGCACATTTCTAAATTAGTAAATATCGCTCGTAGAGAAAAAATTTTTATATCGTTATGTTAATGAACGAATTCTGAACAACTTTCAAAATGTCCGTCTGTCCGTTCGTCCGTCCGTCACGTTTCTTGTAAGCACGATAACTCAAGAAAGAATAATCCGATTGTATTGAAATTTGGAGAGTAACTTAGTGTTAGCTAGAGAAAGAACCCTATTGTTTTTCAACAAAATAGATTGGTAAATAAAAAAGTTATTAGTAATTTAAAATTTGAAAAAATATTTTTTACATTTTTTTTTATGGTTTGTAATAAATGGAAACCTTGCGAAATGTTATTTCCTATCAATATTTTTTTTTTAATATATTTTACTAATGTGTTTCCTAATAATTACAATAAATTTTCTTATGGTATATATTACACTCATTAACAATTTTAGTAATAAGAAATGGTGGTGTAGCGGCAAGAGTTTCATCTCGCGATGCAAGGGTCCCGGATCGCGCCGTGGTGGTGTGGTCGGCTCTAAATTGGACCTCGGCTGAGGCGCATTATTGTAAACAAAAACTGCTAATAAATTTGTTTTGAATTGAATTGAATTGGGTTCGATCCCTCACATCGGGATTTTTTTTTTCATATATTTTTTTTTTCACAACAAAGTTGGTATCACAAAATTTAAAATGTCCAAAAACTAACATTATTTACAAGAAAAATGCGAAGAGTATCCTATAGAATGTGTAACAATTATATAAAAAGCTCAGTAAATCGGCGAAGAGTATAATGCTTCCTCTAATTCACATTTCATTATGATTTTCATGATTTTTGCAAAGGCAACTACGTTACAGTAAGAAAAATTATATTGAAAGTGATTTTTTATTTTTAAATAAATTTAATAAAATAGAAAAACAAATAACATAGATTTGAAATGGATATCAAAGAATTCAGAAAAGATCTATAATTTATTGAACACTAGGAGCCACCACCTTCCCATTTGAAAAAAAAATTTTTCGATAAAAAAGTGATTTGTTCAATTTTGGAGGCTTCGTAAATAGTTATTAATAAAATTAAACGACAAATTATATTTTTCCCTTGGACTTTACCTGCCGTAGAACAAAATTTGGTATTTCAAAGCACTCTAGACGAATGTCTTAAAATGCTTTAAAAAACTGAACATCGACTCAAAAATTCGCGAAAATCTCATCGTGTACTCAGAATGTTATCCTGAATTCAAATATGTAAAAATATACAGGGTGTTCCATTTAAAAATCGAAAGTTGCGGTCATTTCCGGGTAAACCGGAAATGGTCTCATATCGTTTTTTACGTACCAAAATCCATTTTTACAGGTAGTTTATGCACACCCCAAATTTCAAATCTATAAGTTAAAAATAAAGGAAATATAAGGGGGAGCCACTAGCCTGTGGCACCGGGTATAGAAACTTTTCTGTGAAGCATTTACTGTTATACTGCCAAAAATGAAGGAAATCCGTTCAATATGACATTATTCCGAAGTTTTGCATATTTTTTACCTCTAGTTACTGTACTATTAGTAATGCTAACGTTATTGTTTTATTTGAACATTACTGACACAGTAATACACCCATGGATGAAATTATAATTATCGCCCAGTTTTCGTAGTTGCAGCTATCTGTACAACTAACACATTAAATACTTTAATTATATGTATGTTTGATAATTGATAAACCATTAACAGCTCTGACGTATTTTAGGCAGGTACATCACCTTAAGTACGTCATAATTATCTCGACAACTATGTGCTGGTCATGCGACAAAATAATTACTCTTTTTTTAAGTTGTATTTTCTTCAAATATTCAGTTAGGAATGTTTAAGTTCGCTAACTTAAGACGAAAATAAAATTAAAAATCATTAGTAGACATGATAGACTTCCGTAATATAATAACAACATTCTTAATATTTCTAGTATATTTACATAGGCATATACAGGGTATCCGAAAACGAACTGCCATCCTTCGACGCAATAAAATAAGCCTAATTTTCATAAATATTGCTGAAAATTGATTCACAAGGAAGCTACAGTCCCTTGAAGTGAGAGCGGTGAAAGTGAGAAAGTTATTTGATATTAAATTCGAAACGTCATAGATAAAAGAAATAAAATTTGAACAATTTATTAGTCAATTAAAGTTACATATTTTGACAAATTCGTATTTAAACATTTGGTTTATAGGGATAGTTACGGAGAGGTAGTGTAGATATTTTAACTTCCCCACAATAAAATTGTGGGAGGTTACTAAAATTGATCCGAAATCAAAAATTGAGATAACACCAGATTTTTACGTATTGAGGTCCCAAGAACACAAGAAAGTGGTTTTTGAAAAATGTCTATATGTGTGTGTATATGTGTATGTGTGTTAGCACGATAGCGGCGAAACTACTAAAGGAATTTGGATCTGAAAAGTTTTGGCTGAAATCGGATTACGTTTAGTGTCGTTTATTTTATACTGACTTAAAATTTGTAATCGAACCATTGAAAAGTAGATAAAATTCTGATTTCAACGATATATCAGACAAGCATTTTTTCGATTTGGTTTCCGTGAAAGAAATTAAAAAATAAAATAACAATCTATAATAATTGTGTATTATACATTATACATTTTACAACCTAAAATAATTCTCTGAATAGAATAGTGTGCTGAAGCGCGCGGAGACTATAATAAATGTTTCTTGCTTGCTTGCTTGCGAGATTATAAATGGCACAGGTAGCTAATATGTTGATGAAGGCTCACATGGCCCGTGCCACGGCGTATTACGACAGGTGGAAAATTCGGATCAATGCCGAGAAGTCGAAATCAATTCTATTTCACCGAAAATCGGATTCTAACACCACTTTTGATCGGGGGTCGCCAAATTCCAATTAAACGGTGCGTAAAGTATCTAGGGGTGAACTTGGACAAGAGACTGACGTTAAACATTCACATAAACGAGACAGTACGCAAGGTCTACTCCATGTCCAGGAGTCTTTATCCACTCGCAAGGGGTAGCGGACTCAACAGGACAAATAAAAAATTGTATATGGTGATCACATACGCGGTGCCGGTGTGGTGCAACATACCGACCACGACAATGAGAAAACTCCGAGTTCTCGGACACAAATTTATGCGCTTCATCTCAGATACACCTCCCTCAGAGATCTATATAATCGTTGCCACGACATAACGCCACTAGCGGACTACGTCCAAGAAATCTCCCAAAAATTCTATCAATTCAAACTGGGCGATAGTCCGCTAACCCGCAACATAACACGAATCAGACAGCATAATGCGATCCTTTTCGATATCCGACACCCCCTACCATACCAGGCGTTGCCTATCTTTCGGCAACCTCTCTAGCCACACTTTTCTCTACGACAACTTCTCCTTTCCCCACCTTTAATCTTCAACAAAACCAACCCCTCTCTATTATTCCCTCTATTTGCTTTTACCTTTCTTGTCCTTGTCCAGTTTTGTCTCTAAATTCAGTCTCGACCAATAAATTCTTAATAAACCAAATTTTCACATAACATTACACACTTTTAACTATCCACGACACTTTCCTGGCGTCAGGAGGACTACCAATTATCTCAAACGGGTTTTTTCGTTGAGCGTCCCGTGCCAGCAATAAAAATTTTTAAGTGTTCGCGTGTGCGCGAAATCGATAGTTTTTAATATTTTTTCGTGCACTACTTTGCACGATATTGTTGAATTTAAGCCTTTCTCCATTAGGCAGGAGTTTTAACTCACCAAATAATTTTCGTCACCGCCAATCCGGACCCTCCTCGCCGAGCCTCACACCCACCGCGGCGATGTTCGCCGTGGTTGTCTGGCTGGCTCCGGGCCGGACTCCGGAGTGGCACATATTGTATCCTGTAATATTAATAAATGCTTGTTGTTGTTGTTGTTGTTGTTTGCAATCCAAAGATCTCGTGTTCGAACCCTAGTCAGGTCGGATGTTTTTTTTTCATTTCCTTTTTTCAAATATTTTTTTCACAACAAAGTTGGTATCACAAAATTTAGGATGTCCAAAAACTAACATTATTTACAAAAAAACTGCGAAGAGTATCCTATAGAATGTGTAAAAATTAGATAAAAAGCTCAGTAAATGGGGTCATTTAATATTGCACTTTTTACTACAATTGTGCTAAGTAATCATCAAATAATTATTACACTGAAAATTTGAGCTCGATCCAATATATAGTTTCAGAAATATACTGCTTTAAAATCTAATTCTTCATAAGCTGAGGCGGTCGAATCGCTGACGTAAATGTCTCCACAGTCCTACCTCACTTACCTAATAACCTTGCCATCGCAATTGAATGTCAGTGTTAGTATTATAGTACAGTACCTAGAGGTAAAAAATATGCAAAACTTCGGAATAATGTCATCTAAATATACTCATATTATCAAAAATACGATACCGTAGACTTGTAGTTGATCCGCATCGTAAATCACACGCCGAAATTCGAAAATTCGGCTCGACACGAACGAATCAAAATTGACATTTTTGGCATTATTCGTTTGACGTTTCTCGATCGCGATTTTGTGTTAGAAGAGTGTCTGAATAACAGATGAGGGTATTAATTTCTTATGCCGGATCTTAGACTACTAGGCAAGCGGGTCAGCTACGTCTACGTCTCCCGATGCGATAGAGACATTGAAGTCACACAGCTAAAACATGAAAGAGCCACGTGTTGATATGTTCTTGATTAATTTTGAAGCCTATAAGACCCCAGAAAATTCTTCTTTTTTTTTGGATTTCGCTTTAGAATTAATAGATCTTTCAGAAAATGTAATAAAAAAATGCTAAATGAGCCCATTGGCGAAGAGTACCTACGTTTTCAGCTTGTTTTTTATATATGTGAAAGTTCTATCAACAAAAGCTTCAGGGTATTGATTGTTTATAGGAACCTCTTTTATAAAGCGTTTCTCATTGTCCAATATTTCATCATTAGAACAAATTGTTTTGGCCCTATCATATTAGCATTTTATGACACCCCCTTTAACACGCATCGACTGATTTGAGTTAAAATTCAAATACCTGTTGATGTGTGTTGGTTTTCTATAAACGCTTGTTTCAACTGTATTATTTACTCTTTTAATTAAAACATCTAAAAATGGTAGTTCATTTCTATTTTCTACTTCTAATGTAAATTTAATAGATGGTTCTTTACTATTTATATCTTCTAGAAAATTATCTAACAAATCGACTCCATGGAGCCAAATTGCAAATATATCATCAACATATCTCCACCAGCTAACCGGTTTATATATACAATTTTGAATATGTTTAGTTTCAAAGTCCTTCATAAATATATTACTTAAAACTCGTGACAGTGGAGACCTCATTGCCATACCAAAGTTTTGTTGATAGAAATTACCTTCAAACTGGAAGTAAGTCTTTTTTACACAAAATGTTAGAAGTTCCATTATGCTATTAACAGTTAATTTAGTTCTAGCTTCCCAATTATTATCATTTAACAATTTATCCTTGACTATTTCTAAAGTTTTATCTACTGGGACATTGGTAAAGAGGCTAACTGCATCAAAACTAACCATCAAATGGGTATCATGAATATTGTTTTCATAAATCTTTTCTATAAAGTGTCTACTATTTTTAATATACGAATCGGTGTTTCCAGATAATGGATTTAGAATATTAAGTAAGAATTTTTGCCAAATTATGGCATGGCGAATTAATGGACTTAACAATGGGTCTTAAAGGAATATTTTGCTTACGTATTTTTGGCAAACCATAAAGATGAGGTGGCTTGCCATGATGCGGTGTGAGCTTATTTCGTTCAAAGTCATTAAATTTATTTTTATACTTGAACTAACTGACCCAGCAAACGTTGTTTTGCCATATAAATTATAAATTTTTGTCCAAAAAATAAAAATAAAAATAAAATTTCTGGATAGGGCCACTCTTATCACCTAGAGGTATAAAAAATAGCCTACGACCTATTCTCAGACCTACCAAATATACATAAAAAATTTCATAAAAATCGGTCAAGCCGTTTCGGAGAAGTTCGATAACAAACACTGTGACACGAGATTTTTTATATTAGATAGAGTTATACTTGGATAGAGTTCTATATATTTTGCTCTCAATTGTTCTTGTAGGATCCTTGTTTAATTTTGAGCAAGGTTCTTTATTGATTAATGTCATGACTTTTGTATCATATACATTTTTATCTATAACAACCGTGGGATTATCTTTGTCGCTGGCAAAATTTTAATACGTTCATCTCTTCTTCAGAAACATAAGCAAAATACGTCATTTTTATATTTTTGTTCGTATTCATTATTTGTCAAAAATCACCCTCTAACTGATCCTTTGACGTAAAAGTCACAGGCGTAGAGGTTATTTTCCAGTAAAATACTGGTTAATTGTATTATTTTGTAGATTTCAGACATTGTTTAGAAGAAAATACAAGTGGCAGAGCATCCCAATAAGAAATAGAGAGAAATATTTAAATTATTATTTAAAAAAACTACATTAAGGTTCTCTGGGACAAAGTGTGGACCAGTAAACACTGAATTGAAAGAAGTGATGGTAATGATGTACTCGGATAGCATAAGAATTTTCACCTGCCGACAGACGTACATTGTACCTATTTGTTGAAAACAAACAAAACTCATTTAGTTTCTTCCGAACCTTATTGTTAATGATTTGAGTAACAATCGGCTTATGTGCCTACGTTGTAGTATCTAAATGACTAATATCCAGTGTCCAAGATGATGGCACCCAGCAAAACTTAGTAAGACGACCTTTTCTATAATACTTTTAAGAGAGATAAATTTTGCCATATCAAAGGTCTAAAGAAAATTGATGAAAATTTGTGAAATGGTTTTTGGAACAATAAAAAAACATTAAAGAATTAATTAAATGGTATCAAATGTTCAAAGTGCACCTCCCGCCCCCCCTTATTCTTGATATTTTCTAGCTCGGTCAATAGTGTTTCGCATAACATTTTGCAACATAGCAGGGATTATACTTGCAAAAAGTTCGCGGCTATGATTTTGTAAAATTTGTTGGGGTGTACAAAAACTCGTTCTTTCACATAACCCCACACAAAAAAATCTAAAATGCTTAGATCTGGTGAGCAGTCAGGCCAACGTACAGGTCTATATGTTGCAATTACTCGCCCATTATACCGGTTCACTAAATGGGTCATAACTCGAGCGGCATTATAAGCCCCATCTAGTTGGAAATACATTTGTTAAGAAACTGGAAGTGGTAAATCCATCATCATTTATTCAATATAATTTTTTAGAAATTCTAAATATCTCTCCCCTTTCAAAAGTCCTTGAAAGAAAATAGATCCAGTAATTCGTGTTCCAATCACCCCAGCCCACGCAATAACTCTAAATCTTTCCTGAAAATTACCTTGCCTCATTAAATGTTGATTTTCCTGCGCCCAATATCTGTTGTTTTGTTTATTGAACATTCCATTGTTGTTGAATCTCGACTCATGAGAAAACAATATGATATTGTTTTTCTTTGAAAGAAACAAAATTCGGTTTAGCGGTATTGTTCTGAGCAGCCACAATAATCCGATCTTCGGTTGCCATCATCTTCGTACAAATGCTGGTGCACTTGATATTTAAACGAGCGTTAATCTCATTTTTTGAGAATTATTCATGCCGATTAATGACTAATTTGCACCTCGTGGCCTATCCCAAGTAACACATAAAGTCGCTGGAACGTATCAGCGACTATAAGAGCCACGATAAAGTGGACCGCTACCATAGGCTGCCACGTCCCTGCTACGTGGCAGCTACGTAGCCGCCACTAAAATGGGGAAAAATCTTTAGTCGCCGGATAGTGTTTCGGGTAGTCCCGGCCTCTATAGATGTGACTATGTTTAGTTACTATACAGGTTCGGGGTAGTAGCGGGTACTACTCCGCGACTCGGCGGCCTAGTAACCGCTACGTGGCTGCCTAGTAACTGCCACTATCACTTTTTAAAATGGTGTTTATCTTTTAGCGGCCTCTTTGTTTTTTTCTTTTATAATAATGGCGCAGTGAAATAATATTATACCAAAAAGATGTGTACTTTAGGCGCGTGTTTAAAGTACTTCTTTAGCCATTTTTTCAAACGCAAGTTACTTTTTTGATATAAGTTGACATATTGAATGATAAAATTTCAACGCGCCCTCAAAATAACCTCTTTTTTTGTAATTTTTTGACAAAATAATTTAAAAAGACAAGATTAAAAAATTTTAATATTTATTAGCGAAACATTTGGAATACTTTCAAAATCATTTTTCGTAAAAGTTTATGATAAGATTAACATAACCATGGTCTATTTTTGATTAAAACCAATTTTTTTTTTTCTAAAAATTTTAACAACTAATAATGGCCGATTTTAACAAAGATACTATAAAGTTAGACCCTCCACCATAAAGTATAGGGGAGTACCCCATTTTACCTCGAAAAGATCTGTGACTTTGGTGACCCAATAGCAACTATCCTGGTGTGACTATAGTATCAAATTCTATTTTGGAACTGTAAAGTACCAACAGAATCTATTTCGCTACCCATGTTGCCACTAAAATGCCACGATACTTTAAAGTTCCAAGCATGGGCACTGGAACTATTCTGGAACCTAGATTGCCTCTCTATGTACTCAGTTACTTTATTTAGGCATCTTAGTGGCACTGGTGAGTGGCAGTAACTGATTCACTGGTACTATATAGTTTTTACCACTATAGAGTAACAATAAAATGATACTGTCTAGTTCCAGTAACCACCCAAATGTTACTTTGACTTTGGGTGTTTACAGTTCCAATAAATGGTATCAGTGTGGTAACAGTTACTTTAAAAGAACCATATAAAATAGCCTTACTCAATAAAGTAGCAATATTAGTACCAGGGTGTACCCCAGGAACTAAGGCTTCGTAGCAAAACCGAAACTGAAAGGATTTGGTACCATGTGTGTTACTTGGGTATTTCTCTAGTAGAAGCAGTAGGATTCACTTCTACAAAAGCTGCAGGATTGTTATCAATTCCTCATCTAATTTGTTTCTCCACAATAATTGGAACATATTGAAAACATGGATGATGTCTGTTCGGATACTTTGGGTATTCATGTTAAACAATAATGATAATAATAATTAACAAACAAAAAACAATAAAAAATTCAAAGATAAAGAGCAAACTTATTAAGTTAACAATACACACGTATTATTATCTGTCAAATTTCTTTTTGTTTCCAGAGCACACTTATTTTATTTGCAGCGTTGTTTTGTTGACAAAATGATTGTTTTGAATCTAGTTTTATTCCATTTCCATTTCCACTTGATAACAGGCCTGTAGCTAGAAAGTGCTTTAAGGGCGGGCAAACAATTTTTCAAATATTGGGAAGGCAGTTGAAATTTCCCCCCCTTGCGGTCGCCGTAGGTCGGGCGAAAATTTTTCCAGGACGGGCATGGCCCTACGCTGTCGTACTTAGAATCGTCTCCGGAATCAAAAAATTAAAAAATATACAGGGTGTTCCATTTAAAATTTCAAAGTTGAGGTCATTTCTGGGAAACAGGAAATGATGGAGAAGTGTCAAATTATGAAAAATTTACCGTTTTTGGTATACAGGGTGTTTCAGCTAAAAGTCCCCGGGTCATTTCTCGTAAAATAATAAAGATACTTAAAATTTGTAAATCGCGGATAATTGACACCAAAAAAGGTCTTAAATAACTGCAGTTAAAATTGTTCCTTCGCAGTGCACAGAGATGGCGCTGCGGTGAGAAATTATTTTTCGATGGCTGGAACCTTGAAACATGAATCACACGATTAATGAATAAATTGTGAATTGTTTTGATTATGTAAAACATTTTGTAAATACCAGCCATTTTGGGGCTACATGAATTTTTTTCTCCATTTTTTTGTCTCTGTAAATTTTGAAAACTTCTATAACTTTTCTGTTTATCATTTTAGAACACCAATTATTTAGAACTTGTATCTTATTATATTCCATACTTCTTATATTGTTACATATTTTGAAAGTTTTTATAATTTTCAGAATTTTTCAAATGCAACTAATTTTTAAAATTTAAAATTAGTAAAAATTTTCAAAATATGTAATAATATAAGAAGTATGGAATATAATAAGATAAAAGTTCTAAATAATTGGTGTTCTAAAATTATAAACTAAAGTTACAGAAGTTTTCAAAATTTACAGACAAAAAAATGGAGAAAAAAATTGATGTAGCTCCAAAACGGCTGGTATTTACAAAATTATTCACAATTTATTTATTAATCGTATGAATCGTGTTTCAAGGTTCCAGCCATCGAAAAATAATTTCTCACCTCAGCGCCATCTCTGTGCACTGCGAAGGAACAATTCTAACTGCAGTCATTTAAGACTTTTTTTTTGTGTCAATTATCCGCGATTTACAAATTTTAAGTATCTTTATTATTTTACGAGATAATGACCCGGGGACTTTTAGCTGAAACACCCTGTATATTGCCAATGCCAAATTTAAGGCTTATATATCTTGAAAGCTCTGGAAACTAAGGCTTGTCTAATGATTCCTTTGACACCCGGTATATATAGTGGTATTCGTTGGAAAAACAGCAAGTATCTAAAACAGTTTTGAAGGTTGTACACGGTTTGGTTTTCAAATATTTATAATAAATCGAAAATAAACGCATATATCCCTCTCACTCTGCAAAATCCTATTCTTAGTTAATATATTTGATTATACCTTTCTTTGAATTACTCCGGATATAGTAAAACACAAAATATATTAGCTGTTTCTTGTATACCATTTTTATCAACACCTAATATCTTTTAGGTTTATTTTAGTTTGAAGCCACTAAAATTCAAAATTTCTGACATGAAACATAATGAATGAGAGATTGTACTTATTGCTTTGTAATGAAAACAATTTTTATAGACCAGACAGCGTCCTAAACCTTAAAATATATTAAAAATGACAAATAATTTAATAAATAAATTAGTTTCGAATTCCATAATTTCCCTTTCAGGTGTTTGCAAGTTTTGAATGGTCTCGGTCACCTTCGACTCGACCATTCAAAAATCGCTTCGCACCTAAAAACTTCTCGTAGAGTGGTCTGTGCAATAAAAAGTGTAAAATAGAATAGTTAAAATGCAAATTCTTAATGCAAATTTTACCATACGCAGAATAAAAAAAGTATAAAAAAAAATAAACGTGAACACTCCATCAATTCCTGTATTTATCTAGAAATTCATGTACAGAATAATAAAATTTTAGCAGTCAAAGATTGCAACATGTTATGATTCAAATGGTTTACTGATATTTGTTTTTATTAATCGTCGCTATGATGTTAGCGTTGCTATTGTTTTTATAACATGTAATTCCTATATATACAGGGTGAACCAAATTAGATGTGATTTGGGGTTTTCTCTAAAGCCATGGCCGATAGACAAAAACCAATAGAGATGTCCTGAGATCGATTTTCGAGAAACAAACAATGGTGCAAACCGCGACCGTCTATCTTTTTCAGCTACCGAGCTACAGAACGTTTTTTGAAAAATTGGCATTTTTGATTGACCTATATATCTCAGTTACCAAGTTTTCGAGATATAGACATACTTGTGTTTTTTTTTTAAATGGAAGACCTAAATTATCTCATTATTCGATAACAACTTAAATTACCTGTCCAACGATATATCATATCGTCGTCTATCTCACGAAGTGTCCTATCTCAAAAAAATCGAAATTTGAGATAGGTCTGCCAACATACTTCATTTGACATGTTCTTGCATCTCACAAACTCTCGCCAGTCAAGCGCGTACACTATGCGAGAATGGGTATATGCAAAGGTACGTATTCATACAGAGAACGAAGGCGAAAGAACGGTTACAAACGAATTCGTTCGGGTAATGTGTACGTACTAACAAATGCCACCGATCGCGTTCGTTCGTCTTCGCCAGGGTTCCCTCATCAAAGAAAATTCGGGAAGAATTCGTTTGGTCTATTTTATAGTGTGTACGGCCTTTAAGCAGTATTCGTTTATTCGGTGTTCTGAACGGATTGATTTTGTTTTAATTTATTTTAATAATAATCTTAAATCAATAACGGTGGAGTGGAGTAATTCTACTTCCCTACAACTCATCGCATTATATCGAGAACATGAATGCCTAAGGAATCCTGTTCACAACGACTTCTACTTTTGAACAAGGAAGTCATCCACCAACGTTTTTTCTTTCTCTGCCTAGATGCTTCACTATCACTAATAACAATATAAGCTGCACTTGCAATAATTATTAAGTCTTCGTCCAACGCCATTTTTTAACAAGAATGCGTATATACTCGCGAAAATAAACGAATGACTGAGAAACCATTCGTTCTCTGTATGAATACGTACCTTAAACGTTGGTGTATCTCAATTTAGTTACAATTAATTTCTCACGAACTGACGAACTGACGTATGTCATATCGTGAGTTTCATTTTATCCATTCTAGCTCTCGAACATTATAGTAGTCAAAGATACGCCAACGCAAATATTTTTTAAATCGAGTCATATTCATAGTGAATACAGTTCTATAACACTGAAACTAAAGTTAGATAACTTAAAAGGCACTGTCAATTTTAAATTCTGAACCCAAGGTTTCCAAGGACAAGTATAACGATTTCATGGCGCTTTATAACGGTGCCACACCTGTAATTAGAATCTTAACACGTGCACAATTTTATAAAAATCTGCCACGTCACGATGGGTAGATGAAAACACAAAATTATTTTGTTGTAGAGTTTTTAATAATTTTGTATCATATTTTATTTATTTTTTTAAACACAATGATAGACGATAGATATTAAAATGCTATTATTTCGTTCAAAACCCACAATTTTTGTTTTTTCACGAATGAAATGTACATTGTGTTGTATATTTACGAATGTATCTTTATTTTCAACAATAAAATGCTAATCACATAAGTTGACGTAACTCATTGTATTTAGAAAGTTTCATTTTTTATCTCTCACGTAACGTCGTATTTCGCTTCCAAATTTTTTCTGAAAATTTAGAAATACGCACTCTTAATATAGACCTCATGCCGGTAACTACATATTCCAGTACACAACATAAGCAAAAAAAAAAAACAACGAAAAGGCAAGTTTTATATGTTTATTATTCATCTTAAAAGCCACCAAAACTTAAAACAGCTCTAGCGCTGAATCACGAAAACTGAGATAGGACACTTCGTGAGATAGACGACGATACGCCATATTCTAGAAAAAGTGGTTAATTTTCGAAAAATTTAATATATTTGCGAGGAGGCCATGGAAATCTATTAACAACAACACTTCTTATAATATAAAATAATTTTGCAAAAAATAGGAAAAACTAAACTACAATAAATGTTCGAATTGTCCTCCATTGACATCTTTGCATATTTATCCCATTTCTGACATTTATTGAGAAGGCCATGGTAAAAAAAAAGAAAATCGAAATACCTAATCGTAAATGTCAAAAACAAATTTATGATTTAATTGTGAGTGAGCATTGTTAAGAATTGTTCAATTTAGTAATGGTGAAAAATATGATATGATTAAATGTTTTATAGAATGCGGGGAGATTCAAATTTAGCTTCCGAGCTATATCTTAATAGCTAAGTTATTGACAGCAAAACTTTGTGTCAAAAGTACCGCCTAAGCAATATTTTTAGATATCCAAAAAAAGAGACAGCCAGACATAAAAATATTCAAAAGGCTACAACAAAATTTAAAAGAGTTTGGACCATTTGTAAAACCTCGAGCAAAAATATGTAATAAAGCAGGTAGAGAAGCTACAGAAAATATTGTCTTAGAAACTGTAAGAGAAAATCCTAATATATCGTCTCGCGAAATCAGGAAAATTTAGGAATCCCAAAAACAACTGCGTTGCGTTGCTTAAAAAAATAAATAAATTCAAACCTTACAAAATTAGGATCAATCGCCATCTATACCCAAACGACTTTCAATGGTGTCTCGACTTTTGCTAGTGGATGTTGCGGCAGTGCAATGAAGTGTCAGGATTTGAAGGAACAATTACATGGACAGACGAGGCCCATATAAGCAGTGACGGAATTTTGAATCGGCATAATAACCACCATTGGGCTCATGAAAATCCGCACGTAACCGCTACAGTTAATCGTCAAAGACGATTTGGATTTGGTGTGGTTTCATTGGATACCAAATATTAGGTCCTCATTTTCTTCACGGTAATTTGAATACCGAAATTTTTATTAACATTCTACGACAAGAAATAGGGCCTTTTGTAGACAATATGCCTGTAAGGAAATTTCAAAGATTCATTTACCAACACGATGGCGCTCCAGGTCATACGTCATATGAAAAAGCGACAAGCGTGTACGATGAGGGAGATCCAATCTTGCTTAAAGTCACCAGCAATCGAGCTACTGGGCGAAGCCAAAAACTGCTGCAAAAATGGAAAAGACAGCAGCAAAGGCGGTGGTCCACGGCACGGCGTGGCCAGTGTTGACAACAGGAGGTCACGGATTTGTTGGCAATCCACGCGGGAGTATGGTGGCGGCAGTCATTGGGTGGAAGTCAAGTCACATACAGGAGTATGGTGGCAATCAGGTCATATACTGGAATATGGTGGATGGCAGTCACCGGATGGAGATCAGGCCACATACAGGAGTATGGTGACGGTTAGGTCTCATACTGGAGTATGGTGGCGGATAGGGTAAGTCAGGGGTACGCTGTCCCAGCTATACCAGGGTTAAGAGAACAAATAGCGTAGGTAGCGGTGGTAAGTGGATATAGGTTGTTCGGGTGACCGTAGAGTCACTGAACAAGAGTAGAAAAGGATGAAAGGAAAGTCACAGGATGATGGTAATATCATTGGACAAGGAGGTTAGAAGAGAAGATGCTACTCAGGATGATGGACATGTCACCGGACAAGGAGGGAGGTTAGAAGAGGAGATGCTAGTGAAGGGTTCTCTTACCGGGTAGTAGTGGTACAGGACATAGAGACGTACTTCCTGGGGTCACTAGTGGTACAGGGCTAGCAGGGTACTAGGTGACCATTAGGCTAAGTTATCGCTAGGTTAGTTCAAAGTTATAGTTTAAGATTAGTTATCTTATTGTTATTTTTTTTAATTATAATTACTAATAAACTTGGCCAAGTTCATTAATCAATTTACAGGTTAGGTCAGACTGTGAGAGACTTTGGACTAGAAAGTTGCAGAACTTTAAGTCACGTGTCGTCTGATTATTATTATTATTTATTATTATTATTATTATTATTATTTTTTATTATATGGATTTGGATTGTTGTGTTAATGTGTTGCTGATACAGCTCGAAGATCTAACACAAACAATTCGAGTTTCAGTTCCCTTGGACTTGAAGAGTGAGGTCACTCTTTGGTCAGGAAAGACCGAATGTTAGCATCACCTTTTGGAGATGGTCTCTAGCGGAGTATGCAGATACCGGGACGGCCTAATTGCTGCATCGGCAGGTTCAGGGAAGCTGAGGGAAGAGCTGGCATTCATGATTCAACCTTTGAATTATACTGAAGTATTCGTTACATAATAATTGTACTCGGTGGCCAAATAAATTGTATTAACTTTGAGTTTAACTTTATTTTTTTAATTAATAATTTCATTTTATTTTAATTAATTTAACAATAGAGAACAATAATAATAACTAAGAACCAACAACAGAAAAATTGGAAAACAAGACATTAGTTGCGTTTTGTTGTATTGTAGTTAATCTTTTCCTATTTTTGGTAAAATTATTTTATATTATAAGAAGTGTTGTTGTTGTTAATAGTTTTCCATGGTCTCCTGACATTAAATTTTTCGAAAATTAACCACTTTTTCTAGAGATAAATATGACATACAATATACTGGGCAGCTAATTTAAGGTGTGATCGAATAATGACATAATTTAAAAAACACAAGTTATGTCTATATCTCGAAAACTAAGGCATGCAAAGGATTCTACTCAAAAAAGTGCCTTAAAAATTTGTTACTCGATTTTCGATTCGACACTTGGTAATTGAGATATAGAGGTCATCCAGAAATGCCAATTTTCCAAAAACGATCTGTGGCTCGATAGTCGAAAAAGATAGACGATCGCGGTTTGCCTCTCGAAGATCGAGCTCAGAATACCTATACTGGTTTTTACCTATCTGCCATAGTTTTAGAGAAAACTTCAAATCCCATCTAATTTGGATCACCCTGTGCATACAGAAGAACTAAAATTATATAATATTCTGGAAAATCACTAAATACCAGTAATGTATTCTGAATCCAGTAAATATATAACTACATTTACTGGATAACATTAAAAAGGAAATATATGCCGCATTAAAAATTGACTGTTATAGCACGAAGTTATAAATTTTTTTATATATTTTCATGGAAACAATATTTTTCTGATGATCATCTATCGGTAATTTATCGACTTATGTCATGCACCATTATAGTTACCTTGACCTAGCGTAGTTCTGAGGCATCGTTAAATATGTGTTTCTAAGCAATATGCGACATCCAATTGTAGTGAAATATCGTGTGCCAACTGGCGTGCCAAATAATTACATAGCTGCAAATTGTTATTATTATTTATTTTGTTATCGCTTTAAACAGTAACTTAGTTGTTATACGTTCTCTTACCTTAAAGAGCGACAAAACATGAAAGTTTAATTAATTATTATAATATAGTTTCCATTTAAATTTGTCCTGTAACGAAGCCACTCGAATTGATTTCTGAAGGAAAGCAATTATACTAATTGTTTTTTTTTATAAGAAAAGTGAAGAAAGCAATGAATCGCAAAAATTATCGCTCGTAGATAAGTAGTTTATTTATAAGGAAAGCGAATAATTAACTAATCTATTTATATTTTCAAATTCTCTATTAATAGAGCAGAATATTTTGTGGCCTGAAAATATTCTTAACAGATTATACGCTTTATAATTTCTTCTTATTTAAGAATTCTGTTTAATCTGCATACTGGACATATCACCAAGTTTTTCGATTGCGATATTAGTACAGTATCTAGAGGTAAAAAACATGTAAAATTTCGGAATAATTCCATACGCAATGATAATTTTTCTTTATGGGTTATTATTGTAGTAGAAGATATCGTCTTCCATTTCTATATGGTCCGGATATTTGCTTTTACCCTCAAGGAGTAAGAACAACCCCTAAATTTAAATATTCAATATTTGAAAAAGTATTACTAATTTATTTTTTAAACGTGGGATTGTTATGTTTTTGGGATCACTGATTACGAATCTGAAGTCAAAATTGAAAAATCCAAAATGGCGGCCCTAATATGGCGGATGATTTTTTTTCCCAAACAAGTATTTTGAGCGGACAAAAAAATTGAGCATCTAGGTGATGCTATATATTAACGAAAAACAACATTTTCAAAAAAAAAATTATTAAACAATTGCAATAACAAAATGGCGACATTTCATATATAATTATATATCTCTCCCTAGTTAAACTTAAGCTGCGACGGATTGCACCGTGTCATGCAATGGTTGATTATTTTATGGCCTGGTTAAAAATCCAAAAAGTTGACATAAATAGGACGAAAAAAAAAAAGAAACAGAATTTTTTTCAATTGATTTCCAGATACATTTATAGTTAAACAGCTCAACATGAGTAACTTAAAGGGATTTTTTTATCGTCCTGGAGAATAAATAGGAGTCCCTCTAGAGACGTTACAGTGAATAGACGCCTATTAGATAACGTTCCTTTTAAATCGGAAGAAAAACCGGTAATAAGCTGGCCCAAATAGGTCAAAAGTACATTCGTTGTGAAGTAAAAAATTGTGCATGCGGTGGTAGTGTCCGAATAGCAACAATTAAGTGATAAATGCTAATATTTAATTAATACGAGTGATTAAATCTTTCAGTGCAGCGTAAAAAAGTGAAAACAGACGACAAATATCGAGTAGGTACCCGACCCGAAGGAAGGAAAGGCCATAAATCAATCAAGATAAGTCCACTTTACCCTAAAAATATTTATGTCTTAAGTACCTACTCATAGACAACTTAAAGAATTTCATAAACAGACCTGAAATGCAATAAATTAGAAATAAGTTAATAAACAATTCTCTTCCAGCAAATACTACCAGGGGCGTACCATTAGAGTAACAGTACACCGCGCCAAATTAAATCAATTTAAAAATAATAAAAACTTCAATAAAATTGTTGCCCATTATCAGCTTGATTTCAGTGCCATTAAAATTTAAAAAATCTCATGCATGCTATAAGAACATACTGACTGTCTACACTTCATATCTGGTACGGCTCTGGTAAGGTAAAGGAATTTTATTAAAAACGTTTAGGTCCGTAAGAATACACAAAAAGTAAGCAAGAAATAATAACTCTGCAGAGAACACAAAAATAATGTATCCACTACAATACGTAACAACGAAGACACATCAGCTACTGGTACAAAAATCGAGCACTAAGCCATCAGTTAGAAGGAGAAAACATAACAACCCCGGCACACGCCAACACTATGAAAAGACCAGTAGAGGAGTTGCATAGGTAACCAGACGAGAGAGCTCCATTGAAATAAGGACGGAAAATATAAACGAAAACATAGCCACGGCAATCATACAAAATGATCAAGATCATTGATCATTGATCAATCAGACAAGACAGCATGAAGGGTATTCATGCAACTGACTCAAGAAACCAGAAGAAACGAAAAAAGAAAAAATGTCGTGAGGGAGCTTAAACGCTCCCTCACCACACAATGCGGTAACTCATCTCATAAATACCTACACCTCCCATCCCATGTTCCTTTACCATGCGCCATGTGGCTCTCGCTGCTGGCAACAAGCATGACCTTAGTCCAACCCAGCGTGGACGTAGCAGGCCCAGCTGTATAACCCTGGGAGTGGCAGCAATGCCTACCGAACGCTGGTAAATCAATCAATCAATCAATCCTGGAGAATAAATGCATAAGTATGTGTAATTATCCCCTCGGTGCAATATACCAAATTATTTAATGAAGGCATAATATTATTAATATTATGATATAATCTTCTCCCCTTTCAAAAAATATTAAACTCTGCTTGATAAAATCTGAGGTCAAATTTTTCTCATCCACTCTACCGTTAAAGTAAAAATTTAAAAACGACTTTATTACCACAGGGTAACTAGATTGATTGTTTTTTTTAAACAAATGCATAATAAATTTACCACGCCTGTGAAAGGTTCCCATAAGACGAATATTCGAATCATTGATATTTATAATTATTAATTGATATTGTACATAAATCATAATAAACAAAAAATAAACCGTACATAGAAATATCCAGTTGCGCCTCTTTTATTAACAATTCTTTTTTGTCTGCCGATTCGGGTCGACTCGACACATACCAATTGGCGTGCATGCTTCTATTGTGCGTTAAAAATGCATTGTCAACCAAATTATTGATGAGGAAGCAAAATTAGTACACCCCAACTGTGCTGGCTGGCAATTGCGTGAGGAAAAATTCATCCCGACATTCTTATCTGATCTAAAAATAACATAACACTAGTCCTTAAAAAAGGTGTGGCATTTATGGCATTCGAGGAACGATTCTAGGGCGCCCACACACAGTGGCGGCGCTTTTGACAACTTAATAAAGGAGCGGTTTCAACTTGTTAGCAATCAATTTGTAGCAATGGTACTTGTTAAAAATGACATCTCTACAGCGCAGCACATCCTGGAGGAGACCTGTTTTAACAATATCATTGCGGTGTAAATGTGCGAAGCATATTAAATTGAATTAAAGTAAATTGAGCACCAAATGTATTAAGACTCCATTTATCCTTAAGGAGTCTCACATTTATATACAATGGACATGTCGTAGAAACAATACAAATTAAAACATTTTATAGAATGCTTAGGTATTTTGCCTAGATAGTTTTAGACAATTTCACAAAATGCCGACAAAACAAAAGTGAAACTATACGAATCCCATTATATCTACGTATTTTCAGGCATTTTTCAGTTTACCTAATATGAGAATGTCAAAACATGATTGGCCCAATTTCACGTTTTCCTGGCAACAATAATCTAAAAAGAGTACGGCTATTGCTATATGTGTGTTAGATGTATTAGTACGTCGGATGGCAGGCTCTAGCGTTCACTAACACAATACCGAGGTATAACCAAACAAAACCTATTTCATTTTATTCAGCAGGTTTTTTTACATAGGAAATCACTTTTGACGACACTCTCCATTGGTCGAGACTGAAGTTACAAGAAAAAAACAAAAAAAAAATGAAAATAACAAAATTCAAATTCAACCACGAATAACTTTCAAACGAAAAAAGATGGAATTATATATTTCTTTTAGTTTTATAGTATAAACGATTCTCTTTAATTTGATGTATAATTTATTACAAAAATAATAACTTTAACACTAGAAAATTGACGTTAATTTAGATGTTACACAAATTGTCAATTTTTTTGAAATCTCTAACTCGTTGTAACTCGCTTATGTATTGAGTTATTCGAATGTTTTTTTCACCAAAAACTGCCAAATTTCATAGTCTCAATTAATGCTAGGTCGAGCTCTGTAAATAAAAGAGGTACAGCCTTTTAAACACAACGAAGCGCACTTCGGCGACGGAGTCGCAAGGTTTCCCCTCTCGTTCCCGGTACATCCCGCGTTCGCCATAAACCGCGCAAGGCTATAATCAGCGGCCGTAATAATCAGCGGCCGTAACAAAAGCTTTACAATAATCTTCCTTTATTGTAAAATTATAAAATTAATAAATCAAATTGAATAATATGATATTAATGGTAATAATCCGCTATATACGGAGTCGTACAACGCGGGTGGTGCATTAATAAATTAGTCCAATCAATGAATGCCCAAAAGGGGATTGTGGAGAACATTTAGGAGGGGAGAATTTTCCTCTTCGGGGATGTGTTGGGGGTAGTTAGGAGGTAAAAATACTAAAAGTCCCTGCCCCTAGCACCGCCGCTTCAGAAGGGTAGGGGGCGGAAATGTTCCTTTTTTCGGTTCATCGCTTATAACTCGGAAACGATGCATCGTATGAAAAAAGGTAATATATGCAAAATTAAACATAATTAAATTTCCCACAAGAATGTTTATTTCATTTTCTTCCTATGTGTTATAGTTTACGAGATATTAGTCAGCGAAAATCGATGATTAATAAAAAAAAATCAATTATCTACCTTGAATATTTCTATTAAAGCGGTCCGCTAATAAATCACAGTCACAAAACAATCTTTATTTTACAATACTCGACGTATTTACTAACTCAATATTTCATCGAAATCTATACATTTCCTTAAATATACAGTGTGACTCACTTAAAATGAAGATACCCTTATAACTTTTTTATTTTGTTTCCGATTTGAATCAAATTTTACTCAAGTATAGAACAAATTAGAATCTACTTATGACCAGAAAAATATTCGGCTGTTACAAAGACAAAGCCACCTGCAGTACCCAAAATATGCCGAAAAAAATAAAACATTTTGAATGTTAGAAATTCTAAAAAATGCATCCGATCGGCGCCACAAACGTACATACACCAAAATTTGATTTTGTTATTGATGGGGGATTTCTCATACATAAGCTCATGTGGCAAAGGGAATCCTCAGTTTCCGCAATTTGTGGTGGCTACGGGAAATTCGTCAAGATCCATCAATATGATTTTTAATCTTTTTCCTCATATTTTGGTACCGCAGGTGGCTTTGCCTTTATAGCAGGTGAATATAAGTAGATCCTAATTTGTTCTATACTTGAGTAAAATTTGATTCAAATCGGAAACAAAATAAAAGAGTTATAAGGGTATGTTCATTTTAAGTGAGTCACACTGTATATTTAAAGAAATGTACAGATTTCGACAAAATATTACGTTAGTAAATACGTCCAGTGTTGTAAAATAAAGATTGTTTTGTGACTGTGATTTATTAGCAGACCACGGTAACCGCTTTGATGGAAATATTCAAGGTACATAATTGATTTTTTTTTTAATTATCGATTTTCGCCGGCAAATATCTCGTAAACTATAACACATAGGAAGAAAATGACATTCTTGTGGGAAATTTAATTACGTTTAATTTTGCATAGATTACCTTTTTCCGTACGACGCATCCTTTCCGACTTATAAGCGAGGAATCGAAAAAAGGAACCTTTCCACCCCCTCTCCCCCCTGAACCGGCGGGGACTTTTAGTATGTTTACCTCCTAACTACCCCCAACACATTCCTGAAGAGAAAAATTCCCCCTTCCTAAATGTTTTCTACAACTCTTTCATTGACTGGACTAAATGGAAAATAATAGGTATCAGACAGAGATAACTGATTTTCAGATATATCATTGTTAAACTCATGCCAGTTAGTAAAGTTTCTACTTTGCTTCGTAAATTTTAATATTTTCCATAAAGTGTGAGAGGTAACCACATAATCAAAACAGTTATTTGGTATGCTTTCACTAACTCGTAGAGGATCCGAACGATTAGTTGGATTTTTGTACATCTATATTTTTGTTTTCATGTAAACTGGAAGGGTTAAAATCAGTTAAAATTTATTGGATAGATATTCTTGTATAAATAGGCCGATCTTTTTTTAAATAACACCATTCCAAGCAGTAATGGGAGTGGGATTTTTACCATCTAGCCTGTCTTAGTTTTGATCAAAATTGTCGATGTCGATGAATGTAATTGTTTTCTTCAGAACTTACTGGAGGAACTCCAGGTGAAATAAAAATGTCGTAGTTTTTACTAATACGTGACTAGCTAAAGATGTTAAATATCCGTATTTCATCATAGGAATAACCACAGCCAAAAGAATATAGCATATCAATAAGTTTCTTTCTTCTGACGGCACGATACACATGTAATTATATGTAAAGGATTAAAAAAGTGGTCTATGCTGGTTGTTTTTTTTTTCATAATTATTAACATAAATTGCATTAGTATAGAAATAACGTTTAAATTAAATTTGTCTGTGCCGACATATTTAGTATCCACGACATAAATGTTTATAAAAAATCTGAAGCTTCTTGTTTACATTGATGATTATTCTGAATAGTAGTCGCGTTTTTTTACAGTTTTAAAATGTCCATCTATAGCTTCATTTAAGATACTGGCAACACTTGTGTCTGACAACAAAAATTCGTTAATCTTTTTAGCTTTATTATCACTTGAATGAACTATTGTATTTCCTTTGTGTTCCCAAAACACTTTGTTTGTTTAAATGCTTTCTAGTCTCTTTCTTATATTTCCGCTGCTATAATAATCTAATTCTTCTTCCGTGATTTCTTCAAATATATCATTAAGGAGTGTTTTTAGAAATGTTAAAGTTAAGGATTCTTTTTTGCAAAACAGCAAGTTCAACCTCCCTAAATAAAATGTTTAACGCTACCTTAAATTCATTTTTTCTTTCAGTGGTTTAGTTTGTACACATTTAATTTTTTTTTGCTAATATATTTTGCATAACAAATTTTATGATAATTTCCGTCATCCCCAAATAAATCTGAATAAAAGTAAAACCTGCCTTTTATTTCTATGTCACAATGCGTCACTGCAGCTTTAATATATATTTTTTTCTAGTTTCCGCACCCGTTCCTGTACAAATTGCTTCTTAAAAATGTTTTTAATTTATTCTTATTTTTTCTGGATTTTCCACAGATCAGAAAATGCTATATTATTTTAATCTGATTTTTATCTTTATTATAACCACATGAAGGCTCACTTACATTTTTAATCACTTTACTAATATCAGAGGCAATATATCTTGTCTCTACTAATATCATTCTTATTACAAAAAGATGTCCGACAAGAATAATGAATTTTTTCTTTCATTTGCACAATGTATAATAGACCCGATGCCAGTAACAGTTGGTTTTTTACCATTAGATTTTCTCTGCTTTCAGCAGTTTCGCAAAAGTAACATGCAGTTTTTTTCATTGATAATGTATCTACAATATACATAAACTGTAATAGCCTAAATGTAAATAAAATAATATATACTTATATTAATACTTATCCAGACAATAATGAGGCCAGCAGCCGATACGTTTCTTGATTGGCCGAGAGCGTAGCGGGGGCGAGAGAGAAAGCCTCGTGTCTTCGTCGTCGTAGTGTGCTTCGTTGTGTTTCAAGGGCTGTAGCGCTTTTAGTTAAAAAATTAGATCTGGCATGAATCGAGACAAAATGAAGCCTATTAAATTTGTCAGTTTTTGGTGAAAGAAAAAATTGAATAGCTCGTTATATAAGCGAGTTATGGCGAGTTAAGAATTTGAAAAATGTTGCTGATTTGTGTATCCTTTTGAATTTTGCCAGTTTTTTTATGTTAATTTTTTAATTATTGCAATAAATTATACTTCAAATTAAACAGCAATGTTTACTTGTCAAAACCAGCCAAAAATTTTATTTTTATCTGTTTTAGTTCTAAAGTTATATTTGATTAAATATTAAATCTCTAAATTTCTTTTTTTTCTTTTTTCTTTAGTTTTTTTCTTATATCTTCGGTCTCGACCAACAGAGAGTGTCGTCAATTTTGATTTCCTATGTAAAATAACATGCTTTAATAAGTAGTGAAGGTCCCATCTGGTTATACTTCAGTATTGGGTAGGTCAAGAAAGAGAAGGCTTTTCGCGCTCTGCCTGACGGGCTATATAGTGTATCACTCATGATAACTGTGATGACAAGAAAGTAATAAATAACAAGGTCCACTCAGAAACAACTCAATAAACAATTAAAACAATGAGAATTATGAACAGGGCGGAAAAAACAGCAGATGATGGTGAGGTAAGCGAAATATTTAATATAATTGTTTCGTGAATATTGGAAAATTCATGGCA
Source organism: Rutpela maculata (assembly GCA_936432065.2). Taxonomy (NCBI): domain Eukaryota; kingdom Metazoa; phylum Arthropoda; class Insecta; order Coleoptera; family Cerambycidae; genus Rutpela; species Rutpela maculata. The sequence continues at coordinate 42,293,145 of OW386285.2, forward strand.
GGGAAAATTAATATTATTGAGCATGCGGCGATGAGAATGTTGTAATAATTTGTTTCTCAGTTACAGAGGTGAAAGTAAAGAAAAATATAATGAAATTAAAAAATAACAGGACATCCGGATATGATGGTCTTTCTAGTCAGTTACTCGAAATAATAAAATAAAAATGTGCAAAACTTATGATATATTATTATTAATCTGGGCTTGTAGAAAGAATGTTTCCATCTGTATTAAAGATTTCGATTGTAACTTCAATACACGTTAACGGAAACAGGAGCATAGTGAGCAACTATCCGCCTATTAGTAATATTGCAAAATTCTTTGAAATGTTACTTAAGTTATAATAAAAAACTTAACCAGGAAAGGAGGATAGTGATAAATTGAATTATTAATAGTGTCAAGCGGCATATGTCATTGAGCTACGTTGGTTTGTTAAGTCTTTGAAGAAAATATTTTCAATTATACCCTGTTCAAATTTAAACGCCAATAGAATCTCTTGCACGCACTGATCACACAAGAGTGTAACTCTTTCTCTTCATGTTAAGGAATATTATAACTACCGAGGATGCAATATTAAGAGGTAAGTAAGACATTAAGTATATAAGTCCATTGGCAATGACAAAAAACTGATCGCGACATTTTTAGACTAATATAAGGTAAGGCATTAGATACGGTGTCTCATGGTATATTGATTGATAAACAAAGAACGTCATGGAATACAAGATGTACCAAATCATTTCCTCGGGAGCTATTCAACAAATCGCAAATAGTGTGTCAAAATTGGTGAAACAAAAAGTAATTTTAAACATATACCATTTGGTATTCCCCAAGGTAGAGTTCTCGGACATACATTACACAGATCTGCAAGGTTCAGATGTTTAAGAAATAGGAAATGTGAAAAGTATTTGTTCGCGTACAATCCGAATCTGGCCTCAGAATTTAACTATCATGTCAGGATTTTGAGATATTTGAGGTTAAATTACCAAAAAATTGCTTTCTTGGTTATGTTTGAGGTTGTGTATAGGAAATCAAAAAAATCAGTTCATTTCTGCTGATTGCATCGTCTAGTATAATCTTTCCCCTTCAAAATGACTTTCCGATTGCTGATCTACGATTTTTCTTATGAGAGGTATGGCTCTTTAAACATTAATAAATTTGAATATTTATAAGAGTTGATAAATTAATATCAGAGATTTTAAAGCGATAGCTGTCTGAGTTTGAACCTTAAATCCAAAGTCATAATGACTTAAGGGTATAATACCCTTATGCTCTTAAATGGTAAACCATGAACCCGTTAACTTTATGACCGAATCCCAATAATTCAGTCAACCAGCAGTTCTGAGAAAAATTGGTTAGAAACTACCTTCAACGAATTTCTGCCAGAAAGATAATAGTAAAATCCATTATTTTGGAGTGCTCGAATAAAATTTAATGCTAGCAGTAGTCACCAGAACGACACACCTCAACCCATCCATAACCTTTAAGTTTATGGGCATAGAGATAGTAGTTTAAGGCTTACTGATTTTGGATTTGGGATTTAAGGCCTTATAGTTTATGGGCTTCGAGCTCATGGATTTAGAGTTTGTATTTGGGATTTATGGGCTTATGGGTTTACGGTTTAACCCTGTGGGTTTTATGGATATAGCATTCTGGGTTTGGGGATTTAAGGTTCATGAGTTAATGGGTAAAAGCATTATGAGTTTAGGCCGTCATGCACGTTATAGAGACTTTTAAAACATCCATTTTATGAAACTTCTGAATTTTCACTGTCTACGTTAGACACACATCCAATATATTTGAATTAGTTTCTTTCTTGTATCATACATGAGAACTGAAACCGGGACTCCAAAGTAAGACCGACTGAGCTTGTTTCTTGGCCAAGAAATACTATACTTTTAAACGATACACTATATAATATATTTTAACAGCTATTGTTATTTTCGTTAAAAGTTTTCATACATTTTTAATTCGTGTATTTAATTTTCAGATTTGTACCCTTCCTAAAGACGTTTATCAGATCCAGAAGCTGGGTCTGAAGATCTTCATTTTACTTTAAAGAACGAGAGCAAAAGTGGAGATATTTTACTTATTACCCTAAGTGAACATCAATAATTTTTATTTTTATATTATTTCATGTCACACAGCTTTTAATATTAGAAGAACAATAAAACATAATATGCATTTTTAGAATATTTGCAAATAAAAAACTTACCTACATGTGCAGGAAAACAGAATTAAATGGGTTAACACTCACCTGAAAAAAAAAAATAAATCTTATTACAAAACTGTAATCATTAAACTAGATTTGTAATGTCCAAAACAGTGCATTGAAAATTTGAGAGGTTGATATGTTGTTAATTATATAAAGAGGATTGTTAGAAAGTTCATAAACCTCCATTTATTTTCCAAGCAGTATGTATATGATTTGCTCGAAATTGTAACAGAAGCAGACTAGTAGACTAATATTCGGATTATGATCTGGAATAAAATTTCTGGAGATATTGACTCGAACTATATTTCCAATAAGTATATAGTTTTATCAGTTTGGAGAATTTATATTTTTTGTTTACTTTTCAGAATATTTCAAAATTATTGGTGAAAAAAGCAAATAAATTAATGTTTACTTTTTCCTCTGTACGCTACAACTCACGCAGTTCTCATATAGGGATAGTGCTCCATTCTAGGGCCATTATAATCCGTTTCAAATATCGCTGGGTATCATTTACAATAACTTTAAAATTTCTACCGCTGGGAAATATACGAATATAATGAAAGTTTAGCACCTTTAAACATTAAACAAATACGTGAGATTTGAAAATTTCTATTTTCGTGCAATTATTTTGGTAGCTATATACTAACAAGATAAACACCATTGTTCTGTCTATTAATAAACAAATGATTATAATGAAAGAGAAATTATCACAATGAAATGAATACCTATTCTTAAGAGCATTTAAATATATTTGTCAAAAATTCACTTTTAAGACATATTAGCATCTCAAATTCTCATGACATCATTTCCTATCTTTCTTTAACAATACTATTCCGTGTGTTTAAAAATGTACTTCTTTGTAACTTAAACTATGCATTGTCACAGACAGAAGATTTTTACCTTTGATTTTTTAAACAGTTGGATTTGCAGGTTTAGTAAATAGTTGAGTCGAATTATACAAAAAAAGTGACATTTCAGAAATGCCAGTAAATCAGATTGTTTTTTAAAAAGTTCTTCAGGATGTCTACGAACAAAACACAATGTGATAAATGTACCCACCTAGTTTGTGGGGAACATTTTCAAAAATAGGAAACATTATCATTATTGGCCCATTTTCACTTTTTTACTTCCCTCGTTTATCGAACAGAAGTGTTGCTATCGTGAAAAACTCACCCTCCGAGATTTCTCAGGAATTTCACATTTCAGAATATGTAGATTATAGGCTATTGTCTATGTACAAAAAAAGAGGGTTGAAAGGAACTAAAACGTTAAAGGGTTTTTATTGTTTATTATGTTCAATTGACCCCAAGATATGAAAAAACCGCGGAGTGCTACCATTTAAAGTGGTGCGTTTTTGAGATCGAAGTAAAAAGGTCCACTTTTCATATTTCTTTTTGCTCGAAAACTATGAATTTTTTCTATAAACACGTCAATAGAAAAGTGTGTAGAGAATTAAATTTCCAATCGAAATGGCACCTTCAGAAGTATTTTTTTTTTTTTACAAAAATGCGTCCAAAAACCAAAACAAAAAAAAACGAAAAAATGCAATTTTTTATTTATTTTTTTTTTATTTAGGCATAGACATTGCCGCATAACAAAAAAAGCTGGCGTTTTACCCGTTAAAATGAGATTTTGTAAACAGTTTTACGATTAATAGTGACCGAGATATAGCGTTTCAAAGTTTGCAACTTTTAACTTTTTTTTGCTAATTTTTAATATTTTTTTTCAAATTTCGTCCTGTAACTTTTTTCTGAGTGAATTTAGGTGTAGACATTATTATATTAAAGTGAAAGCTGACTTTACGCCCGTTGAAATGGTGGCTGGTAAAAGTCTCTACGACAAATAGAAACCTAGATACAGCGTTTCGAAGAGTGTTACTTTTATTAACTTTCTTCCAATTTTTACGTTCTTTTTTAAATTTCGGCCTATAACTTGTTTGTCAAATGCAAGTCCAGTAGCCATCGGTTCTGCTTCTGAATGTATTGTAACATTACTATACGGTATGAAAATTGATGGCCAAAGCACCTGTCGCTATAAGTTATTTCAGAAGTACTCAACAGGTGCGAAATTCTCATTGTCCCGATTGCCTCCAACAACTGATGCTGCTAAACCTCATGGTTTAAGAACTTACTTGCAAATGCAACATTGGAAAGGAAATATTGTAAATCCTCTCATCTGGGGTTGGAAAAGTTCAGAAAATGGACTAGTACCAATTTTGACAAATAAACCTCCCGCACCACAAGTTTTGCTGGAAAAAATAGCCTGTAAATGCACTACAGGATGCAGAAGAAACTGTGGTTGCAGGAAATTGGGAATGAATTGCTCCATTTTTTGCAAAGAATGTATGGGAATGAACTGTGAAAACGCTGATGTACCTCAAATAACGGAAGACTATGTTTACATAGATGCCGATGAAGAAATCGACTTTGATTTTGAAAATATGTTAAATTCAGCATTTGAATAATTTCATAATGTAAGTTATTAATCTAAGTTATTTGAACAAAAAAAAACACGTGATATAATAAAGTTCAGAAGTGGAAAAATGTAAAAAGTTATTTTTTAAGTACAATAATCTACTATACCTAGACTGTATCTTGGTTATTATTGATCACATAAACTTCTATTGCAGACCATTTAAACAAGAATGCTACGAGTACATTCCATGTAGCAATAGCTGTATTTGACAAATAAGTTATAGGCCGAAATTTAAAAAAGAACGTAAAAATTGGAAGAAAGTTAATAAAAGTAACACTCTTCGAAACGCTGTATCTAGATTTCTATTTGTCGTAGAGACTTTTACCAGAAACCATTTCAACGGGCGTAAAGTCAGCTTTCACTTTAATATAATAATGTCTACACATAAATTCACTCAGAAAAAAGTTACAGGACGAAATTTGAAAAAAAATAGTAAAATTAGCAAAAAAAGTTAAAAGTTGCAAACTTCGAAACGCTATATCTCGGTCACTATTAATCGTAAAACTGTTTACAAAATCTCATTTTAACGGGTAAAACGCCAGCTTTTTTGTTATGCAGCAATTTCTATGCCTAAATGTACCCGAAAAATAGTCACAGGCTAAAATAAAAAAAATTAAAAATTGCATTTTTTCGTTTTGTTTTTTGGACGTATTTTTGTAAAACAAAAAAATTTTGACTTCTGAAGGTGCCATTTCGATTGGAAATTTAATTCTCTACACACTTCTCTATTGACGTGTTTATAGAAAAAAATCATAGTTTTCGAGCAAAAAAAATTATGAAAAGTGAACCTTTTTACTTCGATCTCAAAAACGCACCACTTTAAATGGTAGCACTCCGCGATTTTTTCATATCTTGGGGTCAATTGAACATAAGAAACAATAAAAACCCTTTAACGTTTTAGTTCCTTTCTACAGTACATGGACAATAGACTAACTATTACGAGAATTAAAGTCATTTAATTCCGTCAGTCTGTCTAGTTTCTGTCTGTTGGCGCTATATCTACAAAACCTTTTGCCGGAGAAGACTAATATTCGGTAGATGGTTGACCCTACTGCCACAGAAGAACTAGGATAATACTTCATTTGTAAAATATACAAGGTGGACCCCATCAAAAAGATAATTATGGAAAAAATGTGACTAAACAGTAATATTTGGTGTGTAGTTAATATAAGTGTTAAGGAAGAAAAGTATGAAAATATACAGGTTGGTCACCATAAAAAAATAATGAAAAAATGAGACGGGGGGGACGATAATATATCGCATTCAATTGACACAACGATCAAAGAAAAGAAATATTTAAAAAATATACAGAGTGGTGACCCTATTAGAGACCAATAATATTTCACAAGTAGTTAACAGAACTCTCGAAGAAAAATATGAAAAAATGTAGTGGCTATCCTAAAAAAATTTATGAAAAAATGTGACGGAGAACGGCGATATTTCATATGTAGTTAACACAACTGTCAAAGGAAAAAGACATGGAAAAATATACAGGCGTCATCTTAATAGTATATTGTTTTATTAGGAGTAAAAGTGATACTTTTGTGACGAATCTGTAGATTCACTTCGTTCATTCGGCAATTACAGACCAGTCAAAATAAGTGGCTTTTGCTCCGAATAAAACATGCCATTTTTTCTTCAAATGCCGATTAGCTATATAAAAAATCTCGATTTCACCACCAAAAACGCATTGCGTTAACCCAATAGTGCCTATTGTATGATTTATCATACAGAGGTTAGGTTGTCTCTAATGAAGAGTAAACAAATCGAGTGTGATAAATTCAGTGATTTTATTCATCTAAAGTGTTATTTGCATATATAGACAATAAGCTTAGGACAAAAATTCGATAGTTTTATACTTGAGTAAGTTAAAACTGAGCGTTCTATAACCAGTAAATTTCTACGCAGCACAAAATGAGCTCACGGTAAGATTATGTTTCACAATTTTCATTTGGAAGTAATTTATTTGACTTTTATTCATGTAATAATTCTTTAACTTATTATAGGATGTAATTATAGCATTTCATAGTTATATCAATTCTTTCTGTAATTGCAGCAGCGGAAAAAACTTTTCGTATGATATATCATACGGTAGGCAGATGGCAGTATGAATGTTAGTTTTGTTTCAACTTCTTTTTCATTAAATGAGGCTATGGAGTCTTATTTTGGCCGTAACAATATGAAGCAATTTATAAAGGGAAAGCCTATTCGCTATGGCTTTAAGTTTTGGTGCCTCACAACCTCCCAGGGGTACTTATTGAAATTCAACCCCTGCCCTACACGGGCAGTGGGGATAAAATCAAGGGTAAAACTTTGGGATCCAGTGTCACCGAGAAACTTTGTATGAGATATATTCCCCCGCATTCGACCATATATTTGGATAATTTTTTCAACCCCTTACCATTACTTGAGCTTCTGCAAAATAATGAAATTCAATGTATTGGTACCATCTGCTCTGACCGTATAGAGAAAGCTGCTTCAAAAGAGCTGCAAAAAGAAAAACGAGGGACTTCTCATATTCTGATTGACTCTAATAGTGGTATTTAACTCACCAGATGGCATGACAATAGTCAAGTGAATATCGCAACCAACATCAAAAACAAAGACATTTGTTTGACAAAAGGCACGTGCAAAAGATGATCTAAACAACAAAGGAAGCAAGTTGATGTGGATCAACCGACACTTATAAGTCTCTATAACCAAGGAATGGGAGGTGTGGATATGTTCGATAAAATGAGAGGACTATCGTATACGAATCAGATCTCGCAAATGGTATTGCTTTTGCTCTGAATGGATCGGTCATCAATATGTGGCTTCTTTATCATTTTGTCTATCCAAAAATGTCCCTTCTGCAGTTTTTGAGGAGAATTGTCCTCACAACTTTAACTGCCCCTGAACATTTAGCTGGCCTCAAACCAAAATGTAATAGAAATATATTGAAAGAGGTCAGGTATGATAAAACTGATCACTTGATTGATAAAATTTCTACACAAGACGTTGTGGTTATTGTACAAAATATTCTTGTGTCAAATGTAACACAGGATTACATCCAGACATATGCTTTCGAAGATATCATACCCCTTCTATGTGATATATTCTGCTATTTTCTCTTAAATTTATTGAATATTTTGTATTATAATAAATAATATTTTTTGATAATATTCTACATGTATATTCCTATGGTATGATATATCATACGTCAAAAAAATCGGTGAAATTGCACAGCAATAAATAAAATGTGATTTGGGGGATACTGACAAGCCCTAAATGAAGGTCAATCAATATTTTTTTCAAAAGTTTTCCAAAAAAAATTACTCGGGCACTATTGGGTTAATGTCGCATGGTCGGCGTATTAAATAAAATACCCATTGCTATGAACATTACTTCATCTGCCACTCACAGCGTTAAAAAAAGCACTTTTACCTCTGTTGTTAATGGCAATGCACAGCCGTCTAAGAAGTCAAGCTTTAAAGTGGTGAAATGAGTTAAGAAATGTCATGTTTTTCTGACGTTTGGAAAAACAAAATTATCAAAAAAATGTGACGGAGCACGAGTTCTGTCTTTTACATACAATTCCATTAGTTTGACATTTTGACAGAACTAAGACGTCACCAAAGCACACTTTTCAATAAATACAATTTTTCCTTTCCAAATTGAGTTTGTTGTCAAAGAATTCTTGAAATCTTTCAATTCTCTCGAAAACGGTTGGAATTATCAAGTTCTATCATGTGTACTTTTTTCCGTGGAAACGACTCCTGCATGAGATTTTCTCATCAAAAATGCCACAACGTTTCGTAGAAAAAAAGAGAAAAAATAGTCATCGTCAGGTATAGCACATAATGTGCCCTCTATGGACTAGCGTGATGTGATACATAAATTATTGTTTCTTAGCTTAAGAAATGTTTCCTTACTAAATTGGGAGATCAGTCAAAATGTAGTTGATATTTTGCAAAAAAAAATTTCAATTTTTTTCCACAGCAACAATTTACTAAAGCATGTTTGGTTATATCCTCATAGTTTGATCCAAAGAATATACCCTTGAACTATGGCCTATTATTAATGGTCCACCCTGTGTATACAGGGTGCCCCAACCAAAAGTAGGCACCCTGAATAACTTTGGAGATAAAATTTTTTTGAAAAATTGGTGAAACACGTCGACATTGTTTCCAAAGGGGACATATTTTAATGTAATACTTGTACACCTATCATCAGCCCTCTACCCTACACGGCCACCTCCCTCAAAGAATTAAATGGCAAGGGGGGGAGGGTCGAGTGATACATAATTTGAAAGGTCTATCAATTCCCTACATAACTGTGTATTTTCTTTAACTTTTATCGATTCGTTCCTGAGAAATAATTGTTTCATTATTTTAGGTTCGAGAAATAAAAATAAAAGAAGCAGTTTAAATTATCGTATGTAATGTTCAAAATGACCCCCACCGACTTCCATACAGTAGTATAATCTGCCTTGAAATTCTGTACGAACATTCCTGAACACATCTGGAGTCAATAAACGGCATTCTCGAACAATTCTTTCACGTAACTCTTCCAGAGATGCGGGTTTTGTTGCAAATACCTTCGATTTCAAATGTCCCCACAGAAAGAGATCCAAAGGAGCTAAATCGGGTGACCTAGTGGGCTACTCCACAGCACCTCTTCTTCCAATCCATCGCTAAGGAAACCGATTATCCAAAGATTGATGAACTGCTATAGAAAAATGTGGGGGTGCCCCATCCTGTTGAAAAGACAGTTCGCCCTCTAAAAGATTATCGTCTTCTTCGAGGATTAGGGTAATCATTGGGTCGATGTTATTTTCTAACAGATCGAGGTACCTTTCGCCATTTAAATTGTCAGGAATAAAAAACGGCCCGACAATGTGATCCCCTAAGATGCCAGCCTAAATATTTAACTTCTGAGGCCTTTGAGGTATGAGTTTCCATGAACAAATGTGGATCGGCTTCACTCCAATACCTACAATTGTGCCTGTTTACCTCCCCATTTAACTGAAATGTCGATTCATCAGAAAGACACATTTTGTACAGTAGATTGGCATTACCGTTTAGTTGTTCACTAAAAATCTCACAGAATTCAAGCCGACGATCGGAATCATCTTCGTTTAATTCATGTACCAATTAAAATTTATATGGATGAAATTTGTGAGCCTTCAGAATTCGATGAACACTGCTTCGTGATACACCGGAAGCCTCAGCTACTTTCCTGATCGATTGAGTATTATCCATTTGCAAATGACCCAGAACTGCCACTTCGACTGCTTCATTCCTAATCGGTCGCTGAGGTTCATGCTTTTTGTTTCATACAGAACCTGTTTCCATAAATTTTTTCAATAATTGTAAAACATACTGAGAACCAACCATTCTATCTTCTATCTGGGTGATTTCCATTGAATATGCGCTACGTAGCTCTAGCACAATTATCGTTTTTAAAATAAATGCTGACAATTTATATTCTTTCCTGAAGGGTATAAACCATTTTGAGAACTCACTCTTGTAAAATGTATCTCGATTTAAAATTGGTCGTGAACAAATAAATGTTCAAGGACTAATCAAATTACTTATGAGTCTTTTAATATTCTAAAACTAAACGGACAAGGAAAGTGTTTTTTGTCGAAAAAACTCGTGTTGTTTTGAGAGCACTAACAAATGTAGTTTTTTTTATAAATTCCAATACCCAGTGGCATGTATTTTAGATTTTTTAAACGAATTCGATTGAGTGTAATCATCTAAAATAAAATTATTTTCCTTATGAACGAATCGATAAAAGTAAAAAAATATACAGTTATGTAGGAAATTGAAAGACCTTTCAAAAGATGTATCACTCGATCCCCCTTGCCATTTGAATTTTTTGAGGGGGTGGCCGTGTAGGGTAGAGGGATGATGATAGATATACAAGTATTACATTAAAATATGTCCCCCTTGGAAACAAGGTAGACGTGTTTCACCAATTTTTCAAAAAAATTTTATCTCCAAAGTTATTCAGGGTGCCTACTTTTTGTTGGGACACCATGTACATAAACATATACATGCACAAATATACACATTAAAATACACTAAAAATTGAGATAAAACTGTCCATTATTTTGATATCAGTGCCTTTAAAATTTAAAAATTCATGTATACTATAAAAACACTCTTTTATTAAAAAAATTTTATTCACTGTTTATATTTCACCTCTGGTAAAGCTTTTACCCAATTTGGAATTTTATTAAAAAATGTAGGGCCGTAGCAATTAAAGCCGTAATCACTTGACTTAAGTCTATTAAAATCTACCACTAAACTATGTTGAGTCCACGTATTGTATTTGTGAATATTCTTATGTTTTCTGTATTGGTGTATATTTTTATAAATATATATATTGAAAAATGTATAGTGCTGGAAACGTTAAAATTCCTAATTCAATAAATTTATCTCATACATCCTATTTCTATATCCACGATTTGTAATTATCCTGATAGTTGTTCTCTGAAATCCGAAAATTGTGTTAGCTTGCGGAATGGCATTAAAATTGGTAGTCAGGTATTTTAGAAGTAGCTGACAACGAATCTGAAATCAAAAGTTGAGAATTCAAAATGACGAAAACAATGCAATATTTTTGGAGATTTATATGAAAGATACTTCATGGTGATTTCAGGATTCTCAGATAAGGAGCCTAATGGTAAAGTTTAAAAGTCACAACAACGGGTATTTTACTGTGTAGAAGCTAAATAAGGAGGCCACTAAAGCCGGTAAAAAAAAAATTGAAAAAAAAAATTGAAAAAAAAAAAATTAAACCGGCTTCAAAAAGATACCTAAAAATATTAATAAAATTTCGCCATCGCCCCAGTTAATTAACCTTTATTACCTAATATCGTTACTGAGGTCGGTGTAAGAATCGACAAATAACGAACATATTTTTAACCGACTTTAGGTAATAGGTATTGTCTTAGGATATGTTTGGTTTAAATTCTTGGTGTAATGTTTCTGCCTTAGATTATGTTTGGTTTATAGTTTTTAGTTTAGAGTTATTGCTATAAATTTCTTGCCTTAAGTTATGTCAGATTCAATATTCTTGTTTTAAAGGTCTTGATCTTAGGTATTTATTATATTATTAGCAGATAAAAAAAAAAGAAATATTAATATGACCTACTCAAGGTTATGTTCAAAATTAATGGAGGACTGAATTGCATATTTATGATTGATATATTAATGTATGGCAGCCATATTGGATATATATTTGAAAATTTCAGAAAATGTGTTCCTTTTAATATTTTTTAATAATTCTTAGGAATAGCCTATTTAGTTTAATGCATTTAATTTGTTTTATCATCTTATTGCCGGCATATTGGATCCGCCATCTTGAATTTCTTCTTGGAACTTAAAATTTGGGCTATGTTAAATTGAAAGTACTTATCAGAAATATTCAAAACTTCTCAGCATAAACTTTAACAAAAATATTTCATTTTTCATAATTTTTTAGCATTTTATAGCCGTCATTGGTTCCGCCATCTTGCAGGTTGGTTTATGACAATTTGGATATCAGATTCGTAATGAGCCACCTCAAAAATCCCTGACTAACAAGATTTATTTAAATTGGATAAGAAAATTTTTTTTATTAAGATTTAAATAAAAACTGCTGCCCAGGGAATCACTACTTCCACATCCATATTTTTTATCCAAGTCACTCACAACGAAAAAATTTTGTATGTGGAAATAATTGTTTATGGAACTTTAATAATATAATATTTGAAATCCTCTACCCCAAAAACCCATAAAACGATACCCCACATCGGTAGCGGGGTGGGGGTGGTGATAAGGGGTGGAAGTGGGGGTGGATGAAGTAAAAAAATATTTTGAGGTTTCTGGTTCTTGTACACACCCTAAATCACATTTTTTTTCATTGCCTTTAATAATGAGGTGGGGGTGGTAATGAGGGTGGCTAATGCCAAAATTTTTTCTGGGACCTTAGCTACTCTTGTATATACTAAATACCAATTTTATGGACTCTTAACCTGCTTGATTTACCTATTTTCCCCAAATTTACCCCAACCCTTCGACGGAACAAGATGAAAATATAATCTAGTTCTAGATCTCGTTAAAGTACATATGTGTACCAAATTTCAAGTCAAACGGTTTCAGAGTAAACGTGCGCACAAAAAAGTTACAGACAGACAGACCGACAAACAGACAGACCGACAGACAGACAGACAGACCGCCAGACAGATCGACAGACAGACATTTTTTTCGCTCAAACTTAAAATCTCGACGTTTTGTGTCATTCTAAGCCTATTTGAACAATAAAAATTTTTAAATTTTTTTTTGTCGTTACTATACTTCCACTAGATGTGGAAGTAAAAATGGCCATTTTGGCTAAGCTCAATAATTTTGGTTAGCATAATTCAAAAATCGACTCTCTTACGTTTTTTAGAACTTAAATAACGAGTATTTAAAAAAAATATATCTCAATCGGTTGCGAAACATGTGCTCTAGATAATTTTGAAGTGTCTTTTTTGAAGGCAGTTATACCGCGCATCCTTAAATCTTGGCTCTAATAATATTCTTAAATCAAATGGAACACTACAATGCCAACTACGGTAAGTAGGAAGATGGCTGGATGTCTCACTTATTTCGAAATATGAACAATCGGAAATTGTGAAATAAATGATTCATGTATAGTTGGAAATTTTTAAAATTTACATACAAATACCATGTAATTAACAGATTTTCTTGAGGAGGTGCGCCTTATATTAAAAGAACACTAAAGCAATTATTCGTAGAAGAATCGAACAACGATACGGGTGTCGGTATTTGTTATGGAACGTAAGGAAGTTCTGTTAAAAAGAATTGATGATATTCCTTTCTCTCGAGCCTTTTCTTAAACATTTTTTGTGGATAATATACAAGGTGGTAATATTTGAGTTGACAGAGTGACTATTTTCGAGTTATTTTTATTTAAGTTATGACTTATGACAAATTTTGAAGACAAACCAGATAACTTTTACTCCATTTCTCTAGGTACCAAATCTTTACGGCGTTCTGAAAAAAATAATGCCGGAGGAGACCTGGGTCGTAGGTTTTGCCGAAGACATTGCTCTAGTGCTAGTAGCAGCAGAGCAGAAGTACTAGCCTCCAAGGGAGGTGACGCTTTGGAGATCATAGACCCATGGATGTAACGCCATTACTTAGAGCTTGTCCCCCCCAAAAAAAATGAGGCGGTTATCCTCAAAGGGAAAAGGGAAAGAAGCCAGATATCAGTTTTCAACTGAGAGACGTACAAATTGTTCCGAAGAAACACGTGAAGGACCTAGGAATAATAATCGACGACAAGGGGACATTCGCCGAACACATTAAGTATACGATCAAGAACATAAAAGCAAATATAGCATCACTTTCGAGAGTTATGCCCAATATAAAAGGACCTGGCAGCAAAAAGAGGGAAGTTTTATAATACAGAGTGACAGAGTCAATACTAACGTATGGCGCTCCGATATGGCACGTGGCTATAGGGAGAAGACAGGATAGACAAGTGCTAATAAGCACCGAAAAGAAACCTCTATTAAGGCCTGATACTTTCACCTCCCGTTAAATTTATTCTCCAGATAATTTCCTTGGATATAATTGTGTCAGTAATTGTTGTCATGCGATATTTCTATAAAATAGAATTAAAGGGAGCTGTTATGGGACGATATCTGCAAGCGCAACCCAAGTAGTAGCAGGGATACTTCTCATAGACCTTTTAATAGATGAAAGGAGAAGACTATATGAAAGAGAAAACGGTACGCTACAAGACAAGAAAGAGGAGAGAGAGACCAGTCTGGGGAGATGGCAGGTGCGGTGGACGGACACGCTGGGAGTAGCTCAGTGGAAAAAGTTCTCATACACGACGTGAGGAAATAGGTCAAGTGCCGACATAGGCACACAGACTATCTTACAACTGGATGTTGACTGGACTCGGATCCTTTAAGGTCTATACGTGCAGGATAGGCAAGGCAGAAGAGGAGATATGTGCTTACTGCGAACACGGTCACAGTAGCATATACAATGTTCGAATGTATTAGAAGAGCAACCGAAAGACAGAGGGTAAATCTTTAACAAAATTATAGAAGAAATGATGGAGAACAGCGAAAAGTGGAGCTCAATAGAAAAATACATCTGAAAAGTAATGCAATCAAAAGAACAGGAAGACATGCAAAGGAGACATGATAATTAAGGCAGAATCTCCCGCATCCAGATGTATGCTGCAAAGCGATTCTGAGGTGTGAGAGTGAAGAGGTGGGGGTTCTTAGTGGATGGAAATCCCTCACTACCACGGACCGTGGTGTCTGAAAGATTTTCCCCCACCGAAAAAAAAAAGATACCAAATCTCCAGAAATACAGGGACGACGTTGGATGTATTAGGCAAATATAGTTCGTGATATAGGGAATAAACTTCGATATACTATTGGCTATTGAAAGCAGAATGCATGGGGTGGTCGGCCAATGTCTTGTGTTGATCTACGACAAGGCGTGGTTTACTTGCGCTGATACACGTTTACATATCACGAACTGCAATTGTCGAATCTGTATGTGTATAAGTGCATAAAAGTGTATACTTGACAATATTAATTATCCTAAGTTAGTTTTATAATTTTGTTGTTCTAATGGTTTTTTCTCCCACTTTATTTTATATGAATAAAAAGTTTATTATAATAATAATTATTACTAAATACAGCTTAGTTAGTGACAATGAAGTTCATTTTAAAATGAAATTAAAATATTTAATATAATTAGCAATGTCATTTTTATTATGACAACGATTAATTACAGTAATGTAACTACTTCTATCTCACTATATTGTTTCTCTTAATCCTTTTTGTAGATAAGAATAATTATAATTTCAATATAATTTTAATTAAAAACAAGTTCTTATTAACCCAGATCTTCCTGACTCATTCAATAAAAATAATTGAAAATCAAATTTAATTATAGCAAATAAAAAACAAATTGTATACATTATACTCTTCATGGTTTATTGAATTTTTATATAATTGTTGATTTAGGAAATCATTGCAGTTGTCTGAAACCAGTTTTTCAAGTATAATCATTACATTTTTCACTTTAACCATCTCCCGATGATTCCAGCTTAGTTGGCAAAGCTACTATGTATTATTTTTGTTTTACACAAATTTCTAAAAGGTTTCCTCTCACGTATTTGGTTTTATTGAAATGGTTAATAAAGGACCCAGCACAAATTCTTATATAAAAGTTGCTTCCGTTAAATTGGCTAAATTTTTGATATGTTCTATATTTTGGACCCCTGATCAAATGTCTCGATGGGTCGTAGGTCCCAAACCACCAGGGTTTCAAGATATTTGACATTTTATAAAAAATTTGACAGGTGAACGGTTTGTAAGAACCGTTATAACTTTCTTCGTGTAGGAGATCCTCATTTGCTCTTTGGCATGTAGAAAGTACACAAGTGTTCCATTTTTCACGTTATATTTTGTCAAATTCAAACATCAAAAACTTTTTTAATTTAAATGGAACACCCTGTATTTTTTATATCATGTTATGTAAAATTAAATTCTCTTTTCTCTAGTATAAGCATTGTAGTAAAGTTACAATTTTTTGAGATATTCACGATTTTCTTAAATATTCTAGAATTTTTAATAAAAAATGATATTAACTTAGCCATGATTAGACACAATCAATAATGTCAGTCTCTTATGTTAAAAAATACCAGCACTTTTAAATTACACCCACGAAGGCTTTTTAGATTTGTTTATTATTAAGTTATGTAAAATTAAATTCTCTTTTCTCTAGTATAAGCGCTTTTACAACTTTTATTCTTCATTTTATTAATGTCTACTCTTCGACATCCACTATTAATTCTCCTATTGCTGCTCCCCTGTTATCAATTGTTCCTATTGCCGGCATCCTGGATGAAATAGAGGAGAGCTCGACTTGGATATTTTATACACTGTTGATGTCGTGCCCATCCTAGGAACCATACGACACTTGCTACATGTGCACAACAGCCCTGCAGGTGCAGTAATACTCTAAGAGAGTATCGTCTTCTCCATTCCCTATTGCATCATCTTCTCTATCATTTTCTTCTTCGTCAATTTGGAAAGATATGCATAGCTGATAGTGAATAGCATTTCCGTGTCGAGAACAGATCCTGAATCTAAGAAAACCTGGTTCATTTCTGAGCCTATCAAGTTGAAATACCTCGTCATTGGTATGGTCCAATTTATCGTGTTCTTTCTACGTGCCAAAGAACAAATGAGGATCTCCTACACGAAAAAAGTTAGAACAGTTGTAAACGCAGTGAATAAATATACGAAAATAATTGAATTGAGTAGACTGTAATCTCTGGGAAGATGATAATAGAGATGGGCAAAGAAAAAACTACTTATTTATAAAAAGCTACAATTTGAGCCATCGTATACATTTCTTGGTTTTGATGGCAGGATTTCACAAGGGTGCAAAGTTTTATCAACAATTGTATATTTGAGCCGTTTTGTTAATCATTTTGATTTGAAATTTTAAGTGGTGATTGTACTTTATAAGAGCTATATTTCTTCAAAATTCCATTGAACATTATCCATTATTTTTGAAAGAACAATGATTTGTTTAGAAACGTATAATTCTGCAATATTCAATTTTTTTTTAAATAATAATAACAATTGGAATGGATTATAGTTTATGTACCTACTTTTATTGTACAGCTCATAACCAACATTTTCCTTCTTGTTGTTCTCCATAGGACTTATAGATTTCGAGATATTCAAAGAAAACCGACGGAAAACGCAGTTTAGAAATACGCCGACCTCGCAGAAACTGCAAAACTGAACTGCGAAAGTTCATCCCCTGCATACGTTAAAATAAAAAAACTGCCCTGACCAAACAATTCACATTGCGAATTTTTTAGTCCTAATTTGACTCCACTATTTACGTCGAGGGTTAATAAAAATGAGTATGCACGAGGAAATAAAATATCATTTTATGTTCTTAAAATTGTAAAATCTTTAAACATTTTTAATTTCGTTAAATACTGCTTTTTACTTTTGACAATTTCATTAAAGCACGTTGACTTGTGTTTGTTTAATGGTCAAAGCATGACAAAGGTAAATATAATGGCGTGTAGTAAACCAAACAAACTAGTGATAAAAAAAATTCGGGTTACTGGCCGTATTCAATACTTACATGGCAACCATATGTACGTGAGGGAACTATATATCTCATTTTATAGCGGACAGTAATTAATTCCATGAGTCGCGTGTCATTAATGTTGTCGTCACATAAACAACCCTTTTGTAAATGAACAGAGGTTGGGTAAAAGTTTTATGACAGAAAAGATCTATATTACTTTCTGACGAGGAGTTGTTCCTAAATCGTTTAAAGAATACAAATTCTGGCAATAGTTCACAACAAATTTTTGTCTATCCGCTTTCAAGAAACTCGCTAAAAATTATGAAATAAAATGTCTAGTTAATTGCTAATACTTGTTAATCGTCCAGTTAATTGAACTTTACTACCTAATGCTGAAAATAAAGTCGTTTAAAAATACGTCTGTGTGTGTGCGCATAAGTTTCAATGGCACTGGTATCATACCAACTAGCCAGTCATTAAATACGTCTGAATTCGTTATTTGTTCATTTTTATGCCGACCCTAACTCAATATTAGGTAATAAGATTCAATTTCGAATTCAATCAACTGGGCGATGTGAAGCGACGGCTTATCTCATATGTTTTGAAAACGATTGATTGACTGATTTTTTTTTAAATTTTTTTTCACCTGTTTAGTTAGATTCTAAACAGTAAAAGGAAATATTTATTTATGATATTTTGAATTTTTAAGCTTTAATGTCAAAGAATTTACAAAAATATTGCAATTATGGCAGCCATAATGGATTCTCCATTTTGAATTCCACATTTGGCATTCTTAAAATACCTAACTACTTTTTTTAAAGCAATTTCGAAATCTGATTTTTTTTCACTGAGACATTAGGCATGTTTGTGACTAAATAAAAATTATCTCCAATTTTTGCTCACGAACCATATTTTGCAGTTTGAGAAAGATTGATTTATGCCAATCCAAGGTAATGATAGAAAACCCATAGAAGAAGATACATACCCGTATGTATCTTTTATTTACTATAGGTTTTAACTTCGAAATAACGTCATATGAATTGAATTTCGTTCATTTTTGGCAACTTAATAGTAAATGAATCAAAGGAAAGTTTCCATATTGTGCGTTTCTATTTTATGAGGAGACATGCAAATTTATAGGGGGTGGATCCTCCCTTTTTCAGGGGGTGGCATCTAAAAAAACAACAAAAACATTGGAGCAGAAAGGGAAACAAATTTTGAGAAGAAATGGTTCTATGCAATTTTTCATAAATTGATAGCCTTTAAACGAGAAAAATATTATGTACACTAATTCCCAAGATAGATAATAATTCCCCTAATTCCTTAGTAATTCTTCTAATTCCCTAGTAATTCCTCTAATTCCCTACATCGATAACTAGCTAACACTGATAGCATCACACTGCCTAATTTTTAACCGGAAAGACATAATTACAATTGCAAGTTAAATAAAAGTTTGCAAAAAACAACAGCTTCTTCCTGCACCTAACATTAACTTACCTTCCTAATTCCAACACAATTGGACTTTCAGTTGTTAAGTTATCGTGCTTACAAGAAACGTGACGGACGGACCTTTTGAAAGGTGTTCAGAATTAGATCACTAACACAATGTTATAAACATTTTTTCTCTTCAAACAGTATTATTTTCTGTTTTAGAAATGTGCCGATCAAACTGCAATATACTTTTCGTCTTCGTATTTGCAAAGAGTATAGTAAAAGGAATTTTATTAACTATATTTCATCTCCTTTAAAATTTTTCTGTAAAATCAATAGTTTGGCAGAAAAAAATTTCCTGTTTCTTTCGGAACTTATTAAAATTATGCCCTTTTCGAAAATATATATTTCAACAAAATGGGCAAACAAAGCCGTAAATATTATTTTAAAAATTCGTATATTTTTTGCAATATACAACGTGATCTACCATGACATGCGGAAAATTTAACACCGGAGTTAAAAAAATGAAAAATTAAAAAAAATGACCTTATTTTTTGTAGAAATGCGCTGCAATGTCTTTAACTAATCTGACGTAACGCGGTACAACCATATCACTTTATCAGACTTGGGATTGACACTATTGACAGCAAATCTGGATAGGATAGAAGCGACTTTTTGGTTTTAATCAAATCACACTATAAAAATAGCGAAATAAATCGAAAAGACACTGACCCTATGGTAATGAACCCTGAAACAGCAAGCAGATATAAGAGATATTTAGTTAAACCCGACAATAACACGGCGGTGTCCTGATTGTTCGACCGAAAGCAAAAAACGCGGCACTTTGATCTGTGCTTGCCGGCACATGCCGGCTTCAGTTTTTACGCCAATTAAGGAAAAGTAAACAACTCCAATACGTTCTTTCACCAGTAAGGTCGTCGACCTATTCCTGACCTACTCAAAATCAGGAGTGTATCTTCGCAAATTTACTAGTAATTTAATATACTAGATTACCTCAGAACCTTCTAAAATTTTGCAGGGGCTTTCCCACATTGAAGACTAGTACACCATTTTATTTTCCGCCTCGTGTTCGCATATCATGGTAGATCACGTTGTATATGAAAATCGCAATTTGCGTAGACATTGTGCCTAATTTAAATTACTATAAAAGCTGACAAAATGAAGATAAATAAATTAATTGTCTACCACTTTAAAAGGATTAGAAATATTAAATATTTAATAATCATTCAAAACCATTAAATTTTTGACATTTCATTTATTTAAAAAAAAAATTGTTCATAACAGATTGTACAAAAAACCCTGATTGTTGGCAGAGGAATTTTTGCTAAAGATATTTATTTTATAAAAACTGCATATACTGATGAATTTATCTATAAAAATTTAACAAAAATGGTTCCAAGCAATTTTTAGATAGCACGCATTCTTAACATGTTATATACGAATATGCATTCAATGTTTATTTTTCTGGATTTTCTGGGAGTGTTGAATCTACGTTAGTAGATAAAAAACAAACTAAAGACAATTGAATAAGCTTTTGATTTTATTTAGCCCATTTTTTGCGTATGGCCCACTGTTTTTGGTGAACGACAAAATAGTGAAAGAATGGCGTAATTTTAAAAATCTATCTTGGTCTCGCTTTATCGTACAGACAACAAAAAATCAATATAAAGGTAATTTTTGAGGTACTTAATTTTATAAGTTTTTGAAAAGTTTCCTATTTTTTTCGCTAAAAGCAATATTTTTTTAGATGTTTTAAAAAAGACCTGTTTCTTTTAAATCTATTTTTTAAATAGACAAATGAAGCAAATGAGTTATACTTCTCATATAATTATTTCTTTTACTTTTAAGAACATACCCCCAGAATTTCAGTGGCTGAGGATTTTCTTCCGATTTTTTGCAATCCACAAATAGTACCTAATTGCTTTCTATTAGGTTGTGATTGTTTATAATTTTTGAATTGCTGGAATGGATTCTTCTTACGACCAAATTGCGAGATGGGCAAATAAATCAGTGCATTAACTTTCCATGATTTATTTGATTTAATTAAACTCTGCTCACCTGTTTGTCACTGTTTATAAAATTGTTTTGTTTAGTTTTGGTTACAATGGCGAAATTGATGCACATGCAAATCAGATACAGATCGGCAGCATATCCTGAGATAAAAGAGTACAAGAGAGAAAGTAGGGAAATTAGGAAAATAATGATGGATACCCTGCCTCCAGCATACACCACATTTCGTGAAATATTATTTGTATCACCTTGTCGTGTGTCAACGTAAGGCATTGCTTCTAACCGCGAGCGCTTTATACTGGGATAATATCCGTCTTTCTTTTTCTAATTTCTCTGTTTCCTTCCTTGCACTCGTTGAACTCAGGATGTGTATATAAAATAGATTTGGCGAATCTATATGATAGAGCTATAAAGCGCGCACGTCTCGGCGTATGTTATTATGTATGAGTGCTACCATGTCTCGAGTTGCGCACGCCTCATATTAATTGGACACTCATTACCTACTAATTCCTAATAATTCCCCACTAATTCCCTAATAATTCCTGCTAATTCCTCACTAATTTCTCTAATTTCATGTAATTCCTACTAATTCCCACTAATTCCTACTAATTCCTGGAGCTTGTACACCAAAATTTCCTTGCGAAATACTCCTTGCCTTTAAGTTATAACAACTTGGGATTTTGTCTTGAAAAAAGAGGTATTTCAAAAGATTTTCGTCAAATAACTCGAAAAGTATTATATTGAGCGAAAATAAGTCAAATAAGAAAGCTGCTAAACTGAGGATGAGTTTTGTTTATTTTCTAATTTCTGTAGAATTAATGATTTCAGAGATCGGGAAGTATTAAGATGGCGTCCGAACGTTTATAAGCCGAAGTATTTAGTTCAAATGTTAAATATCTCAAAAACTATGGCACTTACGTCAAAAATGTTAACATCCAAAATGAAAGAATATTAATTAGGCTTTCAAGTGGTTTTTAAATTGTTTCTGTAGCATAGAAACAAAGAAGTTATGACAGAAACAATATGCGGCTTCTCGTTTTTTTTTAATAAAAATGTCACAATTTCGTTAATGTAAGTACTCAGTAATGGAAAAAAATATATTGTCAAATACCGTTGTTCAGTAACATATGGCATGATCTAGATGCTCAAATTTACAGCACTTGCTTTAGAAAAAAAAATGCATTTTAAACTATAAAGAAATTTCCGAAAAAACGTAAAATATTTTTGTTTCTTTGCAAATACCTAAATATTAGTTTTAGCGAAAAAATGGTGGATATCAAAAATAAACCAATAAACTGAGAATGGATTTACTTTTTTAACCGAGAAGGAGGATGTTCTCAATTCGACCTTATGAATATTGCAAATTGTAGGCTATGGTCCGGCGGTCACATTGGGACTTTTCGTAGTTGGTAGTCCCAAAAAGGCCTAGAGCCTATAAAAGTTGGCCGATACAATTTTTTTTTTTTTTAATCTCTTCCTTAGAAAATTTTTAAACGTTCCCTCACGATTTTTTGATAAAAATTACTCTGCATTAATAGAAGTTAGTTTATAGTCCAGTCAACTAAAGGTTTCACCTCTAACTTGAGTGCTAATGAATGGATTTTGGTGAAATCTTATGCAATGTTTTTGTAATGACGTTAATAAAAGAGCTGAGAAAAAGATTAGAATAAGAAGTAATGTGAAGAGGTAGAAACACCTCTTTTATCACTGGTTCCGTAACTTGTAGAATTGAGTCAAAAATGAAAAAATACATTTTTGGCCCAAAATAAGATGTTTTTACTCTTGTGGATTTTTCGAAAAATGCACATTTTAAAAAATCTGAAAAAACTCAGGTGAATGTATCATTGAGATACAAGACTTTTTCTATTTGCAACTTTTCTGGAAAGTGCCTTTTCACCGAGTTTTTGTTTGAAATTGTGGCGCTTTAAAAATATGTAATGTAAAAGTTTGAAAATTTAGACGTACCTATACATTGAGGCCTTCTAAACATTTTTTTATCTCTTAGAATTTTTTTGAAACTTGCTAATTTTCCGAGTTACAGGCAATCTTTCACGATAAATAATGTACTATATTTTTTGCACAAAAAATACATGAAAATTCGAAAAATGAAAGTCATTTATGTATATTATTATAAAAAAATATGAAACCTATATAGTTATACCATTTTTAAAAGTTCATTATAATTTTTAAATTTTCATGTATTTTTTAATGTGCAAAAAATGTAGTACATTAGTTATCGTGAAAAATTGCCTGCAACTCGGAAAATTAGAAAGTTACAAAAAAATTCCAAAAGGCAGAAAATGTTTAGAAGGCCTCAATGCATACGTCTGAATTTTCAAACTATTACATTACATATTTTTAAAGCGCTACAGTTTCAAAGAAAGAGGTAGTTTTTCATGTCTTTCCGGAAAAACTCTGTGAAAACGCACTTTACAGAAAAGTTGCAAATAAAAAAAGTCTTGTATTTCGATGATACATTCACCTGATTTATTTCAGATTTTTTTTTCAACTTTTACATTTCCCCTAACCCACTTTAATGAATTTTTGAATGGCCATATCTCGAAAAATATGCATTTTTCGAAAAAATTCACAAGAGTAAAAACATATTTTGAGCCAAAAATGTGTTTTTTCATTTTTGACTTAATTCAACAAGTTACGGAACCCTTCAGATCATTTCTTACTCTAATCTTTCAGCTCTTTTATTAACGTCATTACAAACACTTTCCACAAGGTTTCATCAAAATCCATTCATTAGCACTCAAATTAGAGGTGAAACCCCCAGTTGACTGAACTATAAACAAACTTCTATTAACGCAGAGTAATTTTTTGTCAAAAAAGCTCGTGAGGGATCGTTTAGAAATTTTCTAAAGAAGAGATTAAAAAAAAAATTATTTGTATCGGTCAACTTTTATAGGCTCTAGGCCTTTTTGGGCTACCAACTACGAAAAGCCCCAATGTGCGGTGGTCCCCTACTAAATTTATAAAACTACATCTAGTGAAAGGTGAACAGAAATTGGAAACAATTTTTAACCGACTTCATATTTTACGAGAATATTCGATAATTTATCGAAGTCGCCGGTAATTTCAATTCATTCACAAACAGGGAATTATTTTCGTGGAAACATTCACATGGTGCCCAACATAAAGAGAATTTCACAATAGTTTTCTTCACTATGTACAAGTTAAATAATTAAAAGAAGCTACTAAAAAGGTTAAAAAGATTAAAAAAAATCGAACCACCATCTTACTATTTTGATGATTTTTTGAAGTGGGTTAGAATTTCTTTTATAGATTTATGTAGGATTAATACTTTTGGAAATATTTAAGTTTATAGTTGGCGTCCAAAATGTTTTTAAGATGAAGTATTTAATTTATATGTTGAATATCTTAGAAACCATGACACTTCTATCAAAATGTCTAAGAAACGGAATTAAAGATAGTTAATCATTCTTTAAAATGATTATTTGTTTCTGTATCATGAAGAATAAGGAAATTATGGCCAAGACAATGTTCGTTTTCATTCTTTTAACAGAATGTCGCCATTTTGTTATTGAAATTGTCCAGTAATTTTTTTTTAAATGCTTTTATTCACCCGCCATATTGTAGCCGTCATTTTTATTATTTTAATTTTGACTTCAGACTCGTAATCAGCGATCACAAAAACATAACTATCCTACGTTTCAAAATTAAATTACTAATATTTTTTCAAATATGAAATATTTAATTTAGAGGTGGTTTTCACCCCTTGAGGGTAAGAGCAAGTATCCGGACCATATAGAAACTGAAGATGATACCTTTTACTACAATAATAACCCTTAACGAAAAATTCTCATTAGATATGAGTTTATTCCTGAATACATATTTTTAACCTAGTTACTGTATTATCGAATTGGGCACCGCTCCCTTTTTAAAAATTTTTAAATGGAAAAGGATTAGGTTTCTTCTGGAATTATTTATTTCAAAATTAAATTTGAATTTTTGTGATTCATCTTACTATGTTATAAATGATTTATGCATTGCAATAAAAAATTGAACATGTTGCTGTACATCAGCGTTACCACATTTGGTAGATTTTTATTTCTTTTTAGTAGAATTTTAAGGATTTTTGTAAAGTTTGGTAGGTAAAATTTGCTGGCAGATTTCTGATAATTATTATCAGAAATCTACCAGCAAATTTTACCAAACTTTAAAAAAAATCCTTAAAATTCTACTAAAAAGAAATAAAAATCTACCAAATGTGGTAACACTGCTGTACATAGTTATTATTATTTATGTATCGAAAATACAGAATATACACAATTAATGTAACTAGCCCTAAAATCTACCAGAGATGTTGTTTTCTCTATAAAACAGACAAAACAAGCTAACGGGCAGTAAATTACTCTAATAATGCAGAAGATTATAAGATTACTGGACTTACATTTCATTGTTAAGAAATTTTCAAGTTCACTCATTTCACAAATAAATGGCAATTACTGAGCAAAAATTCATAATTCTACTCTCTTTTGTAGTTCTACTTAGATGTTCCTATAACATTTTGCGAATGAATGTATCAGAAAAAATGTACGACCAAAAATAATAAATATTTTCCCGTTGGACAGCTCTCATTTTAAGATGGCAACTACTTAACGTATTTAAATATACGTACTACATAACGTAGTATGACTATAGAAGATCATTTATCGCCTTTTTAATAGCTGACAGCAGATGTCATGCAAGCTACATCTACGTAACAACAATAACATATTCATTATTCTGATAGGCGAGGGGGAACAAGTAAGGTATTCACTATATTTAAATCAGTTGATTTAACTTTTTTAACAATTATATTACTTTTGTCAGGCTTGCATAATCATAAAACCACAACAGAAGTTTTTATTGCTTATTGACTATTTTTTGCTTCTCTAATTCCGCATAAAAATTACACCTACAATCACGAGTACAAACTCATTGCGAAAACTTTAACAAACGGGAAAATATTCTAAATGGTGACTAATGGACGTACAGTTCATCTCAAACTTATAGCAACATGAGGCCCAGTGTTTAAATGCAAAGTTAAGCACTTTATCCTACAAATAAATTAACTTAAGTTTAGAATATGCTTTTATTAAATACTTTAATATTGCAACTTCATATTCTAAACCTCTAGCTAATTTATTTGTAGGATAAAATGCTTAACTTTGCATTGAAACACTGGACCTCATGTTGCTATAAGTTTGAGATGAACTGTAGTTGGTCTATAAAAGACGACTTCCTCAAAAAAATATGTAGGGTATAATTACTTTCATGTTATTAAATAAACTGGTGTTGTTGGAAGACCAGACAATCAAAAAACGTAATATGAGGTTATAATATTGGAGAAAAGGAATAAAAAGAAATTTTAATAAAATGTATTGAGAACTTCTGGCCTGTTTGTACTTATAATATTCACTAGGTGAGTAACGGCTGTCGAAATTAACAAAGTTCAGATAAGTCGGGATGATCTAAAACTTAAAGATCTTCCCGACTTATCTGAACATTGCCGTTGACTTTTATATACAGGAGTTTATTCCTTAGTAATAAAAATGTGTAAAGATCATCGTAAGCAGTAACAAGAGAAAAATCATTTATAAATAACAATTCAGATATATCACTACTAAACAACATATTTTACATTAGGTACTTTAAAAATTTTTTGTTTTTTCTGGAAAACCAAAAAAAAAAATCCGATGAGATGTAAAACTTAAATTAAAGATAATTAAAATCTTTGACGAACAACTGCAACAAATTTCATGTACAAATCGATGAAAAATATAAGTTTAGTTAGAAAACAGTTCATTATCATAACAACAAAGAAAAGCAAATCGCTCTATATGCACAATGCATATTTAAAGAATATAAAAATACCTACAATTTGATGCACGGACATGGCCGTTACTTAAAGAATAAAACAGTAATGGAGAGTTTTAAGTGGCGGACCTGTATACAAAATGTTTAAAAAACAAATTACGAATGCAGGACGTATATATCTTCTCGGATTTTCACCGTAGTCGGTTCTTTATCCGATTTGTCTAATGTCATCTTTATTAATCACCATTTGTTGGTATAATATACCGGGTGTCCCAGAATTATGTTAACAGCAATATCTCCGTTATTTGAAAAAATAATAATATGAATAAAAAAAAGACATGAAAGATTCAGTTTGATAAATGTCCCTCGAACCATGTTGCCTTTTGCAATCCTAAGAAACCTAACTTTTTTCGACACTTGGGCTTACCTATTCTCCATGTAACAAGGTTATTTGAAATATGACTATAAGCAAGCCAGTAGTAAATATTCAGCACACCTTCAGTATTTACACAAAGTCTCAGCAGAAAAGGAAGCAGAGTTCAGCTTGGGGCAGACATGATTAATATAAACATACACAGACCCACAAAAAAAGTGGTGTGTCCAGTAGGCTAGACCAGTATATCCTTATGTATTTTGACCCGCTGAATCCGAAGTCAGAATTTTCAGATTGGCTCGTTTTTCTCTCCAAAAACACCCCTAAAATGAAACAAATGTGGTGTGTCCGGCGGATCAGACCAGCAATGTATCCTTATGTATTTTGACCCACTGAATCCGAATCCGAAGTCAGAATATTCAAATTGGTTCGTTTTTCATTTCTAACCCTAAAAAAAACACCCCTAAATAAAAACAAGTGCTCTGTCCGGCGGATCAGACTAATGTGCATTTTGACCTGCTGAATCCGAATCAGAATTGTCAGATTGGCTCGGTTTTCATTTCTAACCTCAAGAAACATCAGTAAAGACCGGTTGTTTTCCTCTATTATAGAATAACACATAAAAAAACAACAGTGGTGTTATGTATCTATATGTACCTTCGGCGGGTTGTATCGCGTGTAGTCCCCCCTCAAGAAACATGTAATTAGGTTTGTAAGCTGTTTGTTTCTTCTTCTTCTTCTAAATAAATAAAGTCTCAAAAAATATATTACTTTCAATACCTGCATATAGGTATTGAAAGTAATATATTTTTTGAGACTTTATTTATTTAGAAGAAGAAGAAGAAGAAGAAACAAACAGCTTACAAACCTAATTACATGTTTCTTGAGGGGGGGACTACACGCGATACAACCCGCCGGAGCCAACCCGGGCGACACGCTTCGAAGACTGCACGGGCAACCCAACTTTTACGAGTTGGTCTCGCAATCCCCAAAGTACACCGCCCAGGCTGGCCCCAGCCAGCTCCATCGCATGCACGTCCCTCAAAGGAAGTATTACATAGTATTATTATCATTATTATTTCATTCAAAAACACAATACAAGGATTCTTAATAAGTACTACACTTAGATTCAGTAATACCTAAATATGAAAGTGTATATGAAGCTAAGCATTTATTATTAGTTTAATATAATTTATGTACTAAAAAATGGCGGTAAGGTTGTAATATATTTACTAATTATCTACAGGACTGATTTGTTTGAGTTACAGAAATATCGCCTTAATTTCTTTTTTAAATTTGCGCGGAGTTGTGTCGTAGATTCCCGAAGATATCTTGTCTTGAAATTTGTTATATATTATGCACATGCTGTTTAGTAAGGAATAATTTCTAGTTATTTTAAAAACTGTGCTTTTAGGTCGCATTCTTCGGTCAGGAACATATAAATTTAACTTTGATATTACGTAAGGACTATCTAATTTATTATTTAAGATCTTGTAGAGAAACATAAGTATCATTTTCGAAATCATCTAAAACTTTCATTATTCTATCTTTTGTAGTCATACGCTCTTTAGAGTTGTTTAAGTTATCACTGCTCTTTCTTGTAGATTTTCCAGCCATACTAAGTATTTTACCACTTCTATTTGATGTAATTAAATAATCTCCCAATTGGGGTTTGATAGAAGGAAGTTTCGTTAGTGGGACTAGAACCACTGCCAGTCTCTCCAACAATTTTTTATACTGCATTTTATCATCCAATCTAACTGAATAATCTAAACTAGCAGATCCAATCGAAGAACGTGAGGCATCAGCTGATTTTTTGGCGAGACTATTGATTAAAGCTGACCTTTCCTTGGGTTTAGTTCCATTATGCGATGGCTTCATGCCTAAAATACGGCCTGTAAAAGGCTTAATTTAATTTAAACCCCTCTTAGACGCTTCAAACTTCTTTTCTTTGGGAGATTTTATTTCTTTAACAAAAGCAATTTCATCTTCATCACTTATTCCATTGACATAATGAATTTGTGTTCCATTTTCTGGAGTAGAAGTAAATTTCTTAAACTTAGATCTACTTCGATAAACATCATCATCAGGTTTTTTTACTTCTATAACATCATCGTCATCATCCAAAATAACAGTGTCAATCTGACGATTCTGCCTTGGAAATGTTTTAAATGTGGATCTCTTAGCGGAATTTTTCATAAACAAATCATCATCGAAGTCACGAGCCATTGAAATATGTATTTTTTTACACTTTGGGCTTAGGAAGCGATCTAAGGAGCCTTCGGCTCTTCTTTTACGTGGAGGATCCACAAAAGTAGGACCAAAGAAACTTGTAATATAATCAAGAACTCCTCGCAAATTATCCATTCTGCATATATTTGGTTATAGGTCCAGCCGGATGTTCATTAGTATTACAGACACGTATTTACTAGGTGTTATCACTTACATTACTGAATAAAAATGGGAAACTAAATGTAAAGTCTTTATGGTCAAACACGCGCCTCGAAAAGCATAAAATTGTTAAAGTAGGGAACTAAAGAACGCATCAACTCGCCACCATTTTTGCAACATTCATTTTAGGGACTTTTATGCACAACACCTGCAGCATAGTAACATTAACGTATGAACCAAATTGACTGTTTAAAAATTTCTTAATGACTTTTATATCAAAATGAAAAAGAATTTTTTTAATTACCTGATAATACTTGTCACTATGATTAATTTTAAGCAGTTCTAAGCATATAAATCTGAACAGTTTCCACTTAAGATTTTGAAATATGAGCGAAAACGTTTTAATCCAAACAAACCAATTTCTTGAACCCAGTCAGTCATATAAATAACATTCTTCTGAAGACATATACATGGCGCCTAGGTATTTATATCTTGGCAAATTTAACATTTCGACAAACACTTGATATGCAAAAAGTAATATTAATTTATATCGTCTTCTGGATTATTCGCACGTAATTATCACTCAGTCATTCACCCGTAGCTGTATCTTACTGAACCGTATTGTATATCCGACTTATATGATCCTTAATTAAACGTATAATTAAATTAGTGGGTTATTATTAAATTCCCACGAAAAAATTGACAGGATTTACACGTCCTACAAAGTTTGCTCTTCCTATATCAATATAAAATTACTTATGGCAATTAAAAATCTGCACTGAATTGCGAAATTAGATTTAAACAACCTAATGTATTATTTAAAAAATTTAACTACAATGAGAAAATCTCGAAGGAATATACGCCCTACATTCGCCATTTTATTTTAATATCAGCTCTGTTATACCCCTTCAACACTTCATTTTTCAAAATGGGTCAAGCAGTTTCGTTCCTCCTAGGTAACAATGTAAACATAGTCACATTCATATACATATGCATCGTTTGCGTTGGTTTCGACACAATTGGGTGACGAATTTTCAAAAATGGTGAAATATATATGGTAGTCGACGACTTAATTTAGTTATATATTTAATTTGGAAGAAAAATTCTTAGCGCAACATATTTTAAAAAATTGTTAAACTTCGACTATTTGAATGTGCCGCGAAAATGGTAGTGACATCATAACGGCAATTAGATGTGAGCTTATAAGCAGAACAGATGAAGACGAATAAGTTGACATTGCTGACAAGAAAGAAAATAACCTCATACATCAAAAGTAAATTTGACGTTTAGCGAGCAGTGATTGATGTTTGCAGTTATTGTTAATATTTTTTTACAAAACGACTAAGGCAGTATATCTGTAAAAGCTAATTCTGACATTCTACTTGCGGTAGATATATTTATGGTCAGCGAATTTTTAAAAAGAGACGATCGTTTTGACATTGCAATGGTTGGAAGTGCAAAAGCTGCAAGGTACTTACGTTACAGCTGCTATAGACAGTACAAACTATTGTAATTTCTGCAAGAACTTCCTTTATCTTATCTTATTAATATTACATAATATGTCTAATATGTATTTTATTATTTAATTTAGATGAATTTGTTAACTATACTTTGTATTTTATTAAATATTTCCTTTTCATTGTTGTATTTCCTATTAACTATATACATGCGTATCTAACTGAAAACAACAAAATAAGTTTATCTACTAAAGAAATTATTTATTATCCATTGATACTCACTTCTAAGAAGAGTCAGAATGAGACTTACGAAGATATCAAGGAAGGTCTGTATTATAACAAAAAATAATAAATAGGTAATTACTTTATGCTAGTATCTATCTAAGCAATAAACAATGATATGTATTTATAACACACATAATTCAAAGGGCATTTATAACTACAATCCAACGCATTCGTAGCCATTTCCGACTGATTGTGTTCACCGACTTTAGACGACTTTGTTTCATATAGTTTGTTTCATATAGTTTTTCAACAGCGAGTTTTTAAATTTCCTTTCTTAATTTATTGATCATCCTAGTATTATGGGGCCTCTAGGAGCTTCATAAATAATCAATAGCTAACAAAAACAACTGCACTTTTTTCCAACATAAACTAGATAAAATACATAAGAGCAGATTAAAGCCATTTCCCTCCTTTTAGGAAGTCAAAGCATGAATAACATTCTAATCTAGAGCCGTTAAGAATACAGCAATACACCTTGTTTTATCCACCAGTTTGGCGGGTAATTTAAATTTGTAACAGCTAGAATGCCACACAAGTCTTGTAATGCGGTCGTTTTTCCTACAACATAAACCCATATTAAAAATCAAATTCCTACATTAAGATACAACTTACCACAAATAAAACGCTTAGAATACATTGTAATCTGTTACTTTACTTGACATTGAAATGGTCTCCACAATAAGAAGACTTGGTCCTTCTCTGGTGGCTTTGAATCATTCATTATTACGTTCAGCATTTATTATTGAAACACAACAGCTTTTCTGGTGAATTGGTGGTATTATTTACACAGAACGGCAGAAAACACTATCTGTACTTATATTTATCCATAACTAGATGCTGTTAAACTATACCGAATTGTAACCTATGAACGTCAGTTAAATTTGACGTTAAATATAATGTCAGATTAAACTGTCGTGATTGTCTTTTTTCTCGGTCGCTATAGGCGTCTGAATTTAAGATGCCAGCGCCAAAGTGGAGAACTCGTGAACTAATTATAGGCTTTTTGTTTGTTTATATGGCGAATACTTATGTTGATTTTGTTATGTTTATTGTTGTTTTTGGCGTTAAAAATAATAACATTAATAATATATGACCTAAAGGTTTGCAAGATTTTGTTGTAAGTGATTTGCAAGATGTTAATGGCATTATTCAGCAAAATTCATATTTTTTTAGGTTATCTAGTTTTTCCCTTGAAAAGTACAGTTTCTTCGACATAAACGGTGTCTGGCTAGTTAAATATTAATAAACTTAAATATTTCTCTAAATTTATATACAGTTGAAGTTTAAATCAATTTTTTTTTCAGGAAACATGAGTGACATTTAGGTTAAGCATATTGCAATGTATGGAACATTTGTGAAGCACTAAAAATGTAAAAATTCTAAGTGTGTGTATGAAGGGGAATATATTTTAAATGCAGGACATATTATTTTGTGTGGTACAACCCATATTCAACAAAAAACTTAAAAATGTGTATGCTCTATGTTTACAAACAAGTGTCTCAGATTCAAATACCCATGAAATTAGTGGTACATTGAATATAAGTGAAAAGATATTTATTAATTCTTTAAGTAAAATAAATTACTTTTAAATATACTGGAATTACATATATTTACTTATTTCAAAAATTTCACTTACAATGTGTCATTGTCTAGGACATTATTATTGCTACTCGGGCCACGGTTATTTGCACCAGCTTTTCCCCTCTCAATGACTGGTTAAAGGTGTCTACATTAAAGAGGGTATGCTTTGAACATTGCAGTGAAACTCGAGTTGTCCCTGCAATCTACAAAGGATATCGACTAGGTTGGCTCCAGCCAATTGTAGCCCCTTTAAAAGCTATCATATTTTTAATAACTTAGCATCTCAGTTTATCATTTACTTATTGTTGATATCATCGTACACTAAAGAGACAATAACAGAAAAGCCCATAATTAGTTTGACTATAGACCACCAGGTGGCGTACTCCTTATTTTCAGACGCCTATAGCGAGTTTCTCGTCGTTTTATAACTAACTTCTCTACAGACTGCCGTTATTATGTCATCTCCGTTTTAAATGCATGTATTTTTGTACTTAATATTATAATATTATAAAACTTTCTTTTCAACTTCTACATGTTTCTAATGATTTTTTATGAATAATTGTTATTGTTTAACATAGATTCTCCTCAAATTTTAACTTAGTACAACAACCCAATTAATGTTGAATTCCTATGCCAAAAGTTTGTTTATATGATCATTAGTGATAAATATTATATTGGATTGAGTCCCTCTTGACAAAGAGGAAACGAATAGTAAAATATAATTAACACTCTTTCATAAATACGGAATGTTGATATTTGTGTTCTCCATGGTTCTATGCTGGGCCCTCTTTTTACAAGCTTTTATTTAACTTACTTCGTATGTATGTTAGTTTGTTTGTTTAGTTCAAATCTTGCAAGTCAATTTTAAAATTATCCCCAACCGACTGAGCTGAAATTTTGCATACACGTTTAGTTTGGATGACAATGCATGGTTAGCTAAGTGACGTCATTCTAAATCCAATATGGCGGGCTTCCGAAGATGGCGGACCAGTTATTTTTTATGCACCCCCATGATATGGGTATCAAATGAAAGGGTTTGCTGAGAAGAATACGAAAATAAAATGACGTCACACTAAATTCAATATGGCGGACGCCCCAAGATGGCGGACAATTTTTTTTAGTTTTAACACTATAATTTGATCGTATAGCGTATTCGCTCATACGTTGCATTCTAAGAAATGGTGAAAAGGCGTAGCTAGAAATTTAAAAATAAAATTAAATGTAAAAAAAACTTCTTTAAAAACAAGCTTTTATTATTTAGGTGTACTAAAACAAAAAAAAAATAAAAATAAAAAAAAATTAATTGTCTTAAAAGCTTGTCTCGTGAATAGAAATAAAAAAAACTTACTTAGGTACTTACAATCTCTGTCAAAAAAAATTAATGCCTATATGAACTTCTCGCATGCGAAAAGCTTTTAAGACAATTAATTTTTTTTTATTTTTTTTTTTTCGTTTTAGTACACCTAAATAATAAAAGCTTGTCTTTAAAAAAGTTTTTTTTTACATTTAATTTTATTTCATGTATACGTCAATGATTTACCCCAATATATTCTTATCGGTAAAGTTTTGCCGACGATGTGACAGTAACTATATCAGCACAGACTCCTCTTCATATGACGTGTGAGTAATGAACTTGATAATGTTATCGCAACTGTCTAAATGACAACAAATATACATACATTTTTACATAAAATGACCACTGCTGTCAAGTTTTGTTGAAAAGTTGAAAGTAACATTAGATTATCGAATAATACTAAATTCTTAGGAGTATACCTAGACAAATATCTTGGATGGGATGTTTAGTGGTCATGTTGATGGTCATAGCGGCCAATCCACCTGTCGTAGAAGTGATTGTCTAACCATCGTCTAACTAGAATTGTAGAATGTGCTGAGCATCCATCTTGCTGAAAAATTACACAGGACCACAAAATATTTTTGCGAGTTGCCTGGGACCAGACCCAGTGTAGCATATGTTTTTGGGGTCGCTGAAACCGAATCTGAAATTTATTTTGCCTTGTCATTTCAGAATTTTTTTTTAAATTAAGAACAATTTTTTTTACTTCATATTTCAAAGATTTGGCGAAGTCGCCGGTAATATCAATTAATTCACAGACATGGTATTATTTTTATAGTTCACATCGTGCCCAACAAAGAGAATTTTACAATAGTTTCCTTCACTATGTAGAAGTTAAATAAATAAAAGAAGCTACTAAAAAGATTGAAAAAAAAATCTTTTTTCAAATCGAATCGCCTTCAATAAATCTTCAAAAAAATATCTCTAAAAAGTAAGAAATAAAATTTTACTCAGTTTTACAAATATCTGTCTATCTATTATAGACGGAGAGCCGGCCGTCGAATATCCTATGAATAAGATACATGAAAAACTCTTTGTGAGTGATTAGTACTACCACAGTCCTAAAGGGAGCCACCTTTTATACGAGCTAATTTTGCCCGCGTCATGGCTTTTTGACCTCACTTCCGGTTACGACTTTTAATGTTTTTTAAGTCATCAATAGTCCCTTGGGGTAAAACTTTTACCCCACCGGATCGCAAGACATGTACTCCCCCGTTTTCGAGGGCGGGGAACACGATGGTGATAATATTTTCCGACCTAGCGTCCAACCGCTACCCCTAAATCGAAAAAACCACCCCTTTTTTTTTATTTTCCGGTGCTACGCTTGCGAGGGCTTGCCAGATCTGGTTTTTCTTGGTCAGATTGAATAAAATAAGTAAATATTGACCACAGGTGACCTAACCCACTCCCGGGGGTTGAAACTACCCTCACCCCCAATAACTAAATGCTACGAAAACAACGAAAATTAGCTGGAAAACGGTAAACCCCCGTTTTCGAGGGCGAGGAATACGATGGTGATAATATTTTCCGACTTACCCTTCACCCACTACCCCTAAACCTGAATACCACCCCTTTTCCGATTTTCCGATGCTAGGCTTGCGAGGGCCTCTCGTATCGTTTTTTCTTTTGGTCAGTTAGAATAAAATAGTTAAATATTTATCACAAGTGACCTAACCAACCCCCGGGGGTTGAAACTACCCTCACCCCCAATAACTAAATGCCACGAAAACAACGAAAATCAGGTGGAAAGCAGTATACCCCCGTTTTCGAAGGCGGGGAATACGATGGTGACAATATTTTTCGACCTACCCTTCACCCACTACCCCCAAATCGAAAAAAACTCTTTTGCGATTTTGGTTCTTGTACACACACTAAATCACAATTCAATTTTTTTTGTCACCCCTGTGGTCAATATTTACTTATTTCATTCAATCTGACCAAGAAAAACCAGATCTGGCAAACCCTCGCAAGCGTAGCACCGGAAAATTGGAAATGGGGGTGGTTTTTTCGATTTAGGGATAGCGGTTGGACATTGGGTCGGAAAATATTGTCACCATCGTGTTCCGCGCCCTCGAAAACGGGGGAGTACATGTCTTGCGGTCCGGTCAGGTAAAAGCTTTACCCCAAGGGACTATTGATGACTTAAGAAAACATTAAAAATCGTAACCGGAAGTGAGGTCAAAAATCCATGATGCGGGCAAAATTAGCTCGTATAAAAGGTGGCTCCCTTTAGGTCTGTGGTAGTACTAATCACTCACAAAAAGTTTTTCATGTATCTTATACATAGGATATTCGACGGCCGGCTCTCCGGCTATTAGTGAAAAGTGGCTAGGAACTATACCTTATTATCCTTAGTCCAATCAACGAAGGAAAAATAGGGGAATTAATTCGTGTAGTTGCAAATTTTTGTATATTTGTCGGGAGGAGTGCCCTGAACAACATACCAGAAGTCCCGACCGGTGGGAGGTAAGCGGGGAGGAGGGGAGCTAGTTTAAAGGTTCCCTTTTCACGTTTTTCTTAAATAACTCGAAAACTACGACCTCTAGCGAAAAATTGTCTTTATACAAAATTAAATTAGACGAAATTTTCCACAAATATGTTCCTATTCATTTTTTATGTAGGATCAATACTTTCCGAGACACAGAGGGTGAAAAATCGGAAATTATAAAAAAAACTTAAGTAGTTTTTCATGTTTTTTCGGAAAAACTCGGTGAAAACGCACTTTACACAAAAGTTGCAAATAAAAAAAGGTCTTGTATTTTGATGATGCATTCACTAGAATTTTTTCAGATTTTTTTTTCAACTTTTACATTTCCCCTCGGTCACTTTTAGGAATTTTCGAGTGGCCATATCTCGAAAAATATGCATTTTTCGAAAAAATTGACAAGAGTAAAAACATCTTATTGTAGACCAAAAAAGGTATATTGTTTGACAAAAAAAGTATTGGTTTTTTTCATTTTTGACCTAATTCTACAAGTTACGGAACCCGTTTCGATCATTTCCTACTCTATTACTTCCACATCCAGTGGAAGTATAGTAACGGCAAAAAATTTTTAAAAATTTTTATTGTTCACATAGGCTTAAAATGTCATGAAACATCGAGATTTTAAGTTTGAGCGAAAAAAAAATTTCTGTCTGTCGGTCTGTAACTTTTTTTGTGCGCACGTTTACTCCGTTTAAGATATTGACTTGAAATTTGGTACACATATGTACTTTAAGGAGATCTGGAACTAGATTATATTTTCATCTTGTTCCGTCGAAGGGTTGGGGGGTAAATTGGGGTAAATGGAGGTAAATGGGTAAATCAAGCCGGTAAGAGTCCATAAAATTGGTATTTAGTATATATAAAAGAACTTAAAGTCGACTTTAGATGCACAGTAGTTTACCTCAAGTGATATGGATGCGCAGTGGGTTTCCTCGAGTAAATTGGATGCACAGTGGGTTACCTTGATGGATGCGTATTAGGTTTGCTCGAAGAAAATGCTCGAAGTAGAGTACTTTTATCGTGTAGTTTACTAAACACAACGATTTTTTATATCTTTGTAATGCCATTTTCTGCGTATTACTTCCACATTCAGTTGAAGTATATTAACGCAAAAAAAATTTTTGGAAATTTTCATTGTTTAAATAGGCTTAGAATATCATGAAATCTCAATATTTTAAGTCTGAGCAAAATAAATTTGTCTGTCGCATCGGTCTGTATGTTAGTCTTGTATCTTTTTAGTGCTCACGAGTACTCTGGAACCGGTCTCAAAAAAAAAAATTGGCATTAGCCACCTCTATTACCACCCCCACCCCCATTATTGAAGGTGGTGAAAAAATAGTGTGATTTAGTGTGTGTACAAGAGCCAAAGTTATCAAGAATTTTTTTCACTTCACCCTTCCTCTATTACCGATGTGGCTTATAATTTTATGGGTTCTTGGGGTACATGATTTCAAATATTATACTATTAAAGTTCCATGAACAATTATTTCCACATAGTGGAGTGCAAATATAGTATTTTTTTGTAAGAGACTTGGATGTGGAAGTAGTGATTCCTTGGGCAGCGGTTTTTTTTTCCATTGCACAAGGTTTCATCAAAATCAATTCATTAGCAGTCAAATTAGAGATTTTGATCATTTTAGCGCTTCTTTGACTGGACTATCTCGTAAAGTATTGATCCTACATAAAAAATGAATAGGAACTTATTTGTAGTTTAATTTTGTAAAAAAACAATTTTTTGCTAGAAGTCGTAGTTTTCGAGTTATTCAAGAAAAACGTAAAAAGGGGACCTTTAAACCACCCCCCGCTCATCTCCCACCGGCCAGGACTTTTGGTATGTTGTTCAGGGCATTCCTCCCGACAAATATACAAAAATTTGCAATTACACGAATTAAT
The DNA here is from genome assembly GCA_936432065.2 of Rutpela maculata. Taxonomy (NCBI): domain Eukaryota; kingdom Metazoa; phylum Arthropoda; class Insecta; order Coleoptera; family Cerambycidae; genus Rutpela; species Rutpela maculata. Next base: position 42,332,066 of record OW386285.2, read on the forward strand.
TCCCCTAATCAGCCTTTTTTGTACTTCATTGACTGGATTATATAAATTTGAAATCGGTGCAAAAATATCTAATTTGAAAATTTGTTGTTTATAGTTCGTAGGTACCCAAAAAATAGGTCTTTCACCCTTCATGCTGTATAATGTCAATTTCGTAACTGAAATTTCTAATTAAGATGAGATTTTTTGGGTACCTATGAACCATAAACAACAAGTTTTGAAATTAGATATTTTTGCACCGATTTCATATTGATATTAGGTAATAAGGCACAGATCCTTGCCACTTTTCACTAATACATAGACAGATATTTGAAAACTGAATTAAATTTTATGTCTTACTTTTTAGAGATATTTTTTGAAGATTTATTGAAGGCGTTCGATTTAAAAAAAGATTTTTTTTTAAACCTTTTTAGTAACCACAGTGAAGAAAACTATTGTGAAATTCTTTTTATGTTGGGCACCATATGAATGTCACTATAAAAATAATACCATGTTTGTGAATTAATTGATATCACCGGCGACTCCGCCAAATCTTGGAATATAACATGAAATAAAAAAAAAAAATTCTTAATTTAAAAAAAATCCTGACATGACAAGGCAAAATAAGTTTCAGATTCGGTTTCAGCGACCCCAAAAACATATGCTGCACTGGGTCTGGTCCCAGGCAACTCGCAAAAATATTTTGTGGTCCTGTGTTATTTTTCTTCTAAATTCTAAATTTTCATTGTCCAGTTCGCCCAAAACAAAATTATTCCAAATTTATGAATAAGTATTTCCATCTATCCATAAAATAAGGACCGATTATTTTGTGATACATTATGCTGCACCAAATATTTACTTTTTTAAACTTTTGACTCTTAGTGGTAATTCGGAAATTAGGATTTTCCTGGGCCCAGTACCTACAATTTTGAGAAGAGACTAACCCATTAGTTGTAAAAGTAGATTCGTCCGTGAATAAATTGTTTCGACGAAATAATCTATCTTCTAAAATTTTCTTACCCATGGTCAAACAAAAGTCCAAACGACGAGCATCATCTCCAACTTGAAGTTTGTGAATAAAAGGTTTGAATGGATAAAATTTGTTGCTGACTAAAATCCTCTGAATATAAAATTTGCTAATACCTAAATTTTTTGATATTTTTCTTAACGACTCTCGAGGGGTAGTAGCGTCATCTTCATTTAATTGTTTTTGTTTTTTGTTATTTTTTATATTCCCAGTGGAATTGAATTTTTAAATTAATTCACATACTGGCCTGCGAGTCACTTTAACATTTGAATACTTCTCATTAAAAACTTCCTTTGCGTGTTTATAAGAAACATTTCCGATTCCGTAATATTTGACCAAGTAAATTTGTTGATCCAGGGTTTAGCACAGTCGATAAAGGTATTTACCCACAAAAAATTGGCAAACTGAATAATTTATTTTTTAATGAGTTCGTGAAAGTGTTTAGAATAATATCCTGAAAAGTTTAAATTTCGCTCGAATGCAGAATATAAAAAAAAATAAAAAAAAAATGTTTTTTCATCCATTTTTTAAAAATTTTGGACAGATGGATACACCACGCATTTATGAACGAATTCATGAACAAAAAACTTCCTGACAAAGTTTATCGTTAAAGCCACGGTTTCCCGGAAAAAATAGTCAAGTGTAATGTAATAACTCGGAGCGAGATCAATGCGTGCGCGCGCTGTGACACCGACGCACTGAATTACATGTCTCTAAATCAGAATTTGTTCAATCTATATGAGTGTTGGTTCATTTAAAAGACGGAAATTGTAGCTTTCTGATGCTTTTTTGTTTTAAACAATACAAGCAAAGGATGGATGGGAAAAATATACTTATATATTGTCCTGTTTTTGCTATATTTATATATTTTTAATATTTTGTTGGTACTTACTTTTTGAACTAAACTCTTTCTCAGGGTCTCGAGTAAGTTCAACAGACGAACAGAGTGATGTTAAGTGGAAACTTGAAAGATAATACTTTCCTTTTTATTATTTAAAATTTTATTTTGTTGAGCGCCAGGTGACCTTATGTCAACCAAAATCAATTAATAAATAAAACACCAAAATTTAAAAGAACAATAAATAGTGAAATTTTATTTAATAGTAATGCCAAATTTGTTCAAGAGATCAATTAGTTTGTTGTATAGATTGCCTGTATGTTTCACTAAAATGGTTTGACAAATTGTTACTAAATTTCTTAAAATTAACTAAAACTAATGGCCATTTAGACTGTCGATTGCAATTTTTATTTTAGAGATCTCAATTTTTAATAAAAGTAAAAATTTATTTTTGAAGACGAAACGAAAACGTAGTAAAAGCTTTTACCTTGCCAAAGATTCGGTTGCGTATAGTGTCGCGTACCGGGTCAGACGCACCTTTACACTTGACAGGTCTCTAACTTCAGTTGCCACTCTCGGAACTCGATGATTTCTAAACCAAACAGCTGGACTGAAATGGCGGTGTTTACTTTGGGCCTCGATATTTGGAATTTCCACACTTAACTTTTCACACTTAACTTTTTCTTCTATACCATCCATTTACTTTTCGAAGCACTATTTTCACTACAGGTAAGTATCTGACATTTATTTTCGTTGTACAGTTGAAATTTGTTTACAAAGCCTTCTTAAAATTTTTGTTGTTTACAATTTTTACAAGTTCAGATTACTTTGAAATATAAACTTATTTTCACATATCCATAGAATATTTGTTGAGTCATTAAAATTTTCCTTTTGTAATTATTATTTTTATCCAAACTTTGATAATTAAATTTTCATTTTCTACTTTTCAAAAGTTAGATTATGTGATCGCGCCCCCAAAACGCGTATGGACTCTCTTAATGCTTGTTAATGACTGAATTGCGAATTACGGTTTCTAATTGGCAGTAATCGATGATTTTTGACGTTCACTGCTCACTTGATTTTAATTGACATTTATTATTTTTTTGAATTTGAATTTTTCTTTCTTATTTAGCACTTTTGATGACTTTTGTCAATTGGGTTTTATTCTACATGTTTCATAGATCATTTCGGTATACAATACCTAGGGTTTTACAGCCTATCTAATATATTTCTCAGTTATGTGAAACTAGGTTAAAATTTGTAAAATTCTCTCTTACAAGCTAATTTACATACTATTTTCATATACATGTCCAATCTACATACTCTAATGAACATTTTGGCATATATTTTACCTAACCTACACTTATTTTTACTTTGCTAACACACAATGTTTTTTCAGGCTGTCGCAGGCACTACATTTTGGCCCCATTTTATATGAACTTCAACCTGTGTTCAAAACTACTACACTTAAAAGTTGACCCTTATGAATGTCTACAAGAACAACGTAAAATTTTGTTACTACAATACCAGTGCGAACTGAAATCTGTTAAAACCTAAGAAAACTAGTGTCACCCCAAAGTTTTCACCTCAGTGAGTCCTTTTTCACAGTTTATTCTTAGAGTGTACACTACAAAAAGTAAGTTATCCTATTAATATTTAAAGCACACCACTTTTAGTTAGATTACGATTAGTGTTTTTATCACGTTTCCCAAAAATTTGGTTTTGGACGAGGCTTCTCGCTCTGAATTTTTATTATTTAATGTCCTGTTTATGGGATACATTTTCCCTAAATAAATCTTATCTAAAGTGTTACAATATGATATTTACATAGTCTATTTAGTGTTTTATTTAATTTAATTAATTTTTATGAATAATTTTTTTTACTTAATTTATGTTTTTCGATAGTGATTATCTCTCTGTATGTGTTCTTGGCACAATATCGTAAATTTTATCATGAGAATCAGCTTTCAGCAATTTCTGAGATTATTTTGCACTTCTCAAGATTCGTGCTTAATGAAAATATCATCAATACCCTATATTAAACAACAATTTCTTAATAATAACATTTTATTTTAACATTTGATTCAATGTATGTTTGCTTTGTGTTTCAAACATTTCATTCATCTGCAAGTAATTACTGTATTTATTAATTCACAATATCATATATCGTTACAATATATATTATCACGCCCGAATTCAATCCTCGCGTCGCAATAAAAAATATATAAAAAAAAAGCTCTTCAAAAAAATTTTTTCTTCATTGAAAACTGTTAAAGGGTATGTACACTTTATGATTATTATGGTTTATTAAGTTGTAGTAACGAGGATTAAAAAAAAGTACACCTCAAATCATTTTTATTTCCTTACTTGATTTTTTTTTGATAAATATATATATTGGAGGCTATAACTTGTCCAAAAATTGACCCATTGGAAAAAATAAAATATCACTATTTCGGAAAAAGTGTATACTTTTCGAATGTAAAAACACAAAATCGTTTACTTGTATGCATTTTTTCAAAAATATGATCAATCAGATCATGATAAGAAATTGCAATTTTCATGATCTTCTCCTTATCACTATGAAAATATCTTTGATTGATTTGAATGTAAATTCTGGAACTTTTCCAATATATTAACAACTGTATAAGGAATCCATTGGATATAGCTGAAATGTGGATAGGTGTACCTGTAATAAATACAATACAGTAAAGGCACGTAAAAATTCATGCGAGCGATTCAGCGGCTATGTATGGTGTCTGTGTATGCCTTCATAATTATATATTTTCCCTCTATACTCACTATTTATCCTCCTATTCACTAGAAAAAAATGTTAAAAATGTGTAATCAGAGAGAGAAAAAAGCTTTATTTTACTCGATAGAACAGCTAATAATTTTTGGAGGTTCCATAGCATGCATTTAACCGTGCGCTTGCCGTGCAGAGTGACACAGTTACTTCACTATTTTTTTCCAGGCATACCGTGGCTTTAGCGATAAATTGTATTAGGGTATTTTTTGTTCATAAACACGTGGTCTACCCACCTTATTTTTTATTTTTTCCTACCTTCACTTAATTTCAAAATTTTGAAAAAATGGTTAAAAAGTTTTTTTTTCACTTTTTTTATGTTCTGCATCCGAGCGAAATGTAAACTTTTCAGGATATTATTCTACACACTTTCACGTACTCATTAAAAAAAAATTATTCAGTTTGCAAATTTTCGTGGGTTTCACTATAGAATGTTCTGTCGTCTGGGCTAGTTGGCATAATTGAGTAATCATCAGTAATTAATATTTTTATAGAAAATAGAAAATACTAATAGATATCTATTACACTGACATTGAAATTAATCCATGGCATTACTTGATGTACTCTCATATGTCTATGAAAAATTAGGAAAAGATTAGAGAAATGTGTACTAGTAGGAGGTCTACACGTGGAATAGTTTTCAACTAAGTTGATTTTTTTTTTTTTTTGAAAATTGTTATTTCCTTATTTTGCAACTAAACTCCGTATTTAAGCTTTTCTTCATAATTGAACAAACATTATTAAATAAAATTTTCAATATAAATGTAAAAAAGGTAGTTTGCTTAAAGTCAATTTCATATTTTCTAATTTTTAGAATATCGTGTACAATTTATCTTAAGTTTGACAACTGTCTCCTAAGATAAGCAAAAGTTTTGAATGATTTTTCTCGTATAATCAAAAATAAGAAAGTTTATAAGAGTACGGTACCCCATCTGGGGACACACTGTATATACAGGTTTTAAAGGAAATAGTATTGTTCCATTAGGAGCTAAAATAGCAATCATAATAAAAGTTCCTATAAATTCCTCCTAAAGGAGCTAAAATCTCTGATCATCCTCAGAGCCCCCTTAGGAAACATTCCCAGACACATGGTATGTTTCTTTATAGGAACTTCCCTTTCTGTTTATATGTGTAGAAACAGATCCTAAATGGACGAAAGTTATATTTCTAACAACCTGTATAATGGAATTACCTTCATATGAGTAATACCGATTGTGCTGTTTGACCGAATAGGTATCATATCCTTAGTAACCGCATAAAAGTTAGTTTTGTTTAAACATTAGATAAAAATCTTGTTAAGAAACATGCCACAGGTTTGCATTCTATGTGTATGTAAATTATAAGGCAAATTATTCACACTTTCATTACTGGTTGTGGTTTCTTTTATAATAAGGAGTCTGTTACATATAAGAAAACACCTAGTAGTATTCTGTTCACCAAATTTTCACTTTTTATTATTCATTTGTATGCTTGAATATTTTAATATGCATAATATGGTTGGAGAGCAGAAATACTATTGTTTACATTGTGTATTCATCCATTTTTTATTCGATATTCAACTTCAACGTGCTATTATTCCGTAGTTCAATAAATAATGATCTGACATGGAACAGACTGCAAAATAATTATACCTTTACTGTACGGTATCGACATTTATTAAAAATTTTAGAAAATATGTAAAAGTTTAAGTAGAGGAAAATGGCAGATTCAATAAAGCGCCATAAATTGAAACTAAATCACTATTTAATTATTCATTAATTCATTAACTCACTATTTCGTTAATTCGTTAGTTCATTAATTCATTAATTCACTAATTTATTAATTTCAATAATTAAAGTATATACGAAGGGGCGAGCGTAGAGGCGACTTAAATGTGAATGTCAGTCGATATTCCGTTGAAGCAACGTCGAGCACGGTTAGTACTTGGATGGGTGACCCATCTTGGGAAATACAGCGTTCTCGTCCCACCTTCTAGAGGCTTGTATATCAGTGTATACGCGGAAGTTACGTAATTTCAGACGAGGATTACGTAGTGGATATACCATCCTTCGGAGGGGATGTAAAGCAGGCGGTCCCTTGTCTATTAAATATTAGGCAAGTAAAAGATCCCTACTCTTCTTAAGGGTTCGGCAAAATTTCCAGGTTGCGGGTAGCTCGTCTCCTGGCGTCGGTGATAGGCCCTGGTAGCGGAAATAGGCCGACGTTAAATAAGTAGATAAAAAAAAGTATATACGAGGTCACATAAATAAAAAATTAAGATACTGAAAACGAAATGTAGAGTATAATATTTTATTGAAAAGTAAATAAGTTTTTCTTTAAATGTTTTTCTTTAAAATGTTTTCTTAACCGCTTTTCAAGTCACTGAAGTAACTCCTTGAAAATCCAGAATAAATTTGTGTTAGGTAAAGAGATACGAGGCCCTACAGCTTATAGTGGAGTCCGAACCACTTCTTGGGGATAATTTTATAATTAAGATTATTTCGCGATGAGCAGGGATTGAACCTGCTTCGCTAGGTACGCCAGTATGCAAGCTAGACGCGCTAAACCACTGAGCTACCGTCCCCGTTTTTTTTTTGAGTAGTAATAAATTTTTAATAATATTTAATAATTGATGAAAAGTAAAAGTGTATCTCCTCTGTTTCAGACATCAGTTAGATATAAACAATTCTGTTGAATCAAGCAAAACCTATTTCCTCAAGAATGAGGGAGTTAGACCAGTTAATAATAGAACAATATGAGCAAGCAAAGGCACAGTCATGAGAACATAGTTGCCAACCCTACTGTTTTTTCAGTAGATCGACCGTTTTTTGGTTTTCTTTCCAGTTTTTAGTCCGACCTGCTAAATCTACAGTTTTTTTTTGCATATGGATCAATTATTTTATTAAGGTATTACCACAGAGTACAGTAACTATACAGATGCGAAAGCAAGCCTTCCCGCCAAAACCAAATTTATATACTCATCGCCATTTTTTAAATGGTATATATCAATCAACCTCACTTTTATGTTGACACTGTTAACGTTTATCTTGTTAAGTTTCGATTTGTGAATTTTATTTTCACTCATTTTGGGAGGTTGAAAACATTAACCGAGAATTAAATTTCTCATAAATAAAACCTAGTGCACAACTCAATCGGAAATAGACGCCGATTATAAACAATTCAAATGGTAATATTTTTTAATCCAACTCGAAATACACTGTTTTCTCAGTGTATCCTTAAAAATAAAGAAAACAGAAATAAATTAACAACACATTTCTCTTAGTGTAGATGCAATTAGTACACAAGGTCACAGAAATCGAGCCATCAAAACTCACAGGTACCGCCAAAGCTTTCACTTCTGTGTAGTTACTGTACTCTGTGATTTAATATATAGTAAAAAAACAGTAGATTAACAGGTTCACTAAAATAAATTCCCAGTTTTCTACAGTTTTTTTTTGCTTATCTACAGTTTCCTCGTCTAACTGAGTTGGTAACAGTGCATGAGGAGTTTAAGTTTATTGTCTTTGCTGATCCTTCTAAAATCCTTTGATTTTACGTTTCCAGATTTCCTCATACTTACAAGGTTGTACTTGATAATAAACTCCTAAGTGGTACTGAGCTGCTGAAAAAGTAGGAGGAAGTGTCCAGACAGCAACTGTATAAACAATTATTTTTAACAAAAAAAAAAAAAATTGCATCAGTCCTAACCTGTATCATCCGCCTTTCCATAATATAGGCACAATTAGTAGATTGTAATACAAGTGTGGCAAGGGCTTCATTGCAAAACGATGTATGAAAGTACATCGCTGCGCTCGTGTTCCTATCATACGAGTTTTGCAATGAAGCTTGCCACATGTGTGTTACATACTATTTTTTCTACGGTTGTGAAGTTATTTCCCTTTTTTAAAGTCTTTTCAAAATTTTAAATTTGCTGCCTGTCAGATTTTATTTAAAGTGACATTTTCCGCAGTCATTCTGAAGTTAGAAAATTTGACTTTGTAATTGCAATTCATGTGTAATTAATGTACATTTATAGAATTTAATTGTTATTACCAGTAAGGAATACAAAATTCTTTAAGGTAAACACACTATTTTATTCCGGTGTATGAAGATGTAATCAAGGCGTGTGGCAAATTCTTTGCCGCACGGCGTTCGGCAAAGTGATATTTTCTGCAGTCATTTTGAAGTTAGAAAATTTGACTTTCAGCACAATCGTAGAAAAACGTATTTTCATGACTCCGCAAGTCTGAAACTCAGTGTTCTGGTCGCCTTACGGGAGCTCGACAGGGATTTTTTATGCGATTTTTCATTAAATGTAGAATTCATTATTAGTAAGTGAATAAGTGGGATTACGTCAAAGAGAAAGGCCAAATTCTTATTAGAGGGAGAAACCAAATTTCACATTGTGTAAAAGGGAGCGTCGTTAATGATCGAAGGTAGTACACTTCTGTGCAAGTCCCGTACACTTGAAAAATCAAGTCATCCAGTTTTTACTAATATTAAGTGATGTGAATCAGTCTTTTTGGAATTTAGATTTTTTATTATCATACAGGTTATAAAAAAGTGACATTGATTGTGAAATGTCATAAGTAAGGTATCTGGAAAAAATTTACGTTGAAAAATTGTGTTCCATGATACGCCACGCTATACCAGGAACATACACTCTTATCCATGCCCAAATATTAACAGAAAATCGCCCGGACCTGTTCCGCGGAGACACGTAGCGTTCGTGAAACCTGGTATTTGCAGGACGGTACACCCGAATATGTCCGTCTTTACAAGACAAAAACTGTTTCATCGGTAAACATAACATTGTTCCAAAACTCCAACGGGCAACAGACATAATTTAAACAAAACAGAATGCGGGCTTGCTTATGTTCTTCTGTTAATATGGTTTTCTTGGCACTTACACAGTCTTTTAATTACGATTTTCCTATCCTTCGGCTAGCTGTTGACCTCGATTCTGGAAAACTTGTCATGGACACAGCGTCTACTGCTGTTTGAAACGGATTTTCCCGCAAATAGCCAAGGAACGCTTCATCTTGAGCGAGATTTGAACTTCTCGGTCGGCCGGCCTGAACCGTCTTTTCTCTTTATGATACCTTCCTCCTCCCACCTTTTCTTCACACTCATAACGGCACTTTTATTTAAGTGATAATGGTTAGCAACTGCTCTGATAGACCAACCCTCTTCAATTTCAGAGAGAATTAGAATTTTTTCATATTCAGTTAATTTCGGCATTTCAAAAACATGACACTGACTCTGACAAATAAATAAAGAATGATTTAATATAGCGAAAAATAGGCGTACGGGATTTTATTGCACAGAAGTGTACAATCCTTGGCCTATTACTTGTCTATAGAGTTATATCTTATCTCGAACCCGCATGGGAGTGGAAAAAACGGGGCAGAACGCAACTGACGCCCTTAATAAATAAAATGATGTCGCATCACACAGACGCACGGTAGTGAAAGTAGAAAAATAGTAAGTAGGTATGTACGTAGTAAGTTTGTGTCTTCTCCTATGATCACGATTTTTCTCGTTTTAACAATTAGTAGGTTAGCATCTCTATTTGTATCGACGGGTAAGTCATGGGGCGATTTTGCGTTCCTTACCGAGGCGATCCAGAGTAGTCCGAGGTAATAGGGGGCGATCCGAGGTGATCCACGGGCGCTCCGAGGTAGTATACAGGCGATCTGAGGCAATCCGAAGGGCGATACTTCGTCCCGTAGTTTTCGTTTTCAATTTGTATATTTTACATCGCAACTACAAGTTCCCCAAAAAATTATCTTTCTTAGGAAGGAAATGCTTTTCTTCAGTTACATTTTCTCTTCATCTAGATCTGTTGAAGTTAATTTCGTCTATTGACAGTTGGTTATCGTATCCATCAAATTAACAGTCACATATTCAACATATGTGTCACTGATCTATCTGTATGATTTGTCAGACACCACAGGCAGGCCAACTGAAATAATGAACGAATCACAAATGTGAAGACGTTGCGAATAAGAAGAAGAAGTATTCTAAAAAAAGTTCATGAAATAATATAAAAAGTATAAAGCACTAAAAATATATAAGAAAATTCAACACATTTAAAGTTAAAAACCACTATATAGATTTTTAACACACTGTGTAGCTTGGAAATGTAAGAAATATGCCTTGTGCTTATAATATGCATATAGGCAAATACATACATGCATATATTATTAATCTATAATATTCACAACTACTATATTTTTAATCGATGAATTAAAAATAAATATTTAGTGGTTTCCAAAAAGAAAATATATGAAATAAAATTTAAATCACATTTTAATTTCCATCATGCCCTGATCCCTGTCAATGTTCAAATATACAATAATAATATATTTCTTTGTTTCAGCAACGGATGCAAGAGCAAAATAGTGAATAATAATGTCACCAGGACTAGTGGCCAATGGCCATGACCCTTCTACCAATTTTATGGTCTGCAGTTTTATTACCGACAACTCAGGGAAAGTGAAGTTTATTTGTACATTTGCAAAACATACTCGAGGAACACCCACTCAAACTATTAAGCAAATGGACTTGCTTGTTTCTGAATAGCTGGGACAAGTATGCATACTAAAAATTATATATCGGAGTAAAACACCGCAGTCATATATTACATTGGTAGCGGAAACCGATTATTGATTATTACGGTATTTATAGAAGTCAAGGTATATGGAACAGTACAAAACTCCATACATTTTGTGATATCCGTTCCATAAAGCCTTCAAAATTAAAAAATAGCAAGAGGAAAGTGCATTTTAATTGGATGTTTTAGTATCTGAATATAGTTCATAATTACATCCTAATATCCTGACTAGGGAAGACTCCCTTCAAAACGTTGGGTAGGGAGCAATGGGAAAGTATATAAATGAGGCTGTGAGACTAACAGGCAACCACGACAGGCGACGTGATGCCTTCAGACATACTATACAGCAACGGAGGCCAACTAGGATAATTTTCATCACAAAATGTCTGACAAGATGTTGTGAACAGTAAGAAGATCTTGATAAATTTACGGTAGCTTGAATTATGCCCTTTTTAAGAAAGGTGACTTGAATAGTACGAATAGCTGCCAATTTCGATTAACCTTGTGTTCGGTAAAATTATTGAAATTATTTAAAAATGTTGTTTTCCAAAATATTGCAAAAAATATTCGTTATTGCATGCTTGCAATATTGTTTTGGACATAAGTGATCCACAATAGACGCAATCTGTAGATTGTGACGGACATAGTTGAGAGCGTTGAAGAGGGTAAACATACTGCAATTACGTTGTTGACCTCAGCAAGATCTCTCATACTCTCATCGTCGAAAATCTTAATTGATATGGAGTATGGAGTATGTATACACTGTTATTTCTGACAAAGTTGTATCCGAAGAATAGGCAACAATAGGTCTGGCATGACAACATCACATTTTATTTTAGACCAGAAAAATATGGAGTGCCTCAGGGATCTGTGCTAGGACTTCTACTTTATAATTTATGTAAATGTCTTTAATGTTCATTCCATAACAGTATTGTTATGTTTGCTGATGATGCAATCTTTCTAGATAGTGCCAAGAATATCAACAGTATACAAAGCATGACAGATGAAAATCTCAGTCGAGATGAACTTTGATATAATGCTTATGCACTCAAACCAAAGAGTTACAAAACACAAACACCAAAGTTTTCCTCCACAAATGAAGCAACGAAGGGATAGATTGCTAAATTACCTGGGATAGTTCTTGAAAACACTTTAAGTTGGACCAATCATATTGAGCAACTCAGCAAAAAGCTCTCAAGCTAAATATTCCTTGTTGTTTTACTACAAGCTTTGTTCCCAGTGTACTTAATCCACTCTCAAATAAGCTTTGAAGGAGGGGGGGGGGTTATACTTTGGAGACATTTGAACAACGCTCTAAACATTTTTCGATACCAGGAAAAGTGCATGAGAATTATAATAACAGCAGGTTTAAGAGAATACTATCAACCATTATTTATTAAATATGATATATTACCCATTGCATGTCTATTACTCTCTCATAAAAACAAAACCATAATTGAAAACCGAGTCAAAAACCATATTCTGAAGTTTGTTTTTGTACAGTTAATAAGTGTATAAATACCCCATAACAATTAATATATGAATGTTTTAAGACAGCTTTGTTAATTATTGCATTATCTCCATTTTCTCATTTTATGCTTGTTTTAGTAATTTTTATCATAGTTTACACTTTATTTTAAATTACACATATGTTATCCTTAGATAATAACTAACTTATGTATTTATATATGTAAAGGAACTAAATAAAGATCTATCTACCTATCTGTCTATCTTGTATAACAAAAACCAGTTCTGTATAGGAAGACACGTAGTTGCCATTTTGTTTTTGGTAGGTATTATTCAGTTTTGCTGTTATTCAAAAAATATTTATTCACAAAATTCGTTAAGAGAATTAGTTATACGCCCAAATTTTACTGCTTGTATTTTTAAAATATTTTAGCAGTGTGCATTTCACAGGTGTCCGATTGCTCTGCTCCAATAGGGAAGACTGTGGGGCTACTAGAGATTCACAAAGCCAAGTATCTTGATATTTTTATAAACTTCATTGATAACCAAATTTTCAAAAAATCATTATTGGACTTGATTGTTCTATTTCCGTCATGTCTTGACTTGATATCAAGCAATTTCAAGCTGGTTGATATTATTTGATCACAGATGGATTATGTATGAAAAGACACAATAATTTCTCCTTTATCATTGCTTGCAAACTCTTGCACGCATTAGATATAATAATCAGTAATATTAACGAAAATGGGTCTTTCACTTCACCTGTTATGGTTGACAAAGGTATCTAGTAATTCTTCGAAAAAATGAACATTTATGTTGAAATTTTACATTTGAATAACTCTTGTATTGTATTGATCATACCAGTACTGCCCTCCTTAGTAAAAGTGTCATATCTGACATTTAAAGATAATCAAGCTAGAACTAAAATTGTAAATGTACTATTATGTGCACTTAGGACAAACAAAATAGTACCTAAAAACCTCTTCTTATCAGACAATTTAATTTAAAAAATGTGTAGAACATAAAAGACAGAAAGTGTGAAGGTCTAAAAGTTTCATTTTTTGTAGATAGGACACTCTTACTTTAGGACGGTAGAGTACCAGGCTTCTACTACGATAATTCACTTTAAACTTTATAATCCACTGCAGTTCTTCAATATTAACCAGCCTTATGATTCAAGAGCAACAAATCTCTTGTGAACGTGACACCTAAAATTTCCATCTAATATTATCTAGTATTTGAAGCATTCATTTGTTAAACCATATTTAGAATTTATTCAGATTCTTGTGACACATTGAAATTATCTTTGCTTTCATCCTATGCTGCCATATGTTAGTGTATTCATAAGTTTCCAAAATTTTCTACATTTAAACAATTTAAAACAGACTTAAAAATATAATTTGTCCACCACATTCAAAAATTATTTTAATCAAGGTTAACTTTAGTATTCTTCATATAATACCTGGAGAATATTCAAGTTTGTACCAATTTTACTGACCTATATGTATCCTTTATTTGTAATCTCTGTTGTTACTCATGTATGAACAATTATTTACCATACACAATACAAATTGTATTAAAATTCATATATGAAGAAAGGAAATTAACTTGAACATGCCTAAAATAAACTGAAAAGAAATTACAAAAGAAGTATAGTATAAATGGAATAAATCCATAAATGTTTCTTTGTTCCTATTTGTATTATCGTGTCAGCTCTATTCCAGTAACTGTTGTATAGTTTAAGTTTTAGCACTATGTTTTGTTTGATAATATCTTTAGAGTAACATTTTACTAAAGCTTTTTATTAAACAAAAAAAATGATCATGTATTACAGAATTCGAAACTGTACTTGGGTGAAAAACAATGCTTCTAAATTTATTTCCTCAGTTTACATGGTACGTTACTTTTATTTTCCAAATAAATATGATCCTAACCGATCTTTACGTTCAAAAATAGATTAACGCCCCATAACAAGTTGATGAAATAGGATATATGTAACATAATGTCCCTAGTATTTCAGCTACCTAACACTTTTTGACCCAGAAGGGGCTGGAATCTACGATGTTACGCTGGCTTTGAAATAGTTTCCACAAACATCAATACACTTTAATACTACACTGGAACACAATCACTCGGTGTTCTTTCCGCCAACCGTGTTGGCATCATCCGGATATTTTTATTGTTAGATGTTTATACCCCCAGAGACATCTGTGAAGATTTCCTTTAAGTCCCAATTATAGGGCAACAGAAAGCTAAGCTGGTTTGGTTAGTTTGGTAGTCGGCCCAGAGATGGCGCGTGGTGTCAGAGTTTGGAAATAGTAAAGAGCCTACTAGAAACATCTAGAAACTGATGACATCATGACAAACTATTCTAGATCCCCAACTTTGGGTATATAAAGGTATGGAGCAGCAGAGTTTACAGTTTTAGTTCTAATAGCAAATTCAGTAAGATTAAAAAGAAGTAACCAAAATGATCAAGTGACTAAAATAGTGAATTATAGTACTTAGAGGTATATTAGTAAAGTAATCAATTGTTGTAATTGTAGTAATTAGTATTATTATTAGCAAGTTAATAAATTAGTTTTTGGTGTTACAATTTACGAACTCACGATACAGGGTGTTTACAAAAGGAGTGTAAACACGCAACAATATCATTTCCAGGAAACTACTTCAGATACAACACTTCTTGATTTATTCGACAACTTTCACTCATTTTTTGTTTTCCTGAAAGTGACATTAACTATTGTTTCCAATGAAAGACTGTATTTTTTGACATACTTTCATAGTAAGCTAGTAAAACTGATTCCTGTTATGATCATAAAACCTTTCTGGGCACTTCAGAAACTCCAAAGCCCTTTGAATTCATTTGGAATTGGCCAAAAATCTGTCACTTAGCAGATAAAAATTGGCGATCGTTTTGAAACAAACATAAATAAAAACTGTAGATTTTAAGTTAATAAAACCATTGGAAAAACTAATCTGTCAAGATCAGAGCACGACGCGCGACGTGAAACTGGCGGTTTAAGATTTTTGAAACTCAGAAAGTTCCAAGAGGTCAGGAGGTACTCGTAAAAAACTGATACTCGTATAAAACTGTTCAGAGTGATATGCAAGGTTACTATACTAAGTTTGAAATTTAATTTTTGTTTGCTACCAAAATATTAAATGAAAAATGGTAGGATATCTATAGTAATTTTCATAGCCCCGTTTCTCTTAATCCTTACTAATTGAATTTCATTTCTGGTTTTAAAATTTAAGTATCACGAAGTTATCAACATTACTTTGAAAATTAGCAATAAGATTAGTTCATATAACAAAGAAACTAATTTTCTGCTATAATGTTAGTATGTACTTGCATTTACTATTATGTTATAAATCAAATGATACAGTATTTGAAATAATTTTTTGTTGCTAATAATTTCAATAATATACATATTTGTTATGTATGAATTGAGTACAGAGTGGACCAAATTAGATGGAATTTGAAGATTTCTCTAAAACTATGGCAGACAGACAAAAACCAATATACGTATACTGAGCTCGATTTTCGAGAAACAAACAATCTCGATCGTCTATCTTTTTCGACTACCGACATAAAGAGTGTTTTTGGAAAATTGGCATTTTTGGATGACTTCTATATCTCAATTAAAAGTGGTTAATTTTCGAAAAATTTAATATATTTCTGAGGAGCCCATGGAAAACTATTAACAAAACACTTCTTATAATAAAAAATAATTTTGACAAAAATACGAGCAAAAATAGGAAAAAAAATTTTTTTTTTCAAAAACGCTCTGTAGCTCGGTAGTCGAAAAAGATAGACGATCGTAGTGTGTGCCATTGTTTGTTTCTCGAAAATCGAGTTCAGGATACCTATATAGGTTTTTGTCTCTCTACCATAGTTTTAGAGAAAACCCTAAATCCCATCTAATTTGATCCAGAATTTTGTACAGGACTATCAGCTGAAATATATAATAATAAACATTATTAGAATCATTTTATATGCTTCTCTGAAACAAGATGGTTTCTTAAATTTTTCCTAACCAAATATTGCTGTATATCTTCTTATAATAATAATTCTGTAAAAGTAACCTCTTCCTTTCACACTGTTACTGAACTTAATGAACTACTTACAGAACCTTCGGCAATACATACGTAGAAAAAGTTCCTATTATCCACAGAAAATTTAAATATACTGGAATTTAAAGAAAATTTTTGCTGATCACATGGTATAAAGAAGCTAAATTCAACAATAAAATTAATTTTTCTCATAGAACAGTGAAATATTATAGAACAAAATATAATATAATGCAATATTTATTTACCTTCTTTAACACATATATTATACACATTTGGCACGTATAAATAACAGTAAGTAATATTTATTTTATTAATTCATATAATTAAAATTATACATAGTAATTTATGTCTTGTCATATTATTAAGTTATTATAATTAAAAGCATAACAATGGTTATATACTGAATGAATAAAAAAACTTATATATACGCATAAGAACAACAAACCTCATATAATAACTGTAAAAACATATTGTATATAAAGTATGTGAAAGCACACTTGGCCATCAAAACAACTATTTCTATATAAGTATTAGATAATTGACGAAATTTTTTTTATCTACTTAGAAATTTATCAATTGGATAATTGCATGATAAAACAATTGTTTTATTTATAAAATTATCTTCGTTTAACCCATTCTATATCAAAAATGAGCAATGGATGTTTACGGTATTATCATCACATATTGGGTAACAAAATTTTAATAAGTATAGAAAATCCGAATATTTGTCTAAGACTATGTTGATAAAATGAGAGAATTTGCAAGAGAAAGTACAGTAGACGGGCCACTTTTATTTTTCGAAATAGATACCAAGTATATTAAGAAGGAATAGAGATATTTTTTTTTCTATATCTAACAGTTTTCGAGAAACCCGCACGTGAGTTCATTACTTTCTCTGTGGTACTTCAATTACTTGCTACTAGATTTCCAAGTTTTTCGTCCTTAAAAACAAGTTATGCATATATTCCCTACACCGTTTTACATAGTCGTCAAAATCCAAGGTGCCACTTATTCATTGTTGGTGAGTAGTTATAACGTGGTTATTTTCTTAAAAGATAATTTCTTGATAAAATTTCTCC
Source organism: Rutpela maculata (assembly GCA_936432065.2). Classification (NCBI taxonomy): domain Eukaryota; kingdom Metazoa; phylum Arthropoda; class Insecta; order Coleoptera; family Cerambycidae; genus Rutpela; species Rutpela maculata. Next base: position 42,349,928 of record OW386285.2, read on the forward strand.
AAAAGAGAGAAATAGCATTGCCCGGCTATTTTATAAAAAACTGTATTTAAAGGTAAAAATGAGCAAAAGAGAATCTTTTAATTTAAATAAGAAACCTAGCTTATTACTTCCAAGAAAGAGAATAAATCCCAGTACGGGATATAATAAGGTAAAATTCGTAAATAAACTAAGGGGCTTTTGAAATAAAAAATAACTGATTAACAATAACAAAATTTATTGTAAAGATAAAATGTATGGTAGAGCAATTGACAAATCAAGGTTGTGGACAAATAAAACTGTGCTTGGATTACGTTTATACGAATCAAACAGAATGAAACGTATACGGAGAAACAGACAGATTTATAATATACAGAAAAGGTAAATAGATAGGTAACGTACAAAGATAAAACCATAATTATTGGCAGAAAGCCACAGTACACAAAAACTACTTCAAAAAGATAGATAACTAAATCAGGTATTAGTTGTTTAGTTGGCCAACTCAGTTATTACTAAATGAAAAGATTAAGTGACATTATACTAATAAACAAATTTTGATATTTTATATCATAAATAAATCTCTAAACATAAATAAAGGTAATAACATAATAAATGAGGTACATAATAGCATTTTAGGCTATCAGGTACATACAAAAATGGAAGGTACTATGCACAAAAAATGATTTACAGGTATTAAATAAGAGATCTTATTAACAGTCTTTAAAAGACGGGACTAGCACTCGCGATAACAACGAAATGCCGCACAAAGCCCTGAAGGTTGCACCAAATTGGTGTCTTTGGTCACAATGTAAAGGTATTTACATGACATCTAAAAAAGGCAATGATAGAAGTTACAAGCTCAAATTATAAGCTGGTACCAGCTATAGACTCTAAAACTGTATTCTTATACCAACATGGGTATATTGAACACTAACTTTAAACGTAATTTTTTATTTCTGCACTTAAAATAGCTGACATCACTTATTAAATGCTGCTTTAATTCAGAACATTTATACTAAACAAATTTTAATGTTAACTTCTCAACAATACGGTACAATTCACCGAAGAAGTTAAATCTCAAAACTAACTAACACTAAAATGGTGCAAATTCCAGTCATAATATACTTGGCCAGCCGATGTTGATGTCCCTTACGACATTAGTTTGCGGATTTTATACACACGCCTAAAGCCTTATTTTCCGGGTGTCGGTATGTCATATTTGCACTTGCTGATTGGCGGAACCGTTTTTCTGCTACTGTTTTAACTGCGTATTTTTTATAGAGATTCTAGAAGGCCAACTCATTATTTACCGCGCGAATCTAGAATGTTTAGATTGCTGCATTGTAAACGAAAAAGAGTTAAGACAGTATCGGAGTTGACTCTTTTCGTTAAAACCAATAAAATAGGCAATTTTGGTAATAAAGATATAAAATAATGTGATTTAAAGGATTTGGTTGGAAATTTACGAATACTTAAAAAGTTGACCGTTACATAGTTTATAACAAGAAAATTTATACACATTTACAATAATAATAATCTTACCGATTAACTAATGTTATACGCATAACACTTATTGGATAAAACAAAAGACTGGGTGTTTTACAAAAATTTTTTATTTTTCGTAGAATGCACCTTGTCAATGTTAATTTAGAATGATATATACAGAAGCGTGGGAAGAGCACAATTTTTGTTAAATATTATAAGCCATAAAATACAAATAATCTTAATATTTTCTTTCATTCATTAAAAATCCAATGCAGGATTGCGAGTCCAAAGCATTTTTATTGACACGCTGAATCCATCTTCCAATGATGTCAACTTAGTTGGCGAGATGTGCAATAGCAAAACATTCAACGTTCTTGAATATTTCTACAATATCACTTAGACCCGAGATGCCCGCATTCAGGAATAACAAAAATCTTTCACACACAAAAACTATCGGTTTGTAAAATTGAGGTAAGCAATAAAACTTAAAATTACCATAGTGAAATGTAATATATTGTGGTCGAAAAAATGTTTTGAAGAAGTTCGCCTTTTCAATCTAGAACACCTGTTGTTTTAGACATGAACGTATAGAATAATTATTGGAACATTGACTTTGACCTTTCTGGATAAAACTTCTTTATATTTTGTAAACGCATATATTTTTTATAGGTTATTGTCAGTCTGGCAATTGATGGCGAACCAGCTGTCTCCATTTTAATGACTAAGACTTACCCAAAACACTTGTCAGAAGTGGCAGATGTAGACTACGCTTGTATTAAGGCAAAGAGAACACGAATAACAATTTATTTATGTATAATATATGAATTATACCTATTATACAGGGTGAACTATTAATAATAGGCCAAAGTTCAAGCGTAGATTCTTTGGACCAAAATATGAGGATATAACCAAACATGCTTTAGTGAATTGTTGCTGTGTCAAAATTGTAATTTTTTTTCTTTTCTTTTGCAATATCTCAACTACCTCTTGGCCGATCTTCTCCCAATTTGGTAAGGAAACATTTTTAAGCTAAGAAACAATAATTTATGTATTGCATCACGCTAGCCCAAGGAGCTATACCTGATGTTGAATATTTTTTTTTACGAAACGTAGTGGCACTATTGACTAGAAAATCTCATGCAGGAGTAACTTCTATGTAAAAAATTTACACTTGATAGAACATGATAATTCCAACCGTTTTTGAGAAATCTGCCGCGAAGGATTTCAAGACTTCTTTGAAAACAAATTCAATTTAAAAAGGACAAATTGTAGTTATTGAAAAAATACACAACATAAGTAAAAACTAAAGAGTGACAACGACGCAAACTCACTGACTTTCTTATTTGCAGCAACTTAGAGTAAATTTTTATTGCAAAAAAAAAGAAAAAAGTACAATTTTGACACACTGTATCTTTTTCCACATCAACAATTTACTAAAGCATATTTGGTTATATTCTCATATTTTGGTTAAAAGAATCTATCCTTCAACTATGGCCTATTATTAATAGTCCACCCTGTATATTATGCATTTTTCGAAAATTGGTTTTATAAGAATTTAGAAGCAAAAAATTATCTTAATTACATATTCTAGACAAGACCACAAGACTAAATGTACTGAAACTGTTTCGTTGTACATACGAAATTAATTGGTCAATATTTCGTTGACGAGCTCAGTCCGAGTTATTATTTAGTTAGTAGTACTGGGCAAATAGAAGAGGCCAGTTTATTGTCGAATCTGTGCCATTTCTTCTAGAAATATATTTATCTTGATAGATAAATATTATTACTATTATCATAGATTGTAACGGTTCACTTCTTAGCTACTGTTTTCAATGCACTTTTAGACAATCTAAAATATTACGCGAGAATAAGTGCTTCGAAGGTCTCAAGGCTAGACATATTTCTCCAAGAGTAGATCACAAATGTAAATAATGAATTGTGATTGGTTTGTAATCCTACTCTCAACTTCTGTACATACCCATGATGCAGTGCGAGAAATGGGGTATATAAAATGGCAACTCAACGTTTTTGGGACACTTTTCGTCGGGCCTTTACCTGTGTGTTATCTAATTAACTATTATGGTGAAGTTTGGCATAAGCATTTGTCTAGTAAAGACGTGAAGAATTACACGTAGAATTTGAGTGCAGTTATAGCTGCTTCAAGTGCATTTGAGCAATAAAGTACATCATGGTAACAGTGTTTAGTATGCCTAAAATGGTATAGTTTTGCATATTGGCATGGATACAACTGATACCAAGCTATGAATTTATCTCTAATATAGTAATCCGTCAGTTCCCAGCAGTTACTGTAGGTACAAAAGCATTTATATTTCTCCGTTGTATCTACTAGTGACTTGCAGTACCTAAGGGTTAAATTCTTTTCCTTTCCTTCGTATATTGTAGCTATGGGCGCTACACTGTGCGACATTCAACATAAGTGTTGTACGTTTTCGTTTAACTTCACTATGTTGTGGAATTAATGTAACTTTCATGCCCACCCGTTGTTTGAACAGATAAACAAAATTGTCTTCGCAAGGGCGTCGTATCTCTCCTAAAAAACTTATGTAGATATTTCTTGCTTAGTACTTGTACAGTAATATTGTGCACGAGCACAATATAATTATGTATGTAAATTTTAGTTGAACATGCTACTATACATTTCATTTCATTTGTTAATACCTTTACTTACGTATAAAAATTTGTTTGTTGATTTAAAGTATCACAATATGTTGTTTATTTGTAAACTTTTGTTAATGTTCTCTTCAACTAATATGCTACTATGCATTTCATTTTATTTCCTTTGTAATTACCTTTGCGTACGTTTACAGATTTCTTTACTGATTTAAAGAACCAAAACATGTCGTTTATTATTAATGTTTTAGTTAATATTACGTTGGCAAACTAATTATCTATTTTACTTCCACATCCAGTGAAAGTATAGTAATGACAAAAAATTTTTTTAAAATTTTTATTGTTCAAATGGGCTTAGAATGTCATGAAACGTCGAAATTTTAAGTTTGAGCGAAAAAAAAATTCTGTATGTCTGTCGGTATGTCTGTCTGTCGGTCTGTAACTTTTTCTTGTGCGCACGTTTACTTTGGAACTGTTTGAGATATTGACTTGAAATTTGGTACACATATGTACTTTAACGAGATCTAGAACTAGATTATATTTTCATCTTGTTCCGTGGGAGGGTGGGGGGTAAATTTGGGGTAAATAGGTAAATCAAGCAGGTAAGAGTTCATAAAATTGTTATTCAGTATATACAAGAGAAGCTAAGGTCTAAAAAAAACTTTGGCATTAGCCACCCTCATTACCACCCCCACCTCATTATTAAAGGGGATGAAAAAAAATTGTGATTTATCCACCCCCCACTACTACCCTCTATCACCCCCCCACCCCACTACCGATGTGGGGTATTGTTTTATGGGTTTTTGGGGTAGAGGATTTCAAATATTATATTATTAAAGTTCCATAAACAATTATTTCCACATACAAAATGTTTTCGTTGTGAGTGACCTGGATAGAAAATCTGGATGTGGAAGTAGTGATTCCTTGGGCAGCGGTTTTTTCATTAGTGTTGTAGTTGTAGTTTTTATGTATTATAGCCTATTGCCAAGCATTACTGCCTTATATTTTTAGATTTCCGTGTATCATTACTTATTATGTGTGTCTGTCTCTCCGTGTACTATTCATTTTGTATAAATTGTTATGTAGAACTTTCATTTCATAAGCACAATTTATTTGTCCGCGACCTGATTTGTCTCATTGCTCTGCCGATACCTTTATCTTTACAATAAATAATGTTGTCATTATTAAATAGTTATTTTTTATGTCAAAAGTCCCATGGTTTATTTACGAATTTTACCTTTTGATATCCCGAACAGGGATTTATTCTTTCTTTTAAATAAATAGCTGAGCAATACTTTTTCGTTCTTTTTTTGAGCCTTTATTAATTTATTTACCTTTAAGAAAATAGTGACGCAATAAGACTTAGCAGCGATACACTTTCACAAGCGTAGCTGGAAACTATGCACCGATCTCTCGCGCCTTTGATACTCGACTCTATTGGAGCCCGTTCCAGGTTTTTGGGCCCTCCAGGCGATGTTGGTGATGTCCGATCCAACAATTTAGAGTTCAGAACCCAACAAGGGATCACAGGGGCTCCTACTCCAATTCCCTTAAAACATGCGCTGTTCCCAATAGTGCGATCTTCTGCACTTTGTGTACGCTCTCTTGACTAGGTAGTTGTTTGGATTCCGGTCATGGTTCTTCTTGGCAGTTCCAAGGGCTCCTACAATTTTTGCCTCACCGGTATATCGATGTGCTTGCACATGATCCAATCCGGCCACTTGTGTCAGTAAGTGTACTCCAATGGTGCCAACGTAGTACATTCCATCACCACGTGATCGACATATTCTTCTGTTAGTTCACACATTCTACACCTATTGTCAACAGCCTGCTTCAAAATCTTTCTCTGGTGAGATCTAGTGTTGCGTTCCACTTAGATTTTTATGCAATGTTAATTAAAATCTAATAACACACACTTTATTTTGATACACACTGTACATTATATTTACTATATTTAAATTAAAAATGCCCAGATGTGTAATTATTTGATAATAGCTATTGTGTTTAGATGTAAGATGCAACCTTTTTGCGTATTTATATTTAAACCGTCTATTAATCTTTTTGTTACAGCTCTTATCAATATTGTTTTTCATATAACACAAGGAACATCGCCTTACGTGAAGTCGTATTAATAAATCGACTTGGCACAACTTGTACGTAAAGGATTATAGGACATATTTTACACATAATAGTATGTGGGTTGCCTATACCGTATATGCTGTTTCTTTTCGGTTTTAATTAAAATGTGATAGTTTGCGTAGAAATTAGAGTAGGGTTTAGAGCTTACTTCTTGTCAGCTGTGTACAGCTGGAAATCATTTCCATGTCTGCAACAGCATAATAAAGTCAAACTCAAATTTAAGATAATAGATACGTACCGTGTCACTTTTATTGCTATCTGAATTTACGTAGTGCAACGTACAAGAAAAAGGTAATTAAATTTATTTAATTCATTCCTCTCCTCGATATTTACCGACGTTAAGTCATATTTTTCAAATATGTAAACTAATTTAATTTATTTGATATGATAACCTTTATCATACAAACATGTGCTAGCCACACTTTCCTATACGACAACTTCTTATTTCCCCACTTTTAACCTTTACTAAAAACTATAATCAACTTTCTCCATTCCCTTTATATGTTCTATTTGTTTTTATCCTTTTTGTTATTTTGTCCTTTTTGTTTCTAAATTCTATCTTGACCAATAAATTTTCAAAACCAAAATATTTCTTACCACATCTTTTAAATTTCCACGACATTTTCCTGGCGGTAGGAAGACCACCAGGGTGGAATTGCTTCGAACGGGTTTTTTCGCTGTGTTCTGTTTTCCCGTGCCAGCAACCAAAATTAAATAAGTGCTTCGTCTAGTAAGTGATAGTTTTATAGTGTTTTTCTTTTAATTAGTTTTAGGTCCTTGTGGACACATTTTTAATGTCTAATTTAGTTTTTAAGTCTGCCTGCGGCAGACAGGAGCACTAACCTACATATCATCTGTCGTTAAGCCAAACCGGACCGGCTCCGCCCAGCCCTACAATCACCACGACGCTGTGCGACGTAGTTGTCTGGCTGGCTCCGGACCAAGTTCCGGCGAGGCACATACATGTATAAAAATTATTAATAAATTGTTATTCATTCATTCATTCGATATTTACCGACGTTAAGTCATATTTTTCAAATATGTAAACTAATTTAATTTATTTGATATGATAACCTTTATCATACAAACATGTGCTAATGAATATTTTTTCTTTCTTTCCTAACGCAGAGTTTTGCTGTCTAAATCTTTTTGTATCGAATTAAGTTGTTATTTAATTCATTTACGGGAAATCCATTCGTACTTAGAAAATTAGAATTCAATCCAATAACACTTATTTTGGAGACAAGTATTTATCGGGTACCAATGTATTTATTGTTACAAGATGGATCCAAATAAATTACAGTATTCAGGAGTTCAACTCGCGCTTAGCAAAACTGTTAGCGTTACCCAGGTGTTCCAGATAGCAGATATGTGCCATGTCGCCATCTTATGCAGTTTCCTGCGTTATGAGACAATTTGGTAGGAGCTGAGAAGCCTCACCAGGATTCATCCTCAGTACATCCATCATGAGGTGGTGGGAAAAGTGCAATTTTTTTTGTATTTATTTTGTTTAAATTTGTGATTACAAAATATTAGTGAATTTATTATTTTCATCAACTATTCAAGTACTGCAACATATATATTTTTACATTTTGTAATAAACTTTGATCTTGAATATTTATTGCTTTATTCTCAAATTGTTATAAGATATTCACGGTATATTTACCAATAATATCTTTAATAATCTCATTCACTTAAAAAATGTTATTAACCGTGGTCATTTGGACCATATGGTCATATTCTTATATATTTTGCTATTTTGAATTAGTTAATATTTTCTTGTAATTTATTGAATTTCACAATATTAAAGGATGTTTAATGAAAGATACATTTTATCTTAAACTTAGGTACATCTTTTTAATTTATTTGTTTGCGTCTGTCTTATTATCAGGCTTTTCCACAACAGTCGATTTTGTGATTAAGGAGGATAGTTTATTATCAGTTTTACTGTGGATGGCGCCCTTTCTATTAAGATCTATATTTTTACTCCATTTTTAATCACAAAACAAACTAGTTGGGAAATTACCTGTGAAACTATTGATTCCCTCTCTATCTTGTATAAAAACTGGATCTACGAACCCAGCCTTGCATAAAAATCAGCTAGTCGTTTGCCGTCGTGCTTGTGATTTGGTTGAAATATTTTTATTTATTGCCAAAACCAGGCATAAATAATTGTAATTTTTCCAAAACCAACCACGAGTGTAACGCAAGTACTTAGCACTTGATCCTGCACTGCTATTAAGCTTTACGTTCCTCCTTTCAGGCCAGTGCCGCTCAGTCACTTTGTAGATGTCCTTTTGTCTACTGCCAGTCGATCGAGGTCGGGGAAGAATCGTCCATACATTGGCCTTACGCAGAATACTTCTAGTTTCCGCTTTTCATGCTGGTTTTAATTTTTTTCTTAGCGTCCTTGTCAGTGGCTTCGATTCCCAGGTAATTTTCATGGATTTTACGTGCTTCCTTCTCGACGAAATAAAGCTTCTTATCCTTATCGTGCCTTTTAACTAGTGAATTTATCCTTACCTTTCGGATATATGCACTCAATCTCACGATAGAGGAGTCATTCTAGGCTCTATTAATCCACGACCGCCGCACAGTGGGGGATTTTGCTATATTCTTTTTCAAAATTCTGTAAGTCACTCAATTTTGAACGGATTTTAATGCGGTTGGGCTTAAAGTGCTTGAAAAGTTTCACTCTTTGATGTGCAAGTGCCATTTTCTCATAAACTATCACGTACAACTCCTAGAAAATGTAATATCAAACCCTAAAATAGGGAAAATTAAAAAAAAATCAAAATCATTTTAATAGTTAATGCATTTTAAGCCCCCAATATTCATTTTTCCCATTACATCAAAATTCACCCCCTAAATACACCCCCCCAAAAAGGATGTGTATAATTAACTTGCATATATATGATTATTTTACTTCCAGAAAATGCCCAGTGAGCTTTTTCTTAAATGCATTAACTTTTAGAATGATTTTGAATTTTTTAATAATTTTCCCTATTTTAGGGAACATTTACATTATCTAGGGGTTGTACGTGATAGTTTATGAGAAAGTGGCACTTGCACGTCAAAGTGTGAAAGTTTTCAAGTATTTTAAGACCAATCACATCAAAATCTGTTCAGAATTGAGCGACTCGCAGAATTTTGAAAAAAAGTATAGCAAAATCCCCCACTGTGCGCCGCCCTTGCTCTTAACGTACAACCTGTGCACGTCTGCTTTCGGATCACTATTATTATTATTATTATTATTATCATTAATTTTGTACAATTAATTTTACTAATTAACTTATATTATCGGCATTACACATTTGCTGTATATAAAACATAACCCATAACGTAATAGACATAAAATGATTCCGTATACCATAAATATACGCCTCGATATACGCTAAAAGTAAGTCACTGTAATTAAAACAATAATTGGAGTCGTTTTCAATAATTGCCTTATAATTTCTAGGACATATAATTTCATGCCCCGCGTTGCATCCTTATGGATTTTCTAGTGCTGTTTTAACAGTTTTATTTTGAAATGAAAATATAAATAATAAATTAAATCTGCACCAGAATTTGCACCTTGGCACAAATTTCGACATGCACCCTATAGCAGTAACTTTAAATTACGATGATTTGTGTTGAAATTGTCAATCATTTTCAACGTAAAAGGATAGATAAATAGATGATTAAAATAATTATTTAATTCACTCATAATAAAAAATATTACTTTGTGAATATAATTCTTGCTTATTACCGTTTCTGAATTAAATAAGGTCGACATTATTACTGAAACAATTTGTATCAGGGTAGGGCCCCATTAAAATAAATGTAATTAAAATCGGAAAAATTACTATTCCTACTAGAATTCGTATTTCTATTGGAAATCATTGAATTTTAGTCATAAATGTGACTAGGACAAAATCATTAATTCAATTGATTTGAAAATTACGAAGTGAATATTCTTTAAAAATAAATGTACAGACCCTGTTTGAAAGGAAGGGACAATAAAACGACAATTTAAGTCAATTTTCTAGAAATACTTTCACGTAAAGTATGTCCCTATCTCATCTTAAGAAGAGGGAATTGGGGTACTTGAAGTTCTCAAACTATTTTGAAAAAATCGAAGTGGCGGCTCCAATATGACTGATGGACATTTTTTCAAAAGCAAGGGTATTAAACGGGCAAAAAAACTATGACGTATTAACGAAAAACATGCCGTTTTTTGTTTTGGAAAAAAAATTAATTACTGGTTACTGGACAGTTCTAATAACAAAATAGCAACATTTTGTTAAAAATAATGTGAAAACGCGCATTATTTCGGGCATAACTATTTTACTTCCACATCCAGTGGAAGTATAGTAACGACAAAAATTTTTTAAAAAACTTGTATTGTTCAAATAGGCTTAGAATGCCATGAAACGTCGAGATTTTAAGTTTGAGCGAAAAAAAAATTTCTGTCTGTCTGTCTGTCGGTCTGTCTGTCTGTCGGTCTGTAACTTTTTTTTTTTGTGCGCACGTTTACTCTGGAACCGTTTGAGATATTGACTTGAAATTTGGTACACATATGTACGAGATCTAGAACTAGATTATATTTTCATCTTGTTCCGTCGAAGGGTTGGGGGTAAATTGGGGTAAATTTGGGGTAAATAGGTAGATCGAGCAGGTAAGAGTCCATAAAATTGGTATTTAGTATATACAAGAGAAGCTAAGGTCTCAAAAAAAATATTGGCATTAGCCACCTCCATTACCACTCCCACCCCATTATTAAAGGGGATGAAAAAAGTGATTTAGTGTGTGTACAAGAACCAGACACCTCAAAATATTCTTTTACTTCATCCACCCCCACTACCACCCCCACTACCACCCCCATCACCACCCCCACCCCACTACCGATGTGGGGTATCGTTTTATGGGTTTTTGGGGTAGAGGATTTCAAATATTATATTATTAAATTTCCATAAACAATTATTTCCACATACGAAATTTTTTCGTTGTGAGTGACTTGGATAGAAAATCTGGATATGGAACTAGTGATTCCTTGGGCAGCGGTTTTTTATGATCATTTTGAAATTTGATTAATTATCTTTAATTCTATCCCTAGATTTTTTTTATGGAGATGTTATAATTTGTAAAATATTCAACATTTAAGATAAATACTTCATCCTATAAATGTTGGGATACAATCTCTAAACTTAAATGTCTCCGAAATTATTAATTTTATTTACTTAAATATATGAAAAAAAAAAATTGACAATAAATGAAAATATATTGTTTTAATTACGTCCTACTTACATTAACAAAATAACCATGTTTCTATTTAAAAAATGTGAAAAAGCACATTGTTTCTAATATAATTTCTTTGTTTCTTATGCTATAGAAATAGTAAAAAATCATTTGAAAGTCTAATTATTAGCAGTCTTTTATTTTGGCCGTTAGCTGAGATATTTAACATTTAATCTAAATACTTCCGTCTTACAAACGTTCGGACGCCATCTTTATACTTCCAGATCTCCGAAATTGAGTATATTTTTTATCTGTCTTTAGCATGTTTTCGCTCAATATTTTACTTTTCGAGTTATATGAAGAAAATCGTATTGCAATGCTTTGCAATACTTATTCAAAATAAAATCCTTATTTTCAAGTCGTTATACACTTAAAATTTCTCTTGAAATTTCTTGATTTCTCCATGACTTCTATGATTGATAAACTTCAGTTTTCCCTGACTAATTTTTATAACCCAAAAGTCAATTTCAGCTGCTTTTTACATTTTACAAAAAAAAATTAACATAGTAAGTTAAATTACTTACATAACAATAATAAAATATAATAAGTAGGTATTTTCATAATAAATAAAAAACCGTGTAAGTTGTGATTTGCATAATACCTAAATAATATTCTATAATAAAAATGCTTAACAAACATAAACTTTGGAGTAAAAATTTATTAGAGAAAATAAGCCAATGTTACCTAGTTGTGCAATTTTTCGCAGAAAATAACTTCAATTAACTCGTGCAAAATTCGCAATGAAAAAAAATTATTGGCTGCAAGCAAGAATAAAAATATACTAATATAAATGCGTTTAACAAAATTTTCCCTGACCATTTCTCAAAATTTCCTGATTTTACATTCAAATTAGTACAAATTTCCTGATTTCCCTGACTGAAGTAAAATTCTCTGACTTTCCCCGGTTTTCCAGAAAAGTAGCCACCCTGCTATAACTTAAAGACTATCAATTTATATGAAACGTTGCAGATAGTCTTTTCTTCCCAAATTATTTCAGCGGTAATATTTTTGTTTTTATGCCACCTCTGAAAAGGTTGATGCATTTACTATTAAGTTGCCAAATATGAATGAAATCCAATTTTCCGAAGTTAAAGCTCTAGTAGTTACTGTACTATAAAAAAGCGATGAATTTTTGTAACAATTAATTTTCATCGAAATAAAATTGTTATTGTCCTAAGTACAACATTAGTACACGCAATTGTTTTATAAATATATCCTTGACCTTAGGCACTCCTGCAAAGCCCGAGTGCATAAATATTTCCGTTTACACCGGAAACGGTTGACACAAGATTCAATTGTAGTCCGTTCAGCTTATCAGATTCATAATAATAAAACTAGGTATTATTAAGTCCTTATATAAATTGTTTTATGGGAGCATATATTTATTCGTATAAAAGATATCGTCCACTTATGCATCTCGACATAAGTGTGCATGTGCACTAAGTCGTATAGCACCCCCTTTTACCTTCCTGAGACGATTACGAGGCTAGGAGATTAACTTTATATGTTCGATTAAATTCTCAATTAAATTAATGTAATGCTGTAACTGGTTACTGGAAACGTAAATTTGAAACTAAACGCATAGATATAAAATTATTTGCCCTGCTGCATTTGTTATCCTCTGAAATTTTATTATATCGTACAATAAAAAACTTATTTTGAATAATATCTGAGAAAGTAAGTGCTGCACTTCTATTTTATGATTGTTAAGATTGAAATTAATTTTTATATCTTAATGTGAAAATTCGATAGCGTAACTTTTTGTTTTTGCTCCTAGCAAAAAGGACAGTAGAAGTTAATAGAGACCACAAAATACTGTATAGGAAACTGGAAATATAAAAAGACAATAGACGTAAAGAAAATAACGGTGCATAACGGTGTATACCTGGAGTACTATTACAGCACGAAGAGGTTCAGAAAATAGATAAAGAACTGACAGGAAAAGAAATTGACCGAACTTTAATGAGTTCAAAAGCAATGACGTTAAAAACGATTAAATCACCTATGAGCTCAACAAGAAAGGACGACAAAAATTACAAAGATGAACAGGTAAAAAAGACGAAGGCCACTGGCAATCAATACCTGGCGTAAACAACAAAAAACTAAAATATTAAGACAAAAAGATGCGAAGAAAAATCACGAGGAGAAAAAATGCAGAGTATTATTCGAAAACAGAAACTCTTCCACCAGGACAACGACTAAACTAAAGTTTAGAAAATCTGAAAAAGTATAGAATAAACAACAGTACATACTACTGCTACATTGGAAAATGCAACTGGAGGGAGAAAGGAACGTAAAGAAAGAACGAACAAAAGTAATACAAGAAATGGGCTACTGGCCCTTGGACAACCCACCATCAAAGGACCAGAGAAATAGTGGATTACGTATAATTCTTGCTAAAGCAACTGGAGATATACATCGGAAGACAGCCAGACTACCCGACAGTATTCATCAAAGGTACATCAGCGACCACAAGTACTCCACTAGAAGAATCCTAAAAGAGAAATGGAGAAAAGGGACTAAACTACACATAGCCGCAATATATTTCTAGGCAGTATTTGACATTATCAGTCACGAGGTCAACACATAGTCAACCCTACACATCATATGAGTACCTAATAAACAGGATAGTAAAGGTCTGTTTTTTTTATGAAAAGACTTCAATTCAATGTTTCCAGCAGATGACAAGAACCAAACAGAACAATATAGGAATCCAGCAAGTATTTCGGAGTATTCAACATGTTTTTAGATCAAGTGATACAAAGCATAATAATGAATAGGTCCATAGAAACATTAAGAATCCCGATCATACGGGGATGATCTCCTATACATGGAAATGCATCTGGACGTAACTGGAGAAAAACTATAAAAGAGGGAAGTGAAACGGTATACAGAGAAAAATCGAGAAAAATAAACCACCATGCAGCCTGATCAAAACGATATACATTGTCGTCATACTGCTAACGATGACGTACGGACTTAAAATGAGCGGAGTTAGAAGGAAAACTTCCTGGAAACTTTCCGTTTTGAAAACTCCGAAAGTTTCTGGGAAATTTTCCTTCTAACTTTCCATTGGGTATATTGATAGCCTATTTTATACTGGAGTCTGATTCATGATGATGCAAGCTTCATTTTGATACCAAATACTTGCATACAATTATATTATTTACATGACTTTTACAGACTCTTATCAAATATAGAAAGTTTCCTCGACCCATCTCTGGGGAAAACAATTACAAATAGTATAGAAACGTAGGCAATGAAGTACTGCGGCATATCCAAAGAACCAAAGAAGAAAGCTCTAATACTGAACAGCAACAGACTTAAAATAGGAAAACCATGTTATACATGGATAACAAGAACTGAGAGGATCCGTGAACAAACTAGGAAAGGACCAAGCACGCTGAGAATGAGCGGCAAGGAATAAATAAATAAATAAATAAATATCATGAGGAAAACGCAATGTTACATGCTCTACTAGAATCAAAAACTGAGGAAACATGAGACCCAAAAGAAGAAAAATCCTAGAAGCATAAACACTTCATAAACACTGTACCATAACAGATCAGGACACAATGCGGCATCGCATCTTACAAACATCAACACTTTCAATCTTAAACTTTTCATCATGCAGCTCTCGCTGCTGAAAAAAAATATGGCCCAAAACCAACTCAGCGTAGATGTAGTCGACCCGGCGGCATGTTTCCCGGGAGTAGCAATAATGTCTATCGTACGCTGGTAAATTAAAAATCAAATCAAATTGAAGGAAAATCAAGATAACGAAAAATTAAGATAACCTCTAATATGTTAGCTAAACGAGCTATTCCAATTCATTTGCTGAAAATGGTCAGTGGTTTAATGATGGAAAGCTTAATTAGGCGAAGTAGGTCATGACAAACAAAAACTGTCACCCTATGCATCGATTTTTACATACCTCTTGCTAAATATTTACTTTTACCTACGATCACTACTGTAAATAGTAAAAAACACACTACCTGCCATCTATGTAAGTTGTAGGTAAAGTATAGTACATAATTCGAGTTGTAAGGGAATTACGCACTAATGGAAATACGCACTTGCCGCTACACGGCATCGTGCGTAATGTACTTCTTACATCACTCATAACGTAATATACTATTATGCACGAAGTACATATATTACATTTAGAAATGATCTGATTTCTATCTGACGTTACAAAAAATGGTTCAAAAGAAAATTGAACCGTCTTAAAAAAATATCTAAAAATTATAAAATGAAGAGAGAGAGAGAGAGAGAGAGAGAGAGAGAAAGAGAGAGAGTACAAAACACAAATAAATCGAACTAGTTCCATCCATGAAGAACTTAAAGCAACTTTAATGAATCTACTGTGATTATTTTACAAAATTATTTTAACACGTTGACTGATACATACACCCATTTGGGTGGACAGTAGCCTTTCCACATATGCCAGACCACTTTGACAACATCATTCAAATTTTGCCAAGACGCTATTTTTCCTTCTAGTTAACATATATGAGGTTTATAGGTAGCTATCAAAATGTCTTTTATGTAAAACTTTATAGGGTTGAAATAGTCAACCCTATAAAGTTTTACATAAAAAACTTTATAGGGTTGACTATTAGGTGTCTACCCAATTGGGTCGACATGTAATTTTTTTCAAATGAAAATTTCGGTGTCCACCCATACAGACCGACATTAAAAAGAGTAAAGTAATCAACAAAATTAATACCTACATCATTTTTATAAAATTTATTAATTGACAAAAAAAAAAAGAATAATAATTATCTCTGGTGCGAATCTTCGAAATAGCCTAAGCACACAAAAGCATAAGTACAAAAATTTATTTTTTATAGGACTATTCGCCATTTTTACAAATACTGCTACGAAAACATAGCAGCAATTTCTGGGCGAAGCTTCCTTTCGCCCAGAAGTTGCTGCTATGTTTCCGTAGGAGTACTTGTAAAAACGGCGAATAGTCCTATAAAAAATAAATGCCTCAATATGTCAAGCAAAAAATAAAGTAAGTGGATATTTTTGTTTCTCTAAATAATGTTTCGTTCTTTTTGCCAATCGAGGAGTTCGAACACGTTCTTCGGTTTTTGGTATGCCTAACAAAGAGTAAATAGTCAAATTGTCCTCAGCCTCAATGTCTTCCAAATCCGAGACACTGCCATCTTCAGAATGAAACGTCGAGTCGGATTCTGTCGAAGACTGCTGATATTCACTGCCGCTGTCTCGAAACGGCTCTTTCATACTACTGTATAAATAATTTTCTGCACTTTCTTGCAACTCTTTTTCCGTCAAGGGTATTTGTGACTTTCGCTCTGTATTAACCCGAACTAAGGTAAATGTACCAGTAGTTGATACTGCACCAATAGTTGACACTTTCAACTTTATGTCCAAAAAATAAGGGTTTCCAAATGACCTTCAATGTTTTCAAACATGCTAAGAGACTTGTCGCACAATCTACTTTCCATATTGAGAATTGAGATCTTAAACAGTCAAATTTATAACATGGTGGTCGTTTTTAGTGAAGTGTGTATATGCAAATAGATTTATTGTTACTTTTGCTTATCCAGATTCTTAAGAAAGTGAGTATTTTACTAAAATTATTTTTTACACTAAAATCTTGTTGTTTTGAATGCAGTTAACTTGGTAGGCTTAAAAATAAATGCAGAATGCTGTGCCTATATCTTCAAGTAGATTAGTTAGTCTCTAGCAATTTTTAGCAAGGGTGTCAACTACTGGAACAATTGTTTTGAAGTTGTTCCAGTAGTTGACACATGTGTCAATTACCGGGACAAAAGCGTAATGCACAATTTTAGGCGTATGATCATTGTGTTTTGTTCATAAAATGATCTTTATGGTCCTAAAATAATTGCAATGCATTTGGCCCATTTGTTCCAGTAGTTGGCACTATGTCAACTACTGGATCAATTGTATGTCAACTACTGGTGTTCTAGATCATTTTTTTCTCCAGAACAAAAAAAAAACTAACAAAAGATTGAAGAAGGAGAAAATGCCATCTGTTGCCACATCTAAAGACTGGCAATAATATCACGAAAAAAAGAAACTTGAGAAGAAGAAAAAATAGGATGACAAGATAAGAAAGCTGAAGAAAGGAAAGCTAAAAAAGAAAAATTGGAACAAATAAAACAGATTAAAGCTGATGAAAGAAAAAGAAAAAGTGAGCTTAAGAAAAGTCAACAAAGGAAGAAAAAAGATTCCGAAACTGGAGAAGAATGGGAGGAATCTGGCGACAGTATAGATGACATTACAATTACGAACTTAACAGATATTGACGAGTCTGAAGATGAGGATCGAGAGAAACATATACTGAACCAAAAAAACTATACGTACGGAAGGAGACTATGTATTAGCTGCTTTCCCAGGAAAAAAAGGGAGCATAAGAATGTAATAATTCAAGAAATTTTACAAAATAATGAAGCTGAGGTTGTAGCAATGAAATGTTGCAATGATACAAAAACTTCATTCAGACTAAATGAACAAGACATCAATATAATTCATTTTCATCAGATAGTAGAAAAACTTGATTTTTCTAAAATGGTTTTAGTGGGAAATCGTTTAAAGTATGATTTTAATAAAGTATTGAATGTTGATGGTTAAGGGTATAAATGTTTCCGTTAATGTCTATTACATTATATCAATGTTTTATATTTTATTATAAACAAATACTTAAGTAAATCAATTATTAAAATTATGTATTATTGCATTGTAATATTTATAATATCTCTGTCAACTGTCGGAACACCAGCATGTCATCTACCACTAGAACTTTAGCAAGGGTATATATATTTTTTTACATAAAAAAAAATTTTCTCTTTCATTTGTTTTAGCAGTGCATTTCAAAACGGTTATCTCTGTTATGCATATATGCAGCAATAATAACTTTGTAAGATTAAAAATAAATTTTTAACAGTGTAAAAAGTTAAAACAATTGGCTTAGCCTGTCAACTACTGGTACATTTACTTTAAATGTTTTCTTTTTGACGTATTACTCATATTTAACCACTAATATTCAACAACAAATCGTTCAAAAAATAAGGTTATGAAACGTCTGAAAAAAATCACTGTAAATCCATTTGTATGGACACAGTCTGACGGAATATGTTATTATAGTATTTTGAAAACAAATATTTTATTACTTTAGCTATTTACTGATAGATGGAATAATAAGTAATATCTTGTTGTATACCCGTTTGGGTTGACGTGAACAAAATTTGAATACCTAGTGTCCATCCTTATGGGTGGACACGGCAGATAAGGAAAGATGGTCAAAATCGATCTGGCACTCAACGTGTTTTAAATTACTATATTCTCATGGCACACTATTGTCGATATTAATGTTAATTTAACCATTTTTCTAAATAACTTTAAATAACCCAATAACCGTACATTTTAGCTATAGGTAATGTACATATAGGTTTAAAGGTAATAAAGGAGGGAAGCGAATAGGCTTATAAAATATAGTATGTTCCATTTGAAATGAGCGACTTAAAGGAGGTCGAAGTTGTCGAGGTTGGGCCTCATTTTCCGGACACTCTGTATATTTTGGAGCATTTTCAGCTTGAGCCCACATAAGCTCTATCTCATTTAAATATATGGGAGAAAAATTGATTATTGGAATTTACCATAGCGAATGTTATTAATTCCCAAGTATGGGTTGGTTTTCGAATCAGATTTCATTAAAATCGAAATATCTCAAAAACTATTGATTTTTTTAAATAGCGAATGATATTGAACGTCCAATAGGCCACTAACCGTGATGTACCCTGTATGTAAAATAAAAACATATATAGTCAGGAGCAGGAGCCTCCTCTTTAATACTTTCTAAGAGCTAAACTTCGCTATCGAGTTAAACTTCCGCCTTCTGTAAATGATGCGACGGTTGTGCTGCAATTCCCCATTATTTTGACGAGTTCCATCGATACCTGAAGCTATCAGCAAATAAACTCCCTATAGAATTTTTTTCCCATTTTTATCACATGGTATCGCTTCCCTAACTTGTGCCACCACTCTGTCACAGCTTGCATTTGACGTTTTCTTTGGTCGAACAAAATTTAAAATGTAAATTACCTGCGACAGAGAAAAATAATTAATTACCTACCCACGGCCATGCCCAACTACAACTTACATTTGTTCGTTGTACCGGAAAATGAAATGGATTAATAACAGTAATAATAAAATAAGAATTTTCTTACATTTATCGTTTGTGCACATTTTCAGCCAACGGGATACTTTAAAGACAATTCGAATTAATTGTTCAAGAAAGTGTAAAATTTAGCCCTATGGTACAGTTATGATTTAGTACACCTCGGTGGAAGCAGAGAAAATATGTAATTAAATTTACTTGCTATTATTATATCAGGCGGAATATTAGTTAAAAATTAATAGGGCATGAACTGAATTGTAAGTGCACCTACTTATAATGTTAGATGCTCATTATAACAATTCACAGTTTTACTTCCTAAAATTACAGCCAATGTGTGAATGAATATAACAAACATTTTGAATTACACTCACCATACCAACAAAACGTGTTATGGATAGTTGAAGGTAGCAAACACTCTCGTTTAAACTTGAGGAGTTTTGTTTAAAAAAATGTTAGTTTAGTACTTATCTATAAATAATATTTACTTAAGGTTGGCAGAGAAAGTTTAAAATTTCTACATTTTGTGTAATTTAAATAGTTAATAGCTTATATAATAATACTTATAAATTAAATCAATTTTTAATAGATTTTTTTAATGTGTTGGACGCTCCATTAACCGATTATTATTTATTCACATTTGAAAAAAATACCGTCCAGATTTAATCATTGTCAGAATCTGTTCAATATCGGGTATTAAAAACCAAGTCGTCAAAAGTGATAAAAGTGACGTAGGTAGTTGTCATCTTGTTATCAAAAGTTTCTTCCAATGACTTTCGGATACGGACTAGTGATTTTAATAAAATGTACTTTCTTTAGTGCACCCTTGTTGTGAATTTAGTGCACACAAACGTTATTTTTCAAAAAATATCCCTTGTCATTGACAAAGTATGTAAATAGACATTTCGTATATTTTGGTTGTGTATTTCGTCACCACAACTACCAATTTAAGCATAACTGCAAATTATCAGTTTTTTCTTTGCAAACAATTCAAATGTAGTTTATATTTCTTCTGATTTCCATTTTATCCCAAGAATGATTTTCACAACAGGGGGGTCATGTGATTCTTTCTATTTACATTACTGTCCAACATCATGCAGGTATTTTGCAATACTTGTATCACTTTGGCATCATAAATTGATAGTGGAGCAGAATTCCGAGCGTAGCACGCTTACACTATTAGGGTTGTAGTAATTTAATTTAGCTAATAATAAGGAATGATCCCTACTATCAAATGCCTTTGAATAGCCCAACATTACAGATTAGGCCAGGCAACGAATGCTCAAAAAAGGGTGTAGAGGGAAATTTTAGAGACAGAAAATTTGACTTCGGAACTTTGTTTGGACTAGTCTGGAGATGAACATATCAAAAGTCCCCACTCCTAGGTGGTGAGCGGGGGGGAGGGGGGCACTTGAAAAGTCTCATTTTTTGGTTTTTCTCTCAGAAACTATGCGTCGTATGGAAAAAGGTAATCTATGCAAACATAATTAAATTTTCTACAAGAATGTCTATATCCATTTTCTTCCTATGTGTTATAGTTTACGAGATATTCACCAGGCAAAATTGGTAATTAAAAAAAAAAGTATTAGGTACCTTGAATATTTCTATCAAAGCGGTTTACCGTGGTCTGCTAATAAATCACAGTCACAAGACAATCTTTATTTTACAACACTCGACCTATTTACTAACGTAATATTTTGTAGGAAATTTAATTATGTTTAATTCTGAATAGACTACCTTTTTCCATACGACGTATAGTTTCCGAGATATAAGCGAAAAACGAAAAAATGGGACCTTTAAAGTGCTCCCCTCCCCTTTGTTCACCACCTAGGAGTGGGGACTTTTGATATGTTCATCTCCAGACTAGTTCAAACAAAGTTCTGAAGTCAAATTTTCTGTCCCTAAAATTTCCCTCTTCGTTGCTTGGTCTAGTTACAGTAACTTTTGATTTATCAATAGGCCCTCAACATATAACCTACTACAGTCTTCATTTGTTGTTTATTGATTATTTGTCAAAATTGACGCTTCCAATTACTTATTTATTTTCTCACGCGATTCATGTGGTTTGTATACAGGGTGTCCCACTTAAAATCCCCGGTGCCATTTTCTTCTCGATAACTAAAAGATATATTTGAATTCTGTAAAAGGTGTTCAATAGAATATACAAATGATAGCAGTTTTGAGTAGGAACGGTCATTTTACAAATTGTACCTCAGAAAAACATTCGCCTGCTACAAAGGCCTTTTGTAGTACCAGAAAAACATGGCGCTGCGACGCAAATAAATTATTTGATTATAGGAACATTGAAACGAGGTCTAATGATGGGACTTTACATTCTAAGCAACTTTTACAATACGAACAATTTTCTAAAAATCACTGGTTTTGGAGATATTTTTACTTCAATATAATTTGTTTAAATATAAAAAATGTCATAACTTTTTTTTACAATAAATTTAAGTTTTTTGGGACATTTTTCATAGTGAATCAGGCTGATTTAGATAGAAACATATTTATTTTAAAACATAAAATAACTTTTTTTTCCAAGTAACTGATATTTGGAAATTAAAGATTTTGACATTTCTGTTTATTGTGTATTTTCTCATTTTTGCGTCATGTTTATGTTGTATGTTCGACTGAATTTTACACTGTAAATTTCAGACATGTGAAAAAAATGCTATTTTTGTTATTTGAAAAATTACATTGAAGTTAAATATCTCGAAAACCAGTGATTTTTCGAAAATTGTTCATATTAAAAAAGTTGCTTAGAATATAATTCTCCATCTCATTTCAACGTTCCTAGAGTCGAACAATTTCTTTGTAACGCAACGCCATTTATACCTCAATGTGTAAAATAACCATTTTTACTCAAAACTAAAGTCATTTATATATTCTAGTGGATACCTTCTACAGAATTCAAATATCGCTTTTGATTATAGAGAAAATGACGCCGGGAATTTTAAGTGAGACACCCTGTATGTATATAAAGTGTAGGTACAATTTTTTTTTTAATTGATAGGACATGCCAAAAGGTTCATATTGAATTCCAAGTTTTTACAAAACTATGATATCATAAAATAAAATTAAATACTATTTTCTGTTACGAAGTTTTAAAGAGCGCATTTTTTATATACAATACTGTGTAGGTTGCATGAGAAAATTTTTAAGAAAAACTGTCTTGAAATATCAAAATACTAATTTTACTAGAAAGGAAGGAATTTCAAAAATAAGTAAATTAAAAGTTCGAATTGTGCTCCATCCGCAGCCTGACAGTAGCCAATTTTTGTAATTATTTTATTCAATTCAACTTTATTAGATGGAAGATAACAATAAGTACATTTCGTTAAGAATAAAAAAAAGGTTTAAGCAACTGACCTAGGTTACACAGTAGCTTGTGCTGTAAGTATGTTTATAACATATCCATGGTTATTAATTGTAAACAAAAATAAATTATGAATTCTTCATAGTACAGCGGCTTAGCTAACCTATTGTGCACTTTTTGATAAAAGCACCAAATTTGGTACAGAGGTAGACCGATGTAATATGAACAATTTTGGATGTGGAGCCATCGGCCAACTGCCCCCTGGCGGCCATTTTCCAAAATGGCCGCCAGTGGACACCCGGTGTGGGACCGCTACATTACAAACTCGTTGAAAGGTACAACAAGAGCCAAGCGGGTGTGGGTGGTTCAACTATACTCGGAAACTGGGCCAGCTTCCTCAAAGTCGACGAAAACAAGACAGAGTTATTTATCTTCCTCTCTGACGTCCTCTACGACTCATTCCAGCTTGCAGACAAGGAGCTGCTCATCACTAAACGAGATGATGTCTTGAGAAAGCCACCGCTTCTGGATACTTCAGCACTGGCTCCTTGCAACCACGAGGAGGCCGACACCCGCATTATGTTGCATGCCGCCCACGCTGCTCACAATGGCCACAAGAGGATCCTCATCTGCAGAGTTGACAGTGATGTTGTTGTCCTGGCAGTGGCTCTGGCACGCATCTTGAATGAGGAAACTGAAGTGTGGGTGTCCTTCGGCTCGGAGAAGACGTTCTGCTTCTTGGCAGCCCATGAGATTTCTCGGGCTCTGGGTCCTGAAAAAGCTCAGGCACTACCGATGTTTCGTGCTATGACGGGCTGCGACACGGTCTCCTGCTTCGCCGGACGTGGAAAGAGGACAGCATGGGCAGTATGGACAGTGCTACCTGAGCTGACCCAGACACTCACTCTTCTTTCCATTGCACCAGATCTACTGTCTACTGTCTACTGTCAGGTCTAAATTACATTTGTTAGATTAGATTAGATTTGAAAAAGGACCTGGCTGATTGGCCTTGACCACCTAGACTCCTGTGGATCTATTTTGGCACTCCTTGTCTAATTTTACTTAGAGCTCCTTATCCAGCTTTGTCTTTTATATCAGACTCCATAGCCTTGATAAGGGCTCCTTAGTATAGCTATCTGCGCTTGGTTTCTCTTCGCCAAGTAGTTGGAACCTCAGTCTGACTAGGCCTTCGCAATGGCACAGCACATGTACCGAGGTTTCCCCTTCCTTTTGACAGAATCTGCATGTTGCATCCTCTGCTAGGCCCATTGGACTCATATGTCGATTAAGCCTACAGTGTCCAGTTGAAGACCTACCATTATCCTAATAGCCTATCTATTTTGGCGTAGTAGGTATTTCGTGAAATTGGCCGATCGTTCTTTAATTAAGTTTTTGGCCTGTCTCTGCCATGAAAAATTCTTCCATCACTCTAAAGATTTATTTTGTACCCATTCATTAATGGATGTTCGTATGCGTGGCTTAGCCACACCGCAAAAGGTTTCGGGTCCTACTAGGGCCTTAGATGTATCTTCCCGGGTCAGTTCATCAGCTTTCTCATTTCCCCTGTGTCCCTCGTGTCCTGGTACCCATGCCACGGTCGCTTTGCTGTGACTTCCTGGGTCCGTAAGGGCATTTATACAATCCCATACTACTTGAATCGACCTGCATGGAATCGAGTGCCTTTAGCGCTGCTTGGAACTTCCCCTTGGATAAAAATGTGTAGTGGTATCAAGTCTAAAAGGACTTCTAATGCAGCCGAGGGAGCAATTTTTATGTCCCCAGTGGCGCACAAGCAAGCAAGCCTTTGTACACCACTTAATAGCCTTATTGCTCCAAGCTGCAGTGTCTTGGTCCACCATACCATCAATCCATAGGTTATCTTGGGTCTTATAACCCTACTGTATAAACCATAGGGTCATCTTGGGGTTTGACTCCACACATCTGCCTGCACCTTCCCAGGGCAATGATTGCTTTCTGTGTAACTTTTCGTATGTGGGAATTCCATGTCAGCTTTTGGTTGAAAATGACTCCTAGGTATTTAACCTTGCTGGCAAACGGAATTTCCACTCCATTGAGCCTTAGAGGTTTTAAGTCTCCTGAGGCTCATTACATTTACTAACTAAAATATTTATTGGATTTCATCTTCTGAACCATATTCTGAGAATCCGCAGTATTGTTTGAACCGCAACTTTCTTCAAAACTATTGCTTTTGTTTAAAAGTTCTCAATAATCCGTGTGACTTTCATTTTCGGAATAATTTTCTTCATCTTCCTCATCAACATTTTCATTTTCCGGTTCAACTATGATGATGGAATTGTCACATTATATTCCTTTACAATAACCGCACATGGTTGAACGTTTTAATCTAGATTTTCTGCAGCCAGAGCCGACTTCGCAACCTTTAGAACATGTTCAAGTTACCATATGCAAAATATCTTCTGGGACTGGCTTATCTTTTAAAGACTTTGGTGTCAAGATATTATTATCCCTAATCTGCTCCATAGGAAGGTAAAATTTTGTAATGACGGGTTGGAGTCTCGAGATTAACACTTGAATAATGTAGTTTTGAATCTCCTGCAATCACTGGAACACATGCAAGATTGAAAATTTGCCAATTTTGAAAATATTTTATTTTCATTTGTTAAATATTCAACAATAATAATATAAACTAATTACAAAATATAAAGGCATATTTTGAGAAAATTTAATTTGGAACAACTTTGTTGTAGTGTCTTCATCATATCAATATAGAATTTGTATATTTTTACTTGCTTGTGTTATATAGAAGTATTCGTATTTTCAAAAACTATTATTATAATTATAAATATTTGTACATTTTCAAAATATAATCAAATTCTAAAAATAAGCTTTTAAAATATACGTGGTGCATCAACGTAGACTGAATAATTTCATGTAAAAAAAAATAATTTAACTGCCAAATATTGATTGTTAATTGCAAAAATGAATTTTTTGCAATTGGAATTATTACTATGTCAGTTGTTGGTGAGTTATGAATTCGATTAAGATGTAGACCGACCGTTAGTGATGCATGGTCAGTGATCACTCTTTTATACATTAGAAATTTATGAAACACATTTATGCCTATTAAATATGTTTACCAAAGTATTCCAGCCAATAAAAAAGCGGAAAAAACTCATAGAAAAAAAAGTTGGTTGGTATTTAATTATTTAATTTGTGGTGAATATTAACAATTAGGAATTTAATAATTATTAACTTGTTTCTGCATCATTAGCTACCTACCTTTAATGATTATACATTTGACTTGTCAAAGTCTAAGTGAATGTGAATCGATGTATCTAAGAGATTAACAAATAGGTTTTTTATTAGCAGGCCATTCGACATACTCTATTTGAAATCAAATTGGGGCCTTAAATGGGGAAGTTTATGAGAATTGAAATTATTCTGCTTTACAAACTTCTTTTTTATCGCGATTTAAACTCTTCAGATATTAAATGAAGATAATATGATATATCTAACAGATATTTATTTGTGATGTACCTGAGGCTAACGCTATTGGACAACGTATAAATAAAATGAAATTAAAAAAAATATCAAGAGGAAACAACTAGAAATGTTAAATTATTGTATATTTATTAAGAAAACCTTCAGGCATTTGACAGAAATTTCAAACTTTCTTAAGTTATGGAAGCAGTTTTCTATGAGAAATTTCTTTCATTTTAATATTAAATCTTACAGTTGTTGTTTTTATAATTTACTCATGCATATTTTTAATTTTTTTTACTCTAATTTTGAGTGGTAGGCAGTAGAAATATAATATTTCATTTCACAAGAAAACAAACATTGAGACAATATTTTTCCATGGTTGACTGAACGTTGTTTTTAAATAGATTTGTGTGCAATTTTTTTTGTGACAATTATTAAAAAACGTTGTCCAATTATAATTTGCACTATAGAAGCTAACGAAATTATTTCAGATAGCACGACAAATTTTGTAAAATTATGCATAAAGAATAAGTACATAATAAATATATTTCATCAAATTAAACAAATATAATAAGATAGTAGCTGTTACATTTAATTACGTGCCATTAACTTAATGTAATATAATTACTTATGTACTTAATTATGATCACCTTGAGGTTCACATAATAACTAACTTTGGTAAGCCATTGTTAAATAAGATACCTCTAAGAGATCAAAAATTATATTTACTATACTGATATCTGTAAAGCTACCACAACGTACAGTCACAGTCTATAATCTGTGGTACAGTGCACCTTACACAAAATTATTATTTAGATATTATCTGTTTTAATTTAATAAAAAAAAATTAAACCTGAATGATTAAAAAAAATGACTTCATGTCCTGCTTAAAATATGTAAGAGGCGAAATTTACACCCAGCGCATCCGGCATCTTTTCTATAAATCAATTTCAAGTTTTTTTTTAAGAAATGGCTTTGTAAACGTAGCCCGTATAGCCACGGCAAAGTGTATTACATAAGGCCATTATCTATTCTAACCTAATCGAGAAAAAACAAATAAAAACGGCAAATACAGAAGAGCATCAGGAATAAACAAGGACACACTTTTCACGCCCAGGAGTCTTCCAAGGCGACACACAATTGGAGACCATGGTTGGTAGATATTTAAAACAAAGATTTAAACAAGAGGAAAACGATTCTAAGCCTATGCTGATCTATAACTACATTCTTAATGAACATGTCCAGAACAATTTTAGGCAATTGTTTGATACGTTTTTCGTTGAGAGTATTAGATTTTTGTAAGAAACAGGTTAATTTCTACAAAACGGTTTCCGCATCCGAAGAATATGTGATTTAAACACATAACGATTCGTTGATTCCATAATGAAATGCTAGTCTGGCTAAGGATATGTACGTAATACGTATGTAAGCCGCACTGGATAACTTAATTGTTTTATATATGGTTATCTTCTTACGTTAAGGTAGATCAAACTCTATTTAGCTTTGTTCCTTATGTTCTACACCTTTGTGTTATATATACACCCTCTTAACCGTGGTCTATCGTGTGACAGTAAAATGTCCTGAAAGACCTCTGGACGAGAAGTTTGTGACCTTTGTATATTCTTTTCGTTTTGTGGCTGACGTCATATATTTTATTATTTAGGTTAGATATAAGTTTGTAGTTTTAATTGATTTGTAGCTGGTTGTATGGTTTCTACTCTCTACGTAAAAAAAAATCGTTGTAAGAATATTGGTCTACTCAGTCTTCAATTTTTCATACACCCGTTTTTTGATACAGTCTTCATGGGATATTTTTTTCAATCCTGAGTACATGCATATGGGGCAATTGTGTTTGTCTATAATAACACAAATAATCTTTCGATTGTAAAGTTTGGAAGAGCGGTTTTCAATTGCCTTCAACATTGACATTAGGTCCATTAATATCAAGAATTAACTTCAGTATAAATTCGAATTTGATAAATTCATTTTCTAGAGGTAAATCACTAAGGCTCAGGCTTGGGACACTGATTAAATTATTCCAGCTTTCAAAATGTAACATTCGAAATAATTGTATTTTCGACATGAATAGACTTGAACTTGTCAAATATGATTTATTGTGAGCAGAGATGTAAATATCTGTATACGAAATTAAATTACTTGTTAATAATCAATATGAAAATTTGAAGAAGTACAAGGTCTACAAAATTTACATTGAAACAATCTCAACGTTTCGAACGTCGGTCAAATTTTGGAATAGCTCCTGTCTATTTTTGACGTTTTCAGAAACACCACAACACTACACTCAATGCGCTAACCTAATGGCATGGTTGAATGGATTTAAACAAACCGATCTTCCCTACCCCCCACCTAAACTTTGTCTCGGCTCGACGAACCGTGACGTAATAACCAGTAAAACAGACTAGAGATAGGCCCTTTGACATTATTCATACCATTTTTACATTTGCAATTTAAAATCTTTCAAAAGAGTCGAGCTGTCTATTATCTGTTTCTGTTACATTTTTTATTAACTTTAATGCAATTCAATTCTATATTCTATATTCTATATATTTTATCCATATTTTAAATGGACCATATTGACCTTGAATCTAATTATAACTTGTCTAATATACCTACTTCAAATTCCATTCCTTGCAACTGATTTCGTAAGTAAAACAAAATCTAGAACAAAAGGTTCGGGATTTACTATATACCTATCACACAAGAGGTTTCCAGTTCCTGTCTAATTTAATAATAACTGGATAATTATAAACTTCAAATTTTGCAAATTACAAATAAATTGTTCAATGGTTTCATTCAGTTTGTACTTCGTGTTTACTCATTACTGGAATTTCTTGTCTTAATGCTCAAAAATATTATTTCTTCGAAAATATGACTCCGTGATAACACAAGTATTCTGAGTAAAAAGTGGTAAAAAATTTATAAATCTTGCTAATTTTATCTTCTTAAATTTGTTATATCCAATTTTCTTGTATGAAAAATTTTACGAAGATGTGAGTTCTAACCCCTTAGTGAAATATACTTTTTTAGACAAGAAAGTTAAAAATGTTAACTCAAATTCCAAAAATTTATCTTTACCAAAGCGTTAGGGGTAGTCCGTCTCTGGATTCCTAGACAAAAAGGCGTATTCCCCAATCACATACACTTACTTCTCAATATACTGTGCTAGGGTGTCTTGTAATAAGAAAAAATCGACAGATACTTCTAATGCTATGTTGACTCAAACCATAGTATGGCCCCATATTCCCAGGAAACCCTGTATATGTTGCAAATTTACTAATTATTTACATCCATGTAATCCACTTAGTTCTTTAAATGTCATCGTATATAAAACAGTTAGTGAAATACGTGGCTATTCTTTCTGACTCTCATTCATAAAAAATTGTTTATGCAAGAAATATTTGTTTTAGATCTATAGATAAACTAACAACAAACAAACAATAGCAGTTACATTTATATTTCGGTATAAACACAGATACGAATTGGTGTAGGTCTTTTTCCATCGATGAGTAAGAGGCCATAAACAGCAACTGAATAAATATATTATTCATTAGGAAACTTGAAATTTGCATTATTAATATATCTACCGTCCGCAGTAGAATTAAGGATTATTTAATTGAGCAAGTTCCTGAACTAGAAAAATGGACAATGACGGTATTTAATTCGAATCATCGCTATTTCATCAGTTTATTCGTCACCCTCCACAAAAAATCAAAAATTAGGTTATTTTGTTACTAATAGCAAAAGAATAAATAAGAAAAACATTACATTAAAAGACATGAGAATCAAAGGAAAAGAGGATGGAAGTCAACACAGCAAAAAAATTGTTAGTGAAAAACTTAAGAAATTTGGGAAAATGTGCTATAGAATAAATTTAGATGAAAGAACACATATTTTTGAAAGCTATTACCAGTTGGACGATCTAATAAGGCAGAGAGAATTCTTAGCTCGTCACATGAAACAAGATGATACCAAAAGAAAAACAAGCAAGAAGACGTCACGTAGAAAGTACACAGTAACCTACAATTTGACTATAAACAATAATAATTACAGCGTTTGCGAGAAGTTTTCTTTAATACACTTGGGATTTCTGAAAGTTAATGAAGTAGGTATTCTAGAAAACGAAAAAAGGAGTGGACGGCGAAGAAGCAAGGAACTGTTGGAAAGGAAAAAGGTATTAGAAAGCAAATAGGACAGCATATTGATAGATTTCCCAGAATAGAATCACATTACTGCAGAGCCAGCAGTTTAAGGGAATATCTCCATCCAGATCTTTCCCTGTCAAAAATATACTCCACGTTCAAGGAAGATTTGAAATGAAAAGGGCTTAAAAAGTTTTCTAGTTTTTCAACTTATGGAAGAGACACTTACGTCGCTGTTCTTTACAAAAGTCTGCTATGTATGTTGAACCTGACGTTTTATGATCTTGGCAACAAGGGCTTCTTTTGCTTCCGCTGGCACGAGTCCGTTAGTAGGCGTGTGTATTGTGAAATAACATCTTGCGTTTACAAAGTTATTGAAAAGTGCAGTAATAGGTAAATAAGTAAAATGGATTTATTTTTTGATGTTTTTTTGGTGTTTTGAGCAGAATAAGAACACGCAGCCATGTTACTTTATGCTTCAACCCGCTGTACTGCTCACAGTAGGATCAGTTCAACAATTTCTCGCACAGGTGACATTTTTGCATTATTGCAGTTATTTCCAGTATTCTGGTTAACAACTGGAAGCAACAGTATAAAGTAATAACGATGAAATATAATGAGTTTCTTCACTTGAGCTCAAAATTTTAAAAGTTAGAGCTACGAAAGCAGGAAAAAATGTTAACTGGACCAAACTTGTTGAGGTGAAAGTGGAAAGAGGGAACCCAACTGTTCATCATATGCAGCCATTTGGAGGAAAATTATGACTGCGTTGATTTAAAAATTCGAACTAACAGAAAGATATTATCAAAATTTAGTCCAAACATTTTGAATTCAGATCCGAAGAAAATCAATAAATGGAAATTTAATGATTTAATGTCCATTTGTACAGCATCGGCAGTAAGGCTACTAGAGCATCAAAACTTTTTAAATCTCTCCTACACGAGAATTGAGCTTTTCATTTTAATTTTTGTATGGAATACACAAAAAAAAACGAATAAAATATTTACGTTCTTTTAAAGACAAAACGGCGTATCTATATTTCTTATTTTTTTTATGCTCAAATACGTGATATTTGAAAATAACAAATATCAGAATGTAATGCCAAAGATATACAGCACATGGGCAAAAAAAATCAAAGCGCATGCCCCATAATCACTAAAACACAAAGCGTATTTATTTTCTCGTTCTCCTCTAAAATCTATCAATTTTCAGTTACGTCGGTATGTGTCGCATGCAACGATATGCCAATATTTCAGATAAATCTGCCAAAATATTTCAGTTATGGTAGCCATATTGAATTCGCCTTGTTGAATTCTTAGCATGTCGAAATACATAGAGCTGGAGTCCCAAAAACTTTCCACTTTTCACTTTTTTGGTGTGTTGTTTAGTACACGCAAATTAGATTAAAAAACACTGAATAGGAGAAATAATTTATAAAGTAATAATATTTGGGATGCGTACTCTAGAAATAGATTCCCGAAACGGGGACTTAACGCTGGTTTTTCACTTTTATCTTGTAAACCGTTCGTCGGAAGAGAAAAAAGTATAGGAAATAAAAAATTTGTCGTTAAATTCTGCTTAAAAACTGTTCTATTAACCTTGTAGCTTGTCCTAACAGAGGGGTAGTTTGGGGCGCAGAGGTAAAAATCGATCCTTCCAAGTTTCACAGCGAATATCTTAAAACCGGTTACTTTAACTAGAAGAATGCTCAGGAATGAATTTATAGAGCGAAATTTTCTCTATAAGATGCATATAGTTATAAGTAGCGGATTTTGACGCAAGTGATTTTTATGTATTTTCCCCTTTTTTTCCACATAGCTGTGTTTTTCGACTCCACGCAATTATATCAGAGGATAATATCTACTGATCACTCAAAAGAAGATTTGGCGTCATGTTTCAACTGCTTCAATCCCTCTACCTCTCTTCGATGAGAAAAGGTTAATGAGAAAAACTAAGTCGTCTCTGTATGATATTTTCAATGCTGTACGAGAGAGGCCAATAGATTTTTCCGATTGCCAGTCCATGTTTATAGCGGCAATTTGATTCATCGTGTAGTATTGCCGAAGCAGGGTACCTTTGACGACGTTTGTACAGCCTACGTTCACTTTATGCGTAATCATTACGGCCAAAAAGTAACTGTAGTGTTTGACGGATATGCTGACAATGCCTGCAGTACGAAGAGCATCGAAAGACAGCAGCGACTTTTGAAACGCATTTCACCGGAAATTATTTTCAATGAGAACACGCCACTGACTGAAACGCAAAATAAAATGATAAACAATCTCACAAACAAGGAATGGTTTGCAATTGGTGGAGAGATTTAAAAACAAGGGAATCAAAACAATTACTGCTGTAGACGACGCAGACGTACTCATAGTTCAAACCGCCTTAAATGAATCTCATGAAAACGATACAGTGGTCATCATCACACAAGATATTGATCTTCTCGCATTGATTATCGCTTTCGCACCTGAAGATAAAGACATCCGTTTCTTAAGAGAGGCTTAGGGAAAAATAAAAAATAAAGCTTACAGTTCTCGTGACTTGCAGTCTTCGGAAGTTTTAAAAAGCTATAAGGTTTTGTTTGTCCACGCGTTCAGTGGATGCGATACCACTTCAGCTTTCTTTCTATCAAGACTGCCACCCACATCTGAGGCATTACGTCAACATTCTCACAGAGTATTTCTCCATATTCGTGCTTGGCGAGGAGAAAACTTGGAACCAACGGAATGGGATTGGAAAAAGTAGGCAACATTTTAGCACCCATTTATACCACTGAGTTACCAGCACCAATTTCCACCCTAAAGCTAATATCCTGCTGCTGCAAAAAGGGTTGCGGAAAACGATGCAACTCTGTTGAGGTTGGATTGCGCTGTTCAACAATGTGCTCTAATTGCCATGGGCATGGATGTTTAAATTCTGAATTCAAAGAAGAGTTCGTCGATGAGTAAAATTGGAAAGAATTTTAGTGAAATAGGCCCACAAGGGAAAACACTTTTTTAAAAAAATACACCGGGAGCTCTACCTCCTGGCTGGTGTGGAAATGAGCTCAAATTGAAGAACACAGCTTTGTGAAAAAAAGGGGAAAATACATAAAAATCACTTGCGTCAAAACCCTCTACATATGCATTTTATAGAGGAAATTCCGCTCTATAAATTCATTCCTGAGCATTTTTCTCGTTAAAGTAACCGATTTTTATATTTAAATATAAGATATTCGCAGTGAAACTTGGAATAGGATCGATTTTTACTTCTGCGCCCCAAACTACCCCTCTGTTCGGACGCTGTTAGCGCGAAATTGGTGAGGATAAGCTACAAGGTTAATAGGACATTTTTTATGCAGAACTTAACGACAAATTTTTTATTTCCTATACTTTTTTCTCTTCCGACAAACGGTTTACAAGATAAAAGTGAGGAACCAGCGTTAAGTCCGCGTTGGGGGTGGTTTTTTGCAAAAAAAAAAGAGAATTGGGGGGGGGACTTTTCGGGTATCTATTTCTAACCCCATCTAGAGTACGCATCCCAAATATTATTACTTTATAAATTATTTCTTCTAAAATATCTAATTTACGTGGACTAGTTGTATTATATTTGCATACGCAGTTTTCTATAAAATGGCGGAGGATCCGGTGATATTCATATATTACACATGCACGCACTTATCATGACCCTCACAAATAAATATTGGGAAAAGAAGAAAAAACTCCCCTTATAGTAAAAAGTTACATGGGCATGTAACCGTACTCAGAAAAAATATCCCAGTCTGTCATTACTCCATGTTTTACCATCGAATTAGACTTGTTTTTGAAGGAAATTGAGACACACTCTACAACAGATTATAAACATTCACCTGAAATGATAAGAAATGCTGCTTTCCAGCTTGACTTAAAAAATAAATGGCCTGATTACCACTATATTTATAGTGATTGATCAAAAAACGGTAACAAGGTCGGATCTGCTTTTTACGACCCTATGAAAAATTATCAGGCTAAATACAAACTACCACCATATTCATCTATTTTTACCGCCGAGATGATAGCAATTAAGGAAGCTATGAAATACTGTCTACATATAGCTGACAAAAGCATTATTTTCACTGACAGCAAAAGTATCGTACAGGCCTTAAATAATAAAAAAGCATGCAAAAACAATAACATAACAATTGATATAAAAAAATCTTCAAAAACAATTTATAAATAACAACAAAATAATAGAAACAAGTAGTTCAGTAAAGAGATGGGGATATTTGGTCATTGTATCTGTTTTAAGAATAAACTAGTGGAAGCATTATACTCTTCGCCGATTTACTGAGCTTTTTATATAATTGTTACATATTCTATAGGATACTCTTCGCATTTTTCTTGTAAATAATGTTAATTTTTGGACATTCTAAATTTTGTGATACCAACTTTGTTGTGAAAAAAAAATATATGAAAAAAAATCACGATGTGAGGGATTCGAACCCGGGACCCTTGGATTGCGACGACAACAACAACAACAACAACAACAACAAGCATTTATTAATATTCACATACAATAATGCGTCATTCCAGAATCCGGTGACGAAACTCTTGCCGCTACACCACCATTTCTTATTATTAAATTGTGAGTGTAATATATACCATTAAAAAATTTATTGTGATTATTAGGAAACACACATTAGTAAAATGTATTAAAAAAAAATAGTGATAGGAAATAACATTTCGCAAGGTTTCTATTTATTACAAACCATAAAAAAATGTAAAAAATATTTTTTTAAATTTTAAATTACTAATAACTTTTTTTATTTACCAATCTATTTTGTTAAAAAACAATAGGGTTCTTCCTCTAGCTAACACTAAGTTACTCTCCAAATTTCAATACAATCGGATTTTTCTTTCTTGAGTTATCGTGCTTACAAGAAACGTGACGGACGGACAGGTGGACGGACAGATGGACGGACAGACGGACAGACAGACGGAAAGACGGACAGACAGACAGACAGACAGACGGACAGACGGACATTTTGAAAGTTGTTCAGAATTCGTTCACTAACATAACGATATAATTTTTTTTTCTCTACGAGCGATATTTACTGATTTAGAAATGTGCCGATCAAATACAATATACTCTTCGTTTTTGCGAAGAGTATAATAATGTGGGTAAGAGGTCACACAGGACTTTTACATAATGAAATGGCGGACAAAATGGCAAAAGATGCCGGCGAAAATGGCAACGAAATAGTAAACTTAAAACTCCCTAAGTTAGATTTCCGCCAGTTAGTGAATGAAAGACTCGGAGATAAATGGCAACACCAATATTTAAACGAACTGACAGGAAAGTTCTATAAGACCATACAACCAAAAATCCCTAGAAAACCTTGGTTCTGCCTGTCAAATAATCGGAACTATATAAAAACATTATTGAGAAGTAGACATGTACTACACCAAGCACATCTGCACAAAATAGGGTTAAAAGATTCACCAGACTGCATATGTGGAGAACTTATATGTGACACGTCACATATAATTTTAGACTGTCCTCTAAACCAATGTCAAATGAGTAGAATATATGAAAAAATTAAGGAAGAAATACAATTCCCTGTAAATCTATCACTTTTGCTAGGAAGCAATAATATCAAGATATTTAATGCTCTCTATGATTACTTAAAATAAATAGGATTTAAAACCTAGTGATTAGCACTCTTCATATCTCTACTGTT
Source organism: Rutpela maculata (assembly GCA_936432065.2). Lineage (NCBI taxonomy): Eukaryota > Metazoa > Arthropoda > Insecta > Coleoptera > Cerambycidae > Rutpela > Rutpela maculata. The sequence continues at coordinate 42,386,257 of OW386285.2, forward strand.
TTAACCTTTCCGTAGGCCCCCTCTTGTTCGCCTAAACCTGCCGTGAAAGACTCCTCGGCAACTCCCTTTCCTGCTTGTATCACATGTGTTCCATGTTTAATTAGGATCTTAAAATGAAAAAGAAAGTATATAGGTTTATACTATTATACATGTTGTAAATAAGTCTGGCTGATTGGCACACCACCAAAGCCATCCAACAAAACTCAACCAACCAACCAGCACGTTGAAATACATAAGGGTCACCCAATGGAGTTCCAGGAACATTTTGTGGAGCTGTGTAATTAGTGAGCAGTGGAGGGGGGGGGGGGGGGTTGAAATAGTAAAAATAGTTTTTGTCCTCATCTGGTAATTGATAAGCCGAGGGGTCAAAGTAGTAAACAAAATTTTTGTAACCAAAATAAAGCGTAGGCATAATACAATTTTGTATCTGCACAGAGGCCGCTCTGGGGGGGGGTAATTATCCCCTCTACACCTCCCCTCCTTATCAACGCCTTTGCAGTACTACATCACACGCTAATCTAACCTACCTACTTCCCACTTATTTTATACAAACGACAAAAATAATTAAAATCGACCGAAAAATTTAAATACATTTTTGTTTATTTCTATTGTTTATTTAAAGACATGTTAGAGGTTAAGTTAGATTACTGTTACTTTCGCAGTCGAGTTAACGAATTGCCCATTTTATTTCACTGTTCTCGGTAGACTCGGTATCGAATTAAAAAATAACAACTGCGTTTATTGTGACCACGTCTAAATATACATTAAGTTAGGTCAGTGATATAAAACTATTACTTTTACAGTCGAATAATGTGTTTATGAAGAATTTATCAACTTAGGAAGGATCTTGTTCTTATAGCAAGATGATTAATTAATGGCGTTTATTTAATGGCAAAAATATATTCTATTTTTTTAAGAGAAAACGTGTTTTTTTTTTCAATTTAACAAAGGTACATTGTTCACTAAAGCTCTTACAGTGCGATTACAGCAATAGAAGTCAACGAAATTCAGATTGTTTTTAATGTTTACATTGGTGAAAAGTGCATATCAAGGACGAAATGCGTCTTCATTCGACCCCAAATCACGTGTTTTGAAGAAAGTTCGTGAAGATTTCAGTGTTCGTTACTTTTCAGTAACATTACGGAGAAAAGTTACATAGAAAATTTCTCAATAAAAATCTCTTGCCTAAAAACTTTTATGATACATTTAATTTGTGGATTTTTACTAAATGAAATTTTATCGTTTTAGGGCTTGCTATCCAGCTTCAATTTGAAGGTGGTTCAACTGAGAATCGAACTTACCCCTGAACCATGCAGTCCCAATCGAACTCTGGAATATTTTTTCATAACAACTCTCCAAATGACGTAAGCCATGATTGGTAAATCCACAGAACATTCCAAGTTTAAACAAATTCATTCAAATTATATTGAAGGTCTGACAAACACACTAGCTCCTCTTGTTTATTTTTGTAATTAGATCCAAATTTAATCACACAAACACCTTTGCACAAGTTATTTTTAAAATAAATATGACATTTATATATCTACATAATGTTTAAATAGCACAAATTTTATTCACAATTTACAATTATAACAAAAAGACGCTGACACACTGATAATTATGTTTACAAAGCGTACCTAGAAACACATACTAATATGCTGTTTGTTCACCATAAAAATTACAAAATATTTTTTAATTTACGACGTATATCATAGAAGATTAAAGCACTCAGAGTCCGGAAGTACTCTGGTAGGTTCTTTGGTTATTAAAAACAAATATTTTATTTTTAAAGGCAAATTGGTTGGGGCGACGCGGCTACCGAATTTTTTTACAACTTTTCGCCAACTTATCGGGGAAAGTGGTTTTTTAACGAACTGTAAAAACACTAAGAGCGGTAGCCAACACGCATCCAGTTAACCGCGCGCGAAACAATCGACTGTCGCTCTGACCACACGTGCTTTTTCGTTCCACTACGGTTACCGCCGACTTCATGGAGAAGAGGAAAATATTAAATGTAACGTGTAAGACAACGACAGCTTCCGTGAAATACGCTACGTCCGTGATACTAGGTGGCTTTGGAACTTACCGGAAAAGGTAGGGGATGTTTTAATTCATTAATAATTTGATGGATATCGTCTGGAGGTGTGTCGACTACTAATTCAGTAATTTGCCTTTAATCGTTTTTACATGCAAGTAAGGCGAAATTTACAGGAGGTTGAATTTTTCGCAGGTTTCAATTTTCGTATATACAGGGTTAAGTCAATTTGTCGGAACACCAGATTTTTGGCTAAAATACAAGTGAGATTAAAGATAACCTTAATAAAATTTGTGGCAAAAATTTCACCTCTTAACATCTCCATTAAAGATTCCTTCCTTCAATTTCGCATTTGACATGTTTGGAAACATTTGTTGAACATGATTGAAGCAATCACCATCTTCATTCACAACTTTAACGTATTGCTTTACAAGGCCCAGCTTTATATGAAGAAGTGGGAGAAGAAATTTTGGAAGATTAAACAAGCTTCTGATCGATCCTTCGAAAGATCTTTTTCCACCTTTCAACAAACTTGGGCCTTGTAAAGTATTTATATTGAGGCTTTGCATAAGGATGGTGATTGTTTCCGGCATACATAACTAATACTTCCAAACATTTCAGAGAAGGCAATTTTTTATGGACCAAAACCAGAAAGGTGTTTAGAAACGAAAATGGATAAGATTGAAAAAGCTGCCTGGATCAGTTTAAAAAATGTAATCAGTTTCAAAAAGGTGAAACATAAATATGATGATTGATTTTTGTTGACGTTAAAAAGAAAAGTGGTTTCAAGAGGAATAAAACGCAAAAGACTCTCTGCGCCGATCTTTTGAACGTAAAGGACAGGGACACCATAAAAAGAAAGAGAGAATATTTTCCTCTATTGCTATAAATAAAAGATACCTTAGAATTTGTAACTATTCTCTTGAGTTATCCAGGAGAGCAGACCAATTGTAAACATGATTTTAGAATCAGCTGCTCGAAGGAGTCATTGCTTGTACAATTTTCAGAAGTGGTTAAATTCAAAAATATATATTTTTTTTAGTTTATCATTAATTTGATACTAACCGAATAGAAACTTACTCGATATGTATGAAAAGAAATTATATTGATTTGTTTGTTTCGCAAATCTTTGATGAGGTATATACAAATTATATTTTTGAGTGAATTCGATCATTCTTTTTGAGTTTGCTTCGCTAGGGTACGATATATCAAAATTTCATTTTTGACTGATAATCGAGGTCATGTTTGAGTTAAAATATACATAATCAATTCAGTAGTCCAAGGTGAATTCAGTTGATAAAAAAACATATCAAAAATTTTCCTTTGATTTTTTTTAAAGACATGTTTTTAGTAATTTTTAGCTATTTTTTGAGATTATCTTGAATATATGAGCCAATCGCCCAATTCTGACCTCGGATTCGGATTCAGCGTGCGAAAATACATAGGAACATACTACTGTAGTATCCAGGCCAAAAAATAAATTTTTTTGTGTGGCTGTGATATTATTATGTAAAATAAAGTAGACTTTGAACAAATATCTCGTGTCATTTGATAATGAGTCAGCCAGTTAAGAAAAACGCATTTCACTTAATAAAAAAATCACCCTGTACTTTAATTTTCAACGGTTACCTAGCATATTTCTTAAATTCACGTCCCTATATAATTTTTACTTCAATCTTTTCGACAGTTACAATGATAGAGGATTTAAAGGGGTATGTGATTTTCTGTTATAAAAATATTCAATACAATGATAAAATGAAGAAAGTTTATTAATGCAAAATATTTAACACCTCAATATTGACTTTACAAAATGAATAATATTTAGTTATTACCCTTGTTGTTAACAATTTTAAATAAACTTTTAATAAATACATGAAAACAACAAAGTTTTAATTATTTATAGAAGAAAATTTACCAAACAACTTCTATAAATTGGTGACCTCGACGTATGTTCCCAACATGTATAGACGGACTATGTTTGATATATTTCATGGTTTATCTCATCCTGGGATTAAAGCTACTAGAACGTTGGTTATTTACAACTATTTTTGGCCCAAAATGCACAGATTTTAATTTATGGGCGAAATCATGTATTAGCTGTCAAACTAATAAAATCAACCGTCACACCAAGAGTCAGATTGATAAATTTGAAATTCCGAAAGGTCGCCCTTCGACCATATTCATATACAGGATACATGTAACAAGAGGTGTAATGGACCAAAAATTTTGGAATTTTGGAATGGTATTTAGGGATTGAGTCCTGCTTGTTGTAAAACTAAAGTATACAAAAAAATGACTTGATTTGCAAATTAAGAGTTGAATTCATATTTAAAGTTGTGTAGGAGCAAATAATAATAATCATCTCAAAAAGTAGGCTATTGGTAAATAAAAAATTGAATATACGAGATGTAAGAAGGTATAATGTTAATCGAACTAATTGTAAAACAAGAAACAATTACTAACAGAAGATTAATGAGGTTTAAAAATTATAACAAGTAATAAATGTCAAAAACATAACATATTCACAAACAAATTAATTATTGACCAATACAAAACAATGTTCACAATGTTTTTATTATTCGACGTAGCTACCACCCACATCCACACACATTTCGATCCTTCGCCTGAAGTCCTTAAAACTGTTTCGAATATGATCTAACGGTATGGAGATTACGGCATTTGTAATTTTCTGCTTCAATACTGCTACATCGTTAGGAAGTGGATCAGCGTAAACCAACTGCTTGAGGCGACCCCATCAAAAGAAATCCAATATTGGTATCTGGGGATAGGTCTGAGGATCTCGCCGACCACTTGATCGGCCCATTCCTGGCAATCCAATTTTCTCCAAAATTTGAATTCAACCACCGATTAACCATTTCTGTGGAGTGGCCAGGGCAACCATCATGTTGAAAATAAACTAAAGGCATATCTCTTAAAATATTTAAATGTTCTTCAGCAAATCTTTCAAGAAGCTGTAAATAAGTGTGCTGATTTAACCTTCCCTCAATGAAATAAGGTCCAATAACTCCAACGTGATAAGAAACGGCACACCACACATTCACTTTTTTATAATATTGTCTTCAACAATGAATTCTAAAATTTGGATTATCAGAAGCCCAAAACCGACAATTCTGAAACGAAACAACACCATTGGTTGTGAATGTGGATTCATCTGAGAAAATTATGAAATGATGAAAAAATCTCTCTTTCATGATTTTTTCTCCAATGGCCAAACAAAAATCCAACCTACGGACGTCATCTCCCTCTTCAAGCGTATGTTTATAATTTGCTTTATATGCCTTAATTTTCAGACTTGCTAATATTAATAAGAGCTGATCTCTTTCTTAGTGGCATCCTAGGATTTTCTATAACAGAGGCATGAGCTATAATAGCCCCAACATTATTTTCATCATATGCTTTTATTTTTCTTTTCATGTTAAGAACACTACCAGTAGCCAGAAAGTTTTTAATTATTCTCATAGCCTGAGTACGTGACAAAGCAGTGTTTGGAAATTTTAAATTAAATTGGCTTACCACTTCTCTTAGCGAGTTTTCAGCGCCACTTCCGTAGCATTGCGCAATATAAATTTTTTCACGCACTGTGAGTACCATTTTCACTTAATTTTTTATGCTTGGTTCGTTAATTTGAAACAGAAATTAAGCATAATTTGACTACGTTTGACAGATATGTCAATAATGAATGATAAATGTGTATCCACTGCTTTTCTCATAGCCTACTTTTAGCTTCTACATAATTTTAAATATTAGTTCACCAAAAATAATTTCTATGCAGTTTTAATTGAATGGTTCAAAATAAAATACTAATTTATTGAAAAAATGGGAAGTTTCAAAAAAATAATTTTATATTTCCTGAAATTTGGTATAAAGGTATAAAATTGCATTCTAAATAACTTTTCTTAGTGGAATTTTTTCATATTTTGAAAAATAAAGGTACTTTATTAGTGGTGATTTTTACAACTTTGCTTAGAAAACACCCTGTAGAACACCAAATCAAGTCATTTTTGGTATGCTTTAGTTTTACAACAAGCAGGACTCAATCCCAGATACCATTCCAAAATTCCAAAATTTTTGGTCCATTACACCTCTTGTTACATCTATCCTGGACACACTGTAGATCTAGTCGGACCATTGCCTCCTTCTAAAGGATGCTCTTATATACTTACTGTTATCGAACGATTTGCTAGATGGCCAGAGGCTTATCCTCTTTCTGATATCACGGCAGAGACCATCGCACGCACTTTATTTCAGAATTTTGTATGCCGCTTTGGCGTACTTATTTATATAACCACCGATCAAGGCGTACAATTTGAGTTTTCAAAATTTTTAGGGTTTCACAGGATACGTACAACGACCACCCTTCTTCGAACGGCATGGTGGAAAGGCTTCATCGCTCTCTTAAAGCCGCATTAAGAGCTAGGGCTAACACGTCACATTGGGTGGATGAACTACTTATATTATTGGCTTTCAGAGCGATCCCAAAAAACGATCTGCAATGTTCTTCAGCCGAACTTGTTTTTGGTCAAACCTTGCGGTTGCCCGGCAAATTCTTTACTAGATCATATACTACTTCGGAAGTTCCCCTTTTTATTACTAAATTACGTACTTATTTTGATAATTTAATTGATACTTCTCCTGCTCGTCATGTTAATCACAAATCATTTGCTAATCACAAATCATTTATCAATCCAGACGTTTTGACTTGTGATTTTATTTTTGTTCGAATAGAGCATTTAAAACCATGTTTTTCTCCTCTGTACGATGGACCATTTAAAGTTTTGTCCCGTACGGATAAATTAATTACTTTTGTTAAGGGAGAACGTCGGTTAATCTATGCTACTGACAAAGTTAACACTGACTAAAAGTTGGTATTATTAAACTTCTATATAAAGATGGGAACAATTATTATATCATTAACGACAGACCAATTTTGCTTATATTGAATGCAGTAAAAATATACAACAAACCTAGGGTGTAGGCGATTATTACTTGAAAAATATTAATATTTTACAAAAATGGATTTTGAAAATAATTTACGATAAAGGCATGTTCTTTCTATCCTAGCAGTGTGTTATTGAAACAAAATCGAATATTAGATATGAGGCAATTGTTTTGCATCAATAAATATATTAACAAGCCTTTTTAAAAATCAAATTTAACCGAACCTATAACACTGCCTCGTCCATAAAACTGTAAGACAAAGACAAAATAAAAACCAGATTTGACTAAGATGTCGTAAGAAGTTTAAATATGAAGTAAGCTCGGCGACTGAATATTGTGAACTTTGCTGAATATTTAAAGCCATTATTACACTTATTAAAACGTACCTAATATTTTAAGCAAAGTAGTAAAATGTGTTAGTATGTTTAAGGGAATGTAAAGGTAGGGTAATGACTCGTATAAAAGTGATTAGTTTACGCTAACCACGTTAATTAATGGGCAGGCATGCATAATTAAATATAACATGTTTTTCCGGAAGTTCGGATATTCCCTTGAGATAAGCAGGGCGTTACTTTCATGATAAGAAACTTATATTTTTAAAAGCGCTTCATATAATTGAGTAAAATGATTTTGTTTGTTGACAGTTTGAATATTTTTTTATATTGAGGAATAGGAGGACTTAATTCTTACTTTGTAAATTTATATGTCATGAAAAAGAAATATGACTAGGAAGGTATCATGGTAAGTGTGTGTAGATTATCTCAGTGTGAAATACATTTATCTACAGAGAAAATCATTTTTTGGCCACCTCAACCGGAGTTAAGACAATATAGAATGGATAGTTCCAGGACAACCAAATGACAAGAACTGAAGGCGTTCGGCTGATGTCACCAAATAGCTGATGCTAGCTTTAACGAGTCTGTGTGCTTAACAGGCAATCGCAACAGATAACATAACGTCGCCAGACGTGCTATTACAGCAAGCGGAGTCCAACTGGAATAATTTTCATGAGTCGCAAAACATAAATAAGAAAAGTAAATGTAATATACAGATCTAGACCTAAATCATGAAACATAAAGAACCTCATGTTTTAAATAATACAATTGTCTGCAGTTATTTGGTATCAAAATTAATTCATCATCACGAATTTGATTTCACCATAAAATAGGCTATCAATATACACAATGAAAAGTTAGAAGGAAAACTTTCGGAGTTTTCAAAACGGAAAGTTCCCAGGAAGTTTTCCTTCTAACTTTCCATTAGGTATATTGATAGGCTATTTTATGGTGAAATCTGATTCGTGATGATGCAAGCTTCATTTTTATACCAATACAATTTTATTTATTTACATGACTTTTACAGACAATCAAATGTTTCGTTCACCCCCAAATTTTTGCGCTACATCCAAAAAGAACTCCCAAAATGCGGTAAAACAACCATATATATCAGGATGAAGTAAATGGATAAAATTCGTTCTGGAAGACGCGAATAACGTACAATTTCTGTATTCAGCGGTCAACTTTCTAAATACTAAACGAAAACCACCCCCATAATGAGGTGGAAATTACTCCTATATAGAGATAAAGCACATAAATGCCAATAAATCGTGGTGTATGTTAAATTTTTCATAGTGTACAGTACGATACATGAATCTGGAGTGACTTCAAGCGCTACTCTCAGTCATTACCAGAAATAACCTCCCACAATGGGGTGGAAACTATCCCCATATCAAAATAAAATCCACAAATGCCCATAGGTCGTGGAAAATGTTGAAGTTTTTTAGTTTGGAGTAAAGTGTATGAATTAGAAATTACTACTACCTGTTCATGTCACTCGTTACCCACAATACCATAGGACTTTTTTTTTGTTTCTAGGCACAGAATAATATTTCTCAATCTCGTTTCTTGAAATATCTCTTTGTCTTGTGTTCAAATGATCTGCTCTCTGGCTGTCTGTGGTGTTCTTCGGTTGTGTCCCTTTTTATGGACCAAAAGTAGTCTGCTATCATGTGCGAGTACCATCTTCCTTGATGTCGCTTTTCCGTCTACGATATATCCTGGAGGAAGCGTCTTATTTGCTCTTCACATCAATATAAAGAGTTAGATGCAAAAATGGAAATATGAAATTCAGGAGAATAAAAACAACGCGCAACAACATCAAAATCATGTATGACACTATCATCTGTAGAAGAAATTAAATTTAGATAACTCAGGCTGGGCTAGGAGGAACTGCCATGGAAAAGAGTCCCGGAGGTACACCTGCAAACGGGCCGATCAGTATCGCACGAGAGACGGGTAGAATTGTGGACTATGAAAATACGTCAAGTACATCTGCAACATGAAGATCAGGTGTTCTGGAGTATAAAGTTCGGGCAAGCCCGTGACACTGCAAGTTTATATTCCGGACTTCAGCATGCTAATAATTTACTTCTTCCACAATTAATTGGCACTCATGTCCTTCGTTTGTACGTATATGGGTGGTTTTGGATCATGAGTGTTAGGGCTAGCTTAGAGTCACTTCAGATCCGTGCACTTTACTCCAAACTATAAAAACTTCAAATTTTCCACGATTTATTGGCATTTATGTTCCTTATCCTTATATAGGGGAATTTCTACCCCATTATGGAAGTGGTTTTCGTTTAGTATTTGGAAAGTTGACCGGTGAATACAGAAATTGTATGTTATTCACGTCTTCCACAATGTATTTGTATCCGTTCTCTCTATCCTGATGTGTATGGTGGTTTTACCTCATTTTGGGGGTAATTTTTGGCTGTAGCGCAAAAATTTGGGAGGTGTGCAACTTTTTTCATTATCAGATTCAGATTCAGCGTCGAAAAATATACGGGAATATTATAGGCGCGTTTAGTGCTCAGAACTTTTTTTTGTTTAGTGGGCTGTATTATTTATATTGTCTCATAATCTTTGCAACATTTTCCGCTTGTAGGTCAGAAGTTTGTCTGGAACATAATGCGGCAAATGCTTTAGGTTTTAATATAACTACTTGCCTATATAATTTCTGAGGTAAATATTGACTAGAGGATAAGTTTCTTCTAAAGATGACGATATATATTATTACGAATTTATAAATAGATTAATTAAATTGAATCCACAGTCAAGTCACATAACAAAGTATTATTCAAATTTGCGGTAAACGGTAAAATAGTCCTATAGGATAAAAAAGAGCCAGTTAAAAATTTGAATAGTTTCTGATGTAGTGTTCCTGTTATTAGAAAAAGACAGTTTACTTCATTCACTCGTATTTGATTCGGAAAACAATAAAAATTATATATTAAACAATAAGAAAATATTTACATAATAACAAAGAAATAGAAAATTTTTAACTATAAAAATTGTAAATATTTCACCATAAATATTGATTAATTTTAATCAATTCTCTTATTATTAAGACAAGCTTTTTTTATCGAATTTTTTATATAAAACAGAGTCATTTTTTAAGCATATATACTAATCGTTTTTATAATTAGGAAATAGATTTAATAAATCGATAAATTTTGCAAGTATTATTTACAATCATGATTCTTTCCAAATATATTTTTTCTGTATTACATTACCGATTCTAAATTATTTTCATATACATTTCTTAAACTTTTACAGGAAATACTTTGCATTCTGAATTAAGTTACTGTCCAACTACTCTGATTTGGAATTTTGAGTCACCAGAAATCTCTGTGACATAAGAAATTCCCGAGAGTGCCCTATTATCGAGCCCGAATTAAATGCTGAAGTAGCTCCGTCTTGGCTCTTCCCGTAAACAATTTAATTTCGCTGAACTCACTAAAATGAATGGCTTGGAAATGCATGAGCTTTTTATGAGATGAATGATAAATTTATTATATTTCCTTTTATGTTCTCCAAATGTCATATTTAATAATTATTCCCAGTTAATTTTTAACTATTGCTTATTGTGGTATTCAAATTCGCATAAAAATATTATCATAAACCATAATTGTTTATCTGTATAATGTATATATAATTTTTACATAGATTTAAATAGTTGTTATATTCAGTATATTGGGTGGTTTGAAAATAACATCCGCATCCTTTGAAAGTTGTATTCATGTCATGAAAACAAGAGTGTGGATATGATGGTCCACAAATACTCCGTTATCGAGATACAAGAAATCGATGTTTTTTTTTTCATTTATTCGAACCGTATTGTTATGTGGCATAAGTGAGCCACAGCAGTCAGATTTTCTTTCCTACCATTTCTACAAGTGCGACGTACAAGGTAATTTACCGTAAATGTCTCCCACCATAAGTTGGTTATTGGATCAATTTATTGACTTATTTTACGTTAGAAAGTTTGGTAAAAAGTGTCATGGCAAAAACTAGATTGGTATCACTAAAAGGCACTACACATGTTGACCAACTCACCTAATTTCCAAACTGTGTAAAAATAAAATACCTAAAATTGAATCTCAATATTTGTAATGTTAAACGTACTACATTTAGGTTAATATATTATAATAAAAAAATGTAAGGCATTGTGTGAAAGACATCTGGAGAAGATCCATTAACGCCAAAGGTATGGCCAAGCTAAAGAATTCGTTAAATAACATTGACTGGAGTTTACTCGATTACCCAGAGCTCAACTCTCCCTTTCTATCAGAATTTTTAGTTAATCTCATATTGACAAACATTTTCCTTTCAAAAAATGGAAAATTAATAATAAGCCACCTGTGAAAAACATCATCAGATAGAAAAATGAGAGATACACTTTGCTGTGTAAAAACTACTTCTAACTGTACTAGAGACTGTACATTGTATAATATATTAAAAAATTATTATAAATCTAAAATTGTTGATTCAAAAAAAATTGCATATGACAATTTCATAAACATGCCTCACAACAAGATGTGTTGGAAGTTAATAAATTTCGAGATCAATAAATCCAGTTGGTGCTCCACTGAACACGATATCTCTCCAGACTATTTTAATACCTACTTCTCTACAATTTCTGAGCAATTGATTACCTTGTTGCCATCACTGGACGTTTCTGCCACAGACCATTTAAAAATATACCTAATGTTAATTCCTCCTTTTTCCTCGATCCGGTAACCTCTATTGAGGTTAGGGAAGCAGTTCTAACTATGTATGTGGAATAAATAGCTTAATCCTTAAAGAAACTATTGACATAATTATACACCCACTTACTCTTCTTATTAATACCTGTATTCGTGACGGGTACTTCCCTAATGTATTAAGTGTTACCAAAGTTTTACCTCTTTTTAATGTTATCGACAATTACCGTCCTATTTCCATCATCCCCATATTTGAAATTATTCTCAAAAAAAGATTTACAAAGCTCCTAGACCGTAATAATATTTTAAATTGTCGCCAATTTGGTTTTAGAAATAAATGTTCCACCACTATTGGCAGTATTTAAGTGTGTGACATAGTAGAGAGCCTTGAAGAGAATATGTATCTATTAGCTTGTGCGACCTCTCCAAGGCCTTTGACTGTGTCTCGTATGAAATACTTCTGGAAAAGATGAGTTTTTATGGTGTTCGAGGTTTGCCAATAAATCTTTTCTATTCTTATCTTAACAACAGACTTCAGTGTGTCTCTATAGATAATTTAAACTCAGAACTTCTTCCGGTTAAACATGGTTTTCCTCAAGGCTTTGTTTTGGGGCCCTTACTCTTTATATTATACGTCAATGATTTTTTTCACTTTATGTCACCAAAAAAGTGCATCGCTTATGCTGACGATACATCCATTATTGATTTTAATTTGAATATTCCTGACCTAAGTGAGGATAGCTTTAGTTCTATCAAACAAGCTGGTGCTTGGTTCTCTTCGAATAATTTTAAATTAAACGAAGAAAAAATCCAATAAATCGTTTTCTCAACAAATAATTCATTAATCAAAGGTAACAGTGTTAAAATTCTTTGCGTTGTTTTAGATGACACTCTTAATTGGTCCAATCATGTGGAGCAGCTGTCACACAAATTATCAAGTTCGATATTCATGCTACGTAGGCTAGAAAATCAACTCTGTTCTAAAACCTTAAGAACATGTGAGGCTACCAGCGCGAAAACGGCCTAAAAAACGGTCTAACCCACAGAAATGTGAGTTTGGCCGATTACACGCATGACATGTTGCCCTAATAATTTAAAGTAAAGTGAAACTAGTGGCACCATCTTTTTAATAGTGGGCAAAGGTCGCTTAGGCCGTTTCACATTATAAATATATATACTTAGGCAGCAAGTTGAGCCGATAAACTCAAACGCATAAAATGTGGCTTAGGCCGTTTTCGCGCTAGTAGCCTCATGTTATATTTCATTATTTCATGCTTATATGCTTGAAATTCACAAAAACGTAAATTCTGTTTATACTAACTCAGATTTTCATTCGTATGGCAGTAGGTGTGCCAATCAACTTAGGCAGCCTAAGCCTAAAATGGCGACGTTATTATTAAAAAAATGTGTAGATGCACATTACTTCGGTCATAACTTCTTTGTTTTTTATGCTACAGAAACAAATAAAAAAATAGTTGAAAGCTTAATTAATAACCAATTATTCTACCTATTAGCATCCTTGACGTAGGTATCACAGTTTCTGAGATATTTAACTCTCACTCTAAATAATTATCTTATGAACACTTGGATGCCAAATGTAAATTTAAATATCTCCGAAATTATTAATCCTACATCAATAAACAAAAAATATAATTAATTCCCAGTGTGTAATTTCTATAATTGGTCTGTAACATTTTTTCGATAAAGTAATGCTTCTCGAGATACTTGACGAAAACTCTTTGGAAATACTTTTTTTTAAGCTAAAATCGCAATTTTGAAGTCGTTATAACTTAAAAACTGTCAATTTATATGAAAAATTGCATAGAACCTTTTCTTCCTAAAATTTGATTCTATTTCAGCTCCAATAAATATATATATATATATATATATATATATATATATATATATATATATATATATATATATATATATATATATATATATATATATATATATATATATATATTTTTTTTAACTGCCACCCCCTGAGAGGGGGTGGCATCCACCCCTTATAAATTAGCAAGCCCTCGCACAACAAAAATGAACGAAATCCGTTCAATATGACATTATTCCGAAGTTTTGCATATTTTTTACCTCTAGGTACTGTGCTAATTGATGAATTTGTAAACGCTTTGTTGATATCTTTTAGTTTAACTCTCTAATAATATCTTTTAGTTTAACCTCTGCTTGTTTGGTATGCTCTGGCCATTTCGTGGGAGCTTGCTTCTTTCTTTTTTTTTTGTATTTTTTATGTTGTGTGAAGTATATGTATATGTAGTGATGTGTATACATTTTTCATATTTTTATATTTTTGTATTTTCTATTTTTGACTTGCCAAGAACGTGTTTTGTAACTTGGTCAAATAAAATGTCTATTTATCTATCTACTAAAGTAAGCTTAAAATTTAAAGATTAAACCTATTGGAGTAGACACTGAAAACAATATGATTATTATATTATAAGTATTTCATTTTTATAAAGTTTGGAAATTGGACTTTTTACTACTTTTAGCGATACCAACCTAGTTTTTAACATGACACTTTTTACCAAACTTTCTAATGTGAAATATGTCAATTCGAGAATTTAAGAAACTACACGAAATCTGTTTCTTGTATAATTCTATACGTCATATTGAAAATATATTGACTCCCTGTATCTGACTCGGGAATCACAATTGAGTATTCTTTGTTCCTGATTTCGACAATATAATATTTTATATCTTCGATAGTTTTGCTAATATTTACAAGAATATCGATAATAATTTATAAATTACAAACTGATCGCAAAAGGTTAAGTAAGCATTGAAAACAATGAAACACCGTACAAGTGTCAATCTGAATTTTAACAATAGTTTGTTGATTCATTTACTGCTATTAAAAGAAAAAGTTTATTGTTATCGATGTATTATAAGTGATGATGTTAGATTAGATATGCTAGCGGTATATCTCAATAATAATGAGAATGCTAGAGCTTAACTTTAGTGAGAGAATATAGGAGACTTTATTCGGATCGTCCCATGTCAAGTCGAAAAACATCTCAACGCGTGTTATTCAAGAAAAAAATACATACACATTGAAAAAAAACATTGAAAAACAGAATAAACATTAGGAATATGGATGAAAACCGTTGGTTGAATATTTTGTTGTGTTTTAAAGAAGATCGAAAAAAAAATTCCTAAAGGATGCTTCAAGATATTTAGATATTTCCTGTTCGATAACACGACACAACATAATTTCAGCTCGAAAACAAATCGTATTACAGAAATTATATTCCAGTGAAAATTTTTAGCTCAAATAGCAATCGTATTAAATTCGTCCATTTCTAATCACGTGTGCTGAAACAACCAATCAGAACAGAATTACATTGAAAAGATCCCTAGGGGATCTTTTCACTTATGTCATCCAGTTTGACAGTAATGACAGTTCAATATATTAAAGTTCATTTTTTGACAATGTCGATTTAGAACTGCAAATAATGATTTAATGAATATAATAATGGAGGAAAGCACACCAAATAATACATAATACATAATCTACATTTAATTTTACAAATTGCTCTTTTAATAATCATGATTTTAATAAATAGTTTTGAACAAATAAATAAAATAGATTGCAAAAAATTTTCTATGCGAATACCCCTCGAACGTTGATAAACAGCTCATAATTTTATCACAACTTCCTCAAGCACATTGCTTTTAGGTAATACCCCTCCGCCTACGGCATCGGGATATTACCAAGCAAGTGCTTTCGGAAACTGTGATAAAATTATTTCGTATTATCAACATCCTTGGGGTATTATAGCTGAAAATATTTTGAGAAGAAATTTTCATCAAAAGATGCTGGAGAAACACAGATAGGATTCACTAATTTTCAATAATATTTTTTGGACTAATGGGATTCAGCATATCGGGAATAAATAATAGAAAAGAGTAAAGATACTCAATATGGGGCGCAGGCAAATCCCCATATAGTGGAAGATATTCAGTCTCAAGGCCGCTGAACTTTGGATATGTGGGCTGGCATATTCAATAACAGAGTTATATACATATTCATTTTTTGAAGGCAATTTGAATGGTGTTAAATATTTACCTAGTTATGTTAAGAGAATTAATCGAAAGTCACGTAGAGAATCTTCCTCTGAATTAGATGATAAGAAGCATGATAATAATCAGAGTGAAATAACATTGTTAAATCATTTCAATGGAATGGGTAGATACGAGCCTATAAGATGGCTCTCTAGAAACTTAGATTTCACGCCACTGGTTTTTTTTTCTGGGGCTATATGAAAAATAAAGTATACAAAAAAAGATCTGATAGTATAGTAGCCTCGATGATAGCCCTACAAAATGTGGAGTAGAAATGATTTTGATATACGTTGCTGTCAGTGTAATTGTCCAGTAAACAAAATCTTAAAAATGCTGTTTTTCATGTTTCATTTTTCATTCATTTATTTTTCTGTCCGTTTAAAACATTTAGAAAAAAATTTCTTCCGCCATACTCTGAGGACGCCATTTTCATTTTTTTAATTTTGACTTCCGATTCGTTATTGGCGGTTGGGATGAAACATAAATATCCCACATTTCAAAAATATACCAGCAATACTTTTTTAAATATTAAATATCTAAATTTACCCCTGGGGTACAATATAGAAACTGAAGATAATACACCTTTTACAACAATCCTATATAAAAGAAAATTCTTACATATGAGATTATTCCTAAATTACTTCCACATCCAGTGGAAGTACCTATAGTAACGCCAAAAAAATTTTTGAAAATTGTATTGTTCGAATAGGCTTAGAATGTCATGAAACGTCGAGATTTTAAGTTTGAGCGAAAAAAATTTCTGTCGGTCGGTCTGTCTGTAACTTTGTTTGTACTCACGATTACTCTGGAACCGTTTAAGATGTTGACTAGAAATTTTACATATTTTTCTACCTCGATGTATCATTGTGCGTTTCCTGACATTTATTTCACGTTAAATGTTACTTAACTGACAAGTTGATTCAAATCATGTTAGATAATAAATGTTTTCAATTCACAAGATTTAAAATGATGGTGGTTTAATAAACCGAAATGAATATTGCATTGTGTAAATTTATTTATTTATAGCAGAAGAAACCCAAGACTACTATTAAATATTTGACACCAACGGCCAAGGGGAGAAAAATATTTACGTCTACACTTGGTGTTTGTTTGCATTTCGAATCGCTTGCCATGCCGGTTTAAGACCAGTGCCAGTGGTATGTTTACACAAAATAAATAAAAAGACGTGTTAAGCCCTTCGACAGTTCCTTCAGTACATTCATTAATTTAGTCACTGTGCATTGGTCAATTATTTTTCAGTTCCGTGCATGTCTGTTGTTCTTTCATTTTGGCTAAGGGTGAGTTTATCATTTAGAATTTTTTATAATTTATTTTAGAATGTTTGCGTAGTTTACTATGCAACTTATTGAGTTATTTTACAAACACGAATATGGTACATTTAACATTTCAAATTTTATTTTATCTACATTAATAATATGTATATTTATTTATTTATTTCAATGCAATCGCTTCAGTTGCACTTTGGTCCTTCTGCTCTTCTTCGATTCGTAGGAGTATATAAGAAGTCTTTGTAAGCATAAATCAAATAGACACACTGGAAACAATGAATGAAAACAATTTATTATCTAGAAAAAAATTAATGTTTTAGGCCAAACACGTGTTTTTATCTAAAATTCAAAAAATAATTTTTAAACAAAATTTTACAAACTGTGAAATAAAGTTTATTCAATTATCTCTCAAATGGATCTAAGCGAGTTCATTTATGTACAGCCACTTCTATGGCCACTGAAATCTAGCAAGAATTATGAAAAATAAAACAAATAATACAATTGTCAAAAACATTTTTTTTAGGAATACGTAAAAATAATATAACATAGTTCTTTAAGTATACTATTACAGCCAATCGATCAAGAAGGGATTTTCTTTTTTACAATAGTCTTTTTCTACACGTGCTTGAAAATCACTTTTTTTGAAAAAATTTAGTGATTATGCAATATTCTAAATTTCTTGCAAATATTTTCAAAAACATTCCTTTTTGGAAATTATGTAAGTATTTTAAGAAAATTTCCCATGAGTATATGAAATAAACCAAAGCGAAATTTTTCCTTGGAAATTAATAACTCCAAATATTATTTTAAAAAATGAACCAAACAGAAAAGAAGACACCAACAGACACTACTAGCATCGAATTTCAATAGTACAACAAACTCATTCGAAGGGTACCATAAGTTTTTTACAGACGGATCCAACTAATCGATGATTTTGGCAAAACGAATGGAATAATGAAATCTCTAAACTAAAAGAAATTAAACTCAAAGTGAGCAAATGGAAAACACCTGTACTTCAAAGAAGGAAACAGATTGTAATCACGAGATTAAGAATAGGCCATAATTTAACAAATATATATTTATTAGCAGGAAGTCAACAACCAATGTGTCAGATATGCAATTAAAAATATTAAACACATCTATACCAGAATATTTGAACTTAAACTCTTTATTAATACTTTTAGAATTTTGCTGGTTCTTGGTCTTAAATTCGACAATTTTGGAGTCGCCATTTTATTTATTAATTTTTTAAATAAGTACCATAATCAGTGACCTCGAGAACCCCTTGCTGAATATTTTGAGATCATAACAAAACCGGTTTCTTGTTTTCTAAAAAAAAATCCGACAGCAAGTGTCAGAAAGCTTTATTTATTATAGATTAGATTATAGAAAGCTAAATTTGTTTAAGGAAATCCATGCAAATTCAATCGATTTCCTAATAACTTACTTTTTTTGTCTAAGTGCACGCCACAAAAAATAGAATCAAGGAATTTACAAGGAAATATCTATAGTCGAGTCGATGGAGGCCTAAAAATAGCAAAAGCTTGGAACACGGCATACTAAAAACAAAGTTTACTTGTTCAACATGCACGGTCGTTGGTTTCTGTCATTAAGGAATGGATTTTGCAGAGTGAGAGGGAAATATGCATTTATTTTCGATTTATTATAAATATTTAAAAAGCCAAACAGTATAATATTTAAAATCGTTTTAGGTACTTGTTATTGTTCTAACGAATACATCTAGATATATTTTTTATTGTAAGTTTCTGTTGCACTTGGATATCGTAGTTTGTCAGTGAAAATAGTTCCTAATTTCATTATTAGAGCATAGAATTTAATTATATACAGAACTAGCTGATGTTCGCGAAGTGGAAGACATCGTCCGCGTGGAATTAGGAACATTGACATACTAACTTATGCCTATAAAGAAGTACTACATATTCACTGAGTACTCCTATAGTAGTCGGAAAGTACACTCGAGGGAACCCACTGCGCATCCATTGTACTCGAGGAAACCCACTGCGCATCCGTAGTACTCGGGGAAACCCACTGCGCATCGCAATTCGATAGAAATTCATTATTATATTTTTGTGTTAGAGCAAGGTAAACAGCACATAATACAGCACATGGGCGGGTATGTGTCAAATTTCTTGCTTAAGTACATCCCTCTCTCAGTTCACCCGTTCGTGGGTCTTTTTTTGAAAACCGTCGAATACGTGTCTCCTTATTTCCGCAGAAGAGCTCATCGCTGGAATATCACGTTTCTGACTTACGCGATTTCAGAGATACAAGTACCCTTTAGACCACCTGAAAACGGACGTTTTCACCCCTTCAAAAAGTGAAAATAGAAATTTCGTCTTACTCGTGTCTAATAGATTCCAATAAAGAGTATTTCTGCCAAATTTCGTGCTTCTAGGTCTAATCGTTTACGAAAAGCTTAAAAACCTGCTCCTCCCCGTTCAACCGTTCGGGGGGTCTCTTGATCTCTTTTTGAAAACCGTAGAATACGTATCTCCTTATTTTCTCAGAAGAGTCCATCGCTCGAATAATCACGTTTCTGACTTACGCGATTTCAAAAAACGAAACCATCTACCACCCCCCGTTTTCTCCCCTTCGAAATTTCGTCTTACACGTATCTAATAGATTTCAACAAAAAATATTTTTGCCAAATTTCATGCATCTAGATCTAACCGTTTTCGAAAAAGCCTAAACTTTCAACCCTCTTTTCGGACGAATTTAGAAAAATGTCTTCTTAGTGGTTACTTACGTCATTTGAGGAACCTTTACGCAAAATTTGGAGTTTCTAGACCCAGCGGTTTGGACTGTGCGTTGATAGGTCAGTGAGTCAGGGTATTCTTTTATTTTTTTTAATTTCATTCTTTTTGAGACAACTGCGAATCGAATATGCTATCCAATTTGCCGATAAAAAATTGCCTAATAGTAGATCTCGAAATTTTGACCCATTTAGAGGAGCTTAGTAGGCCTTGAAAATATGAAAATCACAAAATTTTCAAAACAGTCAAATAAAGCTCATCGAGCACTATATCTCAAAAAAAAAAAAAATTAAAATCAGCCAACGCGTTCCAAAATAACGGGGGTGTTGCGGTATTAAATAGCACACACTGTATATAGATTTACGATAAAAACTGTATAATTGTATTTCTTAGAGCAATGGGAAGTACCTGAAACAATTTTAAGGATTATACTATTTATAGTTTTTTTAAGTATTTATAATAAACCAAAAACAAATGCATATTTCCCTCTCACTCTGTAAAATCCTATCCTTAACAATCTATAATAAACAATTTATATTATGAAAAAAAAAAAATGCAATTTAAACGTCTTTTACAATTCGGTACATTAGTTAAGGGAAAATACTACTCCGTAAATAGTATACGTATATTTTTTGGCTTGCTGATTATGTATCTGAAGTCAAAACAAAAAAATTTAAAATGGCTACTCCAATATGGCGGATGGAATTTTTTCCAAAGTACGGACAAAAAAGAATTAGTGTCTAGGTAGAGCTAAGTATTAATGAAGAATGGTATTTGAGAATTATTTTTCTTAATTGGTTACTAATTACAGTAACAAAATGGCGACATGATTATTTAGAAAATATGAACGCGCACATTGTTTGAGTCACAACTTCTTTCTTTTTTATGCTACAACAATAAATGATCGGTCATCTTCGAAACTATAAATCCTATGGTAATTTAAACAAATTCATTAATTCACTCCTAGTTTATAAGCCTTATTTTTGATCTGAAGCATTTTTTCACTAAATATGATAATTTTCGAGTTATTTTTATTTGTATAAACCGTTTTGAAATACCTATTTTCTCGAGCTAATATAGCAATTTTCAAGTCGCTATAACATAAGAACCACAATTTA
The DNA here is from genome assembly GCA_936432065.2 of Rutpela maculata. Classification (NCBI taxonomy): domain Eukaryota; kingdom Metazoa; phylum Arthropoda; class Insecta; order Coleoptera; family Cerambycidae; genus Rutpela; species Rutpela maculata. The sequence goes on from OW386285.2 coordinate 42,407,556, forward strand.
TATAAAAAAATGTGTAGGACCGTGTTTTCCCAACGTTTCATTTTCGTTCAGTTCCAATAATTAGTTCTTTCTTGGGCAAAGAATTGTCTTAATTTTCCATTTTCCAACAATTCTTTGTTTAAATAATTAATTATTAATAAGCGTACGAGATAAACTGGTAAACTTTGAAGTTTTTAGTATAAAAAACCGCTGCCTACGGAATCACTACTTCCACATCCAGATTTTCTATGCAAGTCTCTTACAACAACAAAAATGCACTCCACTATGTCGAAATCATTGTTTATAGCAAGCTTGTCGAGGGGGGCGCGGGTAATTCCTTCCGGACCCGGACTTGTTTGGGGACCCGGCTTTGAATCATCAAAAGATTTTTATCGGATTTCCCCCCCCCCCCTGCTCATTAATTTTTTTTTCAGATTTCTCCCCTCCGCTCATCAAAATTGTTCCTGATTTCTGCCCCCCGCTCATCAATTTTCAAAAACTATCTACCCCAAAAACCCATAAAACGATATGCCACACGGTAGTAGGAATAGTAGAGGGGATTGTTGCCAAAAAAAAATGTTGTAATGTTGTAACCCTTTTGTTCTTGTACACACATTAAATCACAATTTTATATTTTTACCTTATTTAATAATGGGGTGGGTGTGGCAATGGGGTGGAAGAAAGTGTGGCTAATGCCGAAAGAAATTTGGAGGCTTTTGATTCTTGGATACACACTAATTTACAAGTTTATTTTTTACCCCCGTCAATAATGGGGTGGGGAATGGTAATGGGGTTGGTAGAGGGGGTGGCTAATACCAAAAAAAAAAAAATCTTGTAGTCTTTGGTTCTTGTATACACACTAAATCCCATTTTTATTTTTTACACCCTTCAATAATAAGGTGAGGGTGGTAATAGAGGGTGGTAGAGGGGGTTGCTAATACCAAACAAAATCTTAAGATCTTTGGTTCCTGTATTCACACTAAATCACATTTTTATTTTTTACACCCTTCAATAATAAGGTGGGGGTGGTAAAAGGAGTGGACAGTACCAAAAAAAAAATTACGACCTTTAGTTAGTGTATCCACACTAAATCACAATTTAAGTTTTTTACCCCCTTCAATAATGGGTTGGGGATGGTAATGAGGTTGGTAGAGGGGGTGGCTAATGCAAAAAAAAAATCTTGTGGTCTTTGGATCTTGTATACATACTAAATCACATTTTTATATTTCACACCCTTCAATGACAAGGTAGGGGTAGTAATGGGGGGTGGTAGAGAGGGTGGCTAGTACCAAAAAAAAATCTTGAGGTTTTTGGTTCTTGTATACACACTAAATCACAATTTTATGGATTCTTACTTGCTCCATTTTCCCACATTAACCCCCCCATCCCTTCAACGGAATAAGACTAAAATATAATCCTGTTCTAGATCTTGTAATAATACATGTGTATACCAAATTTCAAGTCAATATCGTAAACCGTTTCAGAGTAATCGTGCGCACATTTTTTTATTTATTCAAACCTAAAATCTCGACGTTTCATGACATTTTAAGCCTATTTGAACGAAAAAAAAATTTTAATTTTTTTTTTGAAGATTACCACAACACTATCCACAACATGAATGTAGAAGTAAAAGACGTTGCAAAAAGTTTCAGACGATTTCATCCTTGTTCGCCGAGTTCCGAGGTTGAAACCCTCATCGACTCCACTGCTACTTAAAATATACTAACATAGACGGCTGTAAATGTTGTATTATATTATTCATTTCCCAATAATATAAGAATTTGCCGTATTTAAAATATATGGTGCCTGTCTTTTTGATTTTATTAACAATTCTCAATGTTTAACCCCACCTTCGCATAAATATATAACTACTAAAGCACAGATTAGAATCGGCGACGAAAGTATGTTTATAAAATATAGGTTAAAATATTCAAATAGTACCTAGATACACGGCAGAAATTAATACATACCTTTAAAATTTGATCCAACAATCCAACATATTATCGAATCGATGCACAAACACATATTTTGACAGTTTTTAATAGATAATACATATTATTAGGAAAAAAGCACGTTAAAACTGCAATATATCCCGAAATATTACAAACACGACGCAAGGCAACGCTATCAAATCACAAAACTAAACATGGCGCGTAAAACAAAAGACAAGCGTTGTTTGATTCTTGCGAACACATGGGTCATGGATAACTTTGTTAAATTGAGCTGCAGAAGACGTTTTCATTTCAATTCTACTAGATTATAGACAAATAGTTATCTGTAATAGGTACATTGTTTACTATATATTTTCCTGTATACGTTTGAATATTTAGATAAGTAGGTATACATAATCGGTGTACTATGATTTATTTAAGAAATATGCACGATACAATTTTGATTATTATATGTATAAAATCTATTATCAGGTTATTAATTGGGTATTAATTACAATAATAACTTTAAGGTGCGTATAGATATGACGAGCCTAGCACTTTCAGTTTCAATTATATTATTTTCGTGGATACATCATTTACAGTTCTAATGTCAACCATGTAATCGCAGCTTTAATAATGTGTAGAGGTAGGTACTCTACTCATAGCCAATTTAATTAGTCCCTTGAGGTAAACCAGAAAAAGCCAAAAAGTCCAAAAATTCTGCGACCGGATCGCAAAACGTCTTCTCCCAGTTTTTGAGGTCGGGGAATACGATGGTGATAATATTTTCTGGCCTACCCTCCTAAACCGAGAGAACCACCCATTTTTTCGATTTTCCGGTGCTAGGTTTGCAAGGGCTTGACGGATCGGTTTCTTTTTTTGGTACATTCGAATAAAATAAGTAAATATTGACCACGGGTGACCTAACCCGCCCAGGGGGTTGAAACTACCCCCACCCGCAATATCGATATGCCACGATAACAACGAAAATTAGCTGGAAAGCGGTAAACGAGGGCAGAGAATATGATGGTGATAATATTTGCCGACCAATCCTTCACCCACTACCCCTAAACCTGAAAACCACCCCCTTTCCGATTTTCAGGTGTTAGCGTTGCGAGGATCGGTTTATTTTTATTAAGTCGAATAAAATAGGTAAACATTGACCACAGGTGACCTACCCCACCCCCGGGGGTTGAAGCTACCCCCACCCTAATAACGAAATGCCACGACAGCAACGATAATAAGCTCTTGTATTTTATTAAAAATCACTGCCTAAGGAATCACTACTTCCACATTCAGATTTTCTATCCCTCTAACGAAAAAAACAAAAATCAACTACTAGTGGAGTGCCTGGAGCGTTAAAAACATGAAAACCTCGGATTTCAGTTACAGTGAATGAAATTTAAAAATTCAAAATGGAATGTTTAGCTAATAATATATATAAAAAAGTTTACCTATTAAAAAATTGTGATCTTGATTTGAATAAAAAAAAATTGATAATTGCAACAATAGTACAGTACCTAGAGGTAAAAAATATGAAAAATTTCGGAATAATGTCTTATTGAACGGATTTCGTTCATTTTTGGCAGTATAATAGTAAATTCTTCACAGAAAAGTTTCTATATTCTGCGGGGGCTTGCTAATTTATAGGGGGTGGATGCCACCCCCTCTCAAGGGGTGGCATTTAAAAATATATATATTTATTGGAGCTGAAGTAGAATCAAATTTTAAGAAGAAAAGGTTCTATGCAATTTTTCACATAAATTGGTAGTTTTTAAGTTATAACGACTTCAAAATTGCGATTTTATCTTAAAAAAAAAAAAGGTATTTCCAAACGGCTTTCGTCAAGTATCTCGAAAAGTATTACTTTATAGAAAAAATGTTACAGACCAATTATAGAAAGTACAAACTGGGAATTAATTATATCTTTTGTTTATTGATGTAGGATTAATAATTTTGGAGATATTTAAGTTTACATTTGGCATTCAAGTGTTGATAAGATAATTATTTATAGTGAGAGTTAAATATCTCAGAAACTGTGACACCTACGTCAAGGATGCTAATAGGTAGAATAATAGGTTATTAATTATGCTTTCAACTGTTTTTTTATTTGTCTCTGTAGCATAAAAAACAAAGAAGTTATGACCGAAGCAATGTGCGTCTACATATTTTTTTAATAACAACGTCGCCATTTTGTTACTGTAATTAGCCAGTAATTAAAAAAAATGGAATTTCAAACACTGTTTCTCATTAATATATAGCATGACGTAGATGCTCAAATTGTCTGGTTTGTATACAGTACTTGAGTTAGAAAAAAATACAGTTTAAACTGTAAAGGTATTTTCGATAAAACGCAATTCTTTTTTTTTTTTCTTTTCCAAATATCTCAATAAATATTATTTTTATTGAAAAACGGTAGCGACATAGATTTAATAGTTTCGGAGATATGAAAGTTTACAAATGGCGTCCGAACGTTCATAAGACGAAAAATGCAGTTTAAATGTTAAATATCTCAGAAATTGTAACGCATGCTAAGAAATGAAATTAAAGACAATTAATTGCGCTTTCAAATACCTTTTTTTAAAGCTAAAATCATAATTTTGAAGTCGTTATAACTTAAAAACTATCAATTTATGTGAAAAATTGCATAGAACCTTTTCTCCTTAAAATTTGATTCTGTTTCAGCTCCAATAAATATAAATATTTTTTAAGAGGGCATCCACCCCCTATAAATTAGCAAGCCCCCGTACAATATAGAAACTTTTCTGTGAAGCATTTACTATTATACTGCCAAAAATGAACGAAATCCGTTCAATATGACATTATTCCGAAGTTAAAACCTCTAGTTACTGTACTACAATTCAAATAGTATAATACATATTAGGCTGTAGAGTATTTTTGTATAACGGAATTAAGTTAACGTATCTATTATATAAAGACAGTAATCGGGGAAAAGAAGTAAATTAAGGAAAATTAAATAAAAAAGAAAATTATTAATAAAATATCTGTTTATTTAAACAATTTACATTTTTGACCATATCAAATATTTTCTTCGACTTCATTTATTTGAATGAAAGATGGAGTATTAAAACAACTATTTTCTCTGCACTGTAGACATGCTACACTACAATATAAGCCACTCTTCCGACATCCACAAGCAGCTCCACATCCCTCTTTGCAATTACAAAATAACATTTGCAATAGATTATCCGGAGCCGGCAATTGATTCATTGTTATTGGGATGAACTTGTTATTGGAATACTTCCATCCCCAATTTTCAAAATCTACGTCATTTCCTAGCCATATCTGGATTTGCAGGTACACTCTCTTTAGGTGTTCAAATGCTGCATCAGTTGTAGGAGGTAATGACGACAAAAGAACTCTTGTATTTTTGGCCGTTGCTTTTATGAAAGAATTGAACCTCAACATATTCAAATCTTTAATTTTTGCAGAATTGTTATTGGCCATTTGCAACGATGTAATAACATGCCTCCATCAATGACGTAATGAACATTGTCTAGACTTTTTAAATTAATGGAAATTTCCGGGAATAACTCGTAAAAAGTTGATTTTTTTGTCTTTCGCAGTTCGCCATTTTCAAATAGAGCAAGCGGATAAGGTGCGAGTTCATAATTCATATAATTTTTAAGCTCTTCATCGGTTTTTTTTTTTAAATACAAATACGTTGAAACAGCAGCAATGAATCAACAGGAATCACATCGTCATGAATTTTAATTTTGTTATTTTTCGCCAATAAAGGATTTATTATATCTTTCCTTGATAATTTCAATTCGCGAAAATTTTTACCCTTTGTTTTCTTCATTACATTTAAACCTTTTTCAAAAGCATCGTATCAATTTGTATCTTTATCTCCAGTAATTTTCTTGAACGATATATCACAAAAATGTTCTATGCCTTCAATAATATCTTGGCTATAACGGACAACTAACATGATTTTTGCAATTAAAAATCTAGAACTACGTCCGTAAAGTAGAACATTGCAGCTGTCGCTGTCGTTCTCCCCTCCACGTTTTACTACCTGTTTAAGGTCCCTACGACCCTTATTACACTCAGGTACATTTGAAAGATATTCTTCTGTGTATATTTAGGTGAAATTCAACGTATACATAAAAAAAATATTATTTAAAATAAAAGTATATGCCAAAATATTAATTTTTTATAGTCTTTTGTTCAAATAATGATAAAATCAAAAGCACAAAAAAATTTTTGGGCAACTTTGAAATTTATAGTATAAAAAACAAAATCCCACCTCGATCATATAAATTCATGCACTGTAACAGAAGACCGAGGTCAAAACCCCCAGGCGCTCCACTATACGATGATGTGCAACGGATTCGGAAATTTTTCTCGATCCAAATGCATTACTTAATGACCTATGCAAGGTAGCTTTAAAATTGGACTGCTTTTTATATTTGAAAACAATATCCTCCTGAAGGAAATTTGAATGACATTAGATTCCAATTCATGCTTCAGCAAGATGAGAATGTGGATAGACGTAGATTTCCCCCGACAGTGGCAACCATAATCGAGCATGCTCTTAGGGTATACTATCAATGTCAAGCCTAGCTTTTGAATACGAATATAAATCCGGTAAATTGGGGATGGTCTATGGAAATGTATTTTTGGAATCAAAACTCTCTTCAGAGAAACTCATTCCAGATTCATTTTTTAAGCAAAATAATTGTACTTGTATGAGTGGATGTGTTAAGCGATGTGGCTGTAAAGAACTAGGTATTAAATGTAGCTCGTTCTGTAAGAATTGTAAGGGTACCGATTGTAATAATTGCGTGCATGTAGAGGAATCACTTGAGCAGGATATTTTATTCCAGAAATAATGTCTGATGACAATGATGATAATTCTAGTGACGATGGTTATGACGATGAAGATGATTATTATGAATGGAACGAGATGGATTGCGACGAACTCGGACGAACAGTGTGATAATAATTGTAAGCGTCGAAAGATCTAATAGCATAGAATAAGATTGTATATAATGAACCAAATGTAATAATGAATGATCATTGAGTGAATAAAAACGAGGATATTTTTACATATATAATCAATGAAAAAACAAAACTATCTAATATATAATTACTTCAATTAATTCTCTACGAATCACTGAAGCAGAAGTTCACTTCGTGTAAAGGCTGCTTGAGCCCCCTGGTGTTGGGTCTCGTCTGATCCAGGCTTACTTATTTTATTCGAACTGATAACTGATGAAAAAGAATCCTATCCGACAGGCCTTTGCAAGTCTAGCACCGAAAAATCGGAAAAGGGGGTGGCTTTTCAGGTTTCTTCACCTTCGAAAACGGTATACCGCTTTCCAGCTGATTTTCGTTGTTTTCGTGGCATTTCGTTATTGGAGGTGGAGGTAGTTTCAAGCCCCGAGAGTGGATTAGGTCACTTGTGGTTAATATTTACTTTTTTTATTCAAATTGATCAAAAAAAGCCCTTGCAAGCTTAGCACCAGAAAATCGGAAAAAGAGGTGATTTTTTCGGTTTAGGGGTAGTGGTTGGAGGGTACGTCGGAAAATATCGTCACCATTGTATTCCCCGCCCTCGAGAATGGGGGGTAGATGTCTTGTGGTCCGGTCGCAGAACTTTTAGGGTAAAAGCTTTACCTCAAGGGACTACCTTAAAAAAGAACGAAAGCCTCGACGATGGTTATATAAAAAACGGTGCGGCTCGGATTTACTATAAGATTTAAAATAGGAGGAAACATTTCCAAAAGAGAAATACATTTTCGGGAACCAATTTCAATTCAGGACAAGTAGAGACTCGTATAGGTACTAACTATGAGTTTCATTGCCCTTCACTGCCGAGATACCTAATATGCGAAGCGTCTCGTCTTCGCCCATCGCATTCATACCGTGCATTGTATTTATAAATAATAACTAATTTTTATTAGTCATAATCGATTATCTCAAAATATTTATATAATCGACTAATTTGATTATTGTATCTTAATTATTTTCATTATTAGATATGGGCATGATGTATTAGTTTATTAATTTTTTTTTATGGAGAATACCACCACGTCCACGATCTTTGACCCTGGGTGCAGCTGAGAGTGATATACTAATAATGCTTATATTAAATAATAGAAAGAGAAAAATAAATGCCTATAATAAGTAATTTTTTTCTATTCCCGCCAAACATCTTTTTCCTTGAGGAGATCCATGCATTGTAGTCGAAGTAATAATTTTAAAAAAATTGATTTTTTTTTATTCAAATATACTTACAATGTCATGAAATGTGGGGATTTTAAGTTTCGGTCTGCCGGTTGGTCTGTTTGTCGTTCTGTCATCTGTCTGTAACCTATTTTGTGCACACGATTACTCTGGAATGGTTTGTGATTATATTTTGATCTTATTCCGTTGAAGGGTTGGGGGTGAATGGGGGTAAATAGATAAATCAAGCAAGTAAATATGTATAAAATTGGAATTTAGTACATACACGAGAATTTATGGCATTAGCCACACCCACTATCACCACCATTACCACCTCCATACAATTATGAAAGGGAAGAAAAATAAAATTGTGATTTAGTTTGTATACAAGCACCAAAGGCCTCAAAAAACTTTGATGAAATTGCCCACCCACTCTACCACCCCCAGCCCATTACTGAAGAGAGTAAAAAATAAAATTGTGATTTAGTGTGTGCAAGAACCAAAGGCCCCAAAATGTTTTTGGTACAAGCCCTTCTACCACTCCTACCTTATTATTAAATGGGGTGAAAAATAAACTGTAATTTAGCGTGTATACAAGAACCAAAGATTTTTTTTTATGTTAGCTAGCCTCTCCACCACCCCACCTCATTATTAGAGGACCTAAAGCAAAAAATGTAATATAGTATACCTAAGTGTACAGGAACCAATGACCTCCAAATTTTTTGGCAACAGCTATCGTTTTATAGGTTTTGGAGTAGACAATTTTAAATAATATTACTAACGTTCTATGAACAATTATTTTCACATATATAGCAAATATAGTATCGAATTTTTTAGTTGTAAGAGACTTGGATTGGAAATCTGGATGTGGAAATAGAGATTCTCTAGACAGCGATCTTGCATCCAGAATGCAGTAGATGCTCTCAATTCAATTTAATAGATCAAAGCGATAAGAGAAAAATGTAAACGTGAAATTTTTCGAATTGATTTAATACCTACAACCAACTAAAATTTCCGAAATAACAAATTTTTAATTAAATCAACTTTTTCATATGTCTACATCTTTTACACATCTAGTAATTTAATACTAATTTTCACGACAAATCCATTGATAATTTAAAACAGAAAACTGGTTTTATATTATCCCAAATACACAATTCGTTTGGTAAATAATAATTAAAAAATGGAGAAAATACCCGTGTCCAGTATGCTATGGAAATTAAATAAAACTGGACTCAAAACATTCATTTTGTCAACAAAACAATACTGCAACTGCTGTGGAAATAAAAAGAAGTTTGACAAATTATAAGTCTCCCATGTATTGTTAACTTAATAGGTGCTTACACATAATTCATTTCATGTGCTTCATGCCAAAATGAATATTTTGAATTATTCAATTTCCATAGCATACTTAATAATAGTATTTTCTCGACTTTTTTACTATTATTCTCCAAGGAACTTGCGTATTTAGGTTAATATCAGGCCGATCTTCGATTTGAAGTTATGAATGGATAGGTGTTAAACCAGTTCTAAAAATCTGCCATCTACATTTTTCTCTAATCATTTTGGTCCATTAAATTGATTTGAGTAAATTCACTGCATTGTGGTAGTAGAATAGATTTGTGAAATAATAGATAGTAGTAGGAGATAGCGATAGGTGGATTAAATACTCAGTAAGTGTATTAATTAGGTAGTAACCACCGATTTAAGAACATAGCAATAAAATGTATTAAAAGTTATTAAGAGTTATTAAGTAGTCACATATCGACACGGTACACTTCCCTCAGAGATCTATACAAACGATGTCACGACATAACCCCATTAGCGGACTACATCCAAGAAATCTCCCAAAAATGTTACACCTTTAAACTTAGCGATAGTTCGCTAACCAGCACCATAACCTAAATCAGAATGCGTAATGCCCCGTTCCAGATTAAACACCCTCCTACCATACCAGGCGTTGCCTATCTTCCGACAACCTTTTCCCTAGCCATATTTTCCTATACCACAATCTACCATTACCCACCTTTGATCTTCCCTCAACTTTATCTTTTCAGTCCTTTTTATTCTCTTTTTTTATGTTCTATTTTTATCACCTTTTTTATTCTCTTTATTCTCTTTGTCATCAAAAATTCCATTTTGGGCGATAAACCTTTAAAAACCGCTGCCCAAGGGATCACTACTTCCACATCCAAATTTTCTATCCAAGTCCCTCACAACGAAAAAATGTTGTAATATTTGAAATCCTCTACCCCAAGAACCCATAAAACGATACCCCACATCGGTAGTGGGGTGAGGGGGCTGTTGATAGGGGGGGTGGTAGTGGTAGTGGATGAAGTAAAAAATATTTTTCTTGTACACACACTAAATCACATTTTTTTCATCCCATTTAATAATGGGGTGGGGGTGGTAACAAGGGTGACAAATGCCAAAAAATTTTTTGAGACCTTAGCTTCTCTTGTATTTACTAAATACCAATTTTATGGACTCTTACCTGCTTGATTTGCCTATTTACCCCCATTTCCCCAAATTTACCCCCCAACCCTTTAACGGAACAAGATGAAAATATAATATACTTCCAGATCGCGTTAAAGTACATACGTGCACTAAATTTCAAGTCAATATCTTAAACGGTTCCAGAGTAAACGTGCGCACAAATCAGTTACAGACCGACAGACAGACCGACATACAGACAGACAGAATTTTTTTTTTCGCTCAAACTTAAAATATTGACGTTTTATGACATTTTAAGCCTATTTGAACAATAAAAATTTTTAAAAATGTTTTTGTCGTTATTACTAGACCTCCACTGGATGTGGAAGTAAAATTTTAACCTTTTTCCACCACATTTTTCTGGAGTCAGGGAGACCACTAGGTCGGCAGTTCTCGTACGGGTTTTGTCGTTTAGCTTTTCACCCGAGTCAACAGCCCATATTTATTCAGTGCTATAACCAGCGATTAGTTCTAAGTTTTATATGTAGTTTTAGGGCCGTGTGGGTAGCATGTTAAATGTATCATTAATTTTAAACTTACGCGAGGAATTTTAATCGTCTATTCACCACTGGGTACCGTGGTTGTCGGACTGGCCAGGCCAATCTTCGGGGAGGCGCATATATGTAATTCAGAATATTAATAAATTTTATTTGCTTTGCTTTGCGTATTGTGTGGCGAATATGCTGATCGACTGCCTATCGAGTTCTGGGTTCGAGCCCCAGCCCTGGTACTGACAATATCGGTGGGTATGAATGTATGTCTGTGTTTTTCCAAATGTGTAACCCACTTCCGAACAGCCTTGGCTTTGGATATGGGGGTTGTCTACTGTATGTGGTGTGTTTATAGTACACGCATATTAGAGTAAAAATGGACGAATAGGAGAAGTACTTTATAAAGTGTTTATATTTCGAGTATGAACTCTTAATACGGGTAAGAATGAAGATTCAAATCCAACCTCCTGCCCAGTGGATGAAACATCTCTTATTTTGAAAGAGACCACTCCCAACGGATACTTCATGCTCCTTTTTCTCATTTTTCTCACTAACCGCCGCTCGGTCGAAAAAGAGTGTAGGAAAGGACTTATTTGCCATTAAGTTCTACACAAAAACCTTTTATTGACTTTTCAGCTAATCCCCACCTAATTCTGGCAAATATTCTTCAAAGTTAAGGGTAGTTTGGAGTTCGCAGCCAAAAAATAGTCAAACGCCGTTTTTCACAAATATACCTCTATAATAGTACAGTCGAATTGATAGAATTCAATTTTTTTCAGCGACAACATTCCACCAGAAGTTTTATTGTTGATTTGTATGTATTATAACCCATAAATAAAAATACTGGCTTATTTGAAATAAAATTTATAAAAAATATGGACCCGTCCGGTATGTATAGATCAATCGGCCATCTTGGAAAAAATAGAAAACACCAAAAATGGACTAGAAAATCAAAACTGAATATCAATCTTTAAAAAGGAGTAATTTAATCAAAGTTGGCAAAAATAAAACTCATCTCCAACTCAACTCCAAACCTTAACTCTGTAAGTCAAATAGAACGGTTAAAGATGACGGACGAGAAAAATTTTTTTAATACTCCGTCAAGTATCAAAGAGGCATTGTATATCACTTTTTTTGATTGTAGGTTCTTTTAGGTACTTTAAGGAGATAAAGTTATTTTTTCTTTTTCGAAAAAATGCATTTTGGGAACATATAGCCCGGGAGGCAGCGTTGCATTTTTTATGGTGATTTTACGCCGCTTGATTTTGTGTGTAATCGATAGTCTAGATACGGCTAGTAATCGAAACAAGCGTCAGCTGTCAGAATCGTGGTGGACCTGGTATAATCCCCCATTATCTACGCAGCTGACTTTTTTTTTAATTATTATTATCATGTAAACATTTGTTGTACAAATTTTCAAACGACCTGAAATCACACAGCCCCACAAAAAAAAATGTTCTGTTCACCAGACTAGACCAACATATCTATACGTTTTTGGGGTCACTGAATCCGAATTCGGGATCTACTTGACCCTATCAAGTCAGGGTGATGGTCAATCCAAGGTCAAATTGGGAAGAAATCTTTTAAGCGCAGAGATCCACCATTTCTATATGTTTTTGGGGTAACTAAATCCCATCAGGTCAGGGTCAAGGTCATTCCTAGGTCAAATTGCGAAAACCATTTAAGCTAGAAAACCACGATTCTTATACGTTTTAGGGATGCTGAATCCGAATCCGAGGTCTGTTCGACCCCATCAGGTCAAGGTTATTCCAAGGTCAACTTTTGTTTATCAAATGGAAACGCGTTTTTGACCACGGATTCTGAAAGAGCGGGATATTTTACGTTCGCATATGGTTTGATCTATGATCAAAGTGACCTTTGGTCATCAGAAGGTCGAATCACTCTCTCAAATTAATTTATCTAAGATCAAAGATGATTCTTATTCAGAAATCTCAATTACAAATCTTTATCGAGCATGGTTTAGCCTCGTGATATTTCTCCGAGGGGGATTGGAGAACCAAGACAGTCGAGGTTGTCAACCACCCCTAAAATATGCAGGTGTTTTCAGAAAGAGCCGTATCTAATCAGAAGACCTACCACAATTCTGACCTGTTTCCTGCTTAGTCTCAGGATTTACTTTGCTCGCTTCGGCAAAGGCACTGAGATTAGAAGCTTCGCTTGCCGGAAGAGGCCCAGATCAAAGAGCTGGGATCGTGTCCAGTTTTCTAGTGACTTCTTGGCATTCTCTCAGACACTTCTCATCATTAAGATTGAATTTGGTGACGTACTCGAATGTTACTGTAAAGCATGAGATATTGATGACAGTCTTAACAAAATCACCAAATGAGCAGATGAGCAGGCTAACCAACCTATTGAATTAAGTAAATCCTTGATGATATAAAGAGTTTTCACTTTGTGAGACTTTATACAGTGCAAGGTAAATCGATCTCCAGCACTTTCTTCCCTCATTGAAAAGGGATTTCTATATGAACGGTCGCCATCTTCCAAACCTTTCCATCTATGTAAAACATTTATCGTTTGTGATAGTATATTGGCATGATCAGATTGAGGCACCAGTATACAGAAGGTAGGTAATTTCACATTAAATAAAAAAGTGTGTAAGCTGTGATTTGCTTAATACCTAAATAAAGTTTTCTAATTAGAGTCAATATTTAACAGTAATTCAATAATTGACATATTATATATAATTGATAGATGGATATCAGCAGTTGTCTGATCCACTATCGTAACTTTCAAGTGTAAGATATGTACAATTCATACGTTCTTGCCTGATATCCGTAATACTCTTATGCTTAAGCAGGCGGTAGACTATGCGTCAAATGCCTTCCAACGCTGGACGCGTGATAGTTGGACACATAGTGTGTACGATAAGCAAGTGGCGTGCGTCGAGTGTCGAGTCTCCAACGTTGGCATTGGAAGACGTTCCAGCTAGAGTCGGTATTTTTGTCCCGCTTCAAAGGAAACCTCGAATGTTGGATTGTGCCGTTATCACATTCCGGTGTCGTCTAGACTACGTCCAGCGTTTTTTAACAATAATCAACTGGAATATATGTTGTGTCTTGAATCAGTGCACGATAGTAATGGGCAATATCGTGATTTTTCAATCACAACGTAAATCGTTACTGTGATTTTCTTATATCAGTGAATTTAAACCGTGATGTGATCACGACTTTCATAATACGACGTACGGGAGAAATTGTTAATTATTATATTGGTCTTGGTTGAACCACGGCAAGGGAACGAAATACGGAAGGAAAGTCGTGATCACGTCACGCTTTTCTGCCAACTTTACTAACAGTCGTTACCTGTGATTTCTTAATATCAGTGATTAAATCACAGTTCGTGATATATCGCCCATCACTAGTGCACGAACATTTCTTTATCAAGCAACAGACTTTGTACGCCTATTCTGTAATTTGTTTTGCTTGCATTAAACAGTTATGGAGTGGAATACCGAACACATCTTGGAGTTCATAAGTGCTTATGAAATGTATCCAGTCCTCTGGGATCCTAAACACCCCGACCATAAAAACCGTAATAAGTTAATTGATGGGTGGGTGAAGCTACAAAATGAATTTAGCGCTGAGGTGCAGATTGCAGAGCAACAAAAGTGTACAAGACAGCACAATAATGGCATCTGCAATACTCACAGTATCGTTCTCCATACTGAATTTTAAACGACTGAGAAGTCAGATGTCATTCACAAACATTTGAACCAAACGCTGGTTGCAATGTTGGACGCATTGTCTGGAGGCACAGTTTGGCAAACGTCCCAGCCACAAATATTTGGGGCAAATATTGCAACAAACATCGGAAACAGCGTTGAAACGCATTTGACACATAGTCTGGTGCCGGCTTTACATATACATTGTGAATAACACAACCATTACTGTCTAAATTAAAACGTGCTTATCATAGGCAGTAAAACTAAAGGTCTACTGAATGGCTGATAAAGTTGTATTTATACCAGATGCGTGCATACGATTATACGGGTATATTGATAGTGTAGTCATCAAATCTTGGTCGATATAATGAGAGTAGTGCTTGCATGAGTAAACTTAAGATATTATTTCTATTGTTTATACCTAAAATGGATCCGTTGAACATCTGGTGCAAGGATTTCAGTTAACAACAAGTTGCTATTTTATTCAAGTGATAAAGTGCATATAAAACAATTTTAAATATCGCATTGAAACAGGGTTCATTTAAAAAATATATAATTTCGCTCTGTGAACAACCAATGATGAAAAGTCACCTGTTTTATTTCTTTTTTAAGGTTTTGAAATTGAAAGGGTTTTTACAAACACGAAAATACTTAACAATACACTCGAATACTCCAATCGACGCCCGTTTCGATAAATATGTCGGTATCATCAGGAGACGCCCATGGCCACATTGTGCCAACATGGTTGCCAAAACGCGTGTGGGGTGTAGTATTCAGTGTTTTGGTGTTTGCAAGAGTGAATTCATTGTAAATCACACATGAAACCTCACTTCAAGTTGGAAGATTTTAGAAATTCGGAAATCGTTGGCTTGGCCTCGTAAACCCAAACAGTCAAAGAAATGCATTAACCTCGAATTAAAAGAATTAAAATTTCTCATAATTTCAATCCCTATTTTTCATAGCACGAAACCTTGTAAACAGATCATTATTAAATCGGAAAAAAATATATGGGAACTGCACACAATTGGTTTGATACATTGGTAACTCATTGTATAATAGAATAGAATAGAATTTATACCCAGGCATATATACATAGCATTTCATACATAACATAAATCTAGATGCGAGTAAAAAATATATGTGTACGTGGAAAATTGTTCCACATGGGGGAGGTTAGCGTAATGCGAAAAAATTTAGAATATTAATAACAATAGTGAATTCAATGACTGAAGAAATGTACATCAAGAATATTTTATAACATATTACATAATTTTTAATATTAAGAGGTTCGATAATATATAACAACCGTTATATAAAACTAACAGTAACTTAAGGTGATGAAAATTGTTCATTAGATAGTCTCTTCATTTAAATCTTGTTTTGATTCATACGTTCCTTGTATGAAACATTTCGGAAAACCGCCATTTTGCAATATGGAGGACTTTCCCCAAAAACTTCGGTAGTCGTCTTTTAAAACTTATAAAATTACACTTTCTCTAACATTATGCCATAAGAATCATTTATGCTAGGCATTTATTTCCTTGTCAGACCATTACTTCTCTTTACTTCTATTCTTATGCTGTACAAACCTTAAAAACATTTACGTGGTTGGCACTTTGAAACGAAACTGTATATTTTAGGTGAAAATATTTTCAACATAGAATGATCATAATATATTTTACTGAATCGATTAATAAATCACCATATAGAGATTATTTTGATTTTTAACTTCATTAGTTAATGACTTGGGCAATAAAGTAAACAAGAAGTAGGTGTTCCTTGTCCTAATTCTCGATGGTTACGTATGCGTACTACTAAGAGAATTAACAATTATAATCCAGTGAAGGCGACGTTTCTTTAGAATTTGGGTGTAGTGAGGGACCTTGATGTTAAGCGACGAAAATTGGGGATAGGTTCATTGTTTGCAAAAATTTCATCGCTGGTTACTTCAGAATAATCTACTTCTATTTAAGTCAACCTCGTCTGATAACGTATTATTATAGTAGGTTAGTTATTAATTATTAATAACTTATATCTTATGTCAATAATAAACATTAATTGTACATTGATATTGCATTTGCACACTGTTATGCAAAACTTAGACAGTGGCGGCTTAGTCACTAACGGTATTCCTCAAAAGATTTTACTCATACTTCAATCAAAGTGTGGATCAACATATACACAGTGAATATCGATAGGCAAGGTGGTTCTAAACGAGAGAAAAATTCATAGACCTTGCATCTTACGCAAATATATTAGACGTATTGAAAATACTTAACACAGCTGCTAGTTTTCTAATTTGAAACTTCATAAACATTTTAGAAACCTAGAAATGGAATTCTTTTTAGTCAACAAGTAAGCATATGATATTTAAATGATTTATAAAAACCTGTTGTGGCCTTTCATGTAATTGTAATGCCGAAAAAGTACTGTATCAAATTGTGTAGGGCCGCTTATAAAAAGAAAATAATAACTCATATAGAATAAGGAAGAAATATAGAAATAGTTCAAAATATACAGGGTGCATCAACCCTATTAGACGTTGAAGAAAAACTGCAAATAATTTAAAGCTGAAAATTTAGGAAGAAGGGTTCTCGGGGGGGGTGGTCTATTTAATGAAAATAACGTCACGTATGCGACACTTCCGGTAATATCGGAAATTGACATCAACTTTCTTGTTTTAAATGGCTTTCTTAAACTTTCTGGTTTTATTATGTTTTGTTATATTAGTTGGAAATTAATAACATTCGCTATGGTAAATTCCGATAACAATTTTTTCTCCCATATTACTGCGAGTGATGGAGCTTATGTGGGCTCATACAAATGCCCCAAAATATACAGGGGGGCCGAAAAATGAGGTCCAACTTCGACAACATCCATTAATCAATCATTTTTTGCCATCTTTTCTTTATAATATTTGAACATCGAATAATGTTATCAAAATCTCTTCAACACTTCAATAAATACTCACCTATTTTATTTCACAAAACATTACCATTTGGATCAGCAGTGGCAACAAACCTAAACACTTGTCACCACATATCGACTATGAAGAATATTTATGAGTTATTTCGTTAAAAGCTTCGTTAAAAGCTTATAGGTTATATTACTTCCACACCCAATGAAAGTATAGTAACGCAAAAATAGATGATGAAAATATTTTTTCAGATAGGCTTAGAATATTATGAAACCTCAAGGTTTTAAGTTTGAACAAAAAAAAATCTGTGTGTCGGACTGTCTGTAACTGTAACTAGTGCGATTACTCTGGAGCCGTTTAAGAATGAAATTTTGTACACGTATGTAGTTTAACGAGATCTGGAACTAGATTATATTTTGATCTTACTCTGTTGGAGGGTTGGGGGTAAATTGGGGTAAATCAAGCAAGTAAGAGTCCGTAAAAGTGTTATTAGTTTGGTATATACAAGAAGTTAAGTTCTCAAAAAATTTTTTGGCATTATTAAAGTAGGTGAAAAAAAGAAAATTGTAATTTAATATGTATACCTACCATCCCCTCCCCCCCTACCACCATTATACTTCCACATCCACGTAGTGGAGTCGAAGTACAGTAATCGTAAAAAAAATTAGAAAATTTTTTCGTTCAAGAAGAAATGTCATGAAACGTCGAGATTTTAAGTTGAAACTAAAAAAAATATATGTAGTCGGTCCTGTCTATCTGTCGATCTGTCTGTAACTTTTTTTTGTGCGCACGGTTACTCTGGAACGATTTATGATATTGATATGAAATTTGGTAGACCTATGTATCGAGATCTGGAACTAGATTATATTTTGATATCATTTCGTTGAAGGGTTGGTAGGTAAATGAGGGGAGAATCGGGGTAAATAAGTAAAGCAAGAAAATAAGAATCCATAAAATTGGGATTTAGTGTATGTACAAGAAGCCAAGGGCTTAAAGTTTTTCTGGCATCTGCCATCTCCACTATCACTCCTATTACCACCCACCCTCATTATTAAAGGTGGAGGATTAAAGGGAGTAAAAAATAAAATTGTGATTTAGTGTGTATACAAGAAGAAATTGCCTAACATTTTTTTTTGGCATTAGCTATCCCCTCTACTACCCTTATTACGACCCCATCCCATTATTGAAGGGGGTAAGAAAATAAAATCGTGATTCAGTGTGTATACAGAAACCAAAGGCCTCAATAATTTGTTTGGCATTAGCCACCCCCTCTTCCATTCCAATTGCCACCTCCACCTCATTATCAAGGGAGGTAAAAAAAATAAAATTGTGATTTAGTATGTGTACAAGAACCAAAGGCCTCTATTATTTGGCAACTTTGTCAACTTTTTTTGGCAACAGCCGCCTATCACCCCCACTACCAGGTGGCATATCTTGTTATGGATTCTTGAGGTAGAGTATTATTCCATGCAGAATTATTTCCGCATAGTGGAGTGCAAATATAGTAGATTGCTGTAAGGAACTTGGATAGAAAATCTGAATGTAAAAGTAGTAATTCCTTAGGCCACTGTTTTTTAGATAAATATCTGGAAAATTATGCAACATATCACAAACAATTACAAAAGCAATTTTGTAGCTAACAGAATCTTCTACAAAAGTTTATTCCCACAGTCACAGCACACTACAATATAGTCCATAGTTTTGATTTAACGAATTAAGCAATTAATGAATTGACGAATTAACTAACCAACGAATCAACGAATTAACGCATTAACTAATTAACGGATTGATCCATTGACCAATTAACGAAATATCGAATCAACGAATTACGCATTAAAGCATTATGGATTAACGGATTGAGACATTGACGCCTTGACTTATTGATCAATTAACCAAGTAACGAATTAATGATTCAACGGCTCAACAAATTGATGAATTAACGAATGAATTATTGGACGAATATTCAGATAATTTAAAACTTTTTAAATTGTCATGACAGGCCGACTGGAAGGCAATTGACAATTTTGTTCTAATAGATCTTAAACAAATATTTGTAATATTTTTTCATGATATTTTTTCATATACATTTTGAGCAGTGTTTGAATATGATTACTTAAATGAATATCATTTATAAAAGAAAGATAAAGAAACTGAAGTAGCTTTGTTATATTGATCAAATCTTAATTTTAACGCTTCAAACTTCCATAAATAAGGCTATATATAAATTACAGAATTGACTGATTGAATACTACTGGGTACTTAGCTAAAAAATAAAGTGCAGGCTGATAAGTGTGTGTGTATACCGTGTGTGTAGTCGCGGGCCAGGCTGGGGAGTAGAATTGCAACATCGCGTGTGCCAGCTGGCTGAAATGAAATAACAGAGCTGGAATGCTCCACCGATGGACGAATTTACGATTGCCGGTGTTGTCATATTTCTCGCGCTACGTGAATGTACATGCCTAATGTGAAATTACACGCACGGTATAATCCATACAGAATATTCAATATTATTAAAGTTGTAGCTAAAGAGCCAGTAATATATAATCGTTAAAAACTTTTGGTAAGTTTTAAATGATGATTACACTCAAAATCTGATTATATATTTAAATTCCGCATAAAATTCTACGTCTATACATCACTATTAGCGACGTAAATTACACAAAATGCGCTGGATGGACAATATCTATATATAAAAATAAAATTTCAACAGTGATCTAATATTTTTAAAAACAGCAAACGACGAATCTCTGTGTTTATTGATTTTATAAAACAAATATAAACATTCTAAGTAAAATTTCCAAACAATTATCCTAAAACTGTTAAATTTAAATTCTAGTTGGATAACGTATTTATGTAATCAATACAAACATGTGACTGGTCATGTAATGTGGTAGACTTACCAAGCCTAGTGCTGGATAATTAATAGATCAAACGAACTTACCTTAGGCAAGTTTCGATCTCAATTATATGGAAGCCTTACGTTGAATGATATGTACTCTCTTCCCCTCGCGCTCGATTGAAGATTATTTTCAAACAGTTCAAAATACTTGATCACTTAATTACCTACAATATCAGCACGGTAGCTCAATCGGTTAAGGCGTATTGAGTGGCGAATACGCTGATCGACTCGCTACCGCGCTCTGGGTTCGACCCCCAGCCCCGGTATTGACAACACCGATGGGTGTGAATGTATGTCTGCGATTTTCCGAATGACTGCCTTGGCTTTGAATTTGGGGGTTGCCTACTATCTGTGGTGTGTTTAATATCATCTTGTTTAGTAAAAAAATAATTTCACTCCATATTGTTGCAACTAAGATAAATGTGCTATACAGGAAAATGCTTGTAAGGAAATAGTACAGAGAAAGTGTCACTGAAAATTTCTGAACAAGTGAATAAGCGTATCCATTGATGAAAAAAATTAACAGTTTAAAAACTAAAAAAACACGCTTTTATAAATACTGCACCAAAAAGCAAAAAATAATCGTCGAACCTGCTCTCACTGTCTACCTCGTAAAGGCCTTAGTGTAAGCCGTGTTTGGAATTAAGTATAATATTTAGGTATAAAAGTGTGGTATTATACTTAAATACAAATACGGCTTACATTAAGGCCCTTACTTAATCACGGGAGGCTCCGCACGGGGCCCCTTCAATCGCTGAAAATGGGAGAGGGCTCCTCTTTGAGGGGCAATTTCCCTGCTTCAGTCTTACATTTCTTACAGATCAACTTGCATCGCAGTGCGGCGGCAACCAGTCTAATTGGTCGTCAGCTGTCTGCGATGCAAACGGATGTCATCCTCATCCAGGAACTATGGGCTCACCAAGGACTCATCAAGGGATTGGATCGAAGAATTGGGAATGTCTTCTATTGCACTACAGAAGACAGACCCAGAACCTACATGTACGCAAGTAAAAATTTTCATACATGTTTAATGCCAAATTTCTGTTCTAGGGATCTGGTTTAGAGATGGGCGCGTGAGTCGATTTTGACTCACGCTCACGCACACTCACGACTTTAAACCTTTAGCTCACGCACACTCACGCACGACTGATATATGTTAAGGCAAACTCACGCACGCTCATGCATCTTTTGACTCACGCACACTCACGAAATCTTCCGTGATTTGGTACCTTAAATGTACACGCTCACGCCGTAACACGGCGTGACACGGTGAAATTCACGTCACGTGCCCATCTCAGGACCAGAGTGACCAGACCAGGCCAGGAGGGCTAGGCGACTGGCGAATGCAGTAGAGAGAGATTGCAATTACGCAGTTTGATTTGAATGTTGCGTCATTCATCCTGTCTCCTGTCCTTTTCCCTCCTTTCTTGCGCTCGTGTTCCGTCTTCCGTCTATCGCTTCGCTTCTTATTCTTGTCACGACACGACAGGTTGAAGTTTTAAAGCAGAGATGGGGCGTCGTGTCACGGCGTGAATATTATCTCACGCACGCTCACGCACGGGACCATTTGACTCACGCACACTCACGAAATCTTCCGTGATTTGGTACCTTAAATGTACACGCTCACGCCGTGACACGGCGTGACACGGTGAAATTCACGTCACGTGCCCATCTCTAATCTGGTTGCAGTTAGGGAGTTTGACAAAGGAAGGTAGGTCGGAAGATTGAATCGTCTGTTCGGCACACCTACCATATGACTCACCTACCCCACCCCCATCAGAGGAGTTCAAGAAGTTAACACAATTTGCAAAGGAAAATCAGTTGCCGTTGGTTCTCGGATGTGATGCCAATGCCCACCACACAGTGTGGGGCAGTTGGGACGTCAACCCGAGAGGCACGGTTCGACTTGAATTTCTATACGCTTTTGACCTGGATATTGCAAACAGAGGCAGTGCCCCTACGTTTGTAATCCAAGGAAGACAAGAAGTGATTGACTTAATCCTGGCGTCCACATCGGTGGAGAATAGAGTTAAGCACTGCAGGGTTCTGTCGGAACCCTCTCTATCGGACCATCGATATATAAGATTTGTCCTGAAAGGGAACCGACCGGAACCCGTCACGTACAGGAATCCCAGGTCTACTGACGGGATCTTTTATACAAGAGACCTACAGGAGAGCCTGAAGGACATGTCCTGTAGACCAAGAAATCCGCGAGAGGTGGAAGTAGTAGCTCTACAGCTGCAGACTGCCATCAACTCCGCGTTTGAAAATAACTGTCCCTTGCAAACGAGCAAAGGAGAAAATAGCTCCCCATGGTGGAATAAATAACTAAGCGGGTTGCGTGAAGAAATGCGTAAGCTGCTCAATAGAGCAACACGCACTAAAGTACCGACTGATTGGGAGATCTACAGATCTGCCCAACGAAAGTATAAAAGCTTGATAAACAAGCAGAAAAGAGAGCTGGAGGGCCTTCTGTGGAACCATCGAAGACCTACCAGCGGTAGCTAGACTACACAAAATGCTCTTATCACGGCTTGACTATATCAAGCTCCCAGATAGGTCTTATACAAATAATGACCGTGAGACAATTGAGTGTCTTCTCGATGCTCATTTCCCAGGGTCAGAGATTTGTGAAACAAAGCCCCGGCGACGGAATTCAGATCGGAGGCAACTACCGCAGACTGGAAGAAAGCGTCGGAGGTGATAACACACGAAAAATTGAGATGGGCCATATCGACATTTGACCCATTTAAATCGCCGGAACCTGATGGTATTTATCCGACTCTTACAAATACAAAATGGCGGGGAAGTACTATTGGGACACCTGTATCATGTACTTAGATCCTGCCTAGCTCTGTCCAGTGTCCTGGAGAGAGAAGTAAAAGTGGTCGTACCATATATGACCAGACTAAGGCATTTAGACCGGTAAGCCTGACTTTTTTCTTTCAAAGATATTGGAAAGGTTAATAGAAAGGTATGTAAAGGATGGGGTACTGGTGTCATCACTAATTCATCCCAATCAACATGCATACCAAGCCGGTAAATCTACAGAGGCGGCCCTTCATCAGATCGTTGTTAGAGCTGAGAAGGCGCTAGAGCAGAAAGAATTGGCATTGGTAGCATTCTTGGACATCGAAGGAGCATTCAACAACTCAACCTTCGATTCCCTCTGTCAAGCAGTTGCGGACCGCGGCGTGGACGGCACCGTAATTAATTGGATATCGTCCATGCTGAGCACTCGCAACATTGAAATCACGCTTCACAATGACTCGGTTAGGACCAAGGCTGGCCGAGGTTGTCCGCAGGGTGAGGTACTGTCCCCGCTATTGTGCTCGACGGGCTAGTAGTTGAATTGAGCGAAGCAGGTTACTATGCGCAAGCATATGTAGACGATCTGGCTATCATGATAAGAGGCCGATTTGAAGTGACTATTGCAGGGCTCTTGCAGAGAGCTCTTAACATAGTTCAGTTTGGTGTAACAGATACGGGCTCTCGGTCAACCCTGGCAAAACAGAGCTAATGCTGTTCACTAAAAGGAAAAAAATAAGCGATTTTCAGCTTCCTTCTCTCATGGGCACACGTCTGTGTCTTTCCCGTACAGTGAGGTACCTGGGAGGCTGAGATATATGCCATTTCACTATGTGCAAGCGAAAACCTCAAAATAGGCATCGTTAATAGGCATATTTATATATGTGGCGACAGTCAGGCAGCCCTGAGGGCTCTTGCATCAAACAAGGTGACCTCTAAGCTGGAGCTGAACTGTCGAAACATTCTGACTAAGCTGTGTGAATGCAACTCAGATAAGCTTATATGGGTGCCCGGACACAGTGGAGTCGAGGGCAATGAAGAAGCAGACCGTTTGGCGGGTGAAGGAGCAAAAACTCCTTTCCCTGGCCCCGTGCCAACCTTCGGTCTACCAAGAAGTCTGATACAATCAGACTGGGCTACGGCACAGTTTAACAACTATTGGGCTCAGGCCTCCGGAATGAGATAGTCGAGGCTCCATATAAAGGGGCCCTCGACTGACTCCACCGTAGAGTGGCCGATTGGGCTCGATAGAGAACGATTGAGATGGATGGTAGGCCTGATGACAGGACACTGTCCTCTGAACAAGCACCTGTATACAATGCAGTTGAAAGATGATCTATTTGTGGGATGTGTGGAGTGGAGGATGAAACCATCACTCATATCCTATGCCATTGTGCACCAATAGGAGTGTCAAGGTATAGGTATTTCGGAAGGCAGTTTCTACAGCCAGAGGAACTACGGGATCTACCCTGGAATGGGCTGCTCTCCTTCGTTTACAGCACTGGTCTTTTCTAGGAGATCCAAAATGTCCCGAATGTACAATGGGCCGATAGGCCTGAGTGCTGTGGATCTTCGGATCTGCTCGCGTTTTCTAATAATAAGGCCCTTACAGGGTAGATAGAGAGAACAGGCTCGATGATTATTTTTTGCAGCATTTATAAAAACGTGTTCTTTTAGTTTTTTGGGTAACGGGTCGTTATTTTTCATGACGTTCCTAGGGAAATAAAGTAAATTTGGGAAAATGTTCTCCTTTTATATAACAAGTATTAAATTAAATATTATAACTTCTTTTGAAGTAAATCTAGACAAGCCTTACTTGTTATATCTTCTATATCCGACGTTATTTTCAAAAATGTTCAGAGCTATTTTCATAATATGATTTAATTTATCTTGACAGTAATTGTCATTTGAATAGAATTCGCGTCGTAAATTTATTTTATTGACGGATACCATGGCTATTCCAAACAACGAAACCTTTACTATTTGCTTGGCAAATATGAACTCTTACTCAAATAATTGTTTTCCACTAGTTTTTCTCAAGTTTTTTTTCTAGTTTAATGATTCATGGCTATGATGAAAAATATAATATGCACCGCAGGTCATACCGTGCGATTTTTTGGTCCTGAATACGTGCAAATCTCGGCCCTACGGATCTCAGATTGCAAACTGAATTCTCGATAAAAAAAAGTGCACTTCCGACCCTTGGTACATAAATAACTATTTTTACCCACTTAACGAACTCAAAAAAATTTGTGAAGAAATTGTTAGCTTAGTTTAACAAATACTGCATATTAAGCAAACACAAGAAATGTTGAACACGCCCATCCTACTGGATGAAATTTGTGTTGTATGCAGTTCCTATTTTCATTTCATTTCATTATACTAATCCGCAAGGCGCTCTTTAAAAAAATTAAAAGTATCCTATTGTTTAAGAATTTTAGAACGTATATTTTTATAAACTTTCTTACCTCTGAAGTAATTTTCACAAGTACTAAAATACTCGAACATTATTATTCGGTACGTATTTCGTCAACCATGTTGACATCATCAGGAGATTATAGTTAAAGATCAGGTTTTAGTCATCTCCACCAAGGTAGCAAAGCGCGCGTCGAGTAATAGTATTCGAGTGTAGTGAACAAGTATTTTGATGTTGTCGAGTGTAACACGAATGATTCCACGCCCCCCCCCCAGGATATCCCAAGAAAGAGTTTGAATTCCTCTAAAAATTGGAAAGGCCCGTGTCTTAGATCTCCTAGACATAAGAAAGTCATTCAAGATGGCCTGGGAGGCGGTTAAAGATATTTTTAAACAGTTTCAAACAATATTGGCAACCCTTGTATATACAATCAAATGTTATAAAAGGTAAACCGATTTCAAGGACAATAATTTTAAATTCTGTAGTTTTTGCTGACAACACTGATAAAAATGTGAAAAATGCATAATCACCACCAGTAATTTTTTTACTGCCGATATACATTTAGAATCATTGTTTGGACACAGAGTCTTGTTTGATTGTTTCAGACAGGATGAACGTTGATCATTTTATCGACTTCTATGTTTGCAACTTGTAAAATGTAATTCTACCATCGGGCAAGAAATGTTATATAATTTTTTTGGATGAATTACAAGACAAGAGTACAAGTATATCATGTTACTGTGGTCTTATATGTGGTGCGTTTAATGAAACAAAACAGATCAGTTATTTTAGTTACATTCTTTTTGGCGATATCATTTCCGTTATGGTGAACACTGCTGTTTCTCTTTTAAATTACGAAATAAAAGATGTTACATGCTGCTATTTTGCGTTATTTTTAGCTTGTGCAATTAATATGTGGGTTCAGACAATTCCATGGTTTAGTGCAAATCTGCATAATTTTCTTTGCCAACTTTATGATCTTTGACATGAAAATATCTGGTTGGCGTGAAAAGTCGAATTTACCATATCCTCTTATTACGTCCACATCCAGTGGAAGTATAGTAACGACTAAAAATTTTAAAAATTTTTTTATTGTTGTAATAGGCTTAGAATGTCATGAAACGTCGAGATTTTAAGTTTGAGCAAAAAAAAATTCTGTCTGTCGTTCTGTCGGTCTGTCTGTAACTTTCTTTGTGCGCACAATTACTCTGGAACCGTTTAAGGTATTGACTGTTATAAAGAAAGGTTTTTTTGGCCCATCTATGGTAAAGTGCGGAAAACATATTTTTTCACTAATTTTGGGGTACTTAATACGAATCTGTTATCCGAGCTGGCTAAAAACAACAGTAAAAAACAACTCTTATTTGGGTGGCTTTAATTGATATTAGAACTTGCAACAAAAAGTTTTTCTTTAGTGCAGGAAATTCTTTCAAAATACTCAATTTCGTTAGGTAAGTAGAAAAAGAAGCAAAAATTATAAATTCACTTCCCCTACTCCTCGTTTTCCTTACCTTTCATCACCCATAAGTACGGTGTAAGTTACAATATCTAACATACGGTTAATTATTTATTTTAAAAAAAAAAAACTCCTCGTTAAATGGCTATTATCAGGTTATAATGTGTAATACTCTTACACCCATCCCTACCAATTAAGGTGGTGGATTTTATCTTTTTTAGAGTTTTTATTGATTTTAATTGCAAAAGAAATCCCTAATCACCCAGTTTGATGTTTTTTTATCATAATAAGGTGATTTAGTCTATTCAGATGAATATTTCCCACACTTTTGGGGTTGGAGTATACAGTGTGTATATCACTGTCTAGAAAATATAGCTTGTTTTTTATATTAAAAAATTCTTTAATTAGTTAAATGATTTTTGGTTGGGAAATTGATAAAATCATATTTTCGAAATTACGCAAAATTTTCAAATGAGAGTATATAACTTTCATAATACAGCTAAATGTATTTTTTTAATTTCTAGTGGGTCACGACGCACTAGATTGATAATTAAAATTGGCTGAAAAATTTCAGAGTGGTGGAAAGAGCAATAAAATTAGCACAATCATTGCAGAACGCCTTCTAAATTCTAAAAATGCAAAAATATGCAGGGAGTTTCATTTAAAAATCAAAAGTAGGAGTCGCTTCCGGTGAAACTTGTCAGATGGTTAAAAAAATGTCATTTTGATAACATGTGACATATGCTTAGTTGCATCTCGAGCCTTTGAAAGTGATCTCGCTGATACCCGGTACAAAATGTAAATATTTTCAGAAAATAGATTTTCGATATATCAAATACTGCTTGTGTTATTAGGTACAAAGATAATATTAATGCGAGAGCAAGCTTGACTACATTCGTATCCTAATAAAAAAATAAGAATAAAAAAAATTGATAATAAGATTTAATTAACAGAGCTGAAATTTATTTCATAATTCCGTTCGTTTTTGAAGGCGGTTCAATTTTGTTACAAAGATTTTTCATCCTTTAGAGTGGCCCCCTTTTTAGCTTCTCCATAGAAAAATAAAATATTAGTCGTTTTTAATTTTTAAGCTTTAACGTCAAGCTCGTTATCAGAGAATCTTAAAATCTCGAAAAACATTGCAATTATTAGTCGGGGAGCCCTCCCTAGCTGTACGTGCACCCCCTGCCCGATCCTTGGGGACAATGTTTTTCATAAGGAACAATTTAAGACAACGTCCATAAAATTTTCTACAATTTTGTATCTATACAATATTTTGATAGGAATTACCATTTTCCAGATAAATGAGTCCAAAATTAAAAAACATGGAAATTCATATATCGGTAAATCACTTAAAGGAAATAACTGTGACAATTATTGTAAGGCGTATAATATAACTTCATATTATTAACATAAAAATAAAATAAACTGAGAAAAATTAATAATAGTAATAATATTATAATTTGCAGACATTTATCTTGAAAACGGTAACAGTGGTATCTGGAAAACGGTAACTCCTATCCAAATATTGTATAGGAACAAAATTGTAGAAAATTTTATCCACTTTGTTTTTTTGTGCAGAAAGTTTTTCTCCATATTTTTTAGTTTTTGTGTTAAATGACAAAAACAATATTTGCATTTTTTTTTAAACAGACGCCATTTTGAAAGTACAACCAGTTTTTTTTTAGGACATGTCTTAAATTGTTCCTTAGGCTTTAATCTTTATGAAAAACATTGTCCTCATGGATCGGGGGGGGGTGCACGGACAGTTAGGGTGGGCTTCCGTAGTGTTACGTTTCATATTGAATTTTATATTTTATTTTAAGAGATGAATATCTTATCTGGAAAATGGTAACTCCTATGCAAATATTGTCTAGGAACAAAATTGTAGAAAATTTCATGCACTTTATTTTTTGTGCAGAAAGTTTTTCTCCATCTTTTTTAGTTTCTGTGTTAATGTAAATTATGTCACCCATATTGAATTGGTAAATTTGAATTCTTTACTTTTAACATCAGATTCGATATCAGATACTCCTAAAATACCTAACTACCAATTTTAATGCCATTCTGATGAAATTTTAATTTTTTATCACTTATTTGCCTTTGCGTCTAAAAAAAACTAGTCCATTTTTTGCTTAATTTAGACTAGATGTAGTGGGATGAAACGGTAACTGCCGAATTGAGAATCTTCTCCTTTTCTAAATATTTTTTAGTCGATTGAAAGTGTGTATATGAAAGCGCGCCTATCTAGTTTCATAGTTAAATCAATCAGAAAAGAATAGTCATACAACTTTATTTATTTTCGTAAACAAATAGTAGTTTAATAATCATATCTTCTTGTAACAAATTAAATAGTACAATGACATTTTTTTATGTTCACTAACCATTTTCAATTTGGTCTACAATTAAATAGTACAACGACTTTGTTTTTTGTTCACCAACTAATTTTTAGGTTGATCTACACTTTATTGTATGATGAAGTTTTTTTGGTTAGCCAATATCTCAGTATTGAGACATCAGCCCACCCAAACCAAAGATTAGAGATCGTTTATAAGATCCATCCAAATATATCGATGATCCCTGAGAGAATTTGAACATTGCAATCATGTTATTAATTTTCTATAAATTCATAAGAGTATAAGATAATGCATGATTGATTATTGTCAGTAATTTGTATGTGGAGTCATCTGGGAATAATTTCTGCAATAGAATACGTGGTAAGCAAGCAAATTTTATGGTAATTCAGAACTTCTAGAAGACGACAATAATATTGGTTTGTCTACCAAGTACAATAATACAGCGAACTAATACTGGGTTAGAATTACAATTCGATAATAGTTAAAAATAAAATATACTATTATCTAGTTTAATTTGACAGAATTCAACAAAATAATAGTCAGACGAAAAAAATAATAGTCTTATTCATCTATTTTTTAAGTTAATGTTTGTTTTGTTGTACAACTTCTTCTTAATTAAAATAACAATCACCTCTTGTTTAAGAATACCATCAATATAATTTAGTTTAACAAAATTAACGATATTGTTAGTTAACCATTTTTTTTTTTGTTGAATTTACCCATACTATTTCTTTGAGTGTATGATAAATATAAAATGCATGTTTTGATTTTATAAATGAAGAGATAATTTAGAAAACAAGCAAAAAAATTATGAAAAATATGAAAGACAATAAAAAATTAAAAATTTAATCCTTGATAAACGTTAAAGTGGAATTGTGCTGCATTTCTCCTCGATCGATATTTTTCAATATTGGCTGCAAAGTTGTATGGTTTAATAAATTAACCTTACAACAAATCTTATGTATTATATTCAGATATTCAAAGGTTTACATAAATATCTTGCAGTAACTTGGATAATTTTGTCCTATTTATTAATAATTACATAGTTTCAAACAATGTCATGTTTGCAAGCTTACATATTTTTTCTTTGCCAACTGGATACACGACCTTTGACACGCAAATGTTCTATATACACGACAATATGGCCAGCCGTATATGTAACCTACTATCAAACTACGATCTGGCGCATTGTATTACTGATAGCTTTAACTATACCACAAAAGAATAGTTTTAACTTTTGTTTTCTGCAAGTATTCTTATCTATATTTATGTTTTCCATGATAATGATGCTTTGGTACTGCTCTTCAAAAATAGCACGCAGTATTCAAATGTTTCATATGTTGACACTGATGACATTCCTGCTGAAATAGTAACAATTTCACTAGTTCAAAATCAATAGAGAATTATATTTTACAAAACCAAGGTAACTGAGATCTTAATTTACTTCGATAATTATTGCAAAAAAATATATTTTCAAATCTCTAGGCAAAATGCAGTGCTATCTTTTAAGTGAATAAATATACTGAAAGTTTTATTTCATACTCAATTTAAAATGAATCGTTATCTTACGGTTAATCAAATTCTTTAGAGACCAAAAACATCAAATTATAAACACACTATAGATAGTAGACTGAATTGGATAATGTGCATCCTCATCCACTAAACAATGGGCAAGTTTGACTTTGTTTTAATTGAAATCGACTGCATTTTCAATAAAAAAATAGCTGTGCCTAATTTGAGACGAAAATTCTTAAAAATATTAGCGTGTTTGATTACTTGAAAGGTAGCAATCGATGCGAGGCTACAGAATGTACCTGAATGCGAGACTAGGCCATATGATATCAGGTACTACACAAGTCTACTCCAAACATTCATTTATGTAGAAAACTGCAAAAATCAATAATTAATCGGTGAAATGACATATTCCTTCAATTATACAGGTAGATGATGAATAAGGAGAGTAATTTTTTTTTAATATCTAATCTGTAATTATAGACAAGAGCTGGCGGCCGCGGAGGTACTACGATATTACCTCCGGCTGGAATTTTGAGAAGTGGTTGGGGGGACCATCAGGAAGTGCCATCTGCAAGGATTTTGCTCAAAACTCCTGCAAAGGACACATCAGACGACTGAAAAATGAAAAAATGTTTGCTCAAAAAATGATCATACCTCCAGCTGAAAATTTGCACATTACCTGTTTGAAGGTCACAGATAACGTATGTAAATCGCCAGACGCGTAGGTCGCTGCCCTCAAAGTTGTCATTTTTTTTTTTCAAAAATTTTTTTCCTTACCTCCGTCTGACGTTTTAACATATTGCAACAGAGACCATTCTAAGCACAAATTAAAATCGTCAGACGAAAATACCGCTGCGAAGTCCCCTTACAACGTTCACAAAGTTCCAGCCCGCCTTTTTTCGAAAATTTATTTTCGTTACCTCCGTCTGACGTTTTTACATATTATCCTAGAGACAATTTTAATACATATGTGCTTGTTCCACTTATAACGCGATCGTGAAATGTAGTGTCTAGGAATCTACGTATCACTATCGCGCTATGAGCAGGACAACCATCCTGCTGGTACCAAATCTCTTCGAGGTCAATGCCCAAAGTTCGAACGGCCGGAATAATTTGTTCACGTAACAAATTCAAATATTTTTGTGCTGTAAGGTTGCCGTCGATAAAAAAGGCGCCAACTATTGAATTACCTAAAATTCCAGCCCACACATTGATTTTCTGTGGGTACTAAGTTCGGTGTGGCATACTTAAATATTTATTTTCCCAGGACCAATATCTAGTAAAGGATGAATTGTGACGACCATCAGTAAATAAAATATTTTTAATGAAAGTTTCATTTTCGTTCGCCTTTTCCATCATAGTCTCACAGAATTCCATACGTCGTATAAAGTCATCGGGAAAAATTTCTTGTGTGACGGCAACTTTATAACAATGATATTTGTTACATTTTAAAATTGCCCAAACCGTGCGGTCAGGTACATCGAGCTCGGCAGAGATTTGCCTGCTGGAACAGGAGGTATGTGCCTCCGCAAACTACACACATTTATTTCCCTCTGTTCCCGTTCGTGACGAACCCGATGAGGAGGAACTGTGAGACACCAACATCGATGATGATGATTTTGATGATGAATTAAACCTCTCCGATGCGAACAGTGATATTGATAATGATTCCGAAGATTAAAAAGAAATAACAATTCAGTAATAATATTAGTATCTTTTTTCTTAAATAAATTTACAAAGCGAACAAAAAAAAATCTATGGAATTATTTAATAATCACGACCACTCAATAATCATCGTTTACTTTCAGATATTCAGAATGTGTTAAATGAACTACTTATTGTACTAAGTAATAGTATAACTACATCTTTCCTCTTTGATAAAAAATAATACTTGCTTGAAACCTCTTGCATATTGATTTTTGATAGTATAACAAGATTAACATTTTTATTTTTATATTATTCACACGGAACATCCTTTACTTTTTATGTATATGTGCTAGAAACTTTTCCCTTGAATTGACTTTCTTTTATAACGTATAGTGACTCAACCAGTATTTCATTAAATTTAAAAGATGTTGAAACAGTATTCAGTAATTTAGGCTGGAATTTCGCGATATTTCAGGGGGATTTTGCAGCGGTATTTTCATCTGACGATTTACATATGTTTTTAAAATTGTCTCTAGGATAATATGTAAAAATCTCAGACGGAGGTAACGAAAATAGGGGCGGGCTGGAACTTTGCGAACGTTGTAGGGGGACTTCGCAGCGGCATTTTCGTTTGACGATTCTAATTTGTGCTTAGAATGGTCTCTGTTGCAATATGTTAAAACGTCAGATGGAGGTAAGGAAAAAAATTTAAAAAAAAAAATGACAACTTTGAGGGCATCTTACACCCCTTTGGCAGCGACCTAGGCGTCTGACGATTTACATACGTTATCTGTGACCTTCAAACAGGTAATGTGCAAATTTTCAGCCGGAGGTATGACCATTTTTTGAGCAAAATTTTTTTTAATTTTTGAGTCATCTGACGTATCCTTTGCAGGGGTTTGGAGCAAAATCCTTGCAGATGGCACTTCCTGATGGTTCCCCCAACCACTTCTCAAAATTCCAGACGGAGGTAATATCGTAGTACCTCCGCGACCGCCTATTAATAATCCTTAGCTACAGAAGAACTATCCCTTTTTTGATATTGTAGCGCTTTAAAAATTTGTAATTTAAAAACTTGAAAAAACTCAGACGTATGCATTGGGGCTAAACATTTTTTGTATCTTGGAATTTTTTTGTAACTTGCTAATTTTTCCGAGTTACAGGCAGTTTTTCACGATAAATAATGTACTACAACTCTTTTACATTTTCAATTTAAAAATGATATTGAATTATATTGAATTTAAAAATGGTGTAACTATATAGGATCCATATTTTTTATAATAATATATATAAATCACGCTCATTCGAATTTTTATATATTTTTTAATGTGCAAAAAGTGTAGTACATTAGTTATCGTGAAAAACTGCCTGTAACTCGGAAAATTAGCAAGTTACAAAAAAATTCCAAGATACAAAAATTGTTTAGAAGGCCCCAATGCATACGTTTGAATTTTTCGAAATTTTTAAATTACATGTTTTTAAAGCGCTACAATTTCAAAGAAAAAGGTAGTCTTTCCAGAAAAACTCGGTGAAAACGCATTTTGCAAATAAAAAAAGTCTTGTATTTCGATGATACATTCCCCTGAATTTTTTGAGATTTTTTTTTCAATTTTTCATTTCCCCTCCCCCACCCCACGTTTAGGAATTTTCGAGTGGCCATATCTCGAAAAATATGCATTTTTAGAAAAAATTCACGAGTATAAAAACATCTTATTTTGAGTCAAAAAAGGTAAATATATTGTTTTTTTTTCATTGTTGACCTAATTCTACAAGTTAAGGAACCGGTAGGAAAGGGGTGTTTTCTATCCATTCAGATCATTTCCTACTCCAATATTTTTTTCAATTTTTTTGTTAACGTCATTACAAGGGCACTGCTCAAGGCTTCATCAAAATCCAATCATTAGCACTGAAATTGGTGATTTTGGTCATTTTAGCGCTTCGTTGAATGGACTAAGATAGCAGCAAAAAATGTGTCTTTCCCTAAACTATATTGTATAAGTATGTGATAAACAGTCAGCTTGAGTGTAAGAGTTCAGTAGGCGGTTATGGTAGATCATTTGTTTAGTTTTCTTTCACCTACATGTTATTATAATTTATTTTAAGTTGTTATTAATGTTTATATACATTATTATTTAACGACTATTATAACTACTCAATAGAAATGAAGTCGGTGACATCACAAGTAGTGGTTTACAATAGTCACACCTTAGCAGCCACTTCGTTTGCGGTTTGTCAAGCCAATGATGTAAATTTTGATAAATATTAAAAAAAGAAACGAAAAAGAAGTAGAAACTCTTACAAAAATATATTTAATTCTCATAATTTATTTGATTCGCATAAAAAAATAACGTCATATTTGAATTGCATCAATGCCCAAGACCTCATTATTGTGCAAAACATATTTTTGATTTGCAGAGCATACAGAATAATGATGTGGATACTGTGTCGAATTTAGATAAAATCATGTGAAATGCGACCTTGGATTTGGATATTCAGTATCCCATCAGTCACCACTTCTCTTAGTGTTGCGATAAATTGGTTTTCCATTATTAACTATGTATTGTTTTGTTATACTTAATTTCACCTTTCAAAATTAACCTAAAGAATTTTTATAAAAAACCGCTACCCAAGGAATCACTACATCCACATCCAAATTTGCTACCTAAGTCTCTCACAACGAAAAAATTTTGTATGTGGAAATAGTTGTTTATAGAACTTTAATAATATAATATTTGAAGTCGTGTACCTCAAAAACCTACAAAACGATATCCGAGAGGATATCTAACATCAGTAGTGAGGTGGGGGTAGTGATAGGGGGTGGTAGTGGGGATGGATAAAGTAAAAAAAATATTTTGAGGCCTTTGGTTCTTGTATACACACTAAATTACAATTTTTTTCACCCCCTTTTATAATGGGGTGGGGGTAGTAATGGAGGTGACTAATACCAAAAATTTTTTTGAGACATTGGCTTCTCTCGTATATATTAAATACCAATTTTATGGACGCATACCTGCTTGATTTACCTATTTACCATTTACCTCAATTTGAACAATAACATATTTTATCCATGCATATACACATATTTAATTTTTATTGTTTAGTAAATTTGCCAGATCCCAATTATAATTTTTATCAATTTTATATAATAAAGTCCCGAATCGAATTGAAAGTTGTTGAACATCGGATAATAAATGAGGCAATACATCCGCATAGTTTCAATTAATTCGTTAAAATTACATTTCATTGCATTTTATAATCATGTGTTATTATCAATATGCTCTATTTTTTTACGAAAGTGCGGAGCGAAAATGAGTTTTTTATACCATCAAACCGATCTGAAGTAATTAACTTTGTTATTTGCTAGAATCGTCTAAACTTAATGACTACTTACATACGTTACAATGTGAAAATAAACAATTAAAAATTTTTTGTACTAAATAAAGGAATCCAGCAAGAATTTTTACATTATTCACATAAATTAAAATACTTTCTAACGAGCTCTACCACAACAACTTTCATTGGCGGTTTGATATTGGTTTTAATGGTATATGCAACTTAATATCAAAGCTTTTTTTTAACTTAAAGCAATAATTACCACTATTATACGCAACGTAACATTATGCGAAACTTATGAAATACTTAGGAATATCATAGGATATGTAGCATTTTTTCAGTGAAATATAGTAGGGAACTTGACCCATCTACAGCAGCGAATCTAGTTGATAAACGAGAGAAGACGATCACATTCTATTGAGTATAATTATTGAAATTTACGCAACTTTTAGATGCTGCCAGGTCAAGAAAAATTCCGTCAAAAATATGGGCGAATTGCCACTATAGCCCTAATAAAACACTTAAATATACCCTGTTCGCAATCAAAGAGTGTTGGTGAATGTCGATTATATTTAAAATAATTCATTTTTTTTTTCTTTTAGTGTTTTGGATTGCTATTTGACAATTTAACGTCGTTACATAAGAAGGGAATCACAGATTTCAGTTATAAATACATATTGCATTAATACTATACACCAATAAAATAATGCTGTATGTTTTTCAATGAGACTTCAGCCTCAAGGTACGGTCAGACAGCTATTTTTGCTGCGGTGCAGTCTAAAAAACTGCGCAGTTCAAGTGAATCTTTATGTGAATACCTGTGCAACCTTAAAAATAGCGCGTGCGGTTAGGTTGCGTGGAATATTTATATGCTGCATGCAGCCTCAAAAGTAGCCATGTGTGAATTGAATTTTAAAGAGTAGCAATGGCTGTAAAAAATATCTATTTGGTTGAAACTTTTGCAGCTGCAGCGAGTGCAGTATTTTTAAAGTTGGTGTCCATTTGTGTATATACTTAACATTTTAAATAATATATTTGTGAATAAGTTTCGACTTGACAAAACTATTAATGTTTTTAAATGAATCATTCTTGTTTGTTTATAGTAATAAAAAAAATATATAGAATTGTTGCAGCTTGTAGTGAATTGACTCAATGAACAACAAGGAATTGTTCAACTTTTTGACTTGTAGGGTTCAACTGGCCACCAGGCAAAAATGTATTCGTCACAACAGAGAAAGCAGTTGCACAAATCGGTGCTAACTATATAAAATAATTAATTAGGAAATTTAGTCCCGAAGCAGATTTCTCTTATATATAGACTACCCTAAGTTTGTGTAGTGTACTCAGTTGGCGTAAAGCTGTAATTCAAAATTAACACTATAAGAGATTGTGTTAAGTGATATTTTGTCGTATTTGTCGGCCATTTTGGATTTTAGTGCTGTACATGAAAATTTTTAGAAATTCCAGAGGGCCCTAGTCTAACATTTATTATTTATTAGTATACTTTAAGATACCTTCATACCAAATGTTATGCTTTTATCTGCCAGGTAACGGTAATCTTGAAATACAGCTCTAAGCCACCTCACTATAATAAAATACATGATATTTACATCATTTCCTTTGTCTCTCCCTTTCCTGCTCCATACTGCTATTTCTTTCTCCTGTCCGTACCACCATCAGCAGATGATTTTTATATTACCTAAATCGAGCATTTCATAAGAGAACTTCTAACATAAAAATAAATGAGCACTTTCCCACAACTACAAAATAGACAGACAACACTGACGTATGTCGAGTTGAATCTGATGTAGACTGTCTTATTGTATCAACAGCCACTGATAAAGCAGGAGCTGAATTAAATGTCGTAGTAGTTGGCTAGTACATTGACTAACTTGTTCTTCTTATTTCAAAGACATCCATCTCTGCTTCTTTCGTCCGCCTTCAAAATAAAGCAAAGTAACATTGTTTAATATTTTCAGTCAGAAAACTGGTCTGTGTAAGGTTTGTGATAT
Organism: Rutpela maculata; assembly: GCA_936432065.2. Classification (NCBI taxonomy): domain Eukaryota; kingdom Metazoa; phylum Arthropoda; class Insecta; order Coleoptera; family Cerambycidae; genus Rutpela; species Rutpela maculata. The sequence goes on from OW386285.2 coordinate 42,445,687, forward strand.
TTTTCTTTTTGCGTAAGTAGGGTCAAGATAGAACACAACGCCAGATCTCTGCAATCAGGATAAAGTGAAAGCTATTAGTATTCTTCAGAAACATCATGAGCTAGTATCAACTATAAAAATTTTCAGCCTTCAGCCTCGAAAGAAGAAATTTTTACCGCATATGTGTGGTTACTTTCGATCTTGCAGTACTTCTTCCAACCAGTGATGAGATGAGGCTAAACAGCACTCATACTGCGTATACTTTCAAGTGCAACACTGGAATGGAAATATGTTGGAGCCAACATTACGGTGGTGTAATATAAATAACGTTCTAGTTCTTCTGATTTCTTTCAAAAAACCTACACCATCCGAATTACCAAAATAAGTGTCATGCGCTTTCAAAGGATCATACTTAATAAGCACTGGGAATGCGTGAAAGCAGAACTGCAATGTTCACCAATCTACGTCAATCTACCAATCTACGTCTGTCTTGTGAAAACAGTATAGGAGATTTTCATAATAACAATCGATTTTGAAGATTACGTTGATGAGAATATCTAGATAATCGTTTGATATTGACTTTTAACTCGACTTTTAATATGTAAGAATAGATATTTTAAGAATGATATATCATGCATACATGCTTATTTTGAGTGTTCATTTCTTCTTCTGTTAATAAAGGACTCCTTATAATACTTGAAATTTCATTTTCTACAACAATGTTACTTAAATTACTACTTTTTTATTGATAATAATAATAATAAAGCCTCCTTATCTAGTTTGTTATTACTATTATTTAAATCAGCCATCTACAATGGTGAGGTTTACAACGCCCTTTTGTTTCTCCAGGATTATTCCAACACAAAAATTTTAATAATAAAAGTTGTAGATAATTACTTGTTTAACAATTTTTATTTACACTGTTTTTTTGTAAAGTGGACGGTTTAAAAAAATAATCAAAACCGTATTTTTCCGGTCATTTTCTAAAATGGTGACTTCAACATAACTTTTTTTTGAGGAATTTTTAGGATTTCAATTCTACAAATTCCCTTGCTGCCATGATTTTCTTTCCCCAAATATGTATAATAAGTAGACCATTTCAGTGACGAAAGTTGTGTTGAATATATTTTATTTTGACACCTTAGGATACAAACATGCCGAAAATGCTATGCAGCTAGAAGTTCAGGCCGCGGTTTCAGTCGATGCATCGAAGCCATCGTTTGTAAAGTAAATCTGTACATTTAAATGTGACCGCACATACCGAGGATGCTAGCAGCAGTTCACCCTGCTATCATTCTCGGTATGTGCGGTGACATTTAAATATACAGGTTTGTTTTACGATGCATCAACTAAAACTGCGGCCTGAACTTCAAGCTTACTTAAATCAAGGATAGGTTTTCTTTGATAGACAGAGGTCCATTTTTTCATTGTGATTATACCGGATCTTATAAATACGTCGGTTAAATCTCGATAATTTAAAAATCATATCTAATTTTTCGAATCAAAATTTCATGTTGATATCTTAAGAAACGCAGAAGTAACAGGTAATCCACTTTTTTATTTATGTGTGGTTTAACGGACGTTTCTTTGAACACCGTGGGTAATCGAGTACATTTCAATTAATATTCATGTATGAATTTTGCCATTTTTCTCTCGATAACAATCGCAAACGATAACAATTTGTTAAATACAAGAAAATATTCTAGTCGACCGACAGCCATTACAGATCTAGGTGTGCTAACTATATAAAATAATTAATTAGGAAATTTAGTCCCGAAGCAGATTTATTCACAAATATATTTTTTAATACCCGATAAAATGCCATTAGTTAAATTTACATAAACGTATGTTTTCATGTAGGTACATACACAATTCTTTTTTTATATTTCAAATTTAAACAAATTTTGTTTAAATAAGAGGTATTTGCATAATTTATTAAATACTGGAAGATAAACGTTAATTAATTATTTAAATATAAAGGAAAAAATGTAAACATTTTAAATTAAACATGCTATGAAAAATTAGCCTTGACATGATTTTTTATAAACAAAATGGTTTTTTAGATTTTCAGATGTTTTTTAGCTAGCTTCAGTACAACTTGTAGTAGATATATTTATATTGCTACAGTAATATTTGATTTAATCAACTGAGTGCATTATTACATTGCTTTATTGCATCATGTCTAGAATATTATGAAGATAGGTACTAGAAATTCTGAGTCATTCACAGTTTAACATTTCAATAACAAATCAGCTGTTAGATAACGATGTTGACAAGAATTTACTATGAAGGATGAAAGATCAGAGTCGGTAAACAGAAACGCCTACCTTCTGATTTAAATCTGCATATTATGTGTATGTACCATGTGTAAGAAACAATGACAAAGACGACATTTCCTACTACAGTACTTTTAGGCTTATTTGGATTGCTAGTTAAATTAAGATTATACAGTTAGAACTAACGTTTCCATGGTTTTTCATATACAACGTGATCCATTTTGAATGGAAACCATGTGTAAAAAATGTGTCTATTATCTGATTTTAACAGGGCTTTTTTGAAAGACAGGTCATCGAAAATTCTACTTTATGACAAAAATTTTGAGATTAATTTCAATTTTCAAGACCTACTATGATTTTCTTTCAATGTCAAAAATGGACAGATTTGATTAGCGATTTTTTTATAAAATATAACTATACCACTGGATTCAGAAACATCTGAAATGGGTAAATCCAAAATTTCGTGAAAAAATATTGAATAATGATAACCCGGTCAAAATAGACATTCAAGGTTACAATAATTCGCATAGAGCTGAAAATTAGTATGAATGTTGGGAACACCGTTATAAATGAAATGTGAAAAGTCCTCATCGATCCTACATCTACAAAAAAATTATTCAAGGTCAAAGTTCGCAAATATGGTTTTTTTGCATTTTTCAGCCAAACGGTAAGTTTTATCATAAAAATATGTCAGACAAAAATTGTAGATCATGCAATTATCTATAAAAAATATTCTTATACTTTTTTTTCCTAAGAATCACCATTTTTGAGATATAGCGATTCAAAAAGTTGAAAAAGTTGTGTTCTCCATAATATGCACGAGTACGCGCCTATATACATCACTGGACCCGTAATACAACTAAAACTATTGGTCTGTGTAACTCATACGTACAAATTGTACGATTCTGGGAATTCCCTCAATTTATATGCCCATATAACCTTGAGCAACATCTGTCTGCTATTCAATTGTCCGCGTGGCAACGCTCGTATAGCTGCTCCTTTTTCAAAGGCCTAAACGAAATACTATTAGTCTTGAACGTTCCTTCGTAGTGAAAACACGTGGTTATTGCTAATATTTTCTAACAAAGTTTGTGCCGTTTTTAGTTTTTGAAATAGAATATCGCAATTTTGCTTCATTTGTAGTAAACCTTTGACTGAAAGTGAAATTGTTACTGTTGATCATGGCATGAAGATGTTGAAAGAGGTGATGAATTTTTGGAATACCAGAAAGACCACAAATCTGTGACAATTCATGTGCAGTGTCGTAAAAAATACACTGGAAAGAGTACTATTGCTGCAGTTAAAAGACAACACGAAGAAGAACAAGCCAGTACATCTAAAATAAGTCCTCCTCGTACTAGAGCACGCGTAAGTGAATCAGCTTTTTGTTTTAAACAATGTTGCTTATTTTGCGGCAATGAATTGAATGAAGAGTATGAAAAGAAAAAAGCACTGGATTCTCGGCGTAAAATTTTTAAAGTAACCGCACTTTCATTCAAAGAATCTATTCTGAAAGTAGTTCAGACTCGTTCTGATGATCTAGCAAAAGCTGTTACTGCTTGAATTGTGTTTGAATATGATTAAGTTGCTGCTGAGGCTAAGTTTCATAATGATCGTTACAATTCCTTCTTGAGACCGACCACTGGGGGTAAAGTCGGTCGTCCTCAAGATTAAGCTACGAATCTTGCAATGGAAGAAATATTTACATACATTGAAAATAGCGATGATTGTCAGTTTACATTAGACGAATAAAAAATATTTGCAAAAATTCAGCTTTAGACGACAGAACCATTAAGATACGATTAATGTTGAGGTATGGCGATAAAATTTATTATAACTGAAAAATCAGGAACAGCAACATTCATATGTCTTATTGATAATCACCATGCAATTCTTAATCAAGCTTAGTAAGAAAAAAAAATTCAAATGAAAAAGAAGAACAATTTAGGATCCTGGAAGCTGCCGCAGCAATCATTCAAAAAGATATTCAATCTGCAGTATTCGATAATTCTAATTACCCCCCCGCCAGGTCGTATGTTTGAAGATGTTAACAGTGAAATTCCAGAGTCACTGACTTATTTTTTTGGAGGGAGTTATTCTAAAAAATAAACGATTAAATTTAGAACATTTAAAATTAGTATGCACAAATATTAGCCATAGTATTATGACTGCTGTTCGGCCTAGGTTTTTCAAATCCAAATTACAATTACAATTTACTTGTATCCAGCAGGAATAAGAAGAAGAAGAAGAAGAAGGAAGAGAAGAAGAAGGAAAAGAAGAAGAATAAGAAGAAGGAGAATGATACTTTACACTTGAAGATACATTAGATAATTATCAATCAGACGAATAGTTTTCCCCAATTACTCATAATACACACCGCTTTCATCATTTCCATTAGTACCATTTTTTATTTAATACAATATTGTTTAATTAAACAGGACCACATAGATCGTGGAATAGGCCTACCGGGGGAACCACGTTAAAAAAAACGCGCCAAGTACACTACCTCACAGGTGGCGTGGAAACGTGTGCATATTATGAAGAACACAACTTTTTCAACTTTTTGAATCGCTATATATCAGAAATGGTGATTCTTAGGAAAAAAGTGTAAGAACAATTTTTATAGATAATTACATGGTCTACAATTTTTGTCTGACCTATTATTGTGATAAAACTTACCGTTTGGCAGAAAAAATGCAAAAAAACCACATTTGCGAACTTTGACCTTGAATAATTTTTTTTGCAGATGTAGGATCGCTGAGGACTTTTCACATTTCATTTATAATGGTGTTCCCAACATTCGTACCAATTTTCAGCTCTATGCGAATTATTGTAAGCTTACCCCCATTTTTTGAGCTATTTTGACCGGGTTATGACAGATTTATGACAAAATTAATGTAGGTAATATTTTATAATAAGTTTTACATGATTTTTTCTAAAAATCGAAGTAGCCCATGAAAAATAAACATAAATAATGGGATATTTGAGGAATAAATTGACAGTCGGAAAAAATCTTGATGACTTTTTTATCATCAGATTTGGATTCAGTCATCAAAATACATACAAAATGATATGTGAAATGGTCATCTGTTCAGAATTTTCTTTGCGTGTGCCGGTGTTATCTATACTGAATATAATATTGGATGTACGTCCAAAAATTCTGAGCACTTCTAGACGAAGTAAATATTTGAAATTTGGTACAGTTATAGACTTCAGGGTCCTAATACAGCAAAAAAAATTATAAAAGTGTTACCTTTAATGGATGAAAAATTGTCGCAGTAACTTAGAAACTTAAAATATGACAAAGTTTTAAGATTCTACATTTGAAAATCACAAAATCATTCCCAATCCTTTATATGAAAGTTAAAGTAAGGGACTCAAAAATGTTGTCTACCCTTGTCTAGAAAAGAAAACCAATTTCCTGATGATATAAAGTATAAAAACTTTAAAGACACATACATAGATAATACTTTCGAAATAAAGGAATAAATCCGGAGTCTTTAAAATTATGACCGGGGGATGAAAATATATTGGTTGGAGGATGATTAAAATGACACTCCAATGATCAAAACTTTAAAATACAAAAGATACAAAAAAGACTAGAAAACATGGTAATCTTTGATTCAAGTCTTGATCATTTCTTAGCTACAAAGCAACAAAGCTACGAGATCTTCTAAAATAACTTTTGACTGTATAATTAAAGAAAAATACGTGTAAATGGGACTATAATGGAATCACAAGTGTATTAATAACAGAAACGTGTAATTAGGCAATCAAACTAAATACAATGGAGAAATATATATATGCCTATGTCTAGATAATTATCTATATTTTATTATCTCCATTGTGTTTCCGTTATATTTTGGAATACTTTTACTTTTTAATTATAAACAAAAGGAAACCATAAAATGAAGTTAATTGGGTCAATCTAGGCACACGCACTTTTAAATAGTTAATTAATATGTAATGAGATATTATTATTAGTATATGTGAACAAGAAACTTAAAGAAACTTAAAGTGTTACAGCACCAGAGAATTTTAATACGAGATGATTCAAACTCGCATCTTAGATAGCAAGAATGTCCGTGTTTGCGTATATAATTGAACAATTATTATTGCACTAGATAGAGGCATTAAATAAAGGCAAATTTAAAATCTAAAGAAATTTGTACTCTAATAAGAGATTCATGAAATATTGAACAATTAGTTCATATAAAAAAAACCGCTGCCCAAGGAATCACTACTTCCACATCCAGATTTTCTATCCGAGTCACTCACAACGAAAATATTTTGTATGTGGAAATAATTGTTTATGGAACTTTAATAACATAATATTTGAAATCCTCTACCCCAAAAACCCATAAAACGATACCCCACATCGGTAGTGGGGTGGGGGTGGTGATAGGGGGTGGTAGTGGGGGTGGATGAAGTAAAAAAATGTTTTGAGGTTTCAGGTTCTTGTACACACACTAAATCACATTTTCATCTCCCTTAATAATGGGGTGGGAATGGTAATGGGGAGGGTGGCTAATGCCAAATTTTTTTTTTGAGACCTTACCTTCTCTTGTATATACTAAGTATCAATTTTATGGACTCTTACCTGCAAATTTACCCCAATTTAACCCCCCAACCCTTCGACGGAACAAGATGAAAATATAATCTAGTTCTAGATCTCGTTAAAGTACATATGTGTACCAAATTTCAAGTCAATATCTCAAACGGTTCCGGAGTAAACAAAAAAAAGTTACAGACAGACAGACAGACAGATCGACAGACAGACAGAAAATTTTTTTTCGCTCAAACTTAAAATCTCGATGTTTCCATGACATTCTAAGCCCATTTGAACAATAAAAATTTTTAAAAATTTCTTTGTCGTTACTATACTTCCACTGGGTGTGGAAGTAATAACATTATTGAATATAGAAAGAGCGACCTTGGGAGTCCGCAAATTGTTGATTAATTTGTAGTTTTAAAGATACCTTACGATGAGATATTAATCGTAAAAAATTTGGAGTTGAGCATAAGAAGAAGTGAAAGTGATCAAAATCGACTCACATAGCACAGTGAGTGAAAATGATAATTCAATGAAAAATATCAATTTCTTTATAAAATCACTTGTTCTTTTCTATCCTTTTCTTTTTCTTTTATTTTTCTTTGTGCTAAATATAATATCACAATCAAAAAGTCCTTGTTAATTAAAGCCTATATGAAGTCTCGTTTTAGCAGCAGTAGGCATCACCATATATTAATTTTTATAGATTAAGTTAAAAACGGGAGACTCAATTCAAGAGTATTACTGTACATGTGAAAGTGGATCTCGAACTGTTGGCTGTTTTAGACATATTATGACAATCGAATGGTTCTTGGGCTATGCACAGTATCAGGAAGTACATGTGCCAAATCCCGATATATGTAATATATCATTGACTATACAGAAACAATGAAATATAAATGAAATACAAATTAAAAGCTAATCTATAGCAAGGATGCAGAAAATCTAAAAACAATAAAAAAAACAAAGAAACCATACAAATTTTAAAAAATTTTAAAAAACCTCTTTGTAAATTAGTACCGTGACGTGGAAAAGGGGCTGAGGTATTATTATTTTTAATATTATTATCATTGTTATTATTATCCTTATTATGTTTTACAATAAAACTAATGCAACAAAATCTAATCTATTGACCTTCTATATCTCCAAAACCTTTTTTGTGATCAACCTCATATTTTTGTACGACAGCGTAGAAAGGCCATGCTATTTATATATTTTTTCTAACTCAGAATTCACAACTGTATCTCGAAATTCACAATTGTAGGTCGGAATTCACAATTGTAAGTAGGAATTCACAATTGTAAGTCAGAATTCACAATTGTATCTCGGAATTCACAATTGTTAATTCGGAATTCATGGGAATGAAATAGTTCTACAAATACTCTGATACCATACTCGATGCACGTTTCGTCAACAATGTTGGCACCATCTGGACGTGATTAAAACTGAAGTAAATTTAAGAATTCATTTTACTTATACCAAACTAATGCCAACGAATTCAACCAACCAACTGTATTTACACTCTATCTCGACTCGACTTTGCAAACCACCACCCACTAACTAATAAAACGGAATATTTGGAATAAAGCCTTTGTCACTGTCCATACTCTTTTTGCAATTCCTATGATTTCTAATGCATTTTGCTGTCTTTAATTTATTACATTTCTAATTAACCTCCGGTTATTTATCATAGGCAAATTGAATCAAACGAAAAGCCTGGGATTTATGGAAATCAGCTGTAAGGGTTATAATTTGAAAAATGTTGGACTAGCGAAAAGTCCTAGTATACTAGATTCAAGGAGTATATTATAACCCATCTTAAAAATGAAAAAACTGAATAATTTAATGTTGCCCATCCCAGCGTAACAATCATGGGGCATCAATAGGGCTCAAACACTTAACGTTAATTCGGAAGAGAATAAAGAATAGGCAACTAGATACATCTGAAAACTTAAAAACTGCAAAATGTAAAAACAGTATAAATAGTGATAAAGACCTTATCCCAAATAGCCCTCTTTATTGGTTAGTAGATCTTGTACTGGTTAGTAGGTTGCGTTAAACCATGACGTTAATTTAATACAAATACAGTTTAATTTCCATTAGTTTTAATCATCTGCAGATGATGCCAATATGGTTGGCGAAACGCGCATCGAGTATAGCATTCGAATATTTGTAGAACTAATTCCGTTGAAGAGATCCACTCACATTATTTGTACTGACTTTGTATTGTTCGATTTTATTAAGAACAAAAGGAACCCGCATCGTTCGAGTCTGTTTTGCGTTGCCGAGAGCCAAAAGCTTGGAACCGGTACGCAAATACTCTGAACTCCTACCGAAGTGGCAGGACTCCTTTAATTTAAACAGAGTTCCCTTCACCAGCAATTGTTGCAAGCACACTGCGTTTCTAGTAATGATGGTAATATCATCCAGAACGTACATCCTGATCATAGAATTAGGAAACCAAATACGACAAAATTGCATATTTTATCTACCATTCCTCTCTATTATTAGCTCTTTAGTAATTCCGACTTAACAATTGTGAATTCCGAGATACAGTTGTGAATTCCGAGATACAATTGTGAATTCCGAGATACAATTGTGAATTCCGAGATGCAATTGTGAATTCCGAGATACAATTGTGAATTCCGAGATGCAATTGTGAATTCTGACTTACAGTTGTGAATTCCGAGTTTTAAAAAAATATATTAACTGCACGGCCTTTCTACGCTTTCGTATTTTTGTGTGATTAATGTTTGTTAAAAATTATTAATTTGGGTATTAAGCAGATAACTTTCAAAGAAAAACATTCCTTCCTTTCATAACTCCTGTTGATCTTCTATTTTGGTCAGACTTGCACCAATTTCATGCTGAATGTTAGATATAGGTAGTAAGAAAGAAGTCGACAAGTCGCTTCGTAGGGGGAGCTCTTGTTGATCTTCTACTTTGGTCAGACTTGCACCAATGGTATATGAAGAAACGAATGTTTTTCTTTGAAAGTTATCTGCTGAATACCCAAAATAATAATCTTTAACAATGATGTAAGCAGAAATAATAGGTATTTATTTATTAACGTCTTATCATAAGATATCATTTAGAACACAAATTAGCCGAAGAGCGATTAATTTATATCTACTCGATAATAATGGAGTGAACTTAGCCCAAAATAATATGTAAAATAAAAGAGTTATTTTTACCAATGCTATAAACTCATTTTTACAAACGAGTAGATAAAATGGGTTAAATAGGATCGACAACTTTATCGACTGAACTGGTAATAGCACCGATGTTATTATTAAATATGATAAAACTATCGATCTAGCCGTTTTATCGATTATGTGAGCTTTCCATTGGTCTAAAAGAGTTAAGATAGAGCCCGAATCGCAGAAATTAAATGTAGTTATTTTTTATTATAAATTTTGGTTGGATAACAATACTATAAATGGAATGTTCAAAAAAATATATGAGAGCAAGTAACATTTTTATTTTCTTTTATTCTTTGAAGGAAATAATGTATTGTTTTACGTCATATATGTCTAGTTATTTTAGTACACAAACCGTGTTATTAATGGTAATATTCTTTTTTAGGCACATACGCAGAAATCTTTATTTAGACACAAAATTGATAGGGTGATGTTACACTAATGAAGCATCACCTAACATTTGGTTTTCACTCAACAAGTTACCCACACCCAGCGTTAGCTCGACTTTTCTGATTTGTTAATCACTTGAGTGCCTTTTAGTGTTACATTGCTGCCATAATAATTTTACATTAGATCCTTTCAAATGTAAGTTCTGAAGATATCCAATAACTTTTATGATAATATAAATTTGTTCCACTAAATATTTTTTTATTCTAGGATTTATTTTAGAATTCGCTCTTCATTAAGACAAATCAGCTACGTGATTTTAGTATACAATTTCTAAACCATAACTTCTTCCACAAATTCCTCGATGCGTAAATGAACATTACATTCATATCATTAGCAGGCCTCCCATATGGGGGGGGTCTATTGGGTACTGAGTTTAGGGGCCCGGGGCCCTCCGAGGCTTCCCATCAATTAATTAATTATCAAGCGCGGGGGCCTGCCAGAGATTTTGGTAATTTTTTTTTTCAAATTTAATTTAATTTAATTATTAAGCGCAGGGGGGGCGTTGGCTTTCAAGGGGCCCGTAGTAAGGACCCGCCAGAGATTTTGAAAAAAAAAGTTTTTTCCCGCTCATCAATTATTAGGCGCGGGGGCCCGCCAGTGAATTTGGTACCGGGGCCCATGATTTGATGCGGGGGGCTTGATCAGTAGAATATTTGGCCAACCATATTGTTCGTTGGAGGTTTAGTGGTAGTCTCAGAGGGAGACTACTTTAACATTTTTTACAGGTTTCTATTAAGTAAATGAGGATTCTTTGACTAATTCATAATGGACATTTTAAAAAGTTACGTTGATATCTTCTCCTCTTATATTAGGGACAATTTTGTATTGGCGCACAATAATAACATTAAAACCACACACAGCTCGCTTTCATGTACTTTGAGACTATTTAAATGAGATTGCAATTGAAGTTCTCTAATATACAGAACGTAGTACAAATCTTAATCTAGTTGGACACTTTTTAGAGGTATTAAGCAATCAAACAGAAGTTTTCAATTTATCAATTCAGTCATATCGAATAATATAAGGCAATTAATTTCAAGCCAGAGTAACATTTTTTTCCACAAAAAAAAATACATATTGCTAAAACGAGGTTAACGACTTTTGTAGAGCCACCTTATGATATTGTTGTATCGTTGAAGAAAAATTTTGATAAATCATAACGAAGTTTTGGCTATTGAAATATACAGATATGGTTCTGGAAGCGTAAGAGCGTAGACTATAGAGGGCGCGCGCAGTTGCCGAAGGCGCCATTCTACATGCCAATTTACATGTTTGTAGCATAGATTTACCATCTTGAAGACTATGTAGGAACAATACTTTTTTTTGCTTTTTTACATTTAAAGTGAATTTGGTCTTAAAAAATTGAATTCAAAATGGTGAATCCAAAAGGCTGCCATAATTGCATTATTTTTGCAGATATACATAAAAAGACACTGCACGTTTTATAGGTAGGTGTCAAATTTGATGAATTTTTGATATGTCGTAGTTCAACTGATTCTGAACGTTCCTCTGGCAAAACTTCAAATTATGGACAGTATATCTATAGATGGTTCCAAAGACTGTATCAACAATTTCTCGAAACGTACTGCAGGTATTGAGATGATAACTACTGGAAATGAATAACCAGACTTTTTCTTTTTGGAAGCAATGTTATCAACGGTTCGTCGTCATTGTACTCTCACTTTCCTTGGTTTCGTCATCACCTTCATTTTCACTTTCTAATTCTATTTCCTTTTGATCTTGGCTGGCTGCGGTCCAAGCAAACTCATCCTCTTCTTCCTCCTCATCACAAAGAAGATTATCATCCACTTCCAAACCATCCAAGTCCACATTATCGACTAACAGCTGCAATTCTTCCTGGGTGAGCGAACCTAAAAGTAGTTCGCAATATTTATATTTTTGTATTGAGAGAGACCCAAAGTATTAATATTGAAACCTTAAGTTTAAGGGTAAAAAAAAGTGTATTTCAGCTAATTCAGTCAAATGCAACATATTACTATCAGAACTAACATTATTTCAGTCAACGTGATAACTAAAATCAATAAATATAGACTGCTTACGTTTCAAACGATTTATTTCCTTAATGGTTGCCTTAACACCCAAGTGTCCACTTATATAAACAAACCAGTCTGATTCACATGCAAAATTTTGTGCGCAATTCTGGGCGCATATCATATATGATACTTGCAGGCATAATTCATGATTACCAACTATGAGCTGAGAAAAAAAATTAGAACCGAGGTATCATATATGATACCTGGGCTCCGAGGAGGTTATCATAGGATATATAAAACTACATTTGCCGATTTTGTATATAAGTAGCTTTATTAAAATTCACTATCTTAGTAAATAAGTAAATACGTGCATTGATTGATAGAACATTGATGCTAGCTTAATCCCGGGTATAAAACAAAATTGATTTTATTTTTCAAGATATAAAATTGCAGTTGTGTCTAATCAATGAAAACTAATTATTTGTAAGACCTTTTAAGTATAATAGGTTTACCCAATATCAATATTGAAGTCAGATAAATATACGTTTGATTTGGTTATTATTTGTTCATTTTTTACACCGACCTAGGTGTAAAAATGATTTTTTTTTAATACACAACCCCATACAATAGTGAATTTTGAACTGCAATTTTAAAATTTTTATGTTCCTAGGGAAAAATTCTAAAAATTCAGTGATTTGCTCAAATTTGAAATAAAAAAATCTCTAATAAAATTTTACAATTTTCCGCCACCAAAACAAACACAGTAGAGTGAGCTTTTAGTTTTTAATGAAATGTGCCATAAGAATGCACTTCTCAAAGTTCTATATTATAAGAAAATCTAAATCTAAATCGGGTATAAAATAAACTTTTTGTGGGTCGTGTATTTTTTACTGAAACTGAAACGTTGATAAAACAACCTGAAAAAATTCCTATATCATTATTATACTTTTGATTTTTGTACTTTTTCCATAAAGTTAGTAGTTTAAAAGTTAAAAATGTCGTAAACTACAAATTTTAACGAGCTGTACCTCAAAAACTGTTCATTTTTTAAAGTCCCATAGAGACTCTTAATTAGGAGCACATCAAAATTTTAATAAATTTGTCCTAAACCACATTTTCATATAGCCCAGCCGTTGAAGGTATTTACCTCCAAAAACATGCAAAATGAATAATCTTTTTTAATGAGTTCGTGAAAGTGCATAGAATAATATCCTGAAAAGTTTACATTTCGCTCTTATAATGCAGAGCATAAAAAAAAGGTGAAAAATAAATTTTTCAATTTTTTCAAAATTTCGAAATTAGGTCAAGGTAGGAAAAATTAAAAATACAGATGGATAGATCACGTGTTTGTACACAAAAAGGGTTCTAACAAAATTTATCGCTAAAGCCATGGTATTCCCGGAAAAAAATAGTAACGTAACGTTATTACTCGGAGCGAGATACATGCGTGCGCGCACTTTTATACGCATGACTGCGACACCGACGCACTGAATTACATGTCACTAAATCAAAATTTGTTCAATTCATATGAGTGTTGGTTCATTTAAAAGATGGAAATTGTAGCTTTCCGATGCTTTTTTATTTTAAACAATACAAGCAAAGGATGGATGGAACATCACGCCCGAACACAATCGTCACAATAAAAAATATAGAAAAAAAATTCTTTCTTCATTGAGAACTGTTAAGAAGTATGAGTACTTCATGATTATTATGGTTTATTAAGTTGTAGTAAAGTGGGTTTAAAAAAAGTGCATCTCAAATCATTTTAATATCTTTGTTTCATGATTTTTTTGATAAATATATATTGGAGGCTGTAACTTGTCGAGAACTGGACCCATTGGAAAAAATAAAATATCACTATTTCGGAAATAAAATGTATACTTTTCTAATGTTCAAACACAAATTCGTTTACTTGTATGGATTTTTTCGAAAATATGATCAATCCTATCACGATCAGGAATAGAGATTTTCACGATCTTATTTATCCTTATATAACTCTCTATAGTTTTGAATATAATACAGTTTTGAATATAAATTCTGCAACTTTTCCAATACATTAACAAATGTATAAGGAATCCATTGGAAATAGTTGAAATGTGGATAGATATACCTGTAATAAATACAATACAGTAAAGGCAGGTAAAAATTCACGAGAGTGACGGCGCGGCAGATCTGCTTCGATCCAGCGGCTATGTGTGGAGCCTGTGTATACATTCATTTTTATATATTTTCCCTCCATACTCACTATTTCCCCTCCTATTCACTAAGAAAAATGTTAATGTGTAATAAGAAAGAGACAAAAGCTTTATTTTACTTGTTAGAACTGCTAAAAATTTTTAGATGGTCCGTAGTATGCATCTAACCGTACTCTTGGCCGTGCAGGGTTACAAATTTACTTCACTATTTTCTTGCGGGAATACCGTGGCTTTAGCGTTAAATTTTATTAGGACATTTTTTGTTCAGAAACACGTGATTTATCCTATTGTATTTTTTTTTCCCACCATAACTTAATTTCAAAATATTGAAAAAATGGATGAAAAAAGTTTTTTTCTCTTTTTTTTATGTTCTGCATCCGAGCGGAATGTAAACATTTCAGGACATTATTCTATACACTTTCACGAGCTCATTAAAAAAAATTACTTTGTTTGCAAGTTTTTGGAGATGTCATTATACAATTTTCTCTGTCGGCTGGGCTAATAAGGAAAGTGCTGGGTCCAAATGTACTATCACCCCGGGGCGCCAAATTATTCAGATTAATGAATGGAATTATTCACATTTTCAGTCGTGCAATAAGTTTCTTGAAAAAATTTGCTACATTTACAATTAATTGCCGGTCACTGTATAAAATATGCGTAAATCATGGTATGAATCACAATCAATGCGCTCCAATAAAACTTTCGCAACTCTGCGTGGTCTCCAACAATAATAATAATAAATCCGTCGAATGACCTCACGAGAGATCTAAAAAGATTCTGCACAATACGTCGATTAATAAAATCTGTTTAGTTTTTCACGAACCCACCAACCGTAACGGTACACGTCTTTTGTAGCCAAGGTAATAGAAAAATCTTAAACGGTCGTGCCGCAATTCTCAATCTATATTGGCATTATAATGCGGGCACGACGTGGACGATTATATCACTACCATGAAACTGGGGTTCTGGGTTAATTTCTGATCTTTATCGTGTTCAAACTAACCGCAATTCATGGGGGTAGTCACAAATGGTGCAAACCATACACGATTTCGAGAAGCATAACATGATAAATTGAAAGCGTAATAATAACTATATGTAAACATTACACTCTTCGTCGGATTATTGAATTTTCTGTATAATCCCCATGACGCCATCTTGACTAGCGAAACGTCCATCTATACAGGGTTTTTCGAACACTTAGCCGTAGATTCTTGAAATCAAAACAATACGATTTAACCCAAAATGTGGCGGTATAACTCTTTTAGTTTTCAAGATAAAGAGTGGTAAAGTAAAAAATTTGTATTCGTGATTTGTCTCTATTTTGAAGACTATTATACGTATCTACTTCAAAGTTGGAAACGACATGTTTTTCAGGTCCCTAATTACAATGGTGATATTGCCGATGTCATATTTTGTAGATGGCACTAATTACTGTACCTTTATGTGACACTTTGAGCCATAACTTTTTTGAGGTTAAGTTTTGGAAATTGTCTTCCATCATAATCTAAATGAAATTTAATTTACTAAAGAAAAGGTTCACTAGTTTAAACGCGATAAAATGCACTCTTTCAGAGAAATACGTGATTTACAATTTTGTTACACACCAGTTCGATGAAATTCAATTGTACCTAAATAGTCCGGTGATATTAGGAAAATGTCTCGGAAAGTTTTGGGACAAGCCAAAAATTAGTCTACCCCCTACAGAATTTCCTCAGGAATCCGAAGAAAATAGTGTTGACCACTCAAAATGGCGGCTTTAATGGTTATTTAATTTTTTGGTAACCAAACTCAATTTTGCAACTTACCTGTTTGCTTATATCTTCGCTTCTAAAGGTCGTAGAAAAACGTTCGACCCGTCAATTTCTTCGTCATGGGTTCCCCTATAAGGTAGGTATATACAAAGAACGAATTTTTGATTGTTAATAACATTTTATGACAAGAAACTGAAAAAATTGAATTTCTCGATCGTCGAACTTTGAAGTACTGTAGAAACAAATATAAAATCTGCATGTTAACGACATTATGAGAAATAGTACATATTTTTACCCTTAATGAAATGCACTTTGACCCGTTGCAAAATATTAATTATTTTTTTTGCAATTAATTTATAAAAAAAAATTCAAACTGTTATACTAAAAGATTGTATTAATATTTTACAGTTCTGTTTCGGTAAAAACATTGTATTTGACGTACATTTACATAATCAAAAAGAATATTGCAAAAAAAAATTTAATTTGCTACTTTTTTACGCAAAAAATTAATTTTGCAACTTAAACAAATATAAATATCTCAGTGGATTTTGCATAAAATTTATTGCAACTAACGGCATTTTAGTTGTTATAAAGAAACACGAATTTAAAAAAAAAATTTTGCTCCGATGCTTTGGAGTCCAGATATGAAGAATTCACGTTTTTTGCGATTGCGGTGAAATTTGAAAATATTTTTACTTGAAAATTTAACTGAATATACCTCAGAGAATGTGTTATCACCTACAAAAAGTGCCATGTTTATATATCCACATGGGCCATGGAAAGAAAAATGAGAAAATTGCATCCTTGGTGTTCACGCTCACGCTAGACGCCAGATTTCCCTCCCCCTTCACTGCTAGTGGCGTACTTGGACAGTTTTAATGCGGCGGCAGCTTTATTTCTCTTTTTTTCGGCTTCAGGAGTGGCTACATGGACGTTTTTTTTTTAATGCAACTTATTTTTTTCTCAGCTCTCCGATTCTTCGATTATCGGAGCACAATTGTTTTTTTTTTAAATTCGTGCTTTTTTTATGACAATTAAAATGCCGTTAGTTGCAATAAATTTTATGCAAAATCTACTGAGATATTCATATTTGTTTAAGTTGCAAAATTAATTTTTTGCGTAAAAAAATCGCAAATTAAAATTTTTTTTGCAATATTCTTTTTGATCATATAAATGTACGTCAAATATAATGTTTTTACCGAAACAGAACTGTAAAATATTAATATGATCTTTTAGGACAACATTTTAATTTTTTTTTTTTTTATAAATTAATTGCAAAAAAAATAATTAATATTTTGCAACGGGACAAAGTGCATTTCATTAAAGGTAAAAATATGTACTATTTCTCATAATGTCGTTAACATGCAGATTTTATATTTGTTTCTACAGTACTTCAAAGTTCGACGATCGAGAAATTCATTTTTTTCAGTTTCTTGTCATAAAATATCACTAACAATCAAACATTCGTTCATTGCATATACCTACCTTATAGGGAAACCCATGACGAAGAAATTGACGGGTCGAACGTTTTGCTACGACCTTTAGAAGCGAAGATATAAGCAAACAAGTAAGTTGGAAAATTCATTTTGTTTACAAAAAGTTAAATAACCATTAAAGCCGTCATTTTTAGTGGTCAACACTATCTTTTTCGGATTCCTGAGAAAATTCTGTAGGGGGTAGACTAATTTTTGGCTTGTTCCAAAACTTTCCGAGAAATCGTTATTTTTGAATCTAAAATCACCGGACTAAAAAGCGGTTTTTTATCTTATAGGTGTATGTCAATTATGATGTCTTGAAATCGTCAATAGTGCTTTTTGTGTCAAACATTGTATACATTATGAAATATTAATTATTTCTGCTGTTTTTGTGCTGCTGGTAAAATTTGCATTTTGTTACATAAATTTTGTTTACGTTCTTTGTTAATTTATTTAAGATGAAAATGCCCCGCTACCCGTATTTCAATCTAGAAATGAGTGACATTGTCGCAGTTTATACTCAAGAAAACCATAGTGATCATGCTAGTATAATAGTAAATGAAGTTGAAAATGGCGGCCAAATGAGGAAATTTTGGATAGTTTGGGATATTTGGATTCTTAATGTAAAAACATGCTCTGATTACGGGAAAAATACTAAAAAAAATACAAACATGTTCCAACATATATATATTTTTAGCAAAAAATTCAAATATCTCGAAAAATTAGCATTTTCTTGAAAAAAATACAACAATAAAAAATGTTTAAAATCGAATTTTTCATATGACCATGGTATTAGATTTGCAATGCCCCTTTTAGTTTTCCGGGAAAATGGAAAAACATATACTTATAGTTTTTTTGATTATCTTGCTATCTATGCGTTTTTTCAAAAAGTTGTGAGAACAAAAAGCGTTTAAAAATACATTTTCTATACAGTGAAGCAATTTAAATTTTTTTTTTAATTTTCCGGAAAAAACGGAGAATTAACATACTATGATGATTTTACTCGATTATCCGGAAAACTAAACTGAAAATTGCAAATCTAATACTATGATCACATGGAAAATGCGACTTTAAACACTTTTTATTGTTGTATTAAAAAAAAAATGCTTATTTTACGAGATATTTGCATTTTTTTCTAAAAAAATATGCGAACATATTGCGACATGTTTGGAATTTATTTAGTAATTTTCCCGTGATCAGAGCATGTTTTTACATAAAGGGTCCAAATATCCCAAACAATCCAAAATTTTCTCTGCCATTTCCTTCGTTTACTGTAATATGCGGCTGCAAGAAGGTATCAAATTTTATATCCTAATCAAAGGGTACCAAATTATAACACATTTCAAGGAATTTTTCAACGATTTAGAGAATCCTGAAGTGCTCGCCGAAGAGGAGGATCAGGCTGTCCCGTTAGTTACACACCGCAGCAAAAAGAAACTATTTTGATGCGTATTTAAGAGAATCTGGAAATAAGTATACGAAAGCTCTCTGTTAAAACTGGAATTAGTTCAACAATTATTTACAAAGTAATTCATTGAAACCAACTTCGCCCTTACCAAGGTACCCGTTCAACATTTAAAACCCCGAGATCTACCAGCAAGATTAGCTTTCTGTCGCTGGATTCGAGACAAGCAAAATAATAATGCACAATTTCCGAATAGCATTTTTTTACAGATGAGGCCACATTTACACGAAGTGGTGTTTTTAATTGGCGCAATAGTAATACTTTTGCCGAAGAAAATCCTTATAAAGTGCTTGTTAATCATTTTCAGGATGAATTTTCAATTAATGTCTGGTGTGGGATTATCGGTGACAATGTATTAGGGCCCGTTGTTCTTCCCAGTAGTTTAAATGGGGCATCATACTTACAATTTCTATGGAACAATTTGGACGACTTATCAATAAGACAGATGTGGTTTACCCCCATTTTTCAATAACAGTCCGTGGCCATTTAAATGAACTTTTTCCACATCGTTGGATTGGGCGGGGAAGCGAGTTTGTATGGCCAGCTCGCAGCCCGGCTTTAAATCCCTTGGACTTCTTCTCATAGAATAAGAAAGTTTGGTCTGTGGATCCCAAGATTTCCAAAGAAGCTGGAAATACTATTAAAAATCAGGAAGAAATACCATTTCGTTTATGTCAAAATTTCATGAAACGATGTAGAAAATGTATTGAAGTTAATGGAAATCACATTGAAAATTTGAGATTATGAACTAAAATAAGACAGTTTTGAGTTACTGTTACTAATTTACTATTACTAATGAAATAGAAGATTTCGTTGCTTATTATACTCTTCGCAAAAACGTAAATATCGCTCGTAGAGAAAAAAAAATTCATATCATTGTGTTAGTGAACGAATTCTGAACAACTTCCAAAATGTCCGTCTGTCCGTCGGTCCGTCCGTCCGTCCGTCACGTTTCTTGTAAGCACCATAACTTATGAAAGAAAAGTCCGATTGTATTGAAATTTAGAAAGTAAGTTAGTGTTAGCTAGAGAAAGAACCATATTATTTTTGAAGAAAATCGATCAATAAATAAGAAAGTTATATATTATTAAATTAAAAAAAAAAAAATTCTTCATTTTTGTCGCTTGTACTTAAATAGAAATCTTGCGAAATGTTATTTCCATAATATATATTTTTTTGTTTATGCATTTTACTAATATAGATTTCATAGAAATTTATCTAATGTTGAAATATGTATGATTGTCGAAAGGTATATATCACAATCAATTTTCGTAGCAATATGTGATGGTGCAGTGGCTAAAGTTTCGCGTTGCAATCCACCTCATTTCTAATTCGGGCAGATACACCTTACTCAGAGATCCGTACGCCCGCAGACTACGTCAAAGAGATTTCGCAAAAATTTTACGAATTTAAACTGGGCGATAGTCCGATAACCCGTAACATAACACACATCAGACAGCATAATGCATTCCTATTTAATTTGAAACGCGCATTATCATACCAGGCGTTGCCTATTTTCAGGTAACTTCCCCCTTAGCCTAACTTCTCCACAACTACACCTTACCTTTACTCTATCTTGATCTATTAACTTTGTAACCTCAACTGCTCTCTATCCCTTGTATGTTCACTGTTTTACCTTTTTTGTTCTTTTTGTCCCTTTTTGTCCCCAAATTCAACCCTCGGCCAATAACTTCTTTTAAAATTCCAACTTTAAAAAAACCACAACTTCTTTATAATTTACTTTCACGACGGCAGGAAGACCACCAGGACCTCTATTCTGTAAAAGCGTGAAAGCACATTCCCGTGAGAAGTGGGCGGAGTTCACTTGAAAATGAATAAAAGTCTATTCTGCAACTACGGGAGTGATCACCTCGTGCGAAAAATGCGTGAACTCCCTTCTACTGGTAAATCGTGAGGGAATCCGCCAGTTCCCCAGGAGAATGGTGATCCTAACCTTACTTTTATGACAGTTTGCGTCGGCCAAAAATTATTGTTGTCAAATCTGTTGAACAGAATGGACCTTGTGGATCTGCTCATCGTGAATGAGGTTATAATAATATAATTCTTAGCAAATATTACAATTACTTTTAGTTTATTATAGTAATATTTTTTTAAATATATATTACCAATAACGAGGGTATACCCTTACGGAATTTTTGGTCAATAAATAAATCCTAGGTATTACGAGATCTTCGTGATGCCGAGGAGGATTTGGAAGGCAAGTTCTTCATAG
Organism: Rutpela maculata; assembly: GCA_936432065.2. Lineage (NCBI taxonomy): Eukaryota > Metazoa > Arthropoda > Insecta > Coleoptera > Cerambycidae > Rutpela > Rutpela maculata. The sequence goes on from OW386285.2 coordinate 42,467,257, forward strand.
GATTAATCCTTTTGCATCATTAACCGACCAAGCTCTTATAAGGAGAATCAGGGTCAGCAAAGAACTTGCGCGTGGTAACTCCTTTCATACAAGCCCCCCATACGATGTTCAGGAATCACCACAGAGCATAAAGTGATAATTTTTCACTTATATGTTCGAAGGTGGCAACACAAAACTTTAAAAAGAGTAACCACAATAAAATAACAACTGTACACTGAACAGCTGATGCTTTTGCGTCAACCTAATCGGTTGTAAATTCGGCTATTATCGCTTAATCACTTCACGTTCACCACCTATTCACTGAACTCACGGAATGCATTCTAGGACGGTCGGGTGAGATGCGTGTGATGGGAGCTCTCGCTTCGCACGATGAATGCTCACTCGCCCCATAATTACAGAATACAGGTCCTGGGCGGTAATTACCTCGAACGGGTTTTTTCGCTGCGCTTTTTCCCGTGTCAGCAATCCAAATTTTTTCTCAGTGTCTTGTACGCGTTAGTTAGTTGTAGGCCCATGTGGGCAGCGTAGTTAGCGATATTGTTGTTTTTAAACTCGCCCCAGGCGGATAGGAGTCCCAACTGTTCCACCATTTATTACTGTTAAAGCCGAACCGGACTGGTAACGGCACCGAGCACGTTACATTACCTACCTACTTTCTGTATATTGTTGACCTAATTTCATAATAAATAAAAAAGTGTGTAAGTTGTTATTTGCTTAATACCCTCAAAAAAGTTATGACTTAAAGTGTCACATAAAAGTACCATAACTTCTATAAAATGCGACATCCGCAATATCACCATTGCCGTTACCAACTTTGAAGTAGATACGTATGATAATCTCTAAGATGGAAACAAAATACGAATATAATATCTTTACTTTACCACTCTGCACCTTGAAAAAGAAAAGAGTTAGACCGCTACTTTTTGGGTTAAATCGACTTGTTTTGATATCAAGAGTACACGCTAAGCGTTGTCCCAATCTTTTCAAACACCCGGGGCTTAGACAACCTCTGCTCCTCTAGAGGCCTACCAATCACGTGAAACTATGTCCGTAAACCCAACAACATTTCCTTTACGCAAGGCCTGGAAGCCAACATATGTATAGAGGGTGTCCACGGATAGACGTTATAAGAGGAAAAACGTATTTATTTTTGATTTTTCGAAAATAGATCCTTTCTCAAAATATTATTTTGGGTATTCAGTAGATAAGCTTCAAAGAAACCATTCGTTTCCTCCATATACCATTGATCTAAATCTGACCAAGCTAGAATATCAACAAGAAGTTTTCTTACGAACCGACTTGTCAACTTCTTTCATATACTTACTATATCTAATATTCAATATAAAAAACAAGAAAATAACCGTTCTTTCTATATACTGAAGTCTGATCATGCCAATATATTAGAAGAAACCTCCCTTACGAGGTATTCTTTCCAGTATCTAACCCTACCTTGAAGATACTCCATCACAAACAAACATTTGTTACATTTCAAAGCCACGGAGTACTAAAAAGCACAAAGAAAATAGATATAAAATTTAACTCATGTTCGACTGATCAAATCTCCCTAAAAATTGTACAACTTTTTTCATCTGCCTTCTGTGCTGCACGTTTTCATAACATTAATCAAAAGTAAATAGTTAGTAATAATCACTATCAAAATACTATACGTTGTTTTACAACAGGTTTATTTTTCATATTATGGCATATGTGCTAAAGCTTGTATTATTATACTTAAAAACACTTTGCAAAATTTGTTAATATTTTTCATGACAACTTTAAACCTAACAGAATGTTTAATATGATTCTTTACTAAAGCAGTTTCCATATACAGTTCATTGGCTTCATGAAAATTAACCATTGCGTGATTATACGTGATATTTCAATTTAACATTCAAACTCCCTGCCTTTGATAATTGGAATAAAGTTAAATTGACTTTTACTTCCCCGGATACAGGATGTTCCGAATTAAACGGATTAGAGTAAAAGTAATAATTATTTGAAAATTTTTATTAAACTTACATTCTCAAAGGGAACAAGGATCATAGTCTGGTTTCTTTATCAAGAATATTCGTGATTTTTATTGAATGTAGTCTCAAAACTTGGATTTGTTTAAGACTTATGTAACATGCCAGAGATAAAGGAGTTTGTTAAACAATTACATACACTTTAGAACTGGCTTCATAATTTAGAAACTTAAAATACCAGAAGACGTATAGTATAAGTGATGTTATATCCAGTGGTAGTTTTTTTTTGATTTTTGACATTTATTGGTGTTAAGACATTTACAAGAAATGTATTCACAACTCAAAATTAAATATAAAAACTAGATATAAGTAAATTATGTAAAATTCATATATGAATAAAGATAATATACAGTGTGTTTCACTTCTCGTGAAGACACCCCTGTATCTTTTTTATTTGTGGCCGAATTCATTTCAAATTTTTATCAGCCATACAACGCCATAAGACGACTTTATTCAACACATAAATACCGCCCAGATCTAAAATGCCGGCCTACTGCGAAAAAAAGAAAATAGCAATTTTCGAGAAATCATAGTAGGCTTAGAGATAGACAAAAAATTTTGTTAATAAAAGTTGTTCAGAATCACTTGATATGCCCCCTGTAAAATTTTGTAAAAATCGGAATATAAAAAAAAAATTGTTTCACTTCTCGTGAAGACACCCCTGTATCTTTTTTATTTGTGACCGTATTCATTTCAAATTTTTATCAGCCATACAACTCCATAAGATGACTTTATTGAACACATAAATGCCGCCTAGATCTAAGACACCGGCCTACTGCGATAAATAGAAAATAGCATTTTTCGAGAAATCATAGTAGGCTTAGAGATAGACAAAAATTTTGTTAATAAAAGTTGTTTGGAATCACTTGATATGCCTCCCTGTAAAATTTTGCAAAAATCTGAATATTTAAAAAAAACATTTTTGTTTCACTTCTGTATCTTTTTTATTTGTGATCGAATTCATTTCAAATTTTTACTAGCAATACACCTCCATAAGATGACGTTATTCAACACATAAATGCCGTCTAGATCTAATACGCCGGCCTACTGCGATAAAAAGAAAATAGCAATTTTCGAGAAATCATAGTAGACAAAAATTTTGTTCATAAAAGTTGTTCGGAATCACATGATATGCTCCCCTTAAAAATATTCAGATTTTCACAAAATTTTACAGGGGGGCATATCAAGTGATTCTGAACCACGGTCAGTAAACTATACGGTTGCATCATCCCGCAGCTTTTAGACGAAGGAGCGCGCGGGGGAGGTAACCGAAAATGACGTAGCCTCTAGACCCAGCCAGGGCCGGCACTAGACATTTTGCTACTCACTCAATTAATAAACACTGATATAAACGAATAGTATACACTGGGACGACAGCAAACTAGTTTATTACACCGGACAGTGACAGTGCGACGTGCGACAAACAATATAAAAATAAACACACTGTCGTTGTATTATGCCAGACAAATTGAAAACACGACACGCGGCAACTAGTGCCGGCTCTGGATCTACCTAGACTTTGACCTTGATCTGAATGATTAAACAAATAAAGCGTGCAAGAGAGACAGATATCCAATTCCCATGCAAAAGATAGAGACAAAGATATCGGTGGCTACATGACGTAGGCGCTAGACCCAAGTCCCCCCCCCCCCCCCCCCGCGCGCGCTCCTTTGTCTAGAAGCTACTGGATGAGGTAACCGTTATAGTTTAATGACCGTGATTCTGAACAACTTTAATTAACAACATTTTTATCTATCTCTGAGCCTACTATGATTTCTCAAAAATTACTGTTTTCTTTTTATCGCAGTAGGCCGGCGTTTTAGATCTAGGCGGCATTTATGTGTTGAATAAAGTCGTCTTATGGAGTTGCATGGCTGATAAAAATTTGAAATGAATTTGGCCACAAATAAAAAAGACACAGGTCTTCACGAGAAGTGAAACACACTGTATAAATATAATTTACAAATATAAAAAAATCATAAAATATTCAATAAAGTATGATGCCACAACAAAAAAATATAAAAACGTTTAGAAAACAAACAAAAAGATTTCAGATACGTATGTTTTCACGAGAATAAGACATGTATTCCTCAACGCCATAGAAAGCTTCTTCTATCAGAAATGCTCTTAGTTTTCTTTTGAATAAATTAAGAGTATTTACCTACGATTACTACTGTAAATAATAAAAAACATACTACCTGCCATCAATGTAAGTTGAATTTTACATATTGTAAACAAAACGCACTGTAAACAAATCGCACGGTAAACAAAACGCAGGGGACACGCAATTATAGGTGGCTTATATCGCTGACGCGGGGTTTAAAAAAACAAATGCGCCTACTTAATTTTCAAAGGCTGTCAAAACTGACATAATATTTGTTGAATAACATTGTTGACTAGTAAACTAAATCCAGATTTTACTAAATAACCAAATAAATATGATCGTAAGTAAAGTATAGTACATAATTCAAGTTGTAAGGCAATTACGCACTCATGGAAATACGCACTAGCCGCTACGCGGCATCGTGCGTAACTTTTCCATTCTTGAGTAATATGCTTCTTACATCACTCATTATGCAATATACTATTATTGATTTTAACTCATCTGGAAGTATCTTAAAATACGTAATTCCACAATAACTCGGTGACCTTTCATAGAATGAATGTTAATGTTTTTCCGCGTAGAGATTATATTATATTCGTGAATATCCTCACATTTAGATAGTCCATTTTTTCTTATAGATATAAATTAATATTTTATACAGATAAATGCCGGTTAGCGTAAGAATATTTTTGGAGCGAAAAATTTGCCTACACGAGTCTAAATATTTCAAGTTAAAAATTATTCTAATTACTCGCTTTTGAATTAAAAATAGTCTACTTGCCAAAGGTGATGAGCCCAATACTATAATATTGTAGGTTAAGTGCGAATAAAAAATTCCGTAGTAGACTGATACAAGACAATCGATTGTCAGTGAGTTCTTTAGGGACAGAATGAGAAACCATGACTGTTTAATTTATTTGTTAGGTGCTCAATGTGGTCCGACCAAATCAAATTATTATCAACGATTTTTCCAAGAAAGGGCGTAGCAGGATAAGCATGTGTTAGGTGCCCCCGCACCAATCGGGTCGAAATTTTTAGCACAAGTTGATAGTAGTGTTAGATGAAATTTCCCAAAATATTATTTTCGGAAAACCATTTTTACGGGAGTTATGGGGGTAAAAAGAAAAATGGAAAAAAATTTTTTTCTCGAGAACGGATAAACCGATTTTCATGAAAAAAATATAAGTTATGGCTTCTGATGGTGCAAATGTGGGTAAAAATTATTGAGTCCATTTGTCGAAAAAAAGTGGTGAAAAAATTTTTTCAAAATAAAAAAAAAAATTTTTTTAGGGGATGTTCTGGAGGCACACCCACCATTTTCTTCCAAATAAATGCTTATATGCCCCTTTAAAACATATTAAATTTTCATAGCGATCGGAAGGGTACAACATACTCAAAATTGATAATCATTGGCAGACTGCGGGCGGCCCGTAGTCTATGTAATGAAGCATTATAAGACGACTTTTTTGTAAATATTTCGTGCAAAGACGAGATTACCTTCTCCCCCTCGTTTTCGAGGGTGCTGAACACGATGCAAGTGGTGGGAGAAGTTTTTGACCGCCGCAACCTCCTGAAATGGCCATCCCTCTTATGGATCCCTTTATGTTTTTATATATAAACGGGTTTGGGGAGTGATTTATCGACGGGTTATACTTGAAATAATATGGAAGGGGGTTATAGAGTAAGTGAAGTCCAGGCAGCAAGCCTAGGGTGTTGATTAAACCCTTCCGAGGGGTGTAGTTTTTTTTCAAATGATTCGGTTCAAATGCGTATACCCCATTTTCGGGGTCGATGGTCATGGGAAAAATATTCATTTTTAGCTCCAACCCCCTCAAACGGGCAGAAATCACCTCTTACTCACCGTTTGAGAGATGAAGAGGGGTTGGAGCTAAAAATGAATATTTTTCCCATGGTCAGCGACCCTAAAAACGGGGGAAACGCGTTTGAACCTGAATTATTTGATAAAAAATGATTTTCCACTCCTCGGAAGGGTTTAATTAACCCCCTGGCCTGCTGTCTGGACTCAACTTACTCTATAACCATCTTCCATGTTATTTCAAGTATAACCCGTTGATAAATCACTCCCCAGACTCGTATAGAAAACATAAAGGGATCCATAAGAGGGATGGCCGTTTTAGGAGGTTGCGGCGGTCAAAAACTTCTCCCTCCACTTGGATCGTGTTCAACACCCTCGAAAACGGACGGAGGAAGGTATTCTCGTCTTTGCAAGAAATATTTACACTATTTCTGCCTTTATTACATAGACTAGCGGTTCATTACTACATCTTACTACCACGGTCACTGGCGGCCATTACAACCCTAGTATTTAAATCAGTATCGAACTTCAAGAAGTGTGGCGCAAAAATTCTCTGACGTCAACTGTGGGGTCAAACAAAATCTAGTTTGAAAATCTGAAGATTTTGCAATGATGACATCTGCAGTCAGCCTGCGAAAGAACTAGTTTTCAAAGTCCACAACGAGGAGGTTACAGTGCCTTTCACTAGTGAAGGTGCCTGTTTATTGTGAGTCCCCTTGCCTCTCACGAGTCGGGGTGCTTATTTATCGTGAGTTTCCTTGCCTCTAACTAGTCGGGCGCTTGTTTATTTTAAGTTCCCTTGCCTCTCATTAGTTGAGGTGCTTGGTTATTATGAGTCCCCTTGCCTCTCACAATTCGGGCTGACTTTTTTGCATGAGTCCTCTTGCCTCTCACGAATCAGGTTACTCTATATTGATGAGACTTCTCTTAATCTTCATTCTTCGAGAACATCCCATAAAAAAAAATATTTTGAAAAAATTTTTCAAAAAAGTTGCAGGCGGTTGCGGCGGTCAAAAACTTCTCCCACCACTTGCATCGTGTTCAGCACCCTCGAAAACGAGGGGGAGAAGGTAATCTCGTCTTTGCACGAAATATTTACAAAAAAGTCGTCTTATAATGCTTCATTACATAGACTACGGGCCGCCCGCAGTCTGCCAATGATTATCAATTTTGAGTATGTTGTACCCTTCCGATCGCTATGAAAATTTAATATGTTTTAAAGGGGCATATAGGCATTTATTTGGAAGAAAATGGTGGGTGTGCCTCCAGACCATCCCCTAAAAAAATGTTTTTTTTATTTTGAAAAAATTTTTTCACCACTTTTTTTCGACAAATGGACTCAATAATTTTTTCCCACATTTGCACCATCAAAAGCCATAACATATATTTTTTTCATGAAAATCGGTTTATCCGTTCTCGAGAAAAAATTTTTTTTCCATTTTTCTTTTTACCCCCATAACTCCCGTAAAAATGGTTTTCCAAAAATAATATTTTGGGAAATTTCATCTAACACTACTATCAACTTGTGCTAAAAATTTCGACCCGATTGATGCGGGGGCACCTAACACATGCTTATCCTGCTATGCCCTTTAGTATTTTTTAGTATCTCAATATTATTATTGTCGATGGAAAAAGTAAAATTTTTGCTTCATCTTCGTGGACTTAAAAATTCTAAAGCAACAGTTTTAGTCATATTGATGATTAAATTGTTTTTAATCGCACCACCGAGACTTCGTTACAAGGATCACTTTACGAATAATTTTCGATTCGAATTTATCACTAATAAGTTAACGATCATCAGCGTACATGAAGATATTGCACTCACTTAGACGATCAGGTAAGTCGTTGACATATGAAACAAAAATGAATAGACCCAGGACACTATCTTATGGGGTGTCAAGTTCAGTATCATAGCTCTCTGAAAAAACATCGGCGTATTTAACAATTAATTTTTTATTTACGAGAGAGTTAGCATTTCCTTGAATACCAAGTTTACTTAATTTCATTGAAACAAATCTACTATCTATGGTATCGAAAGCTCTAGACAGATCAAAGAATAACCCAACTACGTTTTCGGATTTTACCTAAGATGTGCTGAATAAATTTGGTAGTAGCAATTTCGGTTGATAGGTTTCTTCTGAAGCCAAACTGACATTTAGTAAACAAATTATGTTGGTTTAAGTAAGAATTTAAGTTTTCGGAGATTGCAATTTCAATGATTTTAGAGAAGATACTTAACATTGCAACTGGCCTATGGTTATCTATATCCTGCACGTCACCCTTTTTAGTTAATATGCCAGTCCTAGTAACGTAAAACACTATCAACCCAGAAGAATATAAGTTTACCACACTCAATAAAAACTAACAAGAACTACTGTATAAATGGTTCCAGAAATATTAAATGAACACTTACTCTAGGGGGGTCCGCCCTAGGGCTCAGCCCTCAAAAAGCTGTAACTCTCTTAGGAAGCATTTCCGGACTCATGTCCATAGGAACTTTTTTCATATTTCCGCAAAAACTATCACCTCCAAAAGTTCCTGATGCATTTTCCAAACATCCTGTATATTAAATACATATCTATTGAAGGGCGTGACACGCAGTTGATGTATTGCTCTAGATGAAATAATATAATACTGTAATATGATTATCATGACGATAATCTTTAGGGTAATAATGGCTTGGTATTAAAAATATTTTAAATATAAAGACAGTTAGTTCAATATGTTTAGTATACTTTTAGGAGCATAATTACTATTTTCAATAACTTATAAATTTCAACTTGCCATTTGAGGCTACACCTAATATTACGTCAAATTTATCGAGCTTTTGTCTTTATTATACTATGCAAGATTGATTACTACAACTTTAAATTTTCATTAATAACCATTCTCGATATTTCTTCACTTGACACCAAACTGAGCCGCGGATCTATTTCTAGTCTTATAAAACAAATACATTTTAATATACTAATAATACGAATATATTTCGCAAATGTCAAGGATACCTCAGATTAACTATTACGATTATTTTGCTAAGCCGATTCATTCGAATCAACAAAACTAATAACAATGAATGCAAACAATGTTGTAGCGTGATGGGAAGGCCCTTATTATCCCGTTTTCATTCTCAATCATTCGACAAATATTTCTTCACAAATAGTAGGATTATATTTTTACACATTTCCTTTTATGTCTTAGGTTTATTGATTGAGTTGCTAATAGAGTATTTCATTCATCTTTTCACCATATAATACCGAGAAAACTGCAGTGAACTTTGTGTGTGTGTGTGTGTGTTGTTCATAACTTTGTTAATTTTCTTTATTAATAATTTACCCCCTTTCCAGCAAGAGTAGTAGAATTCATTACCAAAAAATGAAAAAACTGGTCATTTTCTTAACTGTTTGCGTAATATCTCAAAAGTAAATTTACAAAAGTAGAAAGTTCTCAATTCGACGCATATACAGAGTGACCCACTTAAAAGCGGGTCTAAAATTTTTATTTATTGTGCGTCTCGAATCAAATTTTACTCAAGTATAGAACGAATTAGCATCTAATTATGACTAGAAAAACATTCGCCTCCTACAGATGCAAAGCCACCTGCGGTACCAAAATATGCGGAAAGAATAAAAAAGTTATATTAGGCATTTTTTTAACGAAAATTTTGTTAATGAATCTTGTTAGGAATTGTTCAAAGTCCGAAATTTATTCAATTTTTTTTTTCATGGAGTTGAAATGTCAGCTATGGGGTATTACCGTACTCAGAATTTTTCAAGGATTCCAAAAATATAATAATATACCGGGCGTTCCATTTAAATATAAAAAGTTGGGGTCATTTCCGATGAAACCGGAAGGGAAAAAAATGATAGCTATGTCAAAAAGTGTTTTCTTAGTCATATAATACATTTACCAAGTTTCATTCTGATATTCCAAAAAATAAGGGAAAACGGAGTGATAGTTATGACTTGAATATTAGATATGCGCCACCTTTTTAAACTTTTTGTTCCAGTTCTAAGTCATAACTGGCACATTAAGCTGCCTTTGTGCTTTTATTTGAGAATTGTAGCAATTAATTTATATTTTACTTAAATAGATACACTTTCTGACAGACGCGTAGCCAGGGGGGGGCATGGGGCCCGCCCCCCTCTCCCCCCAAGCCGTCTTCCATGAACAAAAAAATAAAGAAGCATAATCACTATTAGTACAAATAGTCCCTTCAAATTAGGAAATATTTAAGAAAATTTTCCCACAGTTATGAGACCTGTAAAAAGTTAAGTATTTGGGTTGTCTAAACATGATCTTTACCCCTCGCAGTTCTAAAAAGGGTGGTTTTTGAGAAATATATACATATATATGAATTTTAGCGTTTTTTCGTCTTTTTCTCTATAGAGGGCGCCAAAGAAATAAATATACATATAGACTTTTGCACCTTTTTTTAGATTTTGAGCCAAAATTATGCAATTTTATGAAAAATTACATGAGATCAAAGTTGTAGAATGTAAAATTCACTATCTTTAGTTCTAGTTTTTTTTTTTTTTTTTTCATAAAAATATATATATTTTATGTTCTACAACTTTGATCTCACGTAATTTTTCATAAAAATACATAATTTTGGCTCAAAGTCTGAAAAAAGGCGCAAAAGTCCATATGCATATTTATTTTTTTCGTGCCCTCTAGCGGCGAAACTAAGCGGAATTCGAAAAAAAGAAATGGTGGAGGCAGAACTTATAGGAAATTTTATGCTCTACAACTTTGCTCTCTTGATATGCAAAATGCATAGTTTTTCCTCAAAACAGAGAAAAAGACGAAAAAACGCTAAAATTCATACATATGTATATATTTCTTAAAAACCACCCTTTTTTAGAACTGCGGGGGAGGGTGAAAATCATGATTAGACAACCCAAATACTTCACTTCTTACAGGTCTCATAACTGTGGGAAGATTTTCCATACAACAGCAATTTTTTGACTAATTTGAAGGAACTAAAAGCAGTATCCAAATATCTCTTGAAATTAATATTTTGTAATTAATGCCAATATTATCTAGTAGAGGAATCTATATACATTCGTTTTCAACCATTTTCTGAAAAGTTTTCCTCAACCTCTGGGGGGACCAGTTCTATTGGCCCCCCTAGATGAATTTTCTGGCTGCGCCACTGCTTTCTGATCTGATAGTGTACCAGGAAAATCAGTATTGGATGATAATTTTGAACTTAATCGAAATCGAATCATATGAATAAAATTCTCTGAGTCTTATAGTTCACTTAATGAAAGTATGAAATATGAAAAGAAAATCTATTTAAGGTAACATTGATTCAAAATTTTTGCATTCATACGATAATCACTTCTAGTAATGCTAGAGATTAGGGGAAGTCCTAAAATGAATTTATTTACAAAATCATTATTTACCTACTTGTTCAATCTATAATGAAAATCTAGTTAAAATAATTTTTAATCTTTGTAAATAAATTCATTTTAGGACTTTTAATCAGAACATCATAATCAGAAGTAGCTTATTGAAAGAATACAAAGATTTAAAGTTAATATTTTCTCAGCTAGCTTTTCTTTTGATTTTTCTTACATTATTATTTCTGTTGTTTGCGAAATTCTATAAAAAATATTTTTTACTGCAACCGTATGCAAAAAAAATGATTTACTTTAAAATAGGTCACTTACTATTTAAAATATTGTATTCTTGTTTGCTTATTTTTTGCAAATTTTCTTTGCTCATGCAAACCTGAGATATGATTGAAATTTCGTGCAATGTCGAATCAGAACATCACTTCTCGAGATGTCTTGTCTACCTCGCACTACAAAATTTATAAAGTTAAGGTTAGAATTATTATGCCTGCAGTACACTCTCGCCGAGACCGCTCGGCGAATATCTCGGCGAGACATTTACCAAGAGGTGAAGAAGCACGAGGGCGATGTGTACACTCTCGCCGAGACCGCTCGGCGAATGTCTCTGTTTTTAGTAATGTGAATAAAAGACATGGATATTTTTACAATTAATTAATTTTATTTATTTGCTTTTATCATGATTGGAAAATATTATTTAGGTATTAAGCAAATCACAACTTACACACTTTTTTATTTATTACGAAATTACCTACTTTCTGCATATTGTTGCCCTAATCTGGGCACGCTAATATACTAATTAGGTAAATACTTAAAAACACTCATTATTGGAGAATCAATCAAAACAACTACTCTTCTAGCTAATACTGACGAAGTATTGAATTACATGACAATAGCAAAAAATTATGTTGAAAATAATATTTTCTAATAATGACATGGACGTTGCTGAAATTGCCGCTGCTACAGCTTATTGTGCGTTTGCATATTTTAATTATGTGCATATATACAAAAAATATAAAATTGAAAATCCTTGGAAACCAAGAAGATGGTGGATGAAAACAATTCATCGAAATAGAACAAGGTGAGTGTTGAAAATTTAAATGCGATTTTAATTATTATTATTTACCTCACTGTATAACAATGAAACATGCCTGAATTAATAATTAAGCATATGAAAAATGCCCATAAAGGAAATTACATGAAATGGACATCAAAATATTTCCTTGACTGTAAAAAAATATTTGTTACAATATTATTCCAGAAATCCAAAGTCGATAAAATTCTCAGAATATGTTAGTTATGAGGTAATCTTTGCAGAACGGCAATCAACCCCCTTATCTGCAGCCTAATAACCCAGCCAGACCATATTTTTAAAGAAAATTAATAAATTAATAAGCAAATTAGCCTTATGAATGCTTCTAAACTATGTATGATGTTTTAGGGCACCATATTTTAGGTTTCTCAGGTTAAGTTTACTTAATTTTTCTCCAAGAAGTATGGTTTCCAAACGTTTTTTTGTGTAATGTAGTACACAAATTAAGTTAACAATGCATCATCGGAATGACACAGAATGACTCTCGTCATCAGAATGACCTAATTACTAACAGTATAATAATCCTACGAATTGATATGAAAATAAATAAATGAAAACAAAATAGAACAAAATTGTAATGTTTAATACCTATTTAAAAAAATGAAATAAAACAAGAAGTTACAAAATCTACTACGTACTACTTATTAAATATTTGGTTAAAAAGTGTGTCAATTTCATCGTTATTTAAAACTTTAAAATATTTTGATGAAATTGGAACCGGTGCATCTTTTAATTTGCTCAAAATTCCAGTGCACTCCAGCTCCTGCCTATCTTCCTTATTGGGCCAAAAGAAAGTTTTATTGTTTCGGGCCATGAACGAAACAAGAATCTTGGTACCAATTTCTGTCTGTCTGTAATTAATTCGTGCACAGAGTACTCTGCACTATCTCCCACTTTTGGTTCCGTGAATTTTGAACACCTGTATATGAGTTAAGTTTGAAATAAAAGTCACTTTTCACGAGAGAAAATAAAATAAGTTTTTATTTTTGTTCACGTTCTCACAATACTTGATTTTTGTTGAATAGAACTTAATTAGAGCGATTAGTTAATTAGTACGATTAATTAGAACGACTGGATAAGCACTAGAGTAAAAATTTGCCTTTGAGTTTTGTCGCGTTTCGACGTAACATTTTTTTTCTGAATTCATCTGGAAGATCTTTATGGTCCATAATTTTCAAATTTTTTCGTCAATTAGGTAAGTTGCAACAAATTTTTAATTAACAATTGCCCTTTTTGCAAAAATTCAGCTCCCCAGACGAGAGCAAGTGAGAATATACTAGGTGCCCTCGGCCTCGCGGCTTGTGTTCCCTTTGACTCGTGGCCAAAAAACCGACCCAAATCGGAGCGTTAACGAGGCGAAGCGAGGGCGCACGGGGCGATGCGAGCGTAGCAAGTACACTCTCGCCGAGGCGTTGCGAGGGCAGGCGAGTGCATTAACGAGACAAGGCGAGGGCGCACGGGGCGATGCGAGAGCAGCAAGTACACTCTCGCGCTCGCCTGCCCTCGCAACGCCTCGGCGAGAGTGTACTGCAGGCATTAAACAATTTTCTCGCACTCACGGCATAAGAAAATTATCTTACCAATGATTTTTTCTGCCGTTAAAAGAAAACGTTCTTATTAGTTTATTCATAATTGAAGACCTAAGTGGATAAAGGTGTTATGTCGCATTTTTTTAAAAAATTACTTTATGCAATTTTTGAACACGCCCAATAAACGGTGAATTCTAAATTTGTAATATTTTATAGAAACTTTTTAATTATAAAGGCGTCATGTCATACATACAACCAGTAATTTTAGTGGATGTACACAGTTTTGGACAGAAAAATCTAGTTTCATAACAGCTTGTTATTTTTCTTTAATATTAGTGTAAACAAAAGAACATAACCCAAAATTATCTATTTTATGAGGTATTATTCATTTGAATCGAAGACAAAATAAATAAGTTCCAACTCAAAACCGTTTTGTTTAATTTACTCAAAACTTTAAAAGTGTGACCTTTATCCACTTAGGTCTTCAATTAACATAAGTGTAAAACGTAATAAAAACTATTACTCTAAATGTTTCTATTTAGTTGATTTAAAACAGTAACAATGGTTAATTTCTTCATGTTTAATCCGAGGTTCAATCCGTTAGATATTCAGACGGCGCGCGGCGGCAGGCAGTCAAACCCAAGATACCTTTGACCTCTAGCGGTGTAAATGTCGGTAACTCACGAATATGAAACCATGTAAGGTTACTTACAGCTGCTATGACACGCCCACGTCATAATACACTTAATTTTAGCTTTATGGAGATAAAGATATATCTTGAAAGTGCACACATAATGTTATGCTCTCGACTGCAGTCCCATTTCTTCAAACTTGCTGCACGTCGGCAAATAATGTTTACCTTGTTAAGGTTGATGATTTATACAAAAGTGAGCAATTGTTCTAGGCAATGTTAACATTCAAGCTAATATTGGGTAATTCTTATGGTAATTTATTTTAATATTTTGGTGCAATCAATAAAGTGCCGCCCTTGACGTTTCTGAAAATTTTCTTACATTTTTTCGGTTTCCGTAAAGGTTGTAGTCGGTTAAATTAATCCGCCGCCGCACAGTGGGCCAGAATTGGATTCTAGCGCGACAATATTCCAAAAATTGTAAAAATTATTATTATGTAAAAATTATTATTATTCCTTTATATAACCACCGCCAACATTCCAGGAAGCAATAAACCGCCGCGACAAAAAAATTATTACTAACCACTTGGGTGGTAGGGACTGACAAACCGACCGGTATTTACGTGCTATTTCGCAGGTTAATCAGTCGCCCGTGCGCTTGCGTGTGTAATAATTGTGTACAGCGTAATTTCAAAGTTTATTATTGTGAATTTTATCCGATATGGTTGACAAAGGTATGTACTTAATATTATAATTTATTTGGAAATTATTGTAATTATATAACTGCCAGAGAAGCTAAATAAAATACGACAAAAAAATACTTTATTTTTATTAAAGTCGCGTATTTATTAGCCTGCAACTTTTTTGCTATGCGTGTCTATCCCAGTTTCATTACTTTGTTGTAAAGTGTAGTTTTTTAAGACTTATAGGCATTGATTTGAAGTGCAAATTCGTGCGAGTTTAACTTAGAGATTTTTTTTTGCAGGTCAACAACTAGTTCTTTCAAGAAGACTCCTATTTGATAAAATCAAAGGAGACGATCCTCCAGTGATAAAAACTGAGGATGAGCTGCTAAAAGCTGTAAAGACAATTCTGCAATTATCCCATTGCTCACAAGAAATGGAGAACGAACTTAAAATAAAACTGCGCTCTTTCTGGATTATGATGATGGAAGCGATGTAGCCGCAACAAAAATATTTTTTTAAGCAAGCATCTGTAGTGACTTTATAATAAAAAACTGGGATCTTCTTGAAACGAGTCAAAAAGCCAATGAGTCAACCCCTCCTACCCCCGCACAGTGGGCCATATGCAACTTCTAGATGGACAAAATTCTACAAATTTCTAAATGAGCTTAAAATGGAGGTTAGAAGACCGGAAAATAGTGAAAAAATTCTAGATATTCAGGGGGTGGTTTTTGAGAGGTTGAAAAATAAATTTGCTTCTAGAATGCCGAAACTCTGTGAGTATGATATCTGTGAATATAAAAAATTAGTTAAAAATTATAAATAGTAGCAATAACATCAGATCAAACTTGCGTTAAGAAATGGGTGGAATTTATTCGAAGTATGAATTTCATTAAAATGCCAATACTTTTGTACATTTTTGTATGTTATGTTTTTCATTTTATTTTATTATATAATTCTTGTAGCTTTTATGTATGTAACATTTATATGCGTCCAGATGTACTTTAAAGAGATATTGTGTTTTTACAGGGATACTTCTTACTGTGTCAAAAAGAGAACTTTATGAAACATTAAAAGATGAAGATAATAACCCTGGAACAGCCAGAGTCAAAAAATGATGTGTGATGTGATGTGAAGTGATGTTAAAAAATTAAAACATTTACAACAAAATTTTTTGAAACTTTCTTACATAGTTATTAAAGTTTTATTTTTCAATCCTCTCAAATCCAACCCTTTATTGTTTAGATTTTTTTTACTATTTTTAGCGAACTCGCGGATATAATATTATCATGTCCACAAAGTTTCAGAATTTTAAAATAATATTTATCTTTCAACCCCCTCAAAAACAACCCCTCTACTATTTATAATTTTTTAACTATTTTTTTATACAGGGTGTCCCGAAACTCCCGCCTTTCCCTTTAGGTGCTAATTCTCCATGCAAAAATAGTAAGAAAAGTTCCTATAAACATGTGTCCGGAAATGCTTCCTAAGGGAGCTAAGGCCCTCTAAGAATGGCCCAAAAATAGGTGTTTTTATTAATTATCTCGGAAATTATTTGGGACAACCTTATGAAACTTGGTTAACTTTTTTCGATTAATAAAGGCTATTTTTGCATGGAGAATTAGCACCTAAAGGGGAAGGCGGGAGTTTCGGGACACCCTGTATATTCACAGATATCATTTTATCATACTCACAGAGTTTCGGCACTCTAGAAGCAAATTTATTTTTCAACCCTCAAAAACCACCCCCTTAGTGCCTAGAATTTTTTCACTATTTTTTCGGTCTTCTAACAATTATTTTAAGCTCATTTAGAAATTTGTAGAATTTTGTCCACCTAGAAGTTGCAAATGGCCCACTGTGCGCCGGTTAGAGGCTAAATAATCAGTATATGGGGTTGCCGTATCTCGGTGACGTTGCGTTGTTTTCGATTGCTCAACAGCTCTCTATTGTTTACTCATGCACAAATACTTAAACGATATTTCAATGAGTTATTTGTTTATTTACTCGTTAGTGTTATTTTCTATAATTATAAATGTTACTAATGGATCTTTGTAAATAAACATATTCTATTCTATTCTATTCTATATTAGTACTGAAATCTTGTTCGACACGTTGCGTTATAACATGAAATAAATATGTCCTGCATGATTTTGCAATCAGTATTTTCCAGCTATTGATCAATATCGCCTCTGATCAATTTTCACGTCCACGATGTGGACAATAGGTACCGGGAACTGCTAATATGAAATTCGTAGAAGAATATAAACCACAAGATCGACAACTTGTCAGTTAAATAACATTTGGCGTGACAGAAATATCACGAAACGCACAAAGATCAAACTTACTAACGTCCTAGTTTTTTCCATCTTTCTTTACGCCTCTGAGACATGGACAGTTAGATAGGCAGACAAACGACGTATCGATGCTGTCGAAATTTGGGTCTGGAGAAGGTTTTTACGAATCCTTGGACAGCCCACCATAACAACAATGCGATTCTTCAAGAAATGCATCCCCCAAAGTGACTCTCCTGGAGGTCTATTCTCGAATCTCTATTAGAATTGTCGACCACGACAAATGTCACTGTCGCATACTTTTCTAAAATGGTATTCTCGAGTAGTAGTAGACACCGCTAATACCACTCAACAAATATGTCACATAACGAAGTATGTCAACACTATATAATGAGTCTTCTTTACCGATATAATGGTATATTATACAGTAAGCACAAAATGAGGCTCATTTTACACAAGTGTGAATGTTTGCTGCAATTCATGCGAGTGCAAAATTGCCATTTTGTGCGAGTTGCATACTATATATTCTACTGCAAACTACTACTCACGTTTAATATTCTAATAAACATTTATACAAAGGAATATGCAAATATCCGTAATGTAAAATAAGAATATGGCGGCCGATAGTAGTGCGTTGGCAAACGAGCTAAACTAATTGAAGAAATCTGAAATAATTGACTTGATTACATTACAAAAAATACCTTCGAACTTTGTAACAAGTACAGTATTAGTGAATTTCAAAACAAAATTGAAAGTTGCAGTGCAAAATGTGATGCAAATTGACAATAAAGCGGACTCAGACGTGACAGATCTCTGTTGTAAACAGAGTTGTGTTGTGATAAACATTAGTGCTGAAACCTTAAAAGTTAAAGTGGATGCTCTAAATACGCTTGTAACTCATTTAGAACGACGATTGTTAGATCAACAAGATATCATTGCATTATTAAAGGAATGCAATTCTGTTAGAGGTCAGTTAAAGGGTGAATCTTCTGACACAAATATGGTACATATCACGACACCTAGTAGTAAAGACAGTATCACTATTCGAAATCAAAAACAGAAAACTTCAACTACTAATAAAACATTTGCAAATACGTTAAAAGGATCCTCATCTAGCCAGACGAAAAAGGAGGAGCAAAAAATCTCAGAAAAGATAACAGCTCAGCAGGTCAGTACTGCTATCGAACAGGCGCAAAAAACTGTAACAAATAACAGCCGGTCAATGACCCGCGAATATTCAAATAAAAGCAGTAAACCTGTTATAGGAAAAAGCAACATAAATACATAAATACAGTAAAATCTATACCAAAGCAGGGCTATTTACATGTATATCGCCTGCACCCTGACACTACAAACGACTTACTCATTAGCTTCCTGGAAGAATCAGCCCCAAGTATTAAGTTTGGATGTGAAAAATTCGACAAAAAAAGATAATTCGACATCTTCTTTTAAAGTTTGCTTTCCTATAGCAGACTGTGATAAAGTGTATGATCCATCTATTTGGCCGGATAGTGCAGCTGTTAAAAGATTCAAATTCCCCCCTTCGAATGACCGAAATTTTTATTCAGCAGCCTCCGAGAACAAGAATTTGTAGAAGATAAAAATGCTACCAATTTAGGAAATACAATTTTACATAATATTTCACAGCTAGAGTCTGTGAGTATCTTCCACATTAATATACAATGCTTTGCAAATAAAGCAGATCAATTATCACTATTTTTAGAAACTAAAAATTTTTCTATTGTGTGTCTATCAGAGCACTTTTTTTATGAAAATAATGCAAATTATATGAAATTGAACAAGTACAAGTTATGTTCCTATTTTTGCAGAAAAACAAATAAGAGAGGTGGGGTTGCAATTTTTACAAAAAATAATCTTAAATATAAATCTCTGGACTTACTTGATTTCTGTAACGAATTTAATGCCGAATTTTGTGGGATCGAATTAGTTCCCACTAGAACAATTATTATCACTGTATACAGATCGTGTTTGGGGAATTTTAATATCTTCCTAACAAAGTTTGAAGAGCTACTAATATATTTATCTTCCTTATACCAAAAAATTATAATTCTAGGCGATTTTAATATTCATTTTAAAGGTTCCTCAACCATGTTAAGTGACTTTTTGTATTTAACTAATTCATTTGGAATTGATATAACGATTGCAGATTTTACTAGAGCTACGGGCTGTATAGATAATATCCTAACAAATATTGACAGTAATTGCTATAAAACGGGAGTTTTTGATCCCGGCCTATCTGACCACTATGGACAATTTATAAATATTAATCAATCTATAGATACTACCTCTAAAACGATTTGGAGAAAAAAAATAACAGAAAAAGGCATTAGGAAAATTAAAATGTCATTAAGTCAAATAAAGTGGGATAATTTACTTACAGATGACCTAGATTATTTGTTAAATTTTTTAGTAGATACCTACCAAACATTAGTCCATAATTTCTGCCCCTTAATAAAATGTTTCTCTGATGCTGATGTAAAACCTGTGAAATGGTATAATGATAATTTGCGCAATATGAGAGATACGCTCACTGCTATTAAACAAATCTATAATACAACAAAAAATCCTGCTGATATGACTATTTACAATACATTTCGTAAAGAATATGTAAACGCAATTAATCTCACGAAAAAGTCAGCTTATGAATCATTCATTCAAAAGTCTACTAATAAATCTAGGGACAGTTGGAAAATAATTAATTACGAAAAAAACAGTAGTACAAAAAACAAAAATCAGGAAGATTCTATAACATCTAATTCGTTTATTGATTTTTTTGCCACAGTTGCAGACAATATAATTAATCAATTGCCACCCGTAAATGAGGATGCTTTAAATTTTTTAAATTATGTTCCATCGACACAATTCTCATTTTTTCTTGAACCAGTCACTATATATGAAGTACAGATGGCTGTACAGAGTCTAAAAAATACTAATAGTTTAGACATCTACGATTTAAATGCTAGTATAATAAAAGGTAGTTTAGACAGTATTCTAAACTTTTTAACGCATGTTATAAATTTATGTTTTAGTCAAGGTTCATTCCCTGATGTATTTAAGGTAACCAGAATTGTGCCAATTTTTAAAAAAGGAGATCCTAATATGCCTGACAACTATCGGCCGATATCTATTATACCAGTGTTTGGCAAGATTATTGAAATCATATTAAAAAATAGAATTATGAACTTTTTTGAAAAATATTCCCTGTTACATAAATGCCAATTTGGCTTCAGGAAAAAATGTTCAACTATGGATGCTGTCTATAGAGTTGTAAGGGACATTGTCCAAGGTTTTGAGGAGGGAACGTATACAGCACTTACACTGATCGACCTTAGCAAGGCATTTGACTGTGTCTCTCACAACTTATTAATAGAGAAACTTAATTTTTATGGCATTAGAGGCACTCCTTTAAAACTGCTGCAATCATATCTAAGCACACGTAAACATTGTATATCTAGCAATAATGATATATCGGATTTCAGAACTTTGAAACACGGAGTGCCTCAAGGGTCAGTTTTAGGTCCTCTATTATTTATTATATTTGTAAATGATTTATTTTTTTATCTTTTTCCAAACAACGTTGTAATGTATGCAGATGACGCAACACTAATAAATCAGAACAAAAATATGGATGATCTAAAACTTATGATAAAGGAAACTCAAAGTCTGGCTGAACATTGGTATAATAATAATTTACTTAAAGTCAATAGGGACAAAACTCAGAAGCTGATTTTTTCCTCAAACAATTCGTTAATTGTAGGTGAAAGCGTAAAGATTCTTGGAGTTATTTTAGATGATTCACTAAATTGGTCCTCTCATATTAATCAGCTGTGCAATAAACGTCAGGATATATATTTCTTTTACGCCAACTTAAAAAATTGGTGAATAGGGAAACACTATTGAATGCATATCACGCACTTATCCAGTCCCACATGAGCTATGGTATTATCCTTTGGGGTAACTCCACTAACGCTGATAAAATTTTTGTGTTGCAAAAGAGATGTATGAGAGTTATTGCTGGTGTCCATCCTTTAGAGCATTGTAGGCCTTTTTTCATTCAATTTAAAATAATGCCAATTCCATCTTTATATGTGTATTATAGTATCTTGCAAATTCATCGCAACAAAAACTCATACTCCACTCACGCAGATTATCACGATTACAATACGAGGTCGGCAAACTATCTGAAAACATCAAAATTTCGTCTCACAAAATCGGCAAGAAATTCGCTAGACCTAAAATTATACAATAAACTCCCAGAAAGTTTCAAAACACTTGAGTATAATAAATTTAAAATGAAGGTAAAGTACCACATTCTAAGACACTGTTTTTATTCAATAAACGAATATATGAACACCTCGGTAGAACATAGCTAATATCTCTTATTGTATTTTTCAATCTGATTCTTGTTCAGTTATTTTAAATTACTATTAACAGATAGACCGTTGTAATTTAGAGAATATAAAAATTTACGTACAATTTTCCTTGTGACCTTTGTACCAAACTGTCTCATTGATTTTAGCTCTTATCTGTTATTTTCTTTTTGTCTGTGTGAGTGTGCTAAAATTTTTTAAATTTTTTTAATTTTTATTTACGCAAATATATTAAGACTGATAATTTTATTGTGATAATTTACGTTTACATTTAGAAACTAGGTATTTTTAAAATGTAATTAAATTTTCTTTTTTACTATGACTTGCTATAAACATTTTATATGTAATATAGTTAAATAAATGTCTATCTATCTATCTATCCATCTATCTATCTAACTATAGAAATGTTGATAGAAATACTGACGACAAGTGTCATATTTTCAAAACCGCCGTCACTCTAGTCGTCGCACTAGCCACAGCGGACCGCCCTCCTAACACTTAATGGTTTATAATGAAACGGTTTTAGGCAAGTTGCTACTCAACAAATGCAGTATGAATCATAACGTGTCAGGTCCACTATGCAATATAACATTCTGTGCAAAATGTAGCTGTTTATGATTGAATTTACGATCGTTTAGTGGACATATTTCGATGTTGTAGAAAAAGAATAATTTGACAGCGTTGAATATCAGTAGAATCGATGTAGAAAACGAACGTTGTTTTTTGACATGTTGGTGGCTATAATAATAGTGTTTTAATGGAAACAAGAAAAAAGTTACTGCAGCCAACAGCAGGAAATAAGTTGGTGAAGTTAGTGAAGAAGGTCCAAAAATTTTGCCTGTTAAATTCTCCGTTAACGTTACCTATTTATGTTCTATTTCTCTGAGGTAATCATTAATGTCTTATTTACGAAATAAATGCATATATTTTTAAAAACGTGTTTTATTTAAAATTTTACATATAAGACACAAGTATATAGCAGAGCCTTACCTTCGTTTTCACTCTTAGCACAGAAGCTCGCGTTTGCTTTTGTATAAATGCTAATATGAAAGAACATTAGTGTATCGTGGTATATTTCTGGTGAACTTTTTGTTCACAACGTCTTGGTAGACATTTTATGATCCATGAATTATTCTAGTTGGCCTCTTTTTGTTGTATGGCGGCCATGGTGTACACTATATTTTTGTGGAAAACATCAATTCATGATTGAGGCAAGCCTATCTATAGTATAAGAAGAGAAAATCTCTTGTAGGAATTATTCGTATTTTATTCTACAGACTTTATTACAATTTGACCACTGAACTGATGTTATACGTGTAGCACTGTTGGATAAAATATCTTGCGGGGTATGCACTGGTTTTACCGATGATTTCTTATATTCAAGTTGCCATAAGTTCTTTTTTGCGCAATATGGTTACCTGGACCAAATTAGGAATATCAAAGTTAATGGAATTTAGTTCTGTTAATATTTTTTACAAAGTATATGCACTGACGGACAATTTTTGCCAACAGCATTCACCTCTAGTGAACTCGATGTGTATATTTACATTTCGTTACCCTAGCGTTTCGCAATTCGATCAATTACTTCATTCCTACGACAAAATATCTCTCATCGTGTAATGATTTCAAAACAGAAGGGCTTTGCCAGACGGACACTCCTGAGAACTATTGATTATTTCACTGCGCTGTTTGTATTTCATTACATTATTAAAGAGGAAAGAATTATTGTGACATGTAGTTTCTTATCGAACGTTTTTTTCCCTGACACTCCATCAAACTGACTATTATTTCTTTATGAGAATGTTCGACTACTTTTTGAGAGCATGAGACCTTAGTATTGTAAATAAAAATACATTCGTAAAGTTACTGGACTATAAGTAATTGAAGTTCGATGTAAATTCTAAAATCTAAAAACTTTATTACCTGTAGGAACTGCAATAATTATAGTGAATGATGTAAAATAAGCTGGGGTGTCTACATTTATACCTACTGTAAATATATGATGGCCTCAAACTACAAATCCTAGTAATCCAATTGCTATTATACCATAAATTATACCTATAGTCCCAAAAGCTTCTTTTTTCCCTCTTTCTGTGCTACTAATATAAGAAATTATCCCAAATCCAGGAAGAATTAAAATATAAACTTCAGGATGTCTAAAGAATCAAAATAAATATTGGTGCAAGATCAAAAAAAAAGAAGTATTTAAATTAAGATGTGTTAAAAGCATAGTAATTGCACCAGCTAAAACCGGCAAAGATAAAAGTAAGAGAACAACACTAATTACCACAGGTCAAACGAAAGGGGGTATTTGATCTGGATTTATTCCTGTGGGTCGTATATTGATAACAGTAGTAATAAAATTTACAGCTCCTAAAGTAGAAGAAATTCCGGCTAAGTGCAGTCTAAAAATAGCAAAATCAACAGAAGATCCTCCATGAGCAATAATAGAAGATAGTGGGTAAACTGTTCATCCTGTACCTGTACCTGCCCCACTTTCAACAATTCTTTTTATAATTAAAAGAAGTAAAATAGGTAAAAGTCAAAATCTTATGTTATTTATTAGGGAGAAAGCTATATTTGAATGCCTTGCTAATGGAGTAAAACTAAAATTTGTAGGGAATTGTTTTATTATTTCATTTTATTTGCTGGAACTTTTTCTTAAACTCCTATGGCTTTATGGCTCTTATTGCAAAGAAGAAGAAAAAACAGATTGTTCATAATAAAATTATGAAGAAAAAGAGATTCAAATGAGGTGAAAATATACAGGAATGGCAGATAAATTAGGCACAATGCAGTGTTTTGTCGTATTCCTCTTGGTTTCCTAATACTATGATTAGGATGTGCATTCTGCATGGAACGTTTTAACCCTGACCATCCATCAAACTGGCTATAAAAGATATTTCTTTCTGAGAATGTTCGACTACTTTTTCAGAGCACCAGGCCTTAGCTATGATGACTGAAGTGCCTAAGCCAAAAGAACCTAGAAATTCCTACTTTAAAAGTAGAAATTTTTACTTCTACAAGTAGAAATGTCTAGTTTTCATATTGGTTTTTGCGAATAACTACATGGCCAGTGTCACTCTTGGCACTAAGGCGAATCCTTTGATATCCTTGTCATGAACGTCGGTCCAGCCGTTTAGGCTACAAGAAGTAATAACCTGCAAATAAATAAACAAACCGACCCATATTGCATCCAACCACAGTACCATTCTTTGCGTATTGCAGTCGGGTAATAGTGGCCTGATTCAGCACGTTCATTAGATCTGAACTATCGAACACAATAATTATTATTGATTCATGTTGTCACTTCATGTTATCTCCTAAATCAATTTAAAATTTTTTTGGTACGTCAATGGCGAAACTAAGAGTAGGATGAAATGCCTTTTATCTATATGTGAAGGATACATAAAATTGGTTTATTCATGAATATTGATGTCATAGCAGATTTATATACAGCCATGGTCAGTTCTTAAAACTTGTGTAAATTGTGTGAAAGTCACAGAGTCATTATTTCTTTGATATACCTAGCGTAAAAGTCAAATGGAGTAGGTATTTGGGTTGGTAAACTTGGAGACTCACACTAGGAAAATGGCAACCTTATGTTTTTTTTTAATGTAATTGACTACTTTATATAATAATCTTGATTTTACAGATATGCCCCTTGGAGGCTCTTGATTTTATAAGTGGTATTGGGAATTTTCCCGGTGTCCCGGTGGGCCAGTCCTACACTGCGTATTTGGGAAGCTCTCTAAGTAACTCGAGACCGTAGGGATTAGGGATGGGACATCGAACTTGAAACAACGATGCTGACCATCGATGTTAACATCGCAAGGGAATATCGATATGCCCCAAACATCGAATGCAAATCATCGATGTTTACCAACATCTATGGTGGAAAAATTCGATGTTTTGAAACATCGATGAATATCGCCTATCCCTAGTAGGGATCCACAGCGATAGTGGATTGTCATTGCTTGAACAATGATGTACACGTAAAGCATGACTGAAAATAACACCTAAAAATATAGAATTAGTGACATTTGCCTAGTAAACAAATTAAGTGACATGATGGCTTGAATTTTGCACTGAATATTTCTTAATATTTAACTCTTCGCTAAACTTATTCATTTTTTTAATCTCATAAATTGTTGGAAGTTGAAGTTGAAGTTGCCGACAGTACAGCAAAGCAGCAATGTCGCACACGGTTTCCATCCGTAGTCTAGGACACTCGAGCGCTCGCTCGAGCGTTTTCACGGCGTAATTAAAACTTGCTTCATCATTCTTCAATTTCTTCATATTATCATAATCTTTTTTTTCTTTTTAAATAATAATTTTTTCTTGTAGATTTTAGTTTTACTGCTAAATTTTAAGATACACTATTTATTTCAGTAATACTACATAATCCAAATAAATTTAAATTAAAATATATAAGTCAAACAAATACTCGTATTCAGCATAGACTAACGGCAAATTTTGCTCATTTAATTTGCATGGCCGAGTATACTAACAATTCGTAATATATATTTTTACACCTCGATTTGCATAGAAGCATGAAAAACTTGAAATATCAGTTATTTACTGTTTTTGTGGTATAATAAACGCATATAATGTTTATTTTAGGAAGACCTGCTTCAGAACTTTTGAGATATTCTCATAACCGTTGTATATACTTTATATTACTTGCTATTATGGTAGGACTTGTACAGATTATTTTCCGCAATGTAAAAGATACTGTTTTTGCACCTAAATATCCATCGTAATATTAAGCAAGAAATAAAAGATATTGTATTAAAACAGGTTCTCTGTAATAGCTAAATGATAAATTATTTTTATTAACTATTATTGCGAAATAACAGTATTTAATAAAAATAATTTTACATTAAATTATAGCCCAGTCACTTATTTTATTCTACCTAGACCTCGTTCCTGCCCAGCCCTTCATCTGCCGCGAAGCCTTCCAGCGGATATCCGGTTGGACAGGGAAACGAGTGTCCAGAAGAAATTGTATTTTTTAAATATGAGGTAAATCTGATTTGATTTGATTTGGGTAACCAAAACAGGAAAAGAATTAGATATTTATGTTTTATTTCACAAATTAGTTTGTTTACATATAAAATGGAAAAATTCAAATTTTTTAACAATATACCTAGGTGCGCTTCAACACTATCAAAAATGAACACATTTTTAACAGTTTAATTCTTATACAGAAAGAGGGATAATGGCTATAACCAAAGTGTTTAAACACTTTCTATTATTCTAGGAAACAGCGTGAAAATTCGACGATGAAAGGTTACCGTCTGCCAGTCGGCCAATATTCTTGGCTAAAGATGTCGGTCTCGGATGACTGGGGCCGGGCAGGACTATTGCCCTTTACCCCAATACATCGCTGTAGACCGGGGACCAGGCTCGTGCAGGGCGGGCGAACTTACTTTACGTCGGCCCCACTCACAAATGTGAGCGGTGCAGATGATTTCGGCCCACCTCCCTGGGTCCTGGCTCGTTGGACCTTGCTGGCTAAGGCCTCTTCTGGCGTTCTTCTGTCTTGATCTTCTTTTCTTCGCCAGCTTGTCCCCCCCGGGGGGTAGTCATCGGTCAGTTGGGTGTTTTGGTTTTTGGCTGGAGTGACTGCCAGTACAGAGAATGCCAATTGACATCCTGTCATCCGGATCATCGGTAGGGTATGGATGAGCTGTGTAGCTCGAGGAAGGGCAGACCTAACTACTTTGGTAGCATTTTCGGTCTGCCCTGAGCTAGGGGAACTACAGGTACTGGACGGTTGTTTGTCCGATACCCGCAGGGTCTTGGGTGGGTGGTTGGGTGATCGTCCTGTCTCTTCCGTGGAGTGTCTTCATCGGACGGTGGTATGTTTTATACTCACCCGTTATCCAGTATCTGCACCTTCGGCCGCTTGTGCCTCGGAGCATCTGCTGGGTCGAAGTCAGTAGCCTCCCATGCTCCTCAGCAAGGGCTCTCTCCTTGATGATTTCAGTTACCGGGGTGTACTTCAAGTCCCTGAAGATGTCCTCGTTGCGCACGAACCAGGATGCGTTGACTGCTGTCCGGTACAATATATGTACCAGCACCCTTGAAAGAGTTAATAGGAATTTTCGGACCCATGTTAATAGGACACTTTTTAAATATTTTTTGACGTAGAAGCACTCCTAATGATTACATACCTGAAACACCCCGTATAAACACTTTCGATGTAGTTTTTAATGGGTTGAAATTTTTACAACAAATAAACGGTTTTTTTTGTTTTAAACAGTTTTTTCAATGTTTTAAATGGTATGTTTAAAACATGTTTAAAACAGGCTTAAAACGTTAAAAACACTATTCAACTAAAATTAAATGGGGCCAAGTTACTGTGTCTGCTACTATTACTTGATGCCAGATGGTACTCTTAAACCGACTTTACTCCACAAATAAAATGCTCAGTTTAGTGCATGTGACGCTATGATATACCATTGTGAGTTAACTATGAACCTAAACTGGTCGAAATGGACCATCATCGGCATTTTTCCTGCTTTTCCACAGACTCCAAAATAATACATTTGTTTAAAACATCGCACTGTGTTTTAAACAGTAGTTTAAAACATGGCATTGTGCATTAAGTATGTTTTAAATATTTATTTAAAACACAGTGCGATGTTTTAAATACGCCAATTCTAGTTTTTAGCGTTTTTCCCGTACAAGGAAAAGGCACTAAAATGTGGTTTTCATTGTTGATAATTTATATTTTTGATTTTTATTTTTTTTTATATTATTGCTATTTTTTATTTTATTTTATACATCGTCTATATTATCAAATAAAATAATATCTATTTTTTTCCTGTCACCTACTTTTTTCTTTATTGACTGACCTATAGCTACAGCTAAAGCGACAATTATTTAAAGAACACAAACATTTTTCTAGGTAATTGAAACTAAATATAAAACTTACCTCATACGAATATTTATATATTCCACTGATCTTCGAAAAGGCTTCTATTGCCTCTGCGGTTGCCTCCGAACAATCACCACAATACATGTTTTATTTAATTTTATTTTTATTATAACCAAAACTAATCTGCTAATTAAATAGCTCACAGCGAAAACACAATGTCAACTTGATGCACAAACACTGCTTAATTATTTTTAGATTGACACGATAATTGACGGTAATTAACAATAGAAATGGAAACACAAATCACATGGAATACACATTACAAGGAACAGGTAGTACCTACTGAACATATGTCGGAAATATCTGAAATCGAATTTGGCACTGATGATTTACTAAATCAAGGGTGTACAAATCATTTACCGAAATAGATCGTCTGACGTAAACAAACAAATTTTCTTTGAAAATCTGCAGATATTAAATGTGTTTCTGCTGTTTGAATTAGCTCATTGATCGTCAATTGAGAGGCTTAATTAAAAATTTATTGTGTTTATAATACAGTAGCAATCTGAATTTTATTAACCATATTATGTTCTATATATTCAGTTCGACGAAATATATTTCAATACTGATATTGCATTTTAGTTGTTTTAGATACATTTGTAAATATATAAAACCATGTAAAAGGTCGGCAGCTTGCTGGTAACAAGGCACAGTAGGGAATCTAGCGCTAGATAGGGTGCATTTTAAAGGTATGGGGGGTCGAACTAAAGGGTACCTACATACACAAAAACGAAAAACAGATCGATTTTTCGTCAAATGTTCTGCTACATTCGAATTTCGAGTTTGCATATTTTTGTGAAAAACATGAAAATAAATATTTTTTTATTTCTAGGACACGAGATACTCAGTTCTCGTGTCCTGTTAGAGATATTTTTCCCAAATTTTATAAATATGTTCATCAGGTATTTTTCTTTTTGGTGTGTGAACCAAAATTACTTTTATTATAAAAATTACTATACTTCCACTGGACGTGGAAGTAAATGTATAAGTAAACTAGTATGTACATGTCATATTAAAATGCGTAAAATCAATATAAAATATAGATAGTAAATCATAAACGTTTTTATCATTAATGATAGAATGTACAGAGCTATGTCCTGTTGGAAGCGCTTCCGGAATTACTTTTGAACAAGACCCCGGTCCTGTCCGCAGGACAATATTCGGCTAATAAAGTTAGCCTGCATACAGGACGTAACGTACAATCTGCAGTACACGCTCGTGATTATAATGTTTGTTGCCTTCAACTTTCCTAATTCGAGGACCTGCTGACAAGACTCACTTGTAATCGTAATTTGTACTTGTACTAGTTATTTTTATTAATGATTTTTTTTTAGGTGTCCACCCGGTTTCTCCCATGGCATTAGCGACAACTGATAGCCAAATATAATGTTTCGCCGTCGAATAGTTTTTAGATAGCACACCAACACAGAGATAACAGACTGACAGAATTGGAAAATCTTTAAATGTTTAAAATCTATATTAATAATGAGTTTCTTATTAATGATGAGTTTCCACAGCGCTTTCATCAATCAGGAAAATAGTTTTGAAATGAAAACATAAATGTTTCCCATTTCTTTGAATCTTTGCTTGTTTTGCGACCAGGACACCTCCAGGTGGTAAAGGCGGGCAACAGAATTGTTCTGGCGAAGCTCTTGGGTAATTATATGAAGCCTTCATGGCAAAAGCAGGTAAGGATATTACGATGCAAGGTTTCGGAAGCCCAGTATCGGCGGCTGGTCAGGGTGAGCAAGCGGGCCCGCAGGCGTCGTCATCATGCGATCGCAGCTTTTCAGTAGTGGGTGGCTCGGCTACTGTTGAGTATAATGCTACATGTTAACCAATTTTAAAGATTTATAGAATTGATGCTGAATCTATGACGGCTCAGCTCCACGCAATGGAATGAAAGATTGTTTCTGTTTCGCCTGTGACCATTTTGAGTTTACTAAATCCCGGAGGTCTTTTACTAGCAATCTAAAAAGTATACTGGGTGCCACAGGCAGAGCTGGGCAAATACATACTTACAAATACCTCATAAGTATTTAAATACTAGAAAGTATTTAAATACCGAGTATTTGAATACTTCTTGCAGCAAGTATTTGTATTTTTACTTGCAAATACTTTATCTAAAATATTTACTACTTAGCATTTGTGAAAATGATCCTAAAGGTATTTATAAATACTTAAACTATTTAAATAACTGGGAAGTATTTAAATACTTCTAAAAAGTATTTAAATCCTTTTCTGATAGTATTTAAATACTTTCAGAAATATCTGAATACCCTCTAAGTATTTGAATCTCAAAAGAATTTAAATAAACCAGCAAATATAATCAAGTACACCTGGGAGACAGGCAGATACTCGTCAAGAATCAAGACATGTACTATACTATGTAGTTAATAAATACATTGCATCATTCAGTCTTCAGTCATTCACGTCTTAATTCCCAGAAAGTTGGTTGAGAGCAGACATAGACAGTAAGTATTACTGTTATAGTTTGGTCCATCGATAATCCAACGATATAAAAAAGCTCGCAAAAAAACGTAAAGGCTACCGACCATTTATCAATTGCAGTCTATTTACATAACTGAAATTTTGAAGTGTTCGGCTTCTTTTATTATCATAAAAAAAAATGGTCACATATTTCCTAACAACAATGTCACTCCCACTGAATATAATTGGTTGAAATTTTCTCTACCGGAATTATTATAGGTTGGAATAAATTACGAAGCCAATGTGGACCGGCGCGGGCGGTACATTAATCAAAGGCGGTCAGTGTCCTTTACGCTTTTTTGCGAGCTTTTCTATATCGCTGAATTACATGTGGAACACACTATAACTGTTAATGTATATGTTTTGTGATTATGACAGAACAGTTGAACTAGTACCATAGTCTCTGTGTTTTATTTGGGTATTTGTAGAAGAGGCAAAGGTCTAGCTCTACGGATAAGTAAAGTCCAATACCGAACTAGAACTGATTAAGCATAGAGATATTAAAATAGTGTCGTAGAAGTTCATGAAAGTCTTGAAACCTAAAATTTTGACACCTCAAATAGTCAAATAGTATTTAATATAATAATAATGATAATAATGGTAATAATAATAATAAGTCTTTATAGATTTCTACAAAAAAAGAAAATACAATTTGGCGAAGTTTAGCCATTAAAGGCCATTTAGCCATTTTATGCTTCAAAATATTTCAGAGTTATCAAAATATTTAAATATTCAGAAAGTATTTAAATACTAAGTTTAAACTATTTAATTACTTTTGTTATTTATTATTTAATACTTTTATCTTTTGAAAATACTTAATATTTAAATACTTTCAATTTTCTGAAAGTATTTAGTATTTAATATTTAAATATCTTTTCAAAGTATTTGCCCAGCTCTGGCCACAGGCTAGTGGCTCCCCCCTATATTTCCTTTATTTTTTAACTCATCCATTTGAAATTTGAAGTGCATAAACTACCTGTAAAAATGGATTTTTTGACATAAAAAATGGTATGAAACCATTTACGGTTTACCCGGAAATGACAGCAACTTTCGATTTTTAAATGGAACACCCTGCATATTTTTACATATTTGGATTCAAGACCAGATTTTGAGTATACCATGAGATTTGCGCGAATTTTTTACTCGATGTTCAGTTTTTTTAAGCATTTTAAGGCATTCGTCTAGAGTGCTTTGGAATACCATTTGTTACAGTTGGTAAAGTCCAAAATTGGAAAAAAAAAAACATATCTGAATATAATTCGTATTAGTTTTGAGTGTCTGACATCTATTGGTCGTTTTTGCGATAAAAATGCTATTTCAAAAATAAAATCTAAGATAAAAAACAACAGCGATAAAATTAAATTCCGATGGCCCCATCGAATTCAGGAGGTCAAATACATAAAGATTGGTAAGTCTAGTTTCTGCGTCTGAACTTTTTTTTTGTGTGGCTGTGATACTATTTGTAAATTGTCAAAGACACTGCTTTTTGATAGAGTTATCTTCAATCTTGAGAGAGATGAAATGGTATAAGCCATGATGTAAGGATATAAGGTGTGCTTATGCGCAGCTTTC
This sequence comes from Rutpela maculata, assembly GCA_936432065.2. Lineage (NCBI taxonomy): Eukaryota > Metazoa > Arthropoda > Insecta > Coleoptera > Cerambycidae > Rutpela > Rutpela maculata. The sequence continues at coordinate 42,500,181 of OW386285.2, forward strand.
CGAATCAACCAATAGCGTAACCAATCCCTATCGCGTCCATGTTGAATTTTCGGCGAACGAGAAAGAGGCATTAAATAGCGGCAAATTTAAAATTTGTAGTCTTATCACATGATTATGTTATTTTAGTTAGTTTAGTTACATAAAGTTGACAATGGCCAGAGATCAGTTACCAGTTTGTTTGGTTAAGATAATAAATTATAAAAAGTAAAGTGTTATTATTAATATTAATACCTAGTAGAACGTAACAAGTCTAATAAAATATTTATGAAACATTTATGAATATAGAAATTCCGTGGTACCTATGTATTTATACTGTGCACTTTGCATAGCAGTTTTTGCCGTGTGATGAACAAATGGGCAATATACCAAATAAGTATCCACGTAAGGCCAATTTAACTCGACACTTTTAAGAATGTATATAGAAGTATCAATAATTTCGCGAAATCATAAAATTCGTATGATCCATGTCGAGTTCAAGATCTATCAAAATCAATTTTAAAAAGTATATTTGGTTCATATGGAAGAAGTAACTCTGTGCATCTAGATAGGTTAGTAGATATGTTACCTTCGTAAAGTTAGTCCCCTATTTTCGAAATTTAAACATTTTTGAACGTAAATAGTTTGCTCATAATTGCTTTCGAGTTCCTCTCGTTTGCTCGTTATCGCTTACATCGAGATTTGAAATTGATAACCCCCCTTTTATAGTAGAGTGCATTAATACGCTTATTGTGACTTCCGTGGGGGTTTCGTTGTTACAAGCTGAATTTGATATAAAATTAATAATTATATACTGATGTTTCAAAATCTCAAAGCCGTAAAAAAATGTCCTACTCAAAAGGTCATTATAATCAAAAAACGAGTTATTTCTTAGTGAATTAGGTGTTTTGATATTTCTACTTTTGAGTAATAGCAAATCCTTTTAACCATGAATAGAACTAGTCAAAGTAAGTAGATTTTCGAACAGACCCACCTCGAGAAATCATGCCTGCTCCCCCTGCTCCTCCTGCCCCCCCTCAAAGGGGCTACCTGCATCTGCCTATATATATTTTTTTTTCTCAAAAACGGTAGGAGTTAAAGGAATGATCTTGGCGCCATTCGATAGAGTATAAAATTTTGCATAAGACCCTCCATTTGCTTTTTGCTATTTTCTTTTTTTAAGGCCCCACAGCAAAAAAAGGGTGAGGAACCTTCCAACAACGACACGTGCTTGGCTATGTATCTAAAACGATCCAATAAATCAAAATTCTACAATATAAAAAAAATAAAGACCATTATTTTTTTCTATCGATTGGTATATTATTATACTCTTCGCAAATACGAAAACGAAGAGTATATTGTATTTGATCGGCACATTTCTAAAACCGTAAATATCGCTCGCAGACAAAAAAATTTCATATCATTGTGTTAGTGAACGAATTCTGAACAACTTTCAAAATGTCCGTCTGTCCGTCCGTCCGTCACGTTTCTTGTAAGCACGATAACTCGAGAAAGAAAAATCCGATTGTACTGAAATTTGGACAGTAAGTTAGTGTTAGCTCGAGGAAGAACCCTATTGTTTTTGATCAAAATCGATCGGGAAATAAAAATGTCATTAATGATTTAAATTTAAGAATTTTTTTTTTGATTTTTATGTTTTTGTAAAATTCACATTTTTTACATTTTTTTACGTGTTACGCAGTTTTTACGCTTTTGACTCGGAATCCAAGGGTCCCAGGTTCGAAACCCCACATGGGGTATGGTATAGTTTTTTTTTAAATTTTTTCTTTATTTTACACTGAGTCTTTCACCAACTAAGTTCGTGCTATAAAATTAAAAATGTCTAAAACTAACATTATTTACAAAAAACTGCGAAGAGTATCCTATAGAATGTGTAACAATTATATAAAAAATTTAGTAAACCGGCGAAGAGTACGTTTTTAGCTTGTTTGTATATGTTATTTGTTTATATAAAGCCTACAAACAGAAACCTACACATGTGCATAATGAATTTATTTAAAATAATTTATTATTGTTGTTACAAACAATAATAATGTACCTAATAATGTTGAACAGGGACGGCCCAAGAAGAGGTGGATAGACGATATTGAAGAAGACCTAAACATTCTAAGAACAGGAAACTGGAGGAGAATAGCAGTAGATAGAGACAGATGGAGGAACATGGTTGAGCAAGCCAAAACCCACCAAAAGAAGAAGAAGAATGTTGAACAGGTACAATCAATATTTTCGTAGTTTGTAACAATAATAATAAATTATTTTAAATAAATTCATTATACACATGTGCAGCTTTCTCTTTGTACGCCACTGACGGCTTTATATAAACAAATAACATATACAAATAATATACCAATCGATAGAAAAAATAATGGTCTTTATTTTTTATATCTTGTAGAATTTTGATTTATTGGGTCATTTTAGACAAACATGTGACGTTGTTGGAAGGCTCCTCACCCTTTTTTTTGCTGTGAGGCCTTAAAAAAAACAAAATAGCAAAAAATCAAATAGGGGGTCTTATGCAAAATTTTATACTCTATCGAATGGCGCCAAGATCATTCCTCTAGCTCCTACCATTTTTGAGAGAAAAAAAAAAATATATATATATATATATATATATATATATATATATATATATATATATATATATATATATATATATATATATATATATATATATATATATACATATATATATATAGGCAAATACAGGTAGTTCCTTTGAGAGGGGCAGGGGGAGCACGCATGATTTCTCGAGGTGGGTCTGTTCGAAAATCTACTTATTTTGACTAGTTCTATTCATGGTTAAAAGGATTTGCTATTACTCAAAAGTGGAAATATCAAAACACCAAAGAAATAACTCGTTTTTTGATTATAATGACCTTTTGAGCAGGACATTTTTTGACGGCTTTGAGATTTTGAAACATCAGTATATCATCATTAATTTTATATTAAATTCAGCTTGTAACAACGAAACCCCCACAGAACTTATGTTTATGCATATATCTGGGGACCGAGCACTCTACTATTGATTAAAAAAAAATTAACGCCCAATTTGCTTGTTTTCTCATCTATTATCTCTATTTGCTCGTCATTACTTATAATGGTATTCAAAAGCGGGTGATTTTTTTAAGCAGCAAGCAAACAAAAGAAACAGACGAGCAAATGATTCGCATTCAAATGTGTTTTAATATCGAAAATTGGGGGCCAACTTCACAGGTGTCGATATTGTTCATTAACTAATATAAAGAATGCTGTACAATAAATAGAACAATCAATATTTTTTTACAGAGGAAACTTTTATTTATATATTCATTATAAAATAGCATTTCCCATTATTATATTAAGTATTTAATATTTGTATTAAATTGTTACCCTGTTAAGTAGTTTTATATAATAATCTTATAATGCACTCATTTTTTTTCTTAAAAACTTGTAACCCTGGGTGGCACGCTCCGTAGTGTTATTGCAGAAGTAATGTCTTGAAATGATCACTTCACAAATTTCTGATTAGGATGTTGAATTTATCCAATTGTGAAAATAGGTTTCAAAATTTCATATACTCTATATTGGCCTTCTTTCGTCATCTGCTTTTCTCAATTCAGCTTTTAATTTAACAATTCTAAAATTACAGCTCGTAATTTAGTATTCTCAATTTCTACTTGAGGCTAAAACTATATTGCCTGAAAAATATTTACGAATTATTTTCTAGTTTCATCACAGACTGCCGCTTCATTTTAACTTACCGTCGCGTCGTTGAGGTTAACTACGTCGCGGTCACAAAAATTAATCCACATTTTTACTATATTTTCATCCTTTAGGAATCAAAAGTCTAATATTACTATTTTTGATGTTCTCGTTTCAGTTTTTGCAACTTTTTACTAAACAACCTGACATTTCAACTAATCTCAACATAAATAAATAATAAATGATAGTGACAGACATATTAAATATGGCGGCGTTTGGGACGGTGCAGTAGAGGACGAAAATGAGACCTCCATTTGCACCAGGGTGTATTATTATTCACCCTGATTTGCACACACCATATATCCTTACATCGTGGTATAAGCCGTACGATACTGTTATCAACTATACCTTTTGTAACCTTTTCTTTCTAAGATAGTAAGGTACCCTTGCATATATTGTTATCTCTGTTTCAGCCGGCCCTGCATGGTATGAGTTTAGCAATTTTAACCAGGTATAGTGTTTGTTTTTGCGTGGCTCTAGAAAGAGATGTGGCTAAGACAATTTCGTTATAAAGAAAGAGATAGTTACAAAATGTAATGTCTGAGATTGAATACGAGATGTTGACAACACAGTTGTTGCTGGATATCTGCTTTTAGTTACAAAACTTCTTTGGGTTATCCGCGAGAAAGTTAATTAAGTATTTTCCTCAGTGCTTAAGAATTGTAAAAACATTTGTGCTCATTGAGTACACTCGGAAATGAGGATATAGTATTTAAAAATCCACTATTTATTGCATAAACTGAGAAAAACTTAAAAATGTGATCTCAGGGCAATGAAAATATCTCGCACAGTGTATAGCACATACTGCTCTTTGCAGGGAGAGGTTAAATGGATACTGTGAACTCACTTTTATACACACCCACACACAATACAAACAAGTACCTATAAAAAGTACCTATAAAAATTATCTGAGACGAACTATTTTTTTGTTCATAGTGCAAGAAAAATAAGCCTAAAAGTATGCAAACCTTGAAAAAATTAGTACAAGCAAGAACTTTGGTGCAGATGTTGCAGATATCATCTAAAAGCCCCCTAAAATCTAAGCTGTGCTACGCCCGCCATATTGAAAAATGGCGGCACATTTTCAGATTTTTGTATATAAGTCCTTTACCGTTGCAGATAGGAAAAAAATTTCAAATAAAAAATGTAGGCAATAATAAAACAAACAATTTTTGATATTAACATTTTTTTCTCTAAATCTAACGGTTTGTGAATATGAGATTTTAAAATGGAGGAATCACCGGAAATAGACAACTGTACTTACATCCTAAATAGGGGACATATTCTTCACAGTATTGTCTGGCTCAGGCCCGTAACCTATTAAGACATTAACAATTACACCTCACACATCATTAGCCGGTATGGCGGTAATTGCGTTGTGGTACTCGATGGTTATCCTGTATAACCAACAAAGAAGGGGAACGAACAAGAAAGAAGAGTGACAAGAAGGACATAAGCAGATATAAACATAAGCGAGAATACTTTGAATACTGTCACCACAACAACGCAAGTGAAATTTCTTGCAAACAGTGCAAATAAAAAACTTCTTATAAAATATCTAGCCGTCCATTAAAAAGTCGGGGTGTTCAGGTAGAAGAGGTCGAAGCTGATGCTGATGTGTCGATCGTAGCAGCAGCTAATGAGAAAGCAAGGCATGTGTGGCGATCAGTTCACTTGCTGGGTAAATATAAGTCACACCTTAAGCTCAAGTAACTAAGGAAAAAGAAGAAAAAACAAAAAAATATAATAACAGTTTTATCAAAAAAAATAATAATAACATGTATTTTATTTAAATGTTATTTTAAAAAACTTCTTCGAATATATATGTATATATTACCAAATTTTATTTTATTCATGAATATCTGCTATAAATTGGTGAGCCCGACGTGAGTACGCAATTGATACGAAACATAAGCACAAATTTTTGTTAGATTGAAAGGGGATCTGAATTGTTAATAAGCAAAAACGAAACGACAGAACTCCAACGAACAATCCAGAAGAAACTCTGAAAAAAATTTGAAAATGTTGAAAAACGAGAGCAAATTTAAATAAGCTATGGATTACATCTATTCAGATCAGGCAAGAAATCTCTGTTAAAAACCTGGAAGATTAAAACTCCAACAAGGCTCCTGATATTCCGCATAAATCCAAATTCGTAGACTTGGAAGTATATATTCCCAACATTCTCCTAATCAATCCTAGACGGCGAAGAAGCAAAACTTTATTTATTTAGTAAGTGAATTGTTTTGCCATTTATCATTATTTCTTCGTTATTTAAAAGATTCAGTCAGTCATTCAAAGTTGACGTCTCAAAAGACATCTCATTCAGAAACATCACAAACAGCAGATGATTTTCAATCAATTCATCAATTAATCAATTAGTCATCGATTTATTATTTCTTTCTTTAAAAAATAGCACCTCCTACGGAGAATATTTTAATCGACATTGCTGATCGAATGTGGGAGTCGTGTCAAAATTCTATGAATTCCCTTACTTCTAATTCAATTTTTAACGTTAATCCAACAATTTCTACGTCAAATTTGATTACAACTTTTCAAGATACGTTGAATCAAGTATTGCACGAACAAGAAATTTTTACATCTCAATTACATACTATAGAATCTAAAGTCTCTTCAATAACTTCCTACAGTTTCTAGCACTTATTGCGATAGTTGTAGATGTCGACTCGACTCAAGGAATCACAGTGGCTCAAGGCCCCGTTCTAGTAGTCGAAGTGGTACCCGCGTTAGATATAACCCTTCTAATGCCAAAGTTTGCTATTACCATCAACTTTATGGTCGCAAAGCATTTAAATGTCACGGAGATTGGTGCACTTTCACCAAAGATGTCAAAACCGACAATCAAAAATTACTAAATGTCACTAATATTTTGACAACTGACGTTAAAACTTCGGATAGTAAACGTCGTCTTTTTATATTTGATAATACTAATAAATTAGAATTTCTCATTGACACAGGCGCTGATTTATCAATAATACCTCGGAATCTGTTTACGAATACTAGAAGAAACCCCGATGTTGTACTGACAGCAGCTAATGGTTCAGTTATAAATACCTTCGGAAAGAAATTTTTGAAAATTGATTTAAACTTACGTAGGTTATTTCCTTTCGTTTTTAATATAGCAGATATTAATATCGCCATTATCGGAGCAGACTTTTTAGCTCATTTTGGTTTAGTTGTTGATTTGAAACATAAATGTTTAATCGACAATATGACGTTTGTCAACATATTTATTTTCAAACAATGGTCCGTTACATTCTCCTAAGTTATTTAGCATATCAAATGAATTCACTGCATTACTTTTACAATTTCCTAGTTTAATTAGCTCTCCAAATTACAATTTGCCCGTTAAACATTCCGTTGAGCATCATATTGTTACAGAAGGTCATTTACCTTTCTCACGCCCATGTACGTTGGATAGCATTAAATTCAAGATAGCTCAGGATGAATTCAATTCTATGGTAGAATTAGGTATTTGTGTACCTTCTTCTTCTTCTTCCGTATCCTCACCATTGCATATGGTGGAAACAAAGAGCTGCGACTGGAGGCCTTGTGGAGCCTATCGTCGTCTAAATTCAATTACTGTTCCTGACAAATACCCGTTGCCCCACCTCCATGACTTTAACTCGCAGTTGTATAATTGTGTTATTTTGTCAAAAATAGATTTGGTACGTGCTTATCTCCAAATACCTGTCGCAAAAAGTGACGTTTTTAAAACAGTGATTACTACTCCTTTCGGTTTGTTTGAATTTGAGCGTATGCCTTTCGGCTTACGTAATGCCGGTCAAACTTTCCAACGTTTCATGAACGAAGTTTTAGTAGGTTTACCCTTCATTTTCGTCTATTTAGATGACATCCTGATTGCAAGTAAATCTAGTTCGGAATATTTAGAACACTTGAAACTTGTTTTTCAGAGGTTATAATTGTACGGCATAAATATTAAACCGTCAAAATGCATATTAGGTGTTAGTCATTTGACATTTTTAGGACACAATATTTCTTCAGCCTGTATTTATTACCTTCTTCTGAACGTATTGATGTCATAAATAATTTTCCCTTACCTCCTACAGTCAAACAACTTCAGCGTTTCATAGGTATGGTTAACTTTTATCATCGTTTCATACCTTCTTTCGCTGAAATCTTAATTCCTTTACATGCACTTTGTACTAGATTACTGCATGATAAAGTTAAAATAATAAATGATTGGCCTACCGACTGTCTTGACAGTTTTTCCAAAGCCAAAGCTGCTATAGCTGGTGCTACCTTTTTAGCACATCCACGTTGTGATGATAGCTTGTTTTTATCGCTGACTGTTGATTGTTCTAATGTCTCTATGGGGGCAGTTCTTGAACAGCGCGATGACGAAGGTGTGCTTGCCCCATTAGCCTTCTTCTCACGAAAGCTTATCTTGGCACAGACAAAATACAGTTCCTTTGACAAGGAACTTCTTTCTTTATTTACAGCGATTAAACATTTCAAATTTCTACTTGAAGGTCGCACATTTATTTGCTTTACTGACCATAAACCTTTGGTCAAAGCATTATTCACTAAAACTGAAAGATCTCCCAGGCAAATTAGACATTTAGAATTCATTGCTCAGTTTGCCTGTGAAATCCGACATATCAAAGGGAAAAATAACATTGTTGCAGACACCTTATCACGTGAGCATGATACGTCTTCTTTACAACAATGCATTTCCCCAATTGTTACCCAAAAGTCTAACCTAGTTGATATTAACTTTGACTTATATTTATTGAGCGAAGCTCAGAAAGATGATTCTGACCTTAAATTTTTATTATCAGATACTTCATCGAACACAAAGAGAACTTTTCATTTAAAGAAAATTAGAATTCCACTTTCTGACAAGTTTATTTGGTGTGACGTTTCCCGCCCTAAACTTCGTCCTTATGTTCTTATCGTTTATAGACGGACAATTTTTGATATATTTCATGGTTTATCTCACCCTGGTATCAAAGCGACTAGAACATTAGTTTCTAATAATTATTTTTGGCCTAAAATGACTTCAGATTGTAATCTCTGGGCAAAAACTTGTATTAGCTGTCAAACTAATAAAGTGACAAGACATACGAGGAGCCCGATTGCTAACTTCGATATTCCTAAAGGACGATTCGACCACATACATATAGATTTAATAGGACCATTACCTCCTTCTAAAGGTTGTTCTTATATTCTTACTGTGATCGAGCGTTTTACTAGATGGCCCGAAGCTTATCCACTTCAGGATATTACTGCAGAAACTGTAGCGCGTACGTTATTTCAGAATTATGTTTGTCGATTCGGTGTCCCTGTCACAATGACAACCGACCAAGGCGTTCAATTTGAATCAAAACTGTTCAAAGAATTTTCAAAATTTCTGGGATTTCATAGAATTCGTACGACACCATATCATCCTTCCTCGAACGGAATGATTGAAAGGTTTAATAAATCTCTTAAAACTGCCCTGAGAGCTAAGACTTCTACACCACATTGGGTAGATGAACTTCCTATCATACTATTAGCTCTCAGGGCCATCCCTAAAGACGATTTGCAATGTTCCTCCGCAGAACTCGTTTTTGGTCAAACTTTACGAATACCTGGTGAATTTTTTATTAAATCATATACTTGTCCGGATAATCCTTATTTTATTAAATTACGTACTTCATTTAATAATTTAACGTTCATTCCACCTGTTCACCACGTTAATTACAAATCATTTGTCAGTCCAGAAATCTCGAATTGTAGTTTTGTTTTCGTTCGGAAAGAACGTTTTAAAAAATTTTTTACTCCACTGTAAGATGGACCTTTTAAAGTGTTGTCCCGTACAGATAAGTTGGTTACTTTTGTTAAAGGAACTAAAGCCGTTACGGTAAATATTGACAGGATTAAACCAGCATATTTATTATCTGACAAATGCGATGTCACTCCATCGTTGATTAAGAAAGTTCGTTTTGCTATTGACGAATTGAATGGCTGACTGATCTTTTTCTTAGCGGGGAGTAGTGTGGCGATCAGTTCACTTGCTGGGTAAATATAAGTCACACCTTAAGCTCAAGTAACTAGGGAAAAAGAAGAAAAAATAAAAAAATATAATAACGATTTTATAAAAAAAAATAATAATAACATGTATTTTATTTAAATGTTATTTTAAAAAACTTCTTCGAATATATATATATTACCAAATTTTATTTTATTCATGAATATCTGCTATAGCATGGTTCTCGAGTTGTTGTTGTTTTCCATGAAACCGACTTATTAGTCCTTCTAATTACTTTGTCAACGGATAAGATGCATATTTGGTTCCTTTGACTAGGCTCAGGGAATAAAAAAAGGTCAATTTTTTACATTCCAAAGCAACGAAATTCGCACAGGAATACATTACACTGTCTGATGTTCATACATGTTGATATTCATACATACATACAACCTCCGCGCCCTTTAGAAAGAGCAAGATTAAAGACTTTCGCCTTTTAAAACAAAACCCGAATCTGCGACAGACTGTTGCATTATTTACGGAGGATGCTGTATCCCAAGATGACATTGCAGCTGCAGGGAAAAAAATTCTGTTTGTCTTTTATGGGGCAACAGAGTGCCAGACGCTTGATGAGTATAGATATTTTTCATGCAATCGTCTGATCAGTAAGCAGCAAATACATTTTAAATTTAATTTGGCAGTGTTGCCTCCTACAAGTGCAGCAGCTGCCAATCACTCATATCGCACATATCTCCAAGTCCAACAGTGGATGGGTAATAATTTAGAGCCGACTGCCTGGGGTTGGCAGTTAAGCCATGGGGCTTTGAAACCAGTTTTGCCATGTTTAGATCCAGCCCCTACCAATTTACTGAAGCTCATATCTTGTGGTTGGATTATCTTGCAGCAACTTAGAAGATGTTACCTGACGATGACATTGATAATGACAAACTAATGTATTTTCGTATTTTATTCTATGTTCAAGCCATTATTCCAATTATGAAAGAGAGAGATAAAAGGACATGTTTTTTTTGTATACTACTGAGACATTGGCAACACTGCTGATGTCAGTCAGTTAGTCTTTTGCAAGCACTGTAACCAGTAAGAATAAACGTACCTACTATTTTTGAGAATAAACACGACTTTTATTAAACTACTACAAAATTTCCAAATCATAATCAACATTCTGTTTATTATAGGCTTCGTAATTACAGTATATTTTTCTTCTGTCATGATAATATACCTAAAAAAATGTTTTTTATTTTACTTGCAACCTATAAACACACATTTTACAATGTATTTTTTACACAACTGGGATTTTTGAAAATTCAATAACATTCTGCAGCTCATAATTCAAAAACAGTTCGATTTAGAGAAAAAATGTCAATATCGAAAACTGTTTGTTTTATTATTGTCTACATTTTTTATTTGAAACTTTTTTCCTATCTGCAACAGTAAAGGATTTATATACAAGAATCTGAAAATGAGCCGCCATTTTTCAATATGGCGGGCGAAGCACAGCTTCGATTTTAGGTGACTTTTAGTATATTCATTAAGATGGCAAGTGGAACATCTCCACCAAATTCCTTGCTTGTACTAATTTTTTCGAGGTCAAAATTTATTTTTCCTGCACTATCATTGAAATTCTTAGATGTAATATTTTAGTTACAACAGTACGTTTTTCTTAAAATCGGTGCCTTTTTTGATTCGATACTAGTACTTTAATTTTTGATCCACATTACTATGTATATGGACATCAGCACTATTCGCCGACTCATCGTCAATCGTCAATAAATTATTAAATCTCGTCTTTTTCTTCTTCTTATTAACAATGCCTTGCTCGTAATTCATGAATTAATTAGTTGGCTACCGTTGTCTGTATAGCACGTCTGACAGCATCTCTCCATCTGTCGAGGTTGCCTGTTAAGCGCACAATCTCATTAAATCTCTTTGCCATCAGCTTCTTGGTGACATCAGGAAAACATTTCTGAGGGAGTCAGTCTTTTTCGCCGCGGATTTATTAAAAAGGGTGTCTCGTTTATTCGATAAAAATAATTCATCAAGCAGTCCTCTTATGCTTGCAATAATTATAAGAAACTATACTATTTATTACTCTTAAAATTATAAACAATAGATTTTAAAATTATAATTTTATAATTAAGAATCAGAATTCAATAGTTCGTCGTTATCTAATGAATTGTAATTCTAAATCATATTTGAAATCATATTATTTGTTAACCTTCTAAAATCACAAACTATAGATGTTAAAAATATAATTATATAATTAAATAGCAAACTTTAATAACTTGTCTCTGTTCTGTTAATTACATTGTTATTAACGTGAGATATACTAAATGGAAAAATATGACAAACCATGTTCAAATTATATTTCCCAAGAGTACAACTAGTGCCATCTATACAGCAGATAGTAAACATTAGAGTATCTGTCTTACATTGAGAAATATACATTTGATTCGGCAGATCTCTGTAGTCGATTGTAATAGTTGCAATTCCTAAATACTGCATAGATGGAGACACATGGTCCGGAACGTGTGTTCAAATTCAGATTCAACTTTTCAAGGTTCATTTAATGAAACTATAATTTTAGATTATTTTTGTTACTGAATTTTTTGAATCATAGAAAATATACATACAAATTGTCAGATAGTTTTTAGAACTTTCAGTTTTGCTAATATGAACAAACTTACACAGCAAACATACTGGAGTAAAAATATCTTTTCTGGATTATGGAGTGTAATGTTTTGAATTCGAGCGAGATTTTTTAACAACTGAAATCGCAAATATCGTGATTTCTCTGTAAATATCTCCGCTCGTAAAATAAAAAGTGGTGACCGCTGACAATACAATTTTGAACAGATCTAGATATGTAAGATTTTTCTTTATTAAACGTGTACTAATTTCAATAATGACGAAAAAGCCAACATAGCCTATATAACATTTTAAAAAAATTTTATGCAGCCAGGGGCGGCCCTAGGGCGGTGCGAGCGGTGCGGCCGCACCGGGCGCCTTCTTGGGGGGCGCCGAAAATGCAATGATAATTCGTCTGCGTAAAAAAGCACCTTAATTAATATCACTTAACCTTACAACTTCCATTTCCGTGAAAAGATCTATATTCATTTGTTTCAGTTTCCAATTAATTTACGATGTAAATTTGACGTATGCTTGTTTTTTTTTTGGGATTTCTCCCTTTCCTAAAAAATTTATTCGAACTAAAAAAAATTGTTTTTTTGGATTTCTCCCCTCGCTCTTCAAAAAATTCTTTCGATTCAAACAATTTTTTTTGATAAAAAAAGTTTCTCGGATTTCTACCACCCCTCCCCCCGCGCTGTTTTCGGACTAAAAAAAAAATTTTTTTTTGGATGTACAAAATGTATGTTATCTTCGGTCTCTATGTACAGCCAATCACGAATAAGCGATTGCATATTGGGGGGGGGGCGCCACAATGAGATCTCGCACCACCTGAAAAATTTGCAAAGGCCGCCCCTGTAATGCAGCTTTAAAAATAATTTATCGGTTTAGAGAACATTTATGCTCTTTATGGATGCTTGTAATGTTAAGAAATATTTTATTTACCTCTTTTCATTGATAAGTAGAAAAACTTAGTCATATTTCATTATATATGTACAGGGTTATTCATTATATTTAGGCCACCCTTTATTATCGTTATTATTGGAGGTAGAAAAAAGTTTCGGACAAAAGTTTTAGGGCTGTAATTGAATCCCTTTAATAAGTTAATGGAAGCACAGTGGCGTGCAAAAATTGAGAGGTATCAGAAGCAATAATATTTTTTTAAGTGGGACTTCCTGTATATTGTTGAATTTTTGAATTATTTTTTTCTTTTTCTGATTTCAAAAATATGATATATGATAGTACTATCTTTAACCGTTTTCGAGTTATTGAACATTGAAAATCGTATTTAAGCTAATTACACAGCCCCACAAAAAAAAAAGTTCAAAGCAGCGAATCAGACCTATGTATCTCTATGTATTTTCGGTCGCTGAATTCGAATCCGGAGTCAGAAAAAATCGTACACCCCCAAAATCATTACCTAGAGCCAAAAAACACCCCTGAAATGGGATAAAAAGAAGATTAAGCTATGAGAATAGTTGTTACTTCTTAATTAATCGAATTATACAAATGAACGTTAAACAGCAGCGTACATACAATAGATATGAAACACACCCCCAGTGACGGGCGAAAACTAGCTCCCATATATAAAAAAATCGATCCCTAACAGCAATGACTGCTGAAAAAGCTCGAAATGTTTAAGTTTTGTTAAAATGTTAAGAAACTACATTAGGTCCGACGGAATCTTCATAAACTGCCCCTATAGGGTTGAGAACAACCACCCTCGAGTTCGAAGGACACGAGAAAAACAAGAAAAATCGTAAAATCCAACAGGATTTCTATTTTCATGGATGCTATGATTGGCTGAAATTGCGTAGTACTCTAAAATAGAACCAGAAGGTGTGAAAACTACCTCCTATGTAAGATTTAACTATAAAAAGTTACAGTGACTTCTATAAAAATTTGAAACATCTGCGTTGTGTGTGGAAGAGAGAAGAAACTAGACTATGTTCGACGATGTGCTTGAAAACCAACCCCACGGGGTTGCGAGATACTACTTCTATATCTGTAGGATGCTGGAAAAACAGAGAGAAACTAAACGGATTTATAATTTTATGGATGCTATGATTGGCACAAATCGTGTTGCACACTTAGAGTTTGAAACTCATGTCCTATAAATGTTATTAAGTAACACCCCCCGAAAGGATGTAAACTACCGTAATTCAAGATGTAACGAAAAAGCTATTCTGTTGCTTATTCGCTTCATTTTCATAGTTTTTTTTTTATAGGGGTGGCGTCTCTCAACCCCGTAGGGGTGGTTTTCAAGCACAGCGTCGAACATAGTCTAGCTTCTTCTCTCTTCCACACAACGCAGGTGTTTCGAATTTCGTTTTCACACCCTCTGAGGGTTGACACTGTAGAATGTTGATGGTACGTAAGTTTCTAGTTCTATTTTAGAGTACTACGCAATTTCAGTCAATCATAGCATCCATGAAAATAGAAATCCCGTTGCATTTTACGTTTTTTCTTGTTTTTTTCGTGTCCTTTAAACTTGGGGGTGGTTGTTCTCAACTCTATAGGGGCAGTTTATGAAGATTGCGTCGGACCTGATGCAGTTTCTTATCACTTTAACAAAACTTAGACATTTTGAGCTTTTCCAGCAGTCATTGCTGTTTTGGATCGATTTTTTTATATATGGGAGCTAGTTTTCGCCCCTCCCTGGGGATGTGTTTCGTATCTATTATATGTACGCTGCTGTTTAACCTCAATTTGTATAATTCGATTGATTAAGATGTAATAACTATTCTCGTAGCTTAAGAGTATAATTTGCGGTCAGTGAAATGAAGAAACGAATTATTCGGCTTATTTTTGAAGATAGAAACTTCAAATTTTGCACGTATGTATTAAAATATATATTCTAGTTCGTCACGTTTTTTATTTTTTGTTTTAATCAAAAACACGTGATCAACGAAAAAATTGACGTCGAAAAATTGGAATTTACAAAAAACGAAATCGTGACGCCCTAGATAGTCCTTAATTAATTACGTGGATAAAATATAACCTCTTAATTTTCAAACATAGATTCAATAAATAGTTTCCAATTTTGCCGTCAATAGATGGCACTCGCCTCGGCATTCGCATAGCTTTACACGCTCTCAGACTTTAGGGAGGAACTTGTTGTCATGGAGACCAGACGCGAATGAATGCTTGCCAGGGAAGCATTTAGCAGTTCTGGTAATTGTAATCTTAAATTTATTTATAAATTATTCTGTCTTACAGGAATGACTTAATAGATGAAATTCTTGAAAATGTTAATACATAAATAAAAGGTGCCAAATAGAGAGGACCGTTTTGTATAAACACTTCTACAAATTTTATTATGAAAATTTGAATTCGGTTTTTAGTTATTATTATAGTTATATAGTTTTTATTCGAAATTATTACCAAGCAAAATGTACAGGGTGTCCCAGTCAACGCGCTATGCTCGGTTTTCACGGTAGTTTCTGAGATAAGTTTATGGTTCAAAATCCAGTCTGACGTAGGTTTTCCGAGGAATCTCATACTGCTAAGATATTTAGGAATCCAAGATGGCGGACGAATTTCGTCATCTATGGTCCTATTGAAAATCGATATCTGGGGGTTTTCGGGGATGCGGTTTACGAATTTTTGGTCAAAATTTAGGAATCCAAGATGGCGGACGAATTTCGCGATCTATAGTCCTATTCGACTGAAAATCGGTATCTGGGGGTTTTCGGGGATACGGGTTACGAATTTTTGGTCAAAATTTAAGACTCCAAGATGGCGGACGAATTTCGTCATCTATGGTCCTATTCGACTGAAAATCGATACCTCGGGGATGCGGGTTACGAATTTTTGGTCAAAATTTAGGAATCCAAGATGGTGGACGAATTTCGTCATCTATGGTCCTATTTGGCTGAAAATCGATACCTCGGGGTTGTCGGGGATGCGGGTTACGAATTTTTGGTCAAAATTTAGGAAACCAAGATGGCGGATGAATTTCGTCATTTGTGGTCCTATTCGACTGAAAATCGATATCTGGAGGTTTTCGGGGATGCGGGTTACGAATTTTTGGTCAAAATTTAGGAATCCAAGATGGCGGACGAATTTTGTCATCTGTGGTCCTATTCGAATAAAAATCGATATCTGGGGATTTTCGGGGATGCGGGTTAAGAATTTTTGGTAAAAATTTAGGAATCCAAGACAGCGGGCGAATTATAACTATATTTTGACCCCCCTTTATTTATGTTATTATTGGAGATAACAAAAAGTTTCGTATAAGAGTTGTAGGGTTGTATACATATTTTTTTAAATGCAATTAAAAAACAATTGCTTGCGTATGTCACGTGATATAACAATGAAGGTTGCTTTTTAAATGAAAACCCTGTATATTTTTGCATATTCTTTTAGATCCTTTATCCCTAATTTCAATTTCAAACATATAAAGATTGAGAGATCTAATATTTTTTGATATATCGGACATTAAATATGCTCCAAACATGCATATAAGTATTTTAGGGTTTCTGACGGAGCGCAGTCAGTGGCGGATTTAGGGCGGGGGGGGGGCTATAGAGGCTATAGCGGCAAAATCCAAGGGCGGCAATTTTTTTGAAAAACACCAAAGACATAAAAACAAAAAATTATTATTAATATGTTCTATCAGAACATGTTTAATTTATTTGAGAACGTGTTTTTTATATTAACTAGACTAAAGTTCCTTATTATAGTCAACAGTACAGGGTGGTTGTGCAAACGTTAGAACCTCATTTAACTTCTTTAGTTTTGGAGTTACGTAAATAAGTTCAAAAATAAAAGTTATGAGATATCACATGTATTTTCCAAACATCATTTCAGCAAAACAATTCAAACAAGTCGAATTTCGGAGATATGAGCTTTACCTTGGTTTTTTTAAATAGAACACCCCCATATATTTTTACACCATTTGAAAGGCCATAGAAAAATCTTTTCAATGATATATGACACAGTATTTTTCTTAAAAACTATAGTAGATATTAAGTTTTATATTTTCTTACATTAAGTCATGGTAGTCCGAAAAATATATGCAGTGTATTTTACTTTTTAATTTGTTTTTCTGATTTGAATCAAATTTTACTTAAGTATAGAACAAATTAGGATCTACTCATGACCAGAAAAAAATTCACCGCCTACAAATGCAAAGCCACCTGCATTACCAAAATATGCGGATAAAATCAAAAAATCATATTAGGCATATTTTTATTGGAAAATTTTGTCAATGAAACTTGTTCAGAATTGTTCAGAAACCTTAAGTCCAAAATTTAATCAAAATAAAAAATATATAAATTTTTATTAAAATAATGTCCAAGTCCAAAAATATCATTTTAATGGGTTTTTTCGTTTAGAAAACTGTACTATGACAATTTTATTTGAAATTAAACCCAAGCTGCCAGGTAGTTGTAAAGCAATTTACAGGTTTTTTTTAAATAATTATTTTCAAAATTTTTAAAGTTTCAAGTTTTTCATTTTTTAATTTTGATTAAATTTTGGCCATTTTGGGCAATTCTGAACAAGTTTTATTAACAAAATTTTCCGATAAAAAAATGCCTAATATGATTTTCCGATTTTCTCCACATATTTTGGTACCGCAGGTGGCTTTGGTACCGTAGGAGGCGAATGTTTTTCTGGTCATAAGTAGATACTAATTTGTTCTATACTTAAGTAAAATGTGATTCAAATCGGAAAAAAAAAATAAAAAAGTTATTGAGGTGTTACCATTTCAAGTGAAACACACTGTATCAATTATTGAAATTCTCCATTTTATTTAAAATAAAGTGAAATTAGACAGAACTAACATATTGTTTATTTTAATTTACATATTTTTGTTTTCCATGGCTAATTTGATAAATTGTAGATTTATAGTAAATTAGACAAAATTTGTTTAAGATAAGCACCATGTATTATATTATAAATACAAAGCTTTTTTATGGCGTTTCAAATGGTACATATATGGAGTGTTCCTTTAAAAAAAAGCAAAGTAAAGTTCATATCTCCGAAATGCGACTTTCAATAGGCATGTCCACAAAATTTTAATTTCAATTGTAAATGATAGAATTATCGATATTGTACACTAATTTAACAATTAAAAAAAAAACGCTGCCCAAGGAATCACTACTTCCACATCCAGATTTTCTATCCAAGTCACTCTCAACGATAAAATGTTGTATGTGGAAATAATTGTTTAATAATATAATATTTGAAATCGTCTACCTCAAAAACCCATAAAAACCCCCACATCGATAGTGGGGGGTGGTGGGGGTGGATAAGGTAAAAAAATATTTTGAGGTTTCTGGTTCTTGTGCACACATTAAATCAAAATTTTTTTCCATCCTCTTTGATAATGGGGTGGGGGTGGTAATGGAGGTGGCTAATGCCAAAATTTTTTTTGAGACCTTAGCTTCTCTTGCATATAGTAAATACCAATTTTATGAACTCTTACCTGCTTGATTTACCTATTTACCCCAATTTACCCCCCAATCCTTCGACGGAACAAGATGAAAATATAATCTAGTTCTAGATCTCATTAAAGTACATATGCGCATCAAATTTCAAGTCAATATCTCAAACGGTTCCAGAGTAAACGTGTGCACAAAAAAAAAGTTACAGACCGACAGACAGAAATTTTTTTTCGCTCAAACTTAAAATCTCGACGTTTCATAACATTCTAAGCCTATTTAAACAATAAAAATTTTTAAAAAATTTTTTGTCGTTACTATACTACCACTGGATGTGGAAGTAATATATGTATCCTTATTTTGCCAGTTATTCATAATAGAAATCACCCCAACATAGCAAGAATTTTTGGTAATTTTTCAATAAAAATTCTTGGCCTATGAAGTACAAAAATATTTTGAAGTTTTTGGTTCTTGTACATACACTAAATCACACTTTTTTTTCGTCCCCTTAAAAAATGGGGGTTTGGGGTAGGGGTCGTAATGGCGGTAGCTAATGTCAAAAATTTTTTTGAGACCTTAGGTTCTCTTATATATACTAAATACCAATTTTACGAACTCTTACCTGCTTGATTTACCTGTTTACCTCCCCATTTACCTCAATTTACACCCCAATCCTTCGATGGAATAAGATGAAAATATAATCTAGTTCCAGATCCCGTTAAAGTACATACGTGTACCAAATTTCAAGTCAATATCTTAAACGGTTCCAGAGTAATCGTACGCACAAAAAAGTTAGACCGACAGACAGACAGACATTTTTTTACGCTGAAACTTAAAATGGCGACCTTTCATGACAGTCTAAGCCTATTTGAACAATAAAAATTTTCAAAAATTTTTTTGTTACTGTACTTCCACTGGATGTGGAAGTAATTAATATTCTATTTTCAAGAAAAAGAACGCCATTGCCATGTAAACCGGAAGTGATATTTAAAATTTACATGCCTTTTTTTACTTTCCTTTAATAGTCAATTAAGAACATAAATAATCCGATCAATTCTTCTTTGATGTTTAATTATATGTTTCTTAGCGGCATCGATTCCCCGGAAAAATTACTTATCTCAAAAACTACCGAGAAAATCGGACATAACGCGTTAACTAGGACACCCTGTACACTGTACATTTACATTATGTATCTACAGATAGTTTTTCTTTTAATTAAAAACCACTGCCTAAGGAATCACTACAACCGCATTCAGTTTTCCGACTCAAATTACTTTAAATAAAAATTCTTGTGCACCCAACGCGAAATTCGACTCTGTACGACAGAAATATATTTGAACTATTTCTCTTATATTACACAATCTGTTAATCTCCTCCTGTTTACGTAGACGGCATATTTCATTGGTCAAAGGGGCACGCCCACCCGTATAAACCTTTTTCATATATATCAATGAAAATATTATTTGTCCTACCACAGATTATACTCTTAATATTCTTTTTACCTCATTTCAGGGCTCTAGCTAATGATTTTATTGACCCCGGATTCGGATTCAGCGACCGAAAATACATAGGAATACATGGATCTGGTTCGCTGCTTTGAACTTTTTTTTTGTGGGGCTGTTATTATACGACCGGAAATTACCATTATTAAAGTAGTCTATGAAAATGACAAGTAGTCTGTTATTAAATCTGTCAGCGTTTCATATAATAACAGAATACTTGTCATTTTCATAGACTACTTTAATAATTGTAATTTCCCTTCGTATAATAATAGCTTAAATACGATTTTCAATGTTCAATAACTCGAAAACGGTTAATGATAGTACTATCATATGTCATATTTTTGAAATCAGAAAAAAACAATAATTCAAAAATTCAACAATATATAGGGTGTTCCATTTAAAAAAATATTATTGCTTCTTGTACCCCTCAATTTCTACACGCCACTGTGCTTCCATTAACTTATTAAAGGGGTTCAGTTACAGCCCTAGCACTTTCGTCCGAAACTTTTTTTTCTATCTCCAATAATAACGATAAACAAGCGTGGCCTAAATATAATGAATAACCCTGTACTTGTTCAAATTCCAGAGAAAAAAATCCCCTCCCCAGATCTTCTCCTCGATGTTTAGCTTTATTTTTACTGCACTATATAAAAACTGCATACAATAACTTTTAGTATTCTTTGCTGACTCTTAATTTTTCTCCATGTTTCTTTACGCCTCTGAGACATGGATCATTAAGGAAGCAGACAGTGTATTGATGCTTTCCAGATGCGGGTCTTGAGACGGCTAGGAATCTCCTTTACAACTCAGGAAAACCCAACCCCAGGGAAATCAGTATTCTGTGCTTTGATTGGCCATGTGGGCAGGTAAGTGCCCTGGAGGCTCCCAACCTATGCATCCCCTCCCGATATACCATATTTATGGTCTAGGAGCCTCTATTCAATCGCGCTGAAATTTTACTTTTTAGCTATGAACTGAAAAAAAAATCGTAAGTCGAAAATGGGAGCCTATGAATACTCGACCTGATATAATAAAAATTGTATGGTCAATATGATGAAAAAGGACGGTTATCTTTCTTTAAATATTTTATTATGAAATACATGATTGATATGTACAACAATTTATACTTAACTAGGTCTAACTACCAACAAAATTCATTTGGGAAATCATAGATTTCAGTAATATTTTGTCAAAAATACTAATATTTCAACTTTAGTATTATATAGAGTTGAAAAAACAAGCTGTTTGAGTAAATAGTGAAGAGTAAACATAAGGTGCCAAACAAAAATAAACCTTATGTTCAACTAAGTTACAAAGACAGTAGAAGAAACAATCAGCCGTTACTTAAAATAGGAAATATATTTTACACTTTATAATTTTTCCTGATCACTGTTAATTCTCACTGTAATAACAATTACAGAGCAGCCAAGATATTTTAAAATTCAAAAAACTTGATGATTCACAGTTTGCTTAAAAATAATATAATTTTACCCAAGAATCTTAGCCAGTCAATAAGTGCCTCAAAGTGTACAAAGAATTGATGTAACCAGTTATAATCTATTTACAACGCAGTCCTAATAACAGAAAAAATTAAGGCCCTGATATTTGTTGCGTGGAATAAAATTGTCATAATGAGGGTAAAATGGTTCCAATATACAAGATTTCACTGCTTCCGAGTTAAATATCCGGAAAAATATACAACATGCTGCAAAAAGTTATAAAAGCAATTTTAAACACAATTTTAACAACAATTTTTACAAAAGTATTCCACGGTCATTATACATAGAATCTGCTTCTTCGCGCCATCAAAATTACACTTTAAAATAATCGTTTATTTGAATTTCTTGCATTTTAATGCTAATCGTAAATTGAAATTCCAAAATGTTTTTATTCATTTGACTCAAATTAAATTATTATTTTGTGGTAGCCTGCGGTGTATAAGATAATTTTTTATGTATAATTATAAATTTGGAAAATGTACATTTTTTTAAAGTAAATTTAGTATTAGTATGTCCATAATTTTAATTGTGTTGATTTGTGTTATGACTCGCTCTTGTGGCGTGTTATGACCATTATATGGCTTGCTATAAATGTAACTTGTACATAGTATGGTCAAATAAATATTACTGTCTATAAAGAAACGAAGAAAATGTATGCCTATATTAATGCTTTAAATAACTAAAATGAATGTTCAAATAATTTTGCTCACTTTCATTGTTTATTTAGTAATAACACATTTGGGTATATACGCCTTCTTTCAATTTTGTTTATAATATTGGAACTAATCGCTCGATATTAACCTACCAGTATCCATTTTAAAGAAAGGAAACTTCTCTATAAAAAAAGGTTTCACATTTTTCGATAATTTTCACTACCTTATTTAATTTATACGTTAATTTCGGATACTTTCGGACAATAGCTAGAATTCTAAAAATTGCTGTTTTCTCTTTTTCTTATTGATTTTTTAACTGTAATATAAAGAGCGTTGCAAGAGTAACTCTAATTAGCTACAAGAATTTTCTAATGCCAAATATTTTACCTGTCATATTTTTTTAACCATTTTATCCAATTACTAAAAATTTGGTGCAAATTTATAAATACGAAAATGACATATCAGTAACAAAAATATGTAATAAAATAATTGTCAATATATATCCTTATAATCCTTTTTTTTTTACAGAATCGAAAGAATGTTTATAATTTTAGCCACTAACCCTATTTGGGCCAATACAAAGTGAAAATCGGAATGAAAAGAATAATTACTAAAATTGACTTAAGGGTCTTTTATATAACTGCGTTACGTTTTTAAATACGCACGCATACATTTAGTAATGTGGATTCTTTAAATTTTGTTAAACGAATGACATTTAATTTTTCGTATTTTGTATTTTAAAGACGTTACTAAATAATGAACATTGCATTCTTATAAATTAAATGCCTGAAGTTAACTTTCTGATTTTCCATATTATCTTTTTAGAACAGAACCAACAGAAAATTTGCGCTGTTTTAACTTTTTAATTTCACCCATATCTTGGTATGGCATGTCTTTGAATCATCTGAGAATTCAAACATATAATAATATACTGAGGGTGTCATTTAAAAAAACATAAGTTTATACGCTACGCTCACCCTGTATATTTTAAAACTATACACCATGCCCTCTACCACAGTGTTTTTGAAATTTTTCGATTATTTTAAAAGAGCCAGAATATCTTTTATAAGAACCAGGATATTTGCCCGGCGACACCCTGCAACAATAAATTTTTTTCGATTAATTATGTGTATATCTTTCTTTAGAAAATCTAAAATTAGCTTAAAAGTTATTTTTAGATTGAAAAAACTTTTAATCTTTTGATACTGCAGTAAACTGATAAGATAAATAGCGAAAAAAACACGTTTTTGCGATTAAAAAAAATGACACAACAGAAGTTAATTTTGATTATTTGATTTAAATATCCACTTATATTATTCTGTACAGTGTAGGTGAGGAAAAACATAAGTTTAATATTTAATTATGCTCAATATTTGGGTATTTGCCAAAGAAAAAATAGTGCTATAGCCCAAAAATATTATTACATACTACGTTTCGGGTTGAGTGAAAGAGCAGATAGTGTTTCACCGTACTAATCTTCGCCCTTTTATTATTGTACTGCAGTAATGAATAAAGAAAGATTATTAACATTATCATATTCTCTGTTATTGATATAACATTCGAAAAGCTGTATATCGGTAACAAATGGCTTCTGAGCGGTACATATGGGGCTGTTTTGGAATCATGTCGATGATCTGTATCTCCCATTAAGCTTTTTACTCACGGAACACGTTGTATACAGGATGTTCCGTGAGTGACTAGCCATACGCTAGTGAGGAGTACAGTACCCTGAGAAGATTTCAAAATTGCCTTTATTATATCTTTAGTGCCCTACGGTTCTGATATACAGCATGTTTTATATTTTTTGCCAAAATTTCGATCGGCCATATTTTTTTATTGGCTACACCAAATCGAACCAAATTTAGTAGGCATGTTTCACTAATAGAAGTCTCACAGTTCAGTACCGCAAATGAAAAAAAGTATCAGGAACGGGATAATTTTGTTTCTAATGCCAAACATTTGCTTAAAAATATCACCCTGTGTATGGATTTTTGCAATTTTCAATAAGGAATTTAAAAATACTCTAATAATGTATTTAAATCATGTAATTAGTTTATTTGACACACTTTTAATGCTTCGAGTATTAACTACTGATTTTGTTATAAATCAATTTCAGAAATATTTGGGAGCTTTCCGTCTACAAAAATATCAGTAATTACATTAATTTTGCGGTAAAAAATTGAATTTTACTCTGTGTTAGAATTTGTCACAAAGATGTTAAACCCTTTGCCAATATAGTAAAAAGTTAAAAATGTCAGCAAATATTAAAAAAAAATAAATTTATTAGTATAAATACAAAAGAGTAACAATTATACAGAAATGAAATAACTGAGGAAATAACACACCTAATATTTAATTTAATTCATTAAAAATGATTTTATCAAAAACAATTACACAAAATTAAGATGTAATTGTTTTTGATAATATCATTTTTAATTAATTAAACTAAATATCAGGTGAGTTATTTCCTCAGTTACTTCACTTCTGTATAATTGTTACAATTTTGTATTTGACTTAAAAAATTATTAATTTTTTAAAAATATTAGTTGACATTTTTACCTTTTTACTATTTTGGCAAACGATATAATATCATTGTGACAAATTCTAATAGAGAGTAAAATTCAATTTTTTACCGCAAAATTAAAGTCACCTATGTAATTACTGATGTTTATGTAGCCGGTAGGTTCTAAAATATTTTTGAAATTGATTTATTACGAAACAGTTGTTAATTCTCGAAGCATTAAAAGTGTGCCAAATAAACTAATTATATGGTTTAAATACCCTATTAGAGTATTTTTAAATTCGGTACTGAAAATTGCAAAAATCCATACACAGGGAGATATTTTTAGGCAAATGCCAAAATTAAAAGAATGAGCCCGTTCCTGATATTTTTTTCGTTTACGGTACTGAATTTTGAAGACCTCTATTAGTGAAACATGCCTACTAAATATGGTTCGATTTGGTGGAGCCAATAAAAAAATACGGACGATCGAAATTCAGGTAAAAAATAGAAAACACGCTGTATATCAGAAACGAAAGGCACTAGGGATATAATAAAGGCCATTTTGAAATCATCTCAGGGTACCGTACTCCTCACCAGCATATGGCCAGTCACTCACGAAACACCCTGTCGTCTTTCTTCCATTACAACATCTATATGTTATTGTTGAAAAATCTAATAATTGGAGAAAACTGTAATTTCTAGAATATCCGAAAGGACACAGGCTTCATGTGCAGTTAAAAAAAAACAGTGCATATTATAGAAAAGCACCAAGAGAGCTTTTTGATAATGAATTTCATTACCTTCAAAACGAGTCTGGGCAGAATAATGTCGAGTAATTAGTTCTAAAGTTATTATAAACAAAGTTGTAAAAAGTACATTTTTATAATATTTTTGCAGATAATAATTTTTTCTGAAAATTCATTATCTAGTCACTTAATTTAACATGTATAAAATATTGAAAATATATTGAAATCATAATCTTGCCTCAAAATATATGGCCCCCTCACTCACAAGATCACTTCAGATTTCCAGTGGATAAAGTCAGTAAACTTACCTGTGGTGTGTTACAATTAGTGCTAAATTGCAAAGGAATGCAAATACATGGACGGCCATTTGAACTGTAATTTCGTTGACCCTTAACATCAAAATCATGTACTCTATTATAATAACTGTAGGAAGACTTTTGAAGACAATTTTGCGCTCTACGAAATTATTTTTAAAACTTCTGTCGCATATTGCATAATTTCCCAGATATTTAACTAGATAGGCCGTTGGAATTAATAAAAAAAAGGTGATTTTCAAGAAGTTTTATCTCCAAAAGATTTTATGGCATAGAATGCATCTTTTAGGTATATATACTTGAAAAATCATAGTCCATACGCACAGAATTACGGGGAAAGTACCTAAAAATGCATAATTATGCAAAAAGTGCATTTTTTGCAGTTTTTGTGCATTTTTCAAGGGTTTTTCAAAGATATTCATTTAAGATTCATAAAAATTAGAGAAAAATGGTTTGTTTTAGTATTAAATAAGCCTTAAGTAACATATTGGGTCATTTAAGACATTTTATGGGCCGATTGTAGCCATTAAACTCATCCTAAAGTGCATAATTTGCATCCGTTTAAAAAAAAATTTAATAATTGCTCTAAAATTAATAAAATATCATCCAAATTTTATACTCGGAGGTTTTCGAGGTCACTAATTACGAATTTGAAGAGAAAATCGGAAAATTCAAAATGGCTGACTGATAATGGCGCGAAATTCAATTTTAAAAGTACATTTTTTTCCTTTTTTTTTACATAAAATATATACAAAGCAAATAAAAAAATGAAAATTCATTTTTTTATCTTCTGTTAACTAAATTTTCAATTTTTATTTTTTTTTTTTGCATGTTTCCCTCCACCCCTCCTATATCTTATTTTTTAACGTGTTGGCATTGAATATGAAAATTAATAAAAAGAAAAGTGCATAAATTTTTTTTTTGTTTAATTATTTTTTAATTAATAGCTTATATTATTTTGAAATTCGCGCTATATTTTTAAGTTACCATAAAAAAGTAGACGCGCTACTTTTGAGCAAGTTATGTATATACACGCAGTCATCTTCTTTTTTACCGTTATACTTGTGGTAGTATATACGCCGGTTATTTTTTCTTGTTGAAGAAAATATGTGCCGATTTATAAATTTTAAAACTGAATTGTTATAGAATTAATTAAAAAAAAAAAAAATTTGTTATGCACTTTTCTTTTTACCAATTTTCATATTCAATGCCAACGCGTTAAAAAATAAGATATAGGAGGGGGAGAGGGGAAAATGCAAAAAAAATAAAAATTGAAAATTTAGTTAAAAAAAGACGTAAATTCATTTTTTTATTTGCTTTGTATACATTTTATGTGAAAAAAAAAGGAAAAAATGTACTTTTAAAATTGAATTTCGCGCCATTATCAGTCAGCCATTTTGAATTTTCCGATTTTCTCTTCAAATTCGTAATTGACCTCGAAATCCCCCGAGTATAAAATTTGGACGATATTTTATTAATTTTAGAGCAATTATTAATTTTTTTTTTAAACGGATGCAAATTATGCACTTTAGGATGCGTTTAATGGCTACAATCGGCCCATAAAGGGTCTTAAATGACCCAATATGTTACTTAAGGCTTGTATAATACTAAAACAAACCACTCAAATTTTTATGAATCTTAAATGAATATCTTTGAAAAACTCTTGAAAAATGTACAAAAACAGCAAAAAATGCACTTTTTTGCATAATTATGCATTTTTAGGTACTTTCCCCGTAATTCTGTGCGTACGGACTATGATTTTTCAAGTTTTTATACCTAAAAGATGCATTCTGTGCAATAAAATCTTTTGGAGATAAAACTTCGGCCTAAGAAATCATAAAATAATTTGGGACCATTTTTAGCACTATTACATCTGTTGATTATTTCCCACAACAAGCATCGTATTTATTTTCTGCCATTTAGTGGCGCCTTATTTATCGACTCTCATCAATTCTTTAATTAATTGGGTAACTATAAAGCACCCATTGATTGGGCCAAGAAATACAAGGATAAAATAACAAGTATGAATTAACAAAAATTATTTTTTCTTTCTATTCAGTCTACGTAATATCCACTTTGGAATTCTTTTAGCAATTGCAGCTTGCAACTGTCTATAAACCATTATTAACAAAACAGGTATGGCCAATAACTCGTTCTTAAATAAATACAACCAACAAGCAACTGCAAACATGGCCAGATCTGTGACATAGTCAACCGCACTACGTACTTTAATTTCAGCATTCGCCATCAATTCTTCCTGTTTCTGTGTTCTTTCGGAAGGAGTTGGAGTTCTGGAGTAAGGATCGCTATCAAAAGACTCCAAACCTACGGATGTTTGGGTCATGATCTCACGAAGCATTGGTCTTTGCAAAAGAGGTGAAGCAGCAGTAGATCTGAAGCTTGACTGTGTTGCTGCCTCCCTTCTTAATGGCGATGGCGATGTTTTTCTAGTATTCTCTCTTCGCATTGGTGACGCTGATGTTTTTCTAGAATGTCCGCTTCGCATTGGCGATGGCGACGTTTTTCTTCGTGTTTCCTTCCGCATCGGTGAAGGTGATGTTTTTCTCCTAGATTTTTCCGCCGTAGATTTCAAATTGCTCCAGTTCTCTGATCGAACTGGAGACTTGTATAATTTTGATTTACTTGGTGATCTTCTGGGTGATATGTTATCTCTACTGCCGAATTGTTTTGGAGGCGGTGATTTCGATAGAGTACGCTCCCGTCTTCTTAGTGGTGACACTCTTTGAATTTTTGACCCAGTTTCCTTATTTCTTTTTAAACTATCTCTTTTGGGTGTATCATCAAGATCATCTGTGATGCTGCTCTTTCTGTATAAACTGTTACGCCGACTTTCATCATCCTTATTTCCTTCTAATGGAGAAACCTTTTGCACCTTTGAATTATACTCTTGACTAGTGTTCAAACTGTCTCTTCTAGGCGCACTGTCATAATGATCTGTGAAACTACTTTTTCTATAGTTACTGATCTGATTATTTAGCTCCTCCGCACTTTCTCTTTGTTGTTGATTTTCAAAGTTGTTAGATATTTTATTAATTCCATTGTTAGCCTCCAGATCGATTTGCGGGGTTTCAATATTTTCAGCCACTCTCTTTAGGGAGTCTCTATCTAAATGCATCTTTGTTTGACTTTTCCTTCTTCTGCCATAATTTTTCACAATATCACCGTAATGATCTATCACTACTTTGGCCTCTTCTGCATCTTTCTTTTTCTCCAAGAGTGTTTCTGGTATGACAATACTAGCTGCAGTTATTCCGGATATGTGTGCTACAGCAGAAATACTATGACCTGGTGCAACAGTAGATGATTTTTCTGGAATAACCAGGTCTTTTGGTATATCGACTTGCTTGGATAGCAATTCTTTCTGAGGTAAGAGAGAAAATGATCGCGGTCTAGACTTCTCTGGTATCTTCGGTTGAAACTTATTCTTTACAAGTTGGATATCTATTTCCCCATCAACTAATGATTGCGATCGTTCCCTCTGTGAGATATTTTGAGGCATAGGTGAATGGGAACGTGTTTTGACGGGAATTGAAGGAGAAATAGGTGGAGAATACGTTTCTCGTTTTAAGTTTCCTTCATACTCAGTTTTCTTTAATATCGGTTTTGGAACGAAATTTGGATCAGGAGGTTCTTTGCGTTTGGTCAAAATTTCAAACGGTTCACTACTTACTGAACCTGGGTGGTAAGTGTCATTTTCTTCGTCATCATCGTAAGACATTCTGCTATGCAATTTTTCTCTAATTTCTGTATAGTCTTCTGGTCTGGCTGTTCTTTCGTCATCTGATATCTCCGAATCTTCCTCTGTACTAGACTCGTAGTCATCGGCCCATTTTTCTTCATCTACGACAGATATTTTTCTCTTTTCAAAACTTGACTGGCCTTGTATGTTCATACGTTTGCGTACATTCTCAAATGCCTCTTCTTCCTTTTCCTCTGACTCAGATCTCTGACGATTCATCATTAGTTCTCGCTTTATATCAGTAGGTGTGGGGAACTTGTGAAGTTTACTATCTAGTACGTCACTCTTCATTTCAGTGTTGCTTCTTAAGCTGTGTCGCCGTTGTGTCGATAAGGCTTGTTGGTGGGTGATTCCACCCGCTGACATTCTTCTCCTGAAAGAGTGCTGTCTTTCAAGGCCAACTATGTCTTGGTCATCCTTCGAATTGATTAATATTCTTGGTATATCGACACTATGTTTTCTGTTTTCGTTAGCTTTTCTTCGTTTTTCTATTTCAACCTCCTCTGCTTCTGCTGCTTGGTAAAATCTCATCATGGCTCGCTCATGTAACAGTTCCGTAGAGCTAGCAGAATTCCTCAAATTGTAGAACATTGGTGGTTCTGCGCCTAACTCTGGGGCAGACAGGGACATTGGAGGTGGCACAGAATTTTCGTCAAATTCAAAATCCGAATTACCTATGAAAACATACATATTTAAAAATTTATTAATGTAAGATAAGGCATACATCAAATTAGTTCAAGAAAAAAGCGAAAAATAATTTATTTTATCAACAACTGTTTTATGTATTTTCTTTGTAAAATATTAAACGACGCCGTCAATAAAAAATGTCTAAAGATTCAAAATTTAAACTAAAATTTAAAAAAAATCCATTCTGCACAATTAAAATTAGTTTAAAAAATAATCTCATAAGGAGTAGTATTTTTAAATCACATCTCTATGCTGTTGTATAATTCATATTTGTAATGAGGTTGCCAGCATCGACTAATCATTCACCATTGTTACAAAAAAAAAAAAAAAATCAAAAAATGTTTTTTGATAAGAGATTAAATATTTCTCCACAATCATATCTTGCCAATATTTCGATACTGGAGTACTTTGAATACTTTATTAATATTTAAATATTTGTTAAATTCTTTGGAAGCAAATTTTAGAAATTTAACACTTTTATTTTTGTAAATATTTTTAACCCGTTTATTTTATTGGTACCTACAATAACTAGAGGTTTTAATTTAAAAAATTTGCCATACGTATGTTTTTGTTATATAATTTCATGCATTATATAGACGTATGTATATTGTGCGTGTGGCTTGATAATTTATAGAAGGTGGTTGTCACTTGTTAGGGGATGGCACTCGAAAAAATACATTGAAACTGAAAGGGAAGCGAATTTTGAAAGCAAAAGAAAAAGAAGTGGCTTTCGACTTGAAAATTGTGATTTTAGCTTAAAGAAACTATTTTCGCTGAGTAACTCGAAAAGTATCACATGTATAGAAAAAATGGACCCATATATTAAGCACGAGTTTTATTTTTTTCTAATTTTTATACAGTAAATGATTGGCACTTACATAAAAAAAATACCAACATCTATAAAAGAACTATTAATTATGTTTTCATTTCAAATTATTGTTTGCCTGTTTCTGTAGTATAAAAAACAAAGAAGTTATAACGGAAATAATGTGTCTTCGCATGTTTTTAATAAAAACTTCGCCAGCTTGTCACTGTAGTTAGCAACTAATTAAAAAAATTTCAAATACTGTTCTGTTTTGTTTGTTAATATGTAGCATGATCTAGATGCTCAATTTTAATTCCCTGTTTACAGCACTTGCATTGTTGCTTTAGAAATATTTGTACTAAACCATAAGGTGTTTGAAAAGACGTTAAATTGTGTTTTTGCAAATATCTCAATAAAAATTAGCTTTAGTGAAAAAATACTAGAGAGCAAAAATAAAGCTTATAAATTGAGGATAAAGATGATTTATTTTCTTTATGTAAGATTAATAGTTTTGGAGATATGAAATTTTAAAGATCGCGTCCGCACGTTTATAAGACGAAGCTTTTAGTTTAAATGTTGAATATTTTTGAATCTATGTTTCTTGCGTTAATAACGTTAAAGACCAATATTAATTAAAATTAAACTTTCAAATGGGCTTTGTTTGGTTTCATAGCATACAGAACAAATATGATATAATCGAAACAGTGTGCATATTTACATTTTTTTAATAAAAATTTCATTTTGTTTGTGTAATTATCTAGAAATTAAAAGAAAATTTCAAATACTGTTTTTTGTTAGCATATAACATTACCTTTGCACATTTGAAGCACTTGCTTTAGAAAAAAATTACATCGGCCATATCGGAGCAGCCATTTTAAATTTCTTCTTAATTTCAGTTTCGAAACGATTCCAATATACTAGGTTTCAAAAACAAGTCAGCAATATTTTGATACACAATAAGTTTTTCGATTTAGGAATCCTTCTACCTAGAGGGTAGAAGCAAGTATCGGGGCCATATAAAAACTGAAGATGATACCTTTTTGTACAAAAATGACTCATGAAAAAATATTGTATATAATTTTGCATATTTTTTTCTCTATAGGTATTTTAATATAACGTATTTGTATTATTTACGATATTTTTATATATCTATATTTTTTTTAGTTCCTATAGAACATAAATAAATGAACCGAACAAGCTAACCGCAAAATTGGGAATGCTTGGTCTAGCTTTCCTATTATTTAAATAGAAATAGATAAGTATACGCGTTGTTGTCAGATATAAAAATGCATATGACGTTTACATGTACCTTAAAAATAATGAATCACTTCAATTTTCACAAAGAAAAATCGCAATATATAGTATTAATAGTTTTAAAAATGCTTTCTCCATTACAAGAGACCTCATGTCTTTCGAATTCGGCTGAACCTCGTCTTGTTTAGCTAAAGTTTTACGTTGCACGATTGCTTAATAATCTTTATTTTAGAAAAAATCAAAATAATGAGTAGACCCATACATACCTTTTTCGTTTTCGTCCGGATAAAGTACTAACATAAATTCTGAACTTCCAGTGAAATTATCATGATTCTCTCTTGGAGATTTGGTTCTCTGTATATCCGGACTGGGTGATCTGGTTTGCTCCACAGGACTAGCAGGTGGTTCGATTTTTACAGTATAAACTTTGTGGTCGGTTTCTTTGTCCGCCGCAGGGCTAGGAGTTCTTGACTTTTCTGAACTACTGGAATAATAGTTATTGATGTAACTGGGTACCAAATCCATTTCCTTTTTAATTTTAATCTCTGGACTGCCATAGGCTAACTCTCGAGCCATAGATGATCTGTCAGATGATTCAAAGATTTTTTTATTTATTTCTGTGTCGATTTCTTTCCTGCTAGACGGTGGTGTCAATTCAGGAGTTTTAGGAGGGCTCTTTACTTTAGTTCTTTCAGGTCGCTTTGGTATACCAGCATTTTGTATGCTAGAATTCATGTTTGATTCCTTGTAATTCTCTTCAACTCTGGACGAGGACTGAGAACGGGGCTTATTCTTTCTTCTTGTCACTAGAGGCGTCCCTGCTTCCTGTACAATATCCTTTGGCTGACTTCGACCTCTAGTTTGGGGTTGTAAAATTCCCCTCTTTGGATCTGGTATAAAGACGACTTCAGTTTCATCACTGGGATCGCTTACTCCGTACGGACTTTCAGCTTTGACCCTAAATTTATATTCACTACCTTCTATTAAATCTCCGAGCATAGTTGTAAGTTGCCTACTGGTTGCAGCCTTTAACCAAACGTTCCAACCCAGTCGGTAGTACTCTACTATGTAGTTACCAATTTTGCATCCGCCGTCATCTTGTGGTGAGTTCCAAGATAAAGTCACAGATCTACCGAGTGCCATGACAACGCGAGCTTTACCTGGAGGAGATGGTTTATCTGTAACTGTAACCAAGAATGATTGAATATCTTCGCCTAGTTTATTAACAGCTTTTACTTGATATTCTCCTCTGTCATTTCTTTGAGCTTCGTTTACTTTCAATACTGACGATTTATTGATATACTCGACTTCATATCGGTCGTTATTTTTTATAGATTCTCCGTTGTGGCTCCAAAACACCAGCGGAGTCGGACGTCCGGCAACTGACACTTTCAATCGTATCAGTTCGCCTATTTCGAATAATAAACCATCCTCATACTGCCTGGGAAGTCTTATGCTAGGAGGGGCTTCTACTGTTAGTATGGATTTTGTGGAAACATGACCAGCGCGATTGGTTGCAGTACATTTTATTTCTCCTTCATCCGATAAGGCGGTTTGATGTATTGTCAAAACGCTCCGATCACTTTCCGTTAATATTCTTATTCTCCTACTGCTGAATATTTCGAATCCATCCTTAAACCAACATACCTTGGGGGCAGGTTGGCCAAGAAAGTGAACAACAAATTCAGCTTTATCGTTTTCTAAAGCGACGGTATCTTGAAGCTCTTGGGTAAAGCGTGGGGCGGTTATAGCAGATCTTTGTAAAGTGACTGTTATGGGTTCGGAAAGTTCACTGGGGTCGGATATGCCTACTGCATTTTCAGCGCTTATTCTGAATTGGTATCGCCAACCTGGTTCTAGTCCGCTTATCGTAATTTCTGGAACTTGGACCAGTACCGGGGTGGCACGAACCCAATGAGGTGACCCCGTTCGACGGTGCTCGACGAGGTAACCCGATATTGGCGATCCCCCATCGTTGCTGGGCTTTGTCCAACGGATGGTTACCAAATCTGGTGTGACTTCAGTTTCAGAGATTAACTGAGGCTTTCCAGGTGGTGAAGGTCGTGCTGTAAAATTAAATTTATAGTTTTAGTCACTGGTATTGATAACAGTATAATTAGGTAAGAAAGAGACTATATTTTTATTTTTTGTACATTTTAGAGCTAGAGTATATTATTAGTGGAATTAATAAATATTATCAGATATTATTATAGAAATAGTAAAAGAAGGATAGATATTTTAATTTTGCATGGGCAATTTTTTTTAATTCTCGTTATTTGATCTATCTAGAGATTAGCAATAAAGCAATAAAACCTATAGAGCAATGAAGCTCAGTTTATCCCCTTTCAGCACTTCCAAATATTCTAATATTTTTATTGGTATTTTTCACGAATTCTTTCAGTCTTTTATTCACTTTCGATGGTCAAGTACTTTTTCAAACTTTACGTAAATACTGTAAGACTAGTTTGCTATTTAAATTAGAAGAATTATTAAGAAGACCTCGTTAGACATTTGTATATACTAGTTCAGATAAAACTATATGAATATATTAGAATATATATATTTAGAAGCTTTAAAATTTAAAATTAATGAAAATATAATAAAGGATTATACGAATTTTTAAACTCCACGTTTCTACAAATCAAGGATCATTTGCCACATTTCATCGCTATATTATGTAACCCTTCTTTCTTCAAATTTACTTTTTTTTTTAATTGTGAGGGCCTATAGGAATTGAAAATATTCCGGTCACATAATTACTGATCCTAAAGTGACGTTCTTTCTTTCAATGCTGTCATGTATATTTAAGAACTATGCAATTTAATTTTAAAATTTTTGGATTTTTTTTATGTAGCGAAACCAAATCTTCGTTTATTCTGCTAATGGAAAACTGTAAATAATATACCTAATTTTTGGATGACATTTTCGAATAAAATAGTTATAACGAAATTATTTGCAATGTCACCATAGTTGCCAACTTCCAGACAATATTTTTCATTACTGACTATATTGAAGGTTGCCAAGCGACACATAAAACAGAGCGATGCTGACTTAATGAACTTTTATAAGACTTATAACATCCCCTCCAAATTCAATGCCAATAGGACTTGTTACACGCGTTGATCACGTATATTTATAATTATCCCCCTATTATGGATTTAGTATAGACAAATATGGCAATTCGACAACCTCGCAAATGGAAGACCGACAAAGCTAGTACTTAATAGTTTAGTGTTGTGTATGATAAGTGGTAATGTAGAAGAACACACTACCAGGCATCAAATTGACGTGACACCAATTTATATTTAGAAGCGTTCTGCCCCGTTCTTCCACTCCCAAGCGGGTTCGAGATAAGATATGCTTCGATAGACGAGTAATGGGTCAAGGCTGCACTACCTCAGATCATTAACGACGCTGTCTTAAGACGTGATTTCAATTATTCTCTGACAATAAGGGCTTTTACGTTTTTGGATTATTGCGATTTTTGCATAAAAAAATCCCTATCGAAGATTTCTCCCCACGGGATTGCAATTCGACGTGATTTGTATATATTTACCTACTAATAATGGTCTCTGCACTTAAAGATTTCTGGAGAAATCGGATAAAAGATCCCTATCAAGTTCCCGTAAGGCGATCAGAACACTGAGTATCAAACTTAGGGAATCATGAGATCCCGATTAACTCATTTGTTTAGGTCTTCCAAACGAAAACTCCAGGGATTAAGACTAGCAGCAAGTCCTTACATAAATAAAATGCAATTAGTTCAAAGAATACCATTTATTTAATACGTGCAAAATAATACAGTATTATGTGAAAGAATCACGCCTCCCCAACTAAGGCAAATGACTTTTTAACCATACAAGTGGGAGCGTACGCTAACAATCGATTTGGTAGAAAAGATTCATTTAACTTCCTTAGAATTTAATGAAAGCCTTTTAAAAAGAATTTAAAAATTTTGTATTTTTGGTAATTATGGCTGACTGAAAATAATATAAAAATATTTTACTTCAAAAATTTTGGATCGCTCATGAATAGCTTAAAGGTCCCAGATCATGATTTTATCATTCACGGGACGGAGTTCGACCAATACATGAGTTTACTAACTTTCGGCCAGTCTTACGACCTACTTGTCCCTATGCAGGTTCAATATAGGAAAAATGACAGCGACTCGCCTCCGAACGACTTTTGGGCAAAATGGAATTTTGAGTCCTTTGTGCACAAGGCTGTTTTCTCTATAATTTATTATCTGGAAAGCCCTGCTATTGGCTTTCCTACCATCGCTTTGTATTGACCACCCAACGCACTCGACCAAATTACGAGTCTCTGGGTGAATCCAAACTTGTTTTAAGCGAGAAACCGGCATTGTGCATTTTCATTGATTTTTTGCCAATTTTTGCTTATAGGCGCTGCGCCGCTTTTGTCAAATTCGTCGGTTTCACCTTTTTGATACATTGCCTTGCTAAGATTTTATAGTCAGTCTTTAGAACAGGGTATATAATGATTGTACTTCCATGGTCAATGTCTTCGGCGGAGGAATTAAAGTTGAAAATATTTTGAATATTTTCAAAGTACTTTTTTGGCGTACTTTTTAAAAAGTATGTGATTCTTTTTTACATAACCACCGTATATTTTCACTCTTATATCCTGGACCAAAATATATTTTCCTAAGTAAAAATTCGCTGTTTCTTCAAATTTTTACCCGGTTGTGCCTAATGTCTTATCGAACTCATAACGGTCCTTTTGGACTAGTCTGTGGCTCTGAAGTCTCTCAGACTCTTGAAAATGACCTTAAATAAAAATTTTGCATAAGTCGAACTTTTATTTTGGCTTCGACTTAGGTCAATTCTGGAAGGACAACAGTAACATAGTTTTTATTTTTAAAGTAAAGTTTAGAGTAAAATTCTGATATATGGACAGAAATTAAAATGACCTAAATATTTCTATTTCTGAGACAACAAAATTGATAAGTTGGGATCTATGCATACTGTGGTAACTAAATTTTTGATATTGTTTACCTTTATAATGAAATTATTTATAATAATACTATTACCACTATACTTATATAATCTATAACACTATTGTGAGTAAATTTTTTACCTAATTATGTTAATATTACTTTCACTGCAAAATTTCGAAATTCTTGAAAGACAACATCAAAATTATTATTTATAAAGAGAAAACAAAATGTTAGTTTTTTATGTAGGTATGCATGTTAGTTTCTACTGAATAATAATAATTACATTTCATATACACTGTCCCAGGAAAAAACTAATATTATCTTTCTTGACTATCTTTTTTTCTCACTCATATGAATCAATCTGTAATGACTGTTGTATCAATTAACAACCTCACTATTGGAGAATCGTGATTAATAAGTTCGAATAATATTGTTGCATAATCAGCCACGTATAAAATTAATTCTCTTGTTATCAGTAGTCCTAATTCTTATACCAGATGAATTTAGAATTCTATAAGAATAATATTTGTAATTTAGAGAAATTTTTAGGATGAAATATTTTGAGATTCTAGTGCCAATGATTTTTTGAACCACTAGGATCAACGTTAAATTGTTTCTTTTGGATTTGTCAAGGCGAATCCCTAAATCCCTCACACTATCATTACTGTTTACGGGTAAATAAGTATTCTTCGATTTGGGTAATGGTAGAATGTCCGCAAAAGGAAAAGACAATTAATTACTTTCTTATACCCTTTCAGATTAAATGCATGTTTATAAGAGCACAATAACTCTCCACATCACGTGATAGAGCTAATCATTAAGACTATTTCCCCAAAAACCTATACTTTTTGAAGGATTTATATTTTTTGGGAGTAGAGAATTAAGAATCCTCATTTTCTATATCATGTGTGCTAAATGAAGAAACTATAATGTAATCATATCGGAAGACAAGCGAAGATAAATTGTTTTATCAACTATTTTTGCTTTTCACGGCGTTATCCCCCAACCTACTATAATTATCAAAATATTTATCCGTTATAAAATGCCCGCCATTTCTAAAGAAATTAAATCATAATGATTCTTGATCGAGTTTTCTGAAACATGTGAACCAATGTAACAGGATAGTTTTGATATATTTTCAAAGCAAACAACAACAACAGTTTGTTTCTTTCAGAATAATAGTAATAATAAATAATAATTGATTTTATTTGGGACACTGTGTATAATGCATGTAATAATATTTTTGACATACATGTGTGTAATTGTGCACATTTATATCTGTATTGAAATTTTTTTTAGTATCGTAAACACAAATATGTTATAGTACAAGAAGAGCAAGTAAGGAAGACGAATTAGAACGTTGACAACAAACACTTATTTTATAGTACAACATATATGGCAAGTAAGGATTAAGTCGTGCTATCTACTAACCTAAGTCAAAACTGGGAAGTCTTTCATCCCCAAAGCATTTGATTAAGGGTCCTATTCAACATAAAAAAGCAAATAAAAGCATAACTATCATCACTATATATTTATAACTAATTCAAACTTCAATAATAATTTAAATGTTTCTTTGAGCGTTTATACAATATATTCTAACGCCACCATAGTGTCTGTAGTAGTAGCTATTATATATACATATAAATAATAATAAAGTCAAAGAGCTGGCATTAAATTGGGAAGGTAAAGTAGTGAACTCCCATTGTCCGCTCGGTAGCCTGAAAGTATAGGCAAAATAAACACTTTATTTATTAGGCCCTTAGCCCGATGGACAGAGAGTTATGGGGTAGGGCAGAGGCAGCAGAGGGCAAATTTTTTTAACGCAATCCCGATCGAAATGCTCGGTGGCACTTACTTACGTATTTGACATGAAAAAAATAAATGGAAGACACCGCAGACCTGGGGCGCGCGCGCGAGCAAAGTTTAAAAAAATGTAAAAAAAAATTGGCGAGCTCCTTGACCAAACTTGGTAGAAATCGTTCATTTGGATGTCCTTTTTTTAAAAAACAACATGGCAGACTATTCTATGCAGCCAATTGGTATGAAAAAAATAGAGTTAAGAAATGTTGTTGCAGAAATACAAAAATGAAAAAGGCAAACGTAAATCCGTAGTTCAAATACAATGAAAAAAATCAAATCAAGATTTCAAGGCACTGCTACATTTTCTAGGTAAGACTTCGCCCTCCCTACCCCTGGCTACGGGCCTGTCTTCATACAATTTTAAAATTAGAATGCCTATGGACAACCCTGACAAAATATTACGTGTGGGAGTATTTACAATTTATAGCAGCTATAACGATTATCGTTATTATTAAATCACGTTCAGGAGGTATAATATTTTGTTTAAGAAGAAATTTTAATACGCAAACTTTCATGAGCCAAAAATTTTATTTGTTTACGTGACCTGGTCGGCTCATTGCATACAGCTTAATTTCGACAGGCGTAAAGTATACGTAATAAAACAAAATTTTATGATTCTTTTTATTCATACAGACATGAGAAAATAATACTAAATTTTTAGAATAATACTGAGATTCATTTAACAAAAATGTATCGCTCCATTAAAAATAAATAAATAAAAATAACAACACTGGTATAAAAGTAAATAATGATCAGACACCAATGCAACGGGAATATTTAAGAAAATTGCAAGATGAACTTAGACAATTAGAAGCAAATGGCGATAGAACTAAAACTATAAAATATATAAATAATGTATCAAAAATAATGCCAATGACCAGTGTTCATCAAAATCATTTAAACTAGAAAAGCCCAACAGTATACACCATATAGTATGTAGTTATCAAAATGTAAGAGGTCTTAATAGCAAAATTAAACAATTTTACGCTTCAGTTTCTCAAGCCGAATTTAACCTGATCGCTTTAACCGAAACATGGCTTAAAGAAGATGTGTTAAGTACTGAACTATTTCCTGAACAATATACTGCGCACAGGAGTGATAGAAAACTTCATTTAACAGAACAAACAACAGGAGGTGAGTGTTATTAGCTTGTAAAAGTGAAATAAGGTCAGAAAAAATTACGTTACCAAGTATCTTTAATAATTTTATAAGTATTGATATCCTGTGCTGTAAATGTTATTTTAATTTCACTTTAGTATATGTTTTTGTAACATATATTCCATCAAACACTAGTATAGAAAATTATGAATCATTTTTAAGTGTCTTGAACAAATAGATTTTATATTGGGAAAGCATATACTTATCTTTGGAGATTTCAATGTACCACAGTATGTTGGCAATGATATTAATGATAGAAAATCTATAATAATTAATAATTTTATTACATTCCTTAATATACAACAACAAAATAATATAATTAACAATAGAGGTCGTTTACTAGATCTTATCTTTTCTAATGTTGTTTGTGAAATTTTACACGACAATGCACCGCTTGTGAATGAGGATATTTTTCACCCGGCACTTTTTGTTACATTAAACGTTTCAATAAAATGCAATAACTTTCTGGCGAAAAAAGCAGAGAAAACATATAATTTTAAAAAGGCGAACTATCCAGCTCTCTACAGTGCTCTAGAGAACACGGATTGGTATTGTTTGCAAAATTTTCCAAATGTTGATATAGCAACTAAGGAATTCTATGATAAATTATATAACATACTAGATGATTGCGTCCCAGAATACAAATATTACAAAAGATTTTATTCAGAGTGGTATACAAAAGAAATTATCAGTAATATTAAAGAAAAGAATAGACATCATCGCAGTTATAAAAAAACAAACAACCAGTATCACTTAAATAAATTCAAAGAATTTCGATCGTTAATCAAGCAACAAATAAACTAAGCATATGATAGCTATCTAGTTAAAACCCAGAATTCTATATCTACAGATTCAAAAAAATTTTGGTCGTTCGTACATTCAAAGAGAAAACAAACACGGATTCCAGGTAAAATGACATATATGGATAAAACCTATGAAACTTCTGAAGAAATTGTTGACATATTTAGTAAATTCTTCAGCTCAGTATTCTCAAAGCCACATGACAATATCAATATTAACAACACTGGAAAGAAGAACCTCTTTGAGAACATTAATATCACACATATATCATTAACAGAAATTGAAGAGGCTATAAAGAAATTAAAAAACAAAATGACATCCGGTCCGGACCTAATACCCTCCTTTTTGGTCAAAGATTGTGCTTATGTGCTATCAGTTCCATTGTACATAATATTTAATCTGTCGTTAAGATCATCGACACTTCCGAAAGATTGGAAAATAGCAAAGGCTTGTCCAATTTTTAAAGCGGGAGATCCAGCTAATGTAAACAATTACAGACAAATTTCTATCCTGAATAACTTCGCGAAGGTTTTTGAGATGATTTTGTATAACCACATCTACTCGTCTACCAAAACAATTATATCACCATATCAACATGGTTTTATGACTAACAGATCAACCGTAACAAATTTAGTAGTTTTCACTCAATATCTGTCAAATTCCTTAGATGCGCAAGGACAAGTGGATGTGTTGTATACAGATTTTTCTAAGGCTTTCGATAGAATTGACCATAAAACATTACTAAACAAATTGGAGAATTTTGGTTTAAATACCCAACTGTTATTGTTCTTTGGATCATATCTAGAAAATAGATATCAGTTTGTATTCTATAACGGTTCTAAATCATCTATATATGCATCTACATCTGGAGTACCGCAGCGTAGTAACTTTGGACCCTTGCTGTTTCTATTATTTATTAACGATATATGCGAAACTTTAGAATGTGACAAACTAATATATGCAGATGATTTAAAACTTTTTAAAAGAATAAAATCTGAAGATGACTGCAGAGTACTTCAAAAGGAACTGGACAAAGTCAGTCAGTGGTGTCCTCTTAATAAACTAGATCTGAATGTCGGAAAATATTATATCATATACGAAAAAGAAAAACTGGTTTAATTACAATTATTCTATAGATGAAACGATACTAGAGCGTGATACATTGATTAAAGATTTGGGTATTTACTTCGACACGGAACTGAGTTTTGGAGAACAATAGAATTAAATGTAATGAAGCAATTAGAATGCTTGGTTTCATTTTGAGAAATTGCAAATCATTTACCAATCTGGAGGCATTAAAATTATTGTACTACTCATATGTAAGATCAAAACTTGAATATGGAGCAATAATTTGGAATCCACATTATCAAACTCACAAAAACAGTTCAGAGCAAATTCAGAGAAAGTTTTTAAAATTTATTACATTCAAACCAACAGGACAGTATCCGGAAAGAGGTGTGAACAACAATTATTTATTAAGCCGTTGAGTGAAAAGTCTTCAATCAACGATTAAGCACATTTAATTTTGAGAGCCTCGAATTTAGAAGAATTTGTTATTTTTTGGTATTCTTATATAAAACCATTCGTAATAAAATTGACTGCCCAGAAATTCTTTTTCAGTTAAATATTTACGTTCCAAGGTTGCATTCTCGTCGAAATATAATGTTTTATTGTGAAAGTGCTAATACAAATGTGATGTTAAAATCACCTGTACACTGTATGTGTAATTACTATAATAAAATAAGTGAATTTTGTGATATAAACATGTGTTCTCAAAATGAAGTGATAAATTGTGCAAGACAGATTTTTAGTATATAAGTTTTTTTTTTCTCTCCACTAAGAAATTATAAGTATATGTGTGTTTAAGTATACAATTAATGTGTAGATATAGATATGTTTTTCTACAATTTTAAGTTTCATTTTGTTCTACTTTCCTCTCTAAAAAAAATCATACAAATCTTTAACTTAAATTAGTTGATAATGTTTGTTGATTAAACTTTGAATATAACTTTTGCCCTGTAATTGGATTGTACCTGTTGGGCAAATAAAGTGTTTATTTAATAGTTAAAAATGTAAGCAATTATCACTATTTTTTATCAAAGTCTGTATGACATTCTAAGACACAGGCGGTACTGGTTTGATATTAATTCCCATTGTAAAAACCTCTAGGCAAATTGGTTGCACATTGTACGTTACTTTGTAAAATGGAACAATAATTTATTTAATAGGACTTAGTTGAATCTAAATATTTCAACGTGGACTTTCGTTACAAATAAGACCATGCTGTAGGCGAGTTGAGTATTGAAGTGCTTTGTGACGGTACAATAGATTTATAGTTTTAAGTTTTCATTTGATAATTTAGCGAAATGGCTTTTTGGCGTCCATTTGAACATTATTTGTCGAGAACGTTGGGCAAAATAATGAAAATATTAATTGGAGACCATTTCATGTTGAAATAAACGATGTATGCAATAATAGTAGACCAATTCGGCATCTTTTTGACGGCTTCGATAACAATCAACGATGTCTGCCCCCTGCAACCGATACATTGAAAAATAATGTCATAAAAATAATTCATTAATTTACCTGTAGTAACTCAAAACATCATTTTCAATAGCAATATTAAAGCAGGTGTATGCGAATTGACTAAATTAAGTCGTACAATAAATACTAGAACGGTAAAGTATTATACTATATTATATACATCGAAATTTCTAGACAGAAATCATGAATGATTTTCTTGGAGTCCGCTCCTGCCACACATGATAGGAACGGAGCGGATAAGTCTTTTTCATTCTTTTTTATATAGAGATAAGAATCAAAAACACTGAGTCTATTATTTTCATATAGACTTTACAACTGTCATCCAATAGCTTTCGGGCACGGATTAGTGATATTAAGACTATAGAATGTACTATTATTAGTGCACCTATATTCCGAAAATGATTTCCTATTACTGTCCACACTGCTGTACCGCTGTAGCCCTGTACAACCCACCTACCGCAGTAATTATTTATTGCCACTCCACA
The DNA here is from genome assembly GCA_936432065.2 of Rutpela maculata. NCBI lineage: Eukaryota > Metazoa > Arthropoda > Insecta > Coleoptera > Cerambycidae > Rutpela > Rutpela maculata. The sequence goes on from OW386285.2 coordinate 42,544,474, forward strand.
CTGCTATTATATTTCTTGAGTGATATTAAAAAGTAGATGGCCAAAACGATCACCGAACCTGATCGCTCTAGATTTTTCTGTTTAGCCAAAAAAAATGTCTTTCAAAGACAGTGTTGATACGTATGAGCTACTAGAAGGGACTATGTCAAAATTAAAACCAAAGGTTTTGCATAATGTTGAAAATATGAAAGACTGGTACACAAATATCTAAAATATAATGACGATCATTTTGAACACGTGATTAATTAAAATCAATTTGTTCCTTGTCTGGTTGTATTATTGAATAATCACAGGATTACAAAAAAAAGTCTTGGTTTCATCTAACTTTTCTTAAGTATTGTGACGCGCTGAAGTCAATTTTGCAGAAAAAAAAATTTCTAACGTGTCAGTTTCCCTCTACCAACTCCTTTTTATTCCCTAAAAAAGGCAAAAAACAGGTTTTGACTCGCTGAAGCCAATTTTAGACAAATTTTTTTTATCGTATCAGTTTCTCTCTACCAACCCCTCTTTAATCCCCTAAATAACTGACGCGACAGTATTTCTTTTTTGTCTAAAATTTCAGCACTTCAAAATACCTCAGAAAAGTTATATAAGCACCTTAAGACAAGACCTTTTCACTTCCAAATCCAGTGGAAGTATACTAAAGCAAATCAAATTTTTGAAAATGTGTATTGCTTAAATACGCATGACATTCTATGTCATGAAACGTCGAGATTTTAAGTTTGCCCGAAAAAAATTTCTGTCTGTCTGTCTGTAACATTTCTTGTGCGCACGATTACTCTGGAACCGTTTAAGATATTGACTTGAAATTTGGTGTACATACATGTGTTTTAACGAAATCTAGAACTAGATTATATTCTTATCTTATTCCGGGGGATAAATTGGGGTAAATGTGAGTAAATAGGTAAATCAAGCAAGTAAGAGTCCCTAAAATTGGTATTTAGTTTATATATGAGAATCTGTCTCAAAAAGTTTTTTGGCATTAGCCACCCCCATTATCACCTCCACCCCCACTATTAGGGGGTGAAAAAATAAAATTTTGATTTAGTGTGTGTGCAAGAACCAAAGGTCTCAAATTTTTTTTATGTTATCCACCCTCACTACCTCCCTTCCACCACCCCCATCTCGCTACCGATGTGGTATATCGTTTTATGGATTTTTGGGATAGGCGATTTCAAATATTACACAGCTCCACAAAAAAAAAAATTTGGAACTTCTATCGAGACAACTGTATCCCCGAGCGCTAAAAAACACTCCCTACACAAGGTAAAAATGACTTAACGCTCCACGAATAGTCTCAATAAATCGAATTAAATATAAACATTCAAGTATATAACGCATAAATACAGAGTTAACACTACTTTCCATTGAAAATCACCCCCATGAGTGATGAAAACTACCCTACACACAACAGGAAATTTAAAAAAACTGCAGTGATTGCAAAAAAAAGCTTACGATGCCCAGTTATTTTAAAAACAGTATGTAACTGCATTGGTCTAGATGCGATGCTCAAAAACTACCCCCATAGAGTGGCGGAAACCACCCCTAAATTTAAATTACAGTTGCTTAGATGACTCCTAAAAAGAATTCTCTGAAAATATTATTACTTATTTATATGGCCTCTAAAAAGAATCGTCTAAGAATTCAGAAAAAACATCTATATAATTTTCTGACTATATAGTAAAGAAAAATAAAAGAAAATAAATAAGAAAATGCAGATGTTTTGAGCTTTTCTAAAAGATACTGCAACTATTTTTTGAATTTCTTGTTATGTGAGGAGTAATTTTCACCCTCTCATGGGGATGTCACTGAATGACTTTGGTGCAATGCAAGTATTCACCTCCAAACTGCAGTGCTGCATATCTTTAGCCAATTTTAGCATCGTTTAAAATAGAAATCACGATGACAAAATTTTTTCACCGATTTTCTTTGCAGTTTTAATTTACTCTATGGGGGTAGATTTTGAGCATCGCATCGGAACTAATGCAGTTACTCACTCTTTCCAAAAAAACTGGGCATCGTAAGCTCTTTTTGCAATCACTGCATTTTTTTAAGTTTCCTGTTGTATGAAGGGTAGTTTTCACCCACTCATTGGGGTGACTTTCAATGGAAAGTAGTGTTAACTCCATGTTTATGCGTTATATACTTGAATGTTTATATTAATTCGATTTATTGAGATTTAAGACTATTCGTGGAGCGTTAAGTCATTTTTACCACGTTTAGGGAGTGTTTTTTAGTACTAGGGGTTGATTTTTTTGACCTCGGATTCGGATTCAGCGTCGAAAATTACAGTTCCAATTTTTTTTTTTTTTGTGGGGCTGTGTTATAGTATTAAAGTTCCATAAACAATTATTTCCACAAACAAATTTTTTTCGTTGTGAGAGACTTGGATAGAAAATCTGGATGTGGAAGTGATTCCTTGGGCAGCGGTTTTTCTTTAGACCTATGTAATTATTGCAATCATTACTTGTTAAAAAAAAAATAATTTGTAAAATAATTTTGTCGACAAAGACTGTGAATACTTTAATGTTCTTTAGAAAATGCTAAGTATTCTATGTTTGGCGTATTTTTTTATTATAATTACAATTAAAATATATTCTGAGAGTGACAAATTTAATCAACTGAAACTGCTGGCTTTTATCTAACTGATCTAATACAGAAACAAAAAACTTCAATTTTCAAAAATGTAATGTTAACTATTATGTTTCTATCAACACTTCATTTTTACTAGTTTATTTTTATACATTTTTTGGTTCCAGATCTCAGACAACTAAATGGTTTTCACATATTTTAATTAAAATAAAACTAGACGTAATAACTATATTTGTGAAAAATGTATTTTTAATTTAAAATGAGCATGGAATTTTTGCCAATTGTTAGACCATTTACAAAGTTTCCTTTATTATTACTTCTGTATATTATAATATATCACGTTCACTATTGTATCTGTAATGTTGCAATCCTTTTACAGAACGCATTTCTTTAATAAGCCCGAATTGTTAAAAGTTTTTATCATTATTTGCCCCTTTTATAACATTTAATTTTCAAATGTGGTTTTCCTTGATAGAAAATGATTTTAAAATGTTACTCATTTCCGATGAAACTTTTCAACTTTTTAAACATCCAAAACATTATTAAAATTAAGAAGATACCGAAATGATCACAAATTTACTATATAATTTGCATTATAAAAGCCAATGCACTGACGTTTTAGTCAAAGTTGAACTGAATTTGGTTTAAATTCCAATGTCAATCCTGCGTTTAAAATGAAGTTCGGTTTAAGTACTTCGATGCAAACGGTCGTAAACCGTAAATGTTTCGACGACTAACAAGTGTCGGAATGCCAGATTGACAAATCGGTCGGAGAAGTACAGAAGGCCTGGACAGAACTACAGATTGCGGATAATGACATCTTTAAATTTTGATCCTACGAAACAACTTCGCTACTATCATGTTACTTGAAAATAGTTTTCAAGAGAAAATTGATAGAAGAAACTTTATTGATACGACGATGGGTAAAGCTTAACATTACTTCTCATTACAATTGGTACGCAGACATTTGTTTTTGTTGGTTCGATTTGTCTTTGTAAAATTAAGAATACGATAACGTCGTTTTCTGACAGTCCACAACTTTTTTATTAGATGGTATTGTCATATCAGAGTTAGACGATGCGTTGGTTAGTCAGATGTCTTTTTGCTCTCAAAGGAGTAATCAAATTATTCTTATTATACTTGTTCAATTTGGAAACCAATTAAATCGACTAAAAAGCAGTAAGATAGGTACCTCCAATAAATAAACAATTAGATCAGAATATAGGATATAGTGCTCAAGGAGTGATTAAGAAAAATCAAAACTATTCGCTGAATATCTCTATTGTTTTCACTCTAAATGACGACGAAGCTGATCCAGGAATCTACACATTTCTACAATCCCCCAAAACACAGTATCTATAAAAACTTTCACTCTAAAAGAAGCCCAAAAGGAAATTGATTTCCTAAATGTCAAAAAGTAGGTATGAGTCAAATAACACCAGAAATTATAAAGAAGCTTCCAAAATAGAAACAGTGCTGTGAATGTATATATTTAACGGAATCTTGAGACAAAGACTTTGGTCTAAGAAACAGAGCTGAACAGAGCATAACTGCTGAAATTATTATAATTCCTTAACCTAGGAAAAATCCAAGATTGGTACTGCCATATCGTTGAGAAAACTTACTACTCAATGTGCCCAAATTCCTTGAAAAACTATTACGTCGTCGAATAAATTTGAAACTACCGCCTGATGCATAAGTGTCTTCTGACTACAAATTATGCATTGCATTGGATAATGCCAATATTTAAAAATAGAAAGTAGTCTGCAACCGCTTTTCTTGACGTTAGTAAAACATTGGACAAATCTTTCCACGATGAATTGACATTTAAATCAGACAAGTTGTTCCAATATCCTTCTTTAGTCTTCCTAAATCATATTTGAGTTGTCGAGACTTTGTGCTAGAATAAATGATGTGGCTGATCGATCCATATCGGCCTTTCAAGACAGTCATAAGACCATTACCACCAAAACATTCAACAATATACAAAGCCATCTGGATCAACTACCAGATTGACTACAAAAGTGGAAAATTAAAACAAATAAGACCAAATATATGCAAGTTGCCTTTTACTGTTTCTCTAAGAAAAATATATAAACACAAAAATACTCCAATTCAAGCATACAAATTACTTATGACTACATGAAGGCATTAGAAGGAACATATCAAAAAGGGAAACAATCGATAGAAAATAAAATAAAATGTTAAAACCTATATCTATATGTCTATATCAAACCGATATGGACCTACGACCAGGGGTGTCGCTAGGATTTTTTTTTTTTTTGGGGGGGAGGTTAAAATTCCCAACTCTAATTACAGGAATTTTCCAAACTCCTCAAAAAAATTTTCTCCAAAATGAAAATTGATGAGCCGGGGGGTGAAATTTTTTTCGACTCCTCCCAACTTGAAGCTTGAATTTCCCAACTCGAACCACAATAGAAAAAAGTTCGAAAATATAAATTGATGAGCGGGGGGATGAAATTTTTCCCGAGTTCTCCCAACTTGAAGCTTGAATTTCCCAACTCGACTACGATATTGGAAGGGGGCAGCAAATCCAACGTGGCAATCTTACAAAAAAGTCGATTTAAAATATTACAAATGATAAATATTGACAACACAAGTCCTATTTGTTGAGATTGTTGGCGAAACTAAAGAAATATTGGCGAGCAGATCTGTTAAAAGCGGAGAATGAGAAAAATAAATAGATTTCCATTTATTTTTATCGAACGTAACTAGAATGCGGAAGAATTCTTTCAGTGGTATATTTTGCATTCCTGACATAGTTAGATTTAAGACAATGACTACATTATGCAGCTTTTATTAGAAAATGTCTACGAAAATGATCTACGTTTGTCCTTGGCCAGCCAAATCACGAGATTTATATCTCAGAGAATAAGTACGATATGTCATAAGCCGAGAACTTGGTCCTCGAGACATGTATTAAAGAATTTGAAACAATTGCGTGTGAAGTTCTGATGTCATTCCACAGATGACTTCGTTCACTTAATTCAAAGCATGCCAAAAATAAGAGATTTCTATTTCTGTGGTCGTGAAATGTATATCAATTACACCCATATAATAAATCAAACGTTAGGCTATCATGACTTCATAAGAATACTTCGCGATATTTTGACGAAGTTTGGTTTTAACTTCATAAACGCCTACTACAAGATATATTATGAAAAGTAAAATATGAAATAAAAGTTTATAGCTTTTGATAGGTATAATGTTTCTTTTATTGATTGATACCCAAAAATAATTTTGACGTTAATTATTTTTTCTGTACTTATATTATTGTTATTTTTTCTAATAATTAATTCAATACATTAGAAAACAAAATTCTGCTCAATGAAGTTTCAATTCTTTAATATTTTTTTTGTAGAACTTTCATTGAACGTAACGTTTTGAATTCTGATAATTGAAATTCAAAATCGAATATTATGAATGAGAATGTTAATAATTTTAAAAGTAAAATCTAGCCAACACAGTCAAAAATGGATCTACGTCAATTGGACACCGCGAATTGGACACGCGACAATTGGACGCATAAGACAATTGAAGGCGGCAAAGTAGGACGTATAACATTGGACGCGTCTTTAAAAAAATCATGTATACACTCTCTAACCTAACCTAACCCAACCTAAAAAAAATATGAGGGTACACCGTCAAAATGGGCAGAAGAAAGAGTTTGTAGTAAATATTTATTGACTCTCTGAAGTAACTAATAAATAATTTTCAATTGTCCTAGCCCCATAAAATACGCGATTTTTATGTATATTAAGTTAATATTTTCCAGTATATTCCCAAATAGTACGGGAGACAGCGCTGATTTTAACAAGTAATTTTATACTGAATAAATTTCGTTTTTAACAGTTGATTAATGTTCAATAATCAGCAAAGTGAGCGTCAGTTGCCGCACCCGCGGTGGAGCTAATGGTGAGAGCATGTTAAAGTTGTTAAAAAAAGATTATTCCCCGAGTATTTTCATACGTGCCAAAATTTATGGGATGATTGTTTAGATCATTTTCAACAAAAAAATAAGAATAGAAGAGAGGGGATTATACGTCAGTCACGTATCTGAACCATATTGAAAATGTTCAACTTTAAAGTCATTTTATACCTTATGATCGTTATGCAGCTGAGTTTTTATACTTTTTAAATAATACAGAAAATCGTCAGCTGTATTTATTATGGGGGAAAGACCGTCAGTCAGCGTCATAAACATGCTGCGCGCTCAATGCATCTGAGCGTTGTATAGTCACTTTGACAAATAAACTGAGTGACATACATTCAACTAACGGCGATTTTTATTTTTGTTAACAATAAAATTACTCTTTGTTTCAATTTCAATCAGTATTACATCAATTTAGCATAAGTTATGCCACTTTATGCTGTGAATAATTAGTTTTTTTAATAGATTTTTCATACTAATCAAGTTCGTGTCGGTTTTAAATTATATTATTATGTAAAGTAGAACCAAGAAATCCTCAACTGCGAAAGTCCCACTACTCCGACTTACTCCTCTCAAAGATTTTTTTCTAAGCCTCCAAGTAGAATTGAGCCTAGTAAGATTACCCTAAGCGAGTGAGACAAACTTATACAAACGAAAGAGAAAGGTTAGAGTAAAATTACTTAGAGAAGATAACATACGTCACAGCTTCACCCATCGCGTATAACAGTTGGCATAGTATCAGTGCCGTGCCATCTATTATTTATTTAAATATTAATAGCAGTAGGCAGTACGTCACCCTTGCAGCTGTAAAAATAGGATCGTTATCTAGGTAACGAGCACGCAGTAATGATATTATCTAATAGCAACGTGTTTGAGGAGGTTATGACAAAATTATGAACTATTTATCAACTCAATTGCAATTTACTTTACTTATTTGTTCGAAACTATTTATTAAAAATACACTTAATAAAAGAGCAATTTTTAAAATGAAATGTAAATTAGGTATTATGTATTATTTGGTGTGTTCTTAACCCCCGATCCCAAAAGAAGGGTGATATAAGTTTGACGCGTATGTTTGTATTTTATTAGCATTATTATTCGTGCACTAAAATAATGATTAGGTATTATTAAGTACATCAATTGTTCCACTATCTCGTAGAAATTATCTTTGTAGTATATAAAATATCAAAGCATACTTTTACCTTAGTTCCTTCAGAACACATTGAATATATTAATGGTGAAAAGTGAAATTAAAATATTACGAAAGTAATAATTTTAATATAATTTTATTTAAAATAATGCTAATTTTTTCTTCTTAGTATGCAAATTTTTTTTTCATGTAGCTGACATAATGTTAGTTTAATTATTGTAATCAATTGGATTTAAACGTAAGGACATTTATTTTTATTCAATATCAATTATTTCTTAAATGCGAGTTAGTATTTAATAGTGTTATAATTAATAATTAGGTTCCCGGTATATTATAGTATTGGAAAATAATATTCTGAAATGCATGATTTGATTGTTAGTTAAGGAAATATTTATTATAAGGCTCAAAGCCAATACCCATTATATTTAAAATAATGATCATTTAAATTGTCCTCTTAAATGTATGTATTTATCAGCAAAGATGAGCTTTTTTGTGTATTTTTCGAATTTATTAACAAAATAAAAATTTAAAATATATAGTATTAAAAGAATCTGATTAATCGTTTTTTATACGAATAAATATTTTTATATATAATTTAAAATCGACACGAACTTGATTAGTATGAAAAATCTATTAAATAGTTATTTACAGAAAAACTTATGTTAAATTGATCTACCTGGATGCTTAGAAAAAAATCCTTGAGAGTAGTAAGTCGGAGTAGTGGGACTTTCGCAGTTGAGGATTTCTTGGTTCTCCAGTACATAATAATATAATTTAAAACCGATACGAACTGGATTAGTATGAAAAATCTATTAAAAACTAATTATTCACAGCATAAAGTCGCATAACTTATGTTAAATTGATGTAATACTGATTGAAATTGAAACAAAGAGTAATTTTATTGTTAATAGAAATAAAAATCGCCGTCAGTTGAATGTTTGTGGTTGTAAAGATAGTCAGTTCATTTGTCAAAGTGACTATACAACGCTCAGATGCACTGAGCGCGCAGCATGTGTATGACGCTGACTGACGCTCTTTCCCCCATAATAAATACAGCTGACGATTTTCTTTATTATTTAAAAAGTATAAAAATTCAGCTGCATAAAGTTCACAAGGTATAAAATGACTTTAAAATTGAACGTTTTCAATATGGTTCAGATACGTTACTGACGTATAATCCCCCTCTCTTCTATACAGCTGATTATTATTTTTTTTGTTGAAAATGATCTAAACAATCTTCCCATAAATTTTGGCACGGTATGAAAATACTCTAGGAATATTTTTTTTAACAACTTTAACATGCTCTCACCATTAGCTCCATCGCTACCAGAGTAGCTGACGTTCAGATTGCTGATGTATTAGGGGAAAACTATTATTGTTATGATTTTCAGTCGGTATGAAATGACTTGTTAAAATCAGCGCTGCCTCCCGTATTAAAAACTGACAAGTGAAATTAAATTTTTTAAATTATAATTTCTATCGAAATGCGTACAATTCTGAAATTCTGGTCTGTATTAAGTAAAATTAATAAGTACCTATATATTCTCAAATCTGTTCAACGCATTTGGAGAGTAGTAGACTTTTTTCGATTACATCACTGCTGTGGCATTTTTCTCATGGGTATATCCAAAGATATGTGCTTAATGAATCACAGAAATTCCATTAGGTGTATCTGCTTTTAATTAATTTATTTAAAATTACGATAACTAATAAATTATGCATTCCAAGCGATTTAACATGGACTGATGAAGCATCAATTTACTCCAAACCAAATTTGCTAAACTTCATTTTTGATGAAAGTATTGTAATATGTTACAACCCCTAGAATGATGTATTTGCACCTACTCGAAAAAGAACCTACCAGAAGATTCCAAAGTGACATCTGGAATTATCTTGAGAATGGTGGCGTCATCACAGAACAATCGAGATCTGTCATTTTTAGGTATAAAAGACCGACCGCATTCTCGGCGAACAGTTCAGAAAGTTCAGAAAGTATAGAAAGTGAGGTTAAGAGTTCAAAGATAAACAAAGTGATAAACATTGTGATTTTAGTCAGTAAAGTGTATTTAAATTAATAATAGTATTGTGAAGTATCCAGTAAATATTTAATAAAGTGTGTTAGTGGACATCTCTTGTTATAATTTTTGGAACCCACGGATTTGCAAGGGGTAGTTTCCTAAGGGTGGAAACACGCGACAAATTGGTGTCAGAAGCGGAATTTTATGACAAGAGGAGCTCTGAAGTTGTGCTGGAGTGTTCGAGAAGGATTCTCGAGGGTTAGTGCTAACACAGGACTAATTTACTGGACATTGTTCGAGGGTTGTTTTCGAACAGGAAAATAGTGTTTAAGTGCATTTTTGAGACATTGTAGAACATTTTATTAGGACATTAGTGTGATAATTAAATCCTTTGAACTGAGAAGTGATAGAGACACTGAAAAAGACTCATTTAGTGCGTGAAAATTTCTAGAACTTTTCTATTTGGACATTAGTGGAGATTATTAAATTCTCTGAACTGGATAGTGACAAAAGACTCTGGATAAGACTTTTTCGTGCTATTTCGAGATTTGTCTAGAAAGTTCCATTACCGATATTGACGTGACAGTTAAATTTATTTTATTTTAATTTCATCGTATGCCCGTAACAACAAGAAGTATGGCATCTGATAAACAAATACAGGACTTATTCGAACAATTCCAAAAAATGATGGCGCAGCAACGGCAGGAAGACAAAGAAGAACAGGAGAAAAAACGTCAAGAGGAGAAAGAAGAACAAGAAAAGCGACGTCAAGTAGATAAAGAAGAGCAAGAAAGAAAACGCCAGGAGGAAGAAAAACGGCGTCAAGAAGAAAGGGACGAACTAAAGAAAATTATGGAAGATCAAGAAACAAGACGCCAAGAAGAAAAAGCCGAATTGAGAGAAATGATGGAGGACCTGAAGATACGACAGCAAGAGGAAAAAAATCGTCGTCAAGAAGAGCAAGAAAAAAGACAAGAGAAAGAGAAGCTTCGTCAAAAAGAAGAAAAAGAACAAGAAAGAAGACGGCAAGAAGAAGAAAAGCGTCGTCAAAAAGAAAAAGAAGAACAAGAAAGAAGACGTCAAAAAGAAAAAGAACAGCAAGAAAGAAGACGTCAAGAGGAGAAAGAGGAACAAGAAAGACGCCAGGAAGAACTGAGGAAAATCCTGAACGAACAAATGAAAATCCAACATGATGCTATGAATTCAATCATTAACAAAATCAAGGAGGATATAAAGGCTGAAGTCAGTCAAATCAAAAAAAAGATGAGTGAGGTCGAAGGAGAAGTAGAGCGACATCAAAGTATTAGCGAGGCTTTGGTGCGTGCCCTTGAAGTAGAGGCTGCCTTTAAAGTCACCCAGCGGTCAGAAGTGCGAGCTGTGACTCTCGAAGAATTACAACCAGCAATGAACCGGAACCCTATGTTGACCGACATGCAGAAAATGTTTACCAAATTATTTGATAAACTGGATGACCTCGGAAAGCAGGAAAAACAGCAAAATAAAGGAAAGCCGAGTGGTGGTATTAAATGTTACAACTGCGGCAAGATGGGACATATGAAACGAGACTGTCGACAGCAGAACTCAGAGAATCGAATAAATGCTGTGAATGTTGAAGAGAAGCAGGAAAACAGTACCAAGGGGGCTGTGCTGGCTAGGGAATGCGGTGCCCCCAGAGAAATAAAGATTTCCCAACTCCAAAGAATTCCAAGTAGTCTGTTGTTGCAAGGATATGTGAATGGAAGAAAATGCGTGTTTACGATTGACACCGGTGCTACGTCATCAATAGTGCGGCCAGGGTTTATATCAGGCTTGCAGATTAACAAGAAGCAAAATGGAGTAATCATTCGGACAGCCACGGGGGACAGGGCTGCGGTCCATGGAGAGGTCAACTTGGAACTGCAGGTTGGACGGTTGAGGTTCAATTACAAGGTCATTGTGGCTGACATTATGGATGATTTCATTTTGGGTCTGGACATCATGGGAGAGCAGGGATTTATTGTTGACGTAGGGGAGCGAGTCTTAAAAATTGGAAATGAGGAATTTATTCTGGCAACCGCAGACGACCAATTCCATAAAGCGAGATTGTTAACAACACAGACGATCAAGATTCCTGCTCATTCAGAACAAATGATCGATGCTGCCTTAGAAGGAAATCCTGGAGGGTACCGTGTTGGCCTAGTTGAAGATGACGAATCGATTAAGTCCCTACCCAATATTATTGTGGCGAGAACTTTAACCCGGACTAAAGACAAAATCCCAATTAGAGTCGTTAATTTAAATTCCCACTCAGTGACAATTAAGCAAGGCAAACCGATTGGCTCCTATGAACCGGTCTCATGGGTAGCAAGGTGCGAGGAACAAACAGAGGGAAGTTCATCTACGAAAATAGACCAGGAAGTTTTGACCTTGCTGAGTACCCAGTTGGAGCATTTATCTGAGGATGAACGAAGGGAGGCAATCAAGTTCCTGGAAAAGGAAAGTTCAGTATTTGCCAAGAATACAGAGGCCCTTACAAAAACAGACATAGTCCAGCATCGGATAAATACTGGCAACTCACCCGCTATTCGACAACCACCTAGGAGGCTTCCATTAGCAAAACAAGAAGATGCCTCGGCAATGATAGACAAGATGCTACAAGATGGAGTCATTGAGGAGTCGACGAGTCCCTGGTCATCGCCAGTAGTTTTGGTTGCCAAGAAGGATGGAACATTAAGATTTTGTGTCGATTATCGAAAATTAAACGATGTCACGAAGAAAGACAGTTACCCATTACCACGAATTGACGACACGTTAAGCACGTTGGCAGGCTCACGATGGTTTTCTACGTTAGACCTTAGGAGTGGATACTGGCAAGTGGGGCTTCATCCTGATGATAAGGAGAAGACAGCGTTTTCAGCAGGCAGTGGTCTTTATCAATTTACCGTGATGCCTTTTGGACTTTGCAATGCGCCAGCTACCTTTGAAAGGCTGATGGAATTCGTGCTGCGAGGGCTAACCTGGAGGACGTGCCTGGTTTACCTTGACGACGTGCTTGTTATGGGTCAGGACTTTACAGAACATTTGAAAAATCTTCAAGAAGTATTTGGGCGAGTCAGGAATGCCCATCTGAAGTTGAACCTGAAGAAGTGCCTGCTATTCCAGAAAGAAGTCAAATTTCTTGGTCACGTGGTCTCTTCGGATGGAATACAAACAGACCCCGACAAAATTTCTGCTGTACGAGATTGGCCAAGACCATGTAACGTTCATGAAGTAAGGAGCTTCCTTGGCCTCTGCACTTATTATAGGCGCTTTGTGGAAGGGTTTGCAGAAATTGCGAAGCCATTACACCGGCTGACAGAAGAGAAAGTGCAGTACCAATGGACACCGGAATGTGAAACGGCATGGAGAAAATTGAAGGCAGCTTTATGTACTGGTCCTGTGCTAGCGTACCCACAACGGGAAGGACTTTTTATTTTAGACACTGATGCCAGCAATTCTTCGGTCGGATCTGTGCTGTCTCAAATCCAGAATGGGCAGGAAAGAGTGATCGAGTACTTCAGCAAGGTGCTGTCCAAACCAGAAAGAAATTATTGTGTAACCCGGAAAGAGTTACTGGCCATCGTAAAATCAGTGGACCATTTTCATAAATATCTTTATGGAAGACATTTCAGGATTCGGACCGACCATGCTGCATTAAAATGGCTGTTGCAGTTGAAAACCCCTGAAGGTCAACTGGCTCGTTGGATAGAACGGCTGCAACAGTATGATTTCAAAATAGAACATCGACCTGGAAGATCTCATAAGAACGCAGACGCTTTATCTAGAAGACCATGCAAGGAAGATTGCAAGCACTGCCGCCACGTTGAGAAATTGCAGGGTACGGTGGCTGTCAACACTATTAAAATAGAGGTTCCGGACGATTGGACAACCGAAGCCCTGAGACAAGAACAACTAAATGACACAGAAATTGGGGCTATATTGAGAGCAAAGGAGAAAGGAATTCGACCAGCGTGGAAGGATGTTTCGGATAAGGCAGTTGGATTGAAGGCTTTGTGGGCCCAATGGGATTCACTTAAAGTCATGAACGGGCTGCTAAAGAGAGCTTGGGAAAGCCCGGATGGCAGGGAAGTTGTTATGCGTCTAGTGATTCCCAGGTGTCGAGTACCGAAAGTACTTCAGGAAGTGCATAATGGAGCATCCGGTGGGCACTTCGGCGTTAATAAGACCCTGAATAAAGTACGAGAACGATTTTATTGGGTAAATAGTCGTCAAGATGTGGAAGCTTGGTGTCGCAATTGCAAAATTTGTGCAGCCAGTAAGGGACCACAGACTAGAAGTAGGGGTGCAATGAAGCAATATAACGTCGGAGCTCCTTTCGAGAGGATCGCGATCGATATAGCCGGCCCATTCCCAGTAACCAAGGATGGGAACAAGTACATACTGGTTGCCATGGACTATTTTAGTAAGTGGCCAGAGGCCTATGCAATTCCAAACCAAGAAGCAGTCACTGTCGCCAAAGTCTTGGTAGATAATTTGATATGTCGGTTTGGTGTACCCCTGGAGCTGCACTCAGATCAAGGGAGGAACTTTGAGTCAGGGTTGTTTCAGCAAATCTGCAAGTTATTGGAGATACACAAAACACGGACAACAGCCCTTCACCCGCAATCAGATGGAATGGTGGAACGACATAACAAGACTATGAAAGAACATCTTTCTAAAGTGTTTCATAAGAATCAACGCGATTGGGATCTCCACATACCGTTTTTCCTCATGGCATACAGAGCTGCTGTCCACGAGTCTACGAAACAAACACCAGCCCGTGTAGTATTTGGACACGAGATCAGACTGCCGTGTGATTTGATTTTCGGAACACCAGGCGGAGAACAGCTTCCTGTGAACAGCTATGTGGATGAAATGAGTGAACGGCTAAGAAATGTTCATGAGCTGGTTAGAGACCAAATCACCATAGCCAGTGACCGAATGAAGGCTCGATACGACCGTAAGGGTAGTTCAGAAGGGTTCAAGGCAGGAGATCTGGTTTGGCTGTACAACCCACAGCGGAAGAAAGGGAAGTCACCGAAACTTCAACCTCCTTGGGAAGGACCTTATACTGTTATTACCCGAATTAATGATGTCGTCTATCGTATTCAACGAAACAAAAAGTCCAAGATGAAGATCGTACACTTGGATAGACTGGCGAAGTATGTGAAAGAGGCTGAATTGCCTGACCGGGACGTTCAGGCTTAAGGAGGGGGCAGTGTAATATGTTACAACCCCTAGAATGATGTATTTGCACCTACTCGAAAAAGAACCTACCAGAAGATTCCAAAGTGACATCTGGAATTATCTTGAGAATGGTGGCGTCATCACAGAACAATCGAGATCTGTCATTTTTAGGTATAAAAGACCGACCGCATTCTCGGCGAGCAGTTCAGAAAGTTCAGAAAGTATAGAAAGTGAGGTTAAGAGTTCAAAGATAAACAAAGTGATAAACATTGTGATTTTAGTCAGTAAAGTGTATTTAAATTAATAATAGTATTGTGAAGTATCCAGTAAATATTTAATAAAGTGTGTTAGTGGACATCTCTTGTTATAATTTTTGGAACCCACGGATTTGCAAGGGGTAGTTTCCTAAGGGTGGAAACACGCGACAGTATGTAGTAAATTGAACACCGTCCTATATATCTTCCTCCTTGACCAGAAAAATGTGTATAAAATATCAGCAAAATCTCCATAAAATTTTATTGTGGGGTTATAACGACGACATCAACAGAGAAAATAACAAAAACAACAACTTCAATGAACAAAAACGTCAAAACTCGATGAAATATAAGATGAACGAAACGAAAGTATTACATCACTCATCAAAGTGGTTCAAGGGTGGCCCCATTACGGCAGTTCTGGAAGGATCTAAATAGCTAAAATTTGTGTAACTAATACAACCTGAGATATTGTGGTTCAAGAAACATCAAGAAGCCTACTTTTATAAATTGTCTCTGCGAACTCAGGGAAATTAAGGTAAAGAAAAAAATCAGTATTCATTAAGCTATATCATACGATGAAAATAATGAGCCCCATATGAGTCTGTAAGTTCAGATGGATCGGAGATATATGGATATACGTATAAAATCGTTGTTTTTTAAAGGACCCCCACAATACCTCATGGAAATTGGCTCTCAATCGAATTTTCTGAAATTTGGATATGTTGTAGTTTTTACTTTTCTGAGCAAAAGTTCTCATAGACACTAGTCTCGGTTATGACTGCTTTTCAATTTATGAAGGCTTGAACGTCACAGTAAGCATACAAATTTGGCGGAGTGAAGATAGCAATCTTTTTAGCCATTCTCCATATTTTTCTTTCTTTTACGTCGAATAAATTATTTTCAGTGGAAAAATAACTTTATAGGCGAGTCTGCCTGGGGTAAGAAAGAGGTGATTTTACAAATTTTGTATACCATTTGAGTTAGCAACGGATTCTTATAGAAAAAATTCCGCTGAACAAGATATTCTTATGAAAAATTTTCCTAAACCGCGGGCTCCATGGTCAAATAATTGTTTAAACAAAATTTTTTTCGTTTTTATTTAATAAAATGAAAACGGTTTGACGGATCCGAAAAAAATCTTGATTCAATCGAAAGATATTTTCAATACACGTCGTTTGGCGCCAGGCACAACTCATTTTGTCAACCCGTTCATTTGTTATAGCCAAAATAAATTTCTTAATTAACAAATTGATTACTCCGAAACTAATGAGGTCAGGATATTGTTTTTTTTTTCAAAAAACATGCCTTTTATACCAAAGAATACATATTTTTTTTGGCCCGATATCTCCAATACTTTTTGATTGTTTAAACAATTGGCATAATTTGTTAATTAGCAAATAACTTTTTTTTCGAAAGTTTGATCGACTTCAAACCAACTTTAAACGATACATATTGATGTCGGGCATTACCCCCATAGAAGTTCACACGAATGCAACTTTTTGCTTTTGTTTATTTAAAGTTTAAGTTAATTTTGCAAATTAACAAATGGTATATCTCGGCTCTGGATAAGCGTATCGAAATGTGGTTTTGTGGATATGAAAGTGCTTGGAAAAAGGAAAATCTTTGAGACAAGAAAGAACTTGATCGGATAAGCGGAACCAGAAATATAAGTGATATTGCATTAGAGGCTCTAATTTGTCTATTAACAACTTTTTTGACACGAGGTTTGGTGCAAATGAAAGCTAACAAGTTTTTCCATCAATCACAAAAAGTTCTACGAAAAATATTCAATCGCTGAAGAGTAATTCGCGTTTTTAACCCTTAAAAAATCTCTCCCGCAACGTGAAAATAGATTTGACGCGTAATGGGGTGGCGGGTTCGATACTCGGCGTGGGCAATTTTTTTTTTTTTTCGTCAAATTTGCTTTTTTTTTCAAGTAACCAAGTATTTTTTATGATAATAAATCTTTTTTCTTTCTGAGAAGTTTTTAAAAACGTCGTAAATAATTTTTCTTTACAATTTTCATTAAATAAATTGCTATCTTGCAACAAACATATGATTGTTCTTGTCCAGCGAGGGTTTGTCGGTAGTTTTTGTTTTTTTTGCTACTTTTTGTGAAAGAGGTGGCTTGTTTTACTTTATTTGAGGGGGGTGCCTGTCGAAAAAAGACCAAAAATAAAAAAGCAACAAATTTTTTTTTTTCATTTTTTTCTTATAATGAAGAAAAGTTCACGTCTCATGAAAAAAACACACTTTGTTATTTGTAAATGGGAAATAATCAAAAGATTTAACAATTTTAATGGATGAACACGTGGGAAAAAACACTATCTCAAAATACACGTCTGTACGTAGCAAGAACATCCACGGAAAGAACAGCTGCACGCATCGTGGTCAAGGACCACCGTGTTGTAAAAAACCGGTCCCCCACTCACAAAAGGGCCCATCCCCTTCCATCGTTCCATGATTTCGACTATAAGAAATGTAGAGCATACAAAGCAGGTGCACAGCATCAGCTCCAGAGTTATGAATTTAATGAAGTTCTCAAGAATAAATAATTGTTTATAGCGTTTTTTACAATTTAAAAATATTTTATTATAGGAAATATTTTATTGCAGGAAAAAAAAGCAAATTTGACGAAAAAAAAATTTGCCCACAACGAGTATCGAACCCGCCACCCCATTGCGCGTCAAATTTTACTATTTTCCCGTTGCGGGAGAGATTTTTTAAGGGTCAAAAACGCGTATAACTCTTTAGGGATTAAATGTTTTTTGTAGAACTTTTTGTGGTTGATGGAAAAACTTGTTAGCTTTCATTTGCACCAAACCTCGTGTCAAAAGAATTGTTAATGTCTAAACAAATTAGAGCCTCTAACGCAATATTACTTATATTTCCGGTTCCGGTTATCCGATCAAGTTCTTTCTGGTCTCAAAATGTTCCTTTTTCCAAGCACTTTCATATGCACAAAATCCCATTTCGATACGCTTACCCTGCGCCGAGATATTCCATTTGTTAATTTGCAAAATTAATTTAAACTTTAAATAAACAAAAGCAAAAATTTGCATTTGTGCAGACTTCTATGGGGGTTATGTCCGACATCAATATTTATCGTTTTAAGTTGGTTTGAAGTCGATCAAACTTTCGGAAAAAAAGTTATTTGCTAATTAACAAATTATGCCAATTGTTTAAACAAACAAAAAGAATTGAAGATATCGGGCCAAAAAAAAATGGTATATTCTTTGGTATAAATGGCATGTTTTTTGAAAAAAACAATATCCTGACCTCATTAGTTTCGAAGTAATCAATTTGTTAATTAATAAATTTATTTTGGCTATAACAAATGAACGGGTTGACAAAATGAGTTGTGTCTGGCGCCAAACGACGCGCATTGAAAATATCTTTCGACTAAATCAAGATTTTTTCGGATCCGTCAAACCGTTTTCATTTTATTAAATAAAAACAAAAAAAAAATCGTTTAAACAATTATTTGACCATGAAGTTTGTGGTTTAGGAAAATTTTTCATAAGAAAATCTTGTTCAGAGGAATTTTTCCTATAAGAATCCGTGGCTAACTCAAATGGTATAGAAAATTTTTGGGAAAAATCCCAGGCAGACTCGCCTATTATACATATATTTCAGGAAATTAGAACAAAATCCGATATAGATAGGACGGAGTAGCAATCTACAAAAAGTAAAATATTCTTTTTGTAACCTTTTTAATATCGTTTGTGCATTAACCATTTTCGGTGGAAAAAAGGTTACATAAATTATATTTTACTTTTTGTGGATTGCTACCCCGTCAGCCCACACCTATATCGGATTTTGTTGTGTTTCCTTGAAATATATGTATATAGCTACTATTTCACCGAAAATGGTTAATGCACAAACAAAATTTAAAAAGTTACTTAAAGAATATTTTGCTTTATGTGGACTGGTAGCCCATCAGCCCCCACCTATATCAGATTATGTTGTGTTTTCTTGAAATATATGTATATAGCTATTATTCTACCGAAAATGGTTAATGCCCAAACGATATTAAAAAGTTACAAAAAGAATATTTTACTTTTTGTGGATTGCTACCCCGTCAGCCTCTATCTATATCGGGTTTTGTTCTGTTTTCTGGAAATATATGTAAAGTCGGTATCAGGGATTATGACGTGTGCGTCACGAAAAGCGTACGGTCTAAGATGATTTGAAGTGAGGGACGAACAGTGTCGGATCAACCAGTTTTGCACTGCGGTTGAAATGAAGATTTATTTAAAATTACAAAATTAAACAAAATAATTCTCCACTAAAAAATGAAAGTAAATAATGAAAAATAACAAAAAAAAAATAAAGAATTAATATTAATAAATAGTTGTAAATAAATATTTATTATTGAAATAAAAAAGAACAACAACATTCAATCTTCCTCTCCTTCACTATTATAATCATCACAAAAATCTTCCTCCCCAGAACTTTCCGCCAGATTTATTATAAGTTTGGGTGTTTCATCATAACGTACATCTTTTTCAAAGTCTTGCCTGATTAATTTCTCAGTGTGCTGTATACAGTTTGTCCAGACTCGGGGGTCGCTCTTTCTAGAGCATCATTCCATACTTTTAGCACATTTTCATCGCTATGTCCATTTTCACCAATGTGTCGATCATAATACTGTTTACAGATCCCCCATATCATCTCTATGGGGTTATATTGGCAGTGGTATGGAGGTAATCTTAGTACTTGATGACCGTGTTCATTCAGCAGCTCATCTATAACGTATCGCCTTTGACTTGGGCAGTTTTGCTTACAAATTTTTAATAAATCGGTTTTAAAGTCCTCCTTGTTGTATTCGATATTTTTGTTCTTCAGCCACTCTTGCAATTTTGTTTTGGTCCAGGAAGTGTTCGGTAATTTCTCTGCCAGTGAGCTATGGTATGATGCATTATCCATAACAATTATCGATGGTTCTTCTAACATAGGTATTAATTTTTCCAAAACCCATTTTTCAAATAACTCACTGTTCATAGAATCGCGATAGTCAGCACTTTTTAATTTTGTTGAAAATATTAGGCTAGCATTTTCCACAAAACCATTTCTATTACCAGCATGTACTATTATAAATCTTTTGCCAGTATTTTCGTGGCCCTTTCTGCAGCTTTTTACATCTTCATCCTGCCATGTTCTTTTGAAGGCCCCCTTTGAAAAAATCCATGTTTCGTCCAGATAGACAAATTCAAGAGGACTTTCGCTTTGAAGATTTTTAATGTAGTTTCTCAAAAAACTAATACGGTTATGGAGGACGTTACTAAGCTGACAGAGATAACGCCGATTATTTTCCATTTTATATTTAAATCCACATGTCTTTAAGAGTCGCCCTAAGCTTGCTTTGGAAATGTCAATTATACCCTTTGCCTTTAGTTCTTCATTCAATATTTGAAGTGTCATATGCCTTCCATCCTCCTTCATGCTATAAATCACATTCCTCACTTCTGCCTTGATACTATCATCCACATCATCACTTTTTTTTTCGGCACCTTATGTGTTTGCCCCGGGGTATTTAGAGGTACACCCATTTTTTGTTCATGAATTATTCGAGAAACACTGCTTAAACTGATTTTTAAAGAATCGGCTACCCTTTCTTGGACAGATGTAAGCGGACGTAACGGTCCATTATTTTCTTTTTCCCGTTGAAAATACTCCAAAACATTCAATACAAGTTGCCGACTCTGTTTGTTAATAGTGCAACCAGGTATTGCGGTGAGAAATTTATTTTATTTACAATAATAACACAACCACAGTAATTAGACTACTGCGTACAGAATTATTGTCAATTAAGAAAGAATTAAAAGAATTCAAAGAACAAGCAACACAAAAAGAAAAATCCTATAAACAAAAACTAAATATGATAGAGCAACAGCCACGGCAGAAAAACATAGCTATATTTGGATTTAAAGAACGAAATGGAGAGAACCTGAAAAAAGGATGTAGTAGAGTACTTTAATAATTTGTACATTCATTTTTTAAATAATATTAATATAAATAATTTAATTACACACACGCTTAATTTAATTTAATACAACAATATCTAATACACATATAGCTTGAATAATAAAAATAGTCCGTTATTCAAGTGATTATTATTTATCTACCTATTACTTATTTAAAATCTAAAATATTGTCGCACGGCTATGTCGAAAGTAATTGAGAAGGCACAAACGTTGTCCCAGTATCGATTTGAACCACATGCAAGAATGAGAGAGATGAACGTATAATTGTAAATGTTTTATAGAGTGGAAAGTCGTAGGTAGCTTTACAATTACCGCTTGATATGTGTATGAGTGAGAACAAATCTTAAAGCAAGGCGTAGCTCGAACCGTACACACGTCATAAACTCTGATACCGACTCTATAAAGCTATTTTTCCACTGAAAATAATTTATACGATGTAAAAGAAAGAAAAATATGGAGAATTGTTAAAAAGATTACTATCTTCATTCCGCCTTGTATACTTATTGTGACGTTCAAGCCCTCATAACTTGAAAAGCAGTCATAGCCGAGACTTGTGCCCATGATAACTTTTGCTCAGAAAAGCAAAAACTACAACATATCCAAATTTCAGAAAATTCGAATGAGAGCCAATTTCGATATTCTCTCATTTTTTTAGAAAAGAAATTGATAGAGTAACGATATATTATTACAAAAATATTTAATATATTCTTAATTATAAAGCCTATGACCTTTCTCTAGCAAAGTAAATCTAAAAAATATAAAATGTGATTTTTTACTCTTTTATAAAAGAACTATTTATTTTTAAAACATTCAATCGGTATATAAGCTTAGAGCTATTTAATACAATATTATTAACTATATTTTTCCAATCTTGTTGACAGGTAGTTTTGTACGAAACATATTTTCACAGTTTTCTACAGAAGAGTAATTATCGTTAATAATAATTGAAACTGAATTCATCTCAGTCGTTTTAAATATTTACATATTTTATTTTTAAAACTTAAAGCCGATGACTAAATTGTAAACTAAATCTTATTCCATTCCGGAATTAAACACAGACTAATTTATATGTCCCAAATGGTGAAGATTACATTTATCTGTAGGAAGGTATTTTTGGAGATGGACTATTTTAGATTACACTTTTAGTTATTTGAGCGTAATAAACTATTCAGAGGTTGAAACGGATCATTCTCACACTGAGGTCAATTTCAAGCAATGATAACTTCTACAAATTTGGAGAGATTTTAGTGCACTTTGCATCAGTATCAGTGGATAGCAAATGTCATTGAATTTAATCATATTTGTCTGGATAGCGAAGAGTATAAAATACAGAATGCTGAACGAACGTATGATATTAATAACATAATTAAAAAAAGTAGATATACCCTTTCTCTATATAAGAAGTCCTCATTATGTGCAGGGAGTTATTTATTCAATAATTTGCCCTTAAATATAAAAAATTGCCTGCCAATAAAAAAGTTCAAACAAAAATTAAGAAGTTTCTAGTCGAGAGTTGCTTTTATTCTGTAGAAGAGTTTTTGGAACTGTAAATTACAGTAGTTGCTTGTTTTTTATATATTTTTACTTGAAATGTGCTGTAATGTTTTTATTGGAAATTTTAATGGATTAAATTAATTAAAGTTAGGTAGTTTAAATTATATTTGCCCATATTTATATGTTATCTTGTTTTAGAATTAACACCATGACAATATTTATACTTATGTAAATAAGTCACAGAAATAAATATCTATCTATATCTAAAACTCGGCAAGCGAAGCTCCTTATTCCAGGGCCCTTGCCGAAGAGGGCAGAACAAATACTGATACTAACCCTTTCAGTCACGAGTTTTTATTTTTGTAGCTAAAAATTTGGAACCAAGAGGCAAGTTTAAATGATTTTTTTAAAGATTTTTGAAAATAGTTTCAGGTCCTTACGGCCCTAATTTTTCGAAAAAATATTATGTTCGTTAAAACGAACATGGTGACTCAATGGAAAAATAAAAATAACTTTTCCACAATAATGGTTTATTTTGTACCAAAAACTTTGAAACAATTTCGATCATGAGTTACACATAAATGAAAATTGCATTTATTACTCCAAACAAAATGTGTTTTCTTGAGACAGGTACCATTTTTGTATCTTGCACCATCTCTATTTTCGTCGAATAGAGGTAAATGGCCCACTTCATCAAATCGAACCTCTTGTATCGGTTTCGTTTCATTTTTGATTTTTTTAGTTAGTAATGGTGTAGGGGATTCATTATTATTAGATGATGGTCATTCTAACCTTTTCTTCATTGTTCAATAACTGTAAATCAAACCCCCCACCCTCCTCATTTGAACCTTGCAATTCGCCTTCATCCCTGTCTTCATAATATTCACCATCACTCAAACCATCAATATCTGAGAAATTTTCAATTATCTCGTAAAGTTCAGCCTCGGTTAGTGGTTTTTTAGAAGCCATTATTTTTTATTAGTTCACCAATTCTGCAAAAAAAATTCCTTTGAGTCACCATGTTCGTTGAAACGAACATTTGTATTTTGTTCAAAAAAAATATAAAAAAACTAATATTCATTATATTGGGTATAATATACACAATAATAAACATTCATGTTACTGATAAAAAATTATATAAACTCAAAGTAATTTACTGCAACAGTGAAAAACATACAAGAAACTCACAAATACACAAACACAGGTGGCTGCTCGGACATGGATTGAGAAAATGGCTAAAACCTGAAAATACCTCAACAAGATGGCACCACGAGCACTAAATTATAAAATAAATGTGATTGTTGAGACTACCAAGGGGATTCAAAAGGTTAACATGTGTTCAGCTAGCATTTGTAGTTATGTCAAGGTTATGTTCGTTTAAACGACCATGGTGACCGAAAGGGCTAAGCAGGAAATAGGACAGAATCGTGGGTGCTCTTTTGACTGGATACGGCTCTTTCAGAAAACACCTGCACACCTGCACACTATAGCGGTGGTTGGCAACCCCGGCTGCAGGTTCTGCTGGGACGAGGAAGAAACTTTCATTCACGTCCTAACTCCCTGCCCTAGTCTTATGAGCTTGAGGCACAAATACTTCGGAATTGGTTTTCACAAGAAGAATTTTGGCCATTAGGTTAGGATCCGGCCTAAATGGAGTAATTCTCTAAATTCTAGCGGTATCACAATGGGCCACAAGGCCTGAGTGCGGCGAGCCTTCGTCGCCCCGCTAAAAGAAGAAGAAAAACATAAAACTCAAAAAATGTGTGACTACCCGTACGTATACATCATAATTTCTTGTGAAGCTACGTCTAGTGTAAGGTGAGCAAAAATGAGAAGTTTCTCGTTTCTTATGGGTTGCTAATTTCAGATGGTATGAACAATCTCAATCATTGACAGCTGTCAGAACGTATTAAAATTTAATAAAATGGTAATCAAAACATATATGCAGGATTTTGTATTTGCTATTTTTTTCTTGATATGATGACTCACCATTGACAATGAGTTAGTACTTGAAAGCATCAAGCCTGCGCAGTTGCCTTATAATGGTCCCACGCATGCGTAGTAGGTACATAGCAGGGTGTATTAACACCCTGGTACACAGTCACAGACATGCACATTTGCTGCCAAGTGGTCGTATAGGATCAGGCTGTGTCTATGACTCAGTAATAATAAGCATGCACGCTTCAAGTACTAACTCATTGTCAATGGTGAGTCATCAGATCAAGAAAAAAAATAGCAAATAAAAAATCCTGCATGTATATTTTGATTACTATTTTATTGAATTTTAATGTTTTGGCCATAGACTTAGAAGAAATAGACTCTAAAACAATTCATTTCCTTGGGGCTAGAATAGTTACGACGTTCAGCTCTCTCTCCATCTCTTTTCATACTGTAGCAGTTATATAAAGCCGTCTCTCTTTGGTATTATGAGCAACTGTCTCTTTCTATTTCATTCTCACTTCAATTAAACTGGCATTTTTTCGCGAGCTTACCACTCCTAACTGTGGTAAGGTGTAAAAGAGATGGCTATATATAATTTAGATGTGGATTGGTTATGTATGTAGCCATCTCTTTTACACCTTACTATAGTTAGTTGTGGTAAGCTCGCGAAAAAATTTTTTATGTTTAGCACTGGCATTAGACATGATCAAATGACTGATGTTTGTTGTTGTCAAAGCTATTTTTGTTCTAACCTCTAAACATTTGGACACCGATTTCGTTAAAGATATAATTTTAGAGAAAATAAATAGAGAAATGTTCCTGCACGGTTGGAGAAAGACACAAATTCACCGATGTATTTTAGTCAAGCCAGGGAAAGGTCAGGCCTGCTAACACTTTCTAGGAAAAATTTGTGCATCCTCACCACCGACAGCGGAAAAGGAAAAGTTAGTACCTAGTACTGTTCCAAGAAATATATAAACGACGGATGGCCTATATGAGAATACATAACCTCTTGGCTACAGTCATAACTTTTGCTTACAACACTGTAGTATGCAAATCCACCCTTCTGAACGTTAATTTCTACTAAATAAACGAAAAGCCAAAATAAAAATATATTTGACAAGTTGGACTTGCCACGAAATATAAACGTCATTTTTGACTTTTCGAATACTTACTTATGGAATGATAAGTTACAGCTATTTTTGGGTGTTGCACCGCAAACACAACACTTAACCATCTCAAAATGTTATAACAATATATATATTAACTAAATTCTAAGCAAACACGTCACAGCTAAACTAAATAATTGTTCATTGTCTGTACTTTTGACAGCGACTAGCCAGTTCTCTGACCAGACGCCCAAACTTGACAAACGCCGACTCCTATTGGGGCGGATACATTATCACGTAAGTCGGAGCGCATTCCAGCTGAAGATAATCCCAAAGAGAGATAAAAGATATGGTTTATAGTGTATATGAAGGCGACAGAGCTAATAACGCATGTGTAAATTTTGGAGACAGGTATTTAAGAAAACGTACAATGGATCTTGGGGTCTATTTATTCTTAAGTCTATGGTTTTGGCAGTGGTTTTGGCAGTTTTTTAAAAGCTGTCATTGGTTCAGATTGTTCAATGTTCATACCATCTGAAATTAGCAATCGAAAAGGTCCTCGGATTGAATCAGGGACCAAAAAGACACTCAGACACTTCCAGTGAACTCTCCCGGTCCATTATAAGGATATAAGCTATAAGCATCAAGATGCCAAAAAGTGGTATTTTAACGTCTAATATCTGGAAAACTATGCATTTTTGACCTGGATGCCCATGACTGAAGGTCGAGGGGAACAACATATATCAATTCCAACTAATTTCACTGGGGGCCACTTTCCATTAGAAATGAGCGGGGTCCTTTGTTTTAGTCCCAAAATCGATTGCACTAATATTACAGTACCTAGAGGTAAAAAATATGCAAAATTCGGAATAATGTCATATTGAACGGATTTCGTTCATTTTTGGCAGTATAATAGTAAATGCTTCACAGAAAAGTTTCTATACTGTGCGGGGGCTTGCTAATTTATAGGGGGTGGCACTTAAAAATATATATATATATATATATATATATATATATATATATATATATATATATATATATATATATATATATATATATATATATATATATATATATATATATATATATATATATATATATATATATATATATATATATATATATATATATATATATATATATATATATATATATATATATATATATATATATATATATATATATATATATATATATATATATATATATATATATATATATATATATATATATATATATATATATATATATATATATATAATAAATATTTATTGGAGCTGAAGTAAAATCAAATTTTAAAGAGAAAAGATTCTATGCAATTTTTCACATAAATTGATAGTTTTTAAGTTACTTCAAAATTGCGATTTTAGCTTAAAAAAAAGGTATTTCCAAACGGCTTTCGTCAAAAGTATTACTTTATCGAAAAAATGTTACAGACCAATTACAGAAAGTACAAACTGGGAATTAATTATCTTTTTTGTTTATTGATGTAGGATTAATAATTTCGGAGATATTTAAGTTTACATAGTTTACAGAGTTCATAAGATAATTATTTAGAGTGAGAGTTAAATATCTCAGAAACTGTGACACCTACGTCAAGGATGCTAATAAGTAGAATAATAGGTTATTAATTAAGCTTTCAACTGTTTTTCATTTGTTTCTGTAGCATAAAAACAAAGAAGTTATGACCCAAGCAATGTGCGTCTACACATTTTTTTAATAACAACGTCGCCATTTGTTACTGTAAATAGCCAGTCATTAAAAAAAAGGAATTTCAAACACTGTTTCTCATTAATATATAGCATGATATAGATGCTAAAATTTTTTGGTTTGTATACAGCACTTGCTTTAGAAAGAAATACAGTTTAAACTATAAAGGTATTTTCGATAAAACGTATTTTTTTTCCTTTTCCAAATATCTCGGTAAATATTAGTTTTATTGAAAAATGGGAAGAGACCAAAAATAAAGCTCATAAACTGATAATGAATTTCGCTTTTTTATTTATTTACATAGATTTAATAGTTTCGGAGATATGAAAGTTTACAAATGGCGTCCGAACGTTTATAAGACGAAAAATGCCGCTTAAATGTTAAATATCTCAGAAACTGTTTAAAGACAATTAATTGCGCTTTTAAATTATTTTTTACTCGTTCCTGTAGCATAAGAAATAAAGAAGGTATGACGGAGAAATATGCGTATTTATATTTTTTCATATAAAAGGATCACCATTTTGTTACTCTAATTAGCCAGTAGTTTAAAAAAAATTATCTCAAATACAGTTTTTCGTTAAGCTATAGCATTACGTAGATGCTCATTTAAAGCACTTGTTTTAGAAAAAAATGCATTTTAAACTTTAAAGGTAATTTCGAAACACTTAGATACCCAATATAAACTTAAATATCTCCGAAATTATTAATCCTACATCAATAAACAAAAAATATAATTAATTCCCAGTTTGTACTTTCTGTAATTGGTCTGCAACATTTTTTCGATAAAGTAATACTTTTCGACATACTTGACGAAAGCCGTTTGGAAATACCTTTTTTTTAAAGCTAAAATCGCAATTTTGAAGTCATTATAATTTAAAAACTATCAATTTATGTGAAAAATTGCATAGAACCTTTTCTTCTTAAATTTTAATTCTACTTCAGCTCCAATAAATATATTTTTTTAAGTGCCACCCCCTAAGAGGGGGTGGCACTTACCCCCTAAAAATTAGCAAGCCCCCGGACAATATAGAAACTATTATGTGGAGCATTTACTATTATACTGCCAAAAATGAACGAAATCCGTTCAATATGACATTATCCCGAAGTTAAATCCTCCAGTTAGTGTACTATGATGATACAAAATTCAAATTTTGTTCGAATTGCATTAAGATTGAAAGTTAAGTATTTTAGAAATATCTGATATCGAATCTGATGTCAAAAATTAAGTAAGAATTCAAAATAGCGAATCGAATGCTGCTGCCGTAATTGAAATATCTTCGACGTCGCGTCGCCCAGTTAATTGAACTTTATTACCTAATATCAATATTGACTTTGATGTAAAAATGAACAAATAACGAATTCACCCGTATATTTAACCGAATTCGATATCGATATTAGATATAAGGTTCAATGAACTGAGCGACCTTGAAATTTCACTTCATAATTTTTAGTGACCTTATTTAAAGAGGTTCAGTTTTTTCTTAAACATGTTTAGATATTCGTAATTGTCGAGCGCCCCGTATTTCAGACACCAAATATGTGTACCTATACCATTTTTTTTTTTAGATCAGCAACTTTGGTATTGTTTATTGTAACGTTTTTTTAAAAAGTTAGTAATAATAAAGTTTTCCCTTTTTCGGCAGAGGTGCCGATGAGGGTTTAAGTCCAAATGAGGGTGTAAATCCAAATTCGTTTTTACCATTAATATAATTAAGTACTGGATTTTAATATAAGTACGGTAACCTAAACACCTCCATGGTCGTTGCAAAATATCGAAAATTAAAACAAAATCTAATGTTCATTGTTTTTAATTATTATTTATTCATTCGTTTTCTATTATAGCTCATTTTTATTTATTTTAATTATCCACAGAACGTGAAACGAAAATTGTGCCAACATAAAAACAGTAAAGTAGCTACTAAAGATAATGATTAAGAAACCTCAAAGCAATATGGAAATAAATACGATAAAGAGAATTTAGCAGAGTCACCGAAAGCAAATCTTCCTTTTGACAAGTTTTTAAAGATTTTCAATTTAGCCACGGTTAGCGAATGGCTACGTTCGGATTCCACCATAAACTGTAGGGCCCCGTCTCCTTTATTCAGACAAATCTAGATCTTCTAGACTTAAGAGGGTCATTGAGGTGACATGGAAGGCGGTCAAAACACATTTTTTATTATATTATCATCTGCGCATTGTATACTCGCGACATTTAGGATTCCCTAGAAAAGACCAGTGCTCTCCACGAAGGAGAGTAGTCCTTTCGAGAGTAGATCCCGTAGTTCTTTTGGCTGTAGAAACTGCCTTCCGAGATACCTACACCTCGACGCTTCTATTGGTGTAAAATGGCATAGAATATGACTCTAAACTTCCGACAAGTGGGATTACCTTTCAACTTCATTGTATGCAGGTGTTTGTTCAGAGGACAGTGTCATGTTATAGGCCTACTATCCGTCTCAATCATTCTCTATCGAGCTCAAGCAGTTACTTTATGGTAGAGTCAGTCGAAGACCCTCTTATATGGAGACTTGACTGTCTTATTCCGAACTCCAATAATTGTTAAACTGTACCATAGTCCAATCTTGCAACTCTGATTGAATCAGGCTTCTGGACAGACCGCCAGGCAAATGAGTATTCGCTCCTTCTCCCTCCAAACGGTCTGCTACTTCGTTGCCTTTCACGCCGTACAGTGTGGCAAAATAGTCAAAAATCACTTTGAGAGTCAGCTTTTGAGCTATCAACGTTTATTTTTTTTAAATACCTGCAAAGGAGTCTGGAATAGTGAGTCACTGCCGCACAGTGGTGCTTTTGTAAGAATTAGGAGTCAAAAATCTGTCACCACGCCAATTCTTGATGAAAATAAAAAAAAATTGGTACACTATAGAATTTGGGTACGCTGAATTCAGTTTTGCTGCCTAAATTTTGTTTTTCAAAATAGCGGCTTCAAAATTTCTGTCAGAATAGGAAAGAAAGGTGAATAATTCAATAAAACCTTTGTCTAAATTTGAAATTCAGTAAAAATGATGTTCAATTTGTGTTAAAATATCGTGTTTACATTTAGTCGGGGAGCCCTCCCTAGCTGTACGTGCACGCCGTCCCCGATCCTTGGGGACAATATTTTTCATAAAGATTAAAGCCTAAGGAACAATTCTAGACATATCCTAAAAAAAAACTGGCATTACTTTCAAAATGGCGGCCATATGTTAAAAAAAACGGGTGCAAATGTTGTTTTTATCATTTAACACAAAAACTGAAAAAGATTGAGAAAAACCCTTTTCACAAAAAACAACGTGCATAAAATTTTCCACAATATTGTTCTTATACAATATTTGGATAGGATTTGCAGTTTTCGAGATAAATGTCTGTAAATTATGCGCTATCCAATCTGGGATCAAATTTTCAGTACGACGTGACGCAGAGGTGGACAATGATTGACAATTTGAAGTTACAAATGTTAAATCAGGGTTAAAATTGTTGATAGTGACATCTTTTGGATTCCTCTGCCTCATTCCAATAAAATTAAATGTAAATTACTCTTTGATACCGGATTTGGCAATAAAAGAAGGCTTGTTAACATATCCGCATTAGCAGAAGAGTACGGACCTCAAAAATGTTCGGTCTTAGTGAGCCTTCATTCATTTACTGGATATGATTCAGTCAAGCGTCATTAAGGGAAAGGAAAGATAAAACCCCGAAAAATGTTACTTTCTCCCAAATACACCAAATACATCCCAACATTTCAAGATTTGGGGAGCAGCTGGAATATTGATGATAAATTATTCCCATCATTAGAGGAGTTTATATTTGCCATATATGGATAAAATAAATGCGCTAGCTTGGACGAGCTTCGCCTAATTACCATTAGGCAGAAATATGGTGACAAAGATTTGTCTTTATCAATTGACACTAAAGTTGATTTTTCTTCGATTTCACCATCAAGAGCTTGTCTTATCGAGCATATTAATAGGAGTGTTTACCAAACGCGTATTTCGCGATTAGCCGACGAGTGTATTCACAATTTTCCAAATCGTTGGAATGATTATGGATGGCAAGAAAATGGTGAACCTCTTTGGTGTTCAGCAGATAAAATACTGCCTCAATCGCTTACTGAAATTCTTCAGGAAATGATTCCAAATCAAGTCGAAAGTGAGGATGATAACGATATCATAAATGAAGCAGTAGAGGAAGAAGACTTGGAAGAAATATTCCATGTATCGGGACACAGCGACAGTGAATCTGAAAGCGAATGAGGTGTTACTTTTTATATTGAATTTTATATTTTATTTTAAGAGCTGAATTATTTATCTGGAATATGGTAACTCCTATCCAATTATTGTATGGGAACAAAATTGTAGAACATTATATGCACTTTGTTTTCTGTGCAGAAAGTTTTTCTCCATCTTTTTTAGTTTTTGTGTTAAATGACAAAAACAATATTTGCACCAGTTATTTTTTAACTTATGTCCGCCATTTTGAAAGTACAGTCAGTTTTTTTTAGGACAAAATATTGTCCTAAAGGATCGTACAGTTAGGGTGGGCTCCCGTAGTAATTCATATATAAGAAATTCTAGTACAGATATTTTCTAAATTTAAAATAGCAAATCTAGTATGGTGCCCAATGTGGCCAAAGCATCAAAAGTCACTCTGAGAACTATTCTTTGCGCTATTGCCTTATTTTTTTTTTAAATACTTGGATAGGAGCCCGTATATATGTTTTTGAAATCTCTCAATTCTAATCTAATGCTAAATTGAAGATTTTGACAGCCAACCAGCTGTCAAGTCAACATTAACAATTCAAGAACTTGAAACAATCTATGATATTGATATTGAAAAATGTTGTTATATTTTTCTGGTTGCTGTATTTAAATTTGACGTCAGATTAAAATTTTTTACAGTTAACAGCTGTCAAAACAGTGTCAAATTACCATTAATTATTGAACACTTCAAATAATTTTGTAACATTATGGTTTTAAGGTCGCTGAATTCAAATTTTAAGTAAGATTAACAATTTTGGCAGCTGTCAACTAGCCGTTTGATGAACACTGAGTAATAGACATATTTTGCATTAAATTTTTATTTAAAAAACCAAGAAAAACTACAATAATGAACCAAAAAAGAAAACTTTTGTTACAAATTGAACTCTCAGGGAACTCTCAGACTCATAGTGAGAAAGTCACAATAAAAAAATCATACCCCCTTCAAAAAACCGATAGACAAATAATCCAAAACATTAAATAAATTATCTAGGGAAGATGTTGTGGACCAATGTTATTCATTCTTCAAGAATGGGAGGAAAGTCATGGAGATAAAAGTGGAGAGAAAAATAATTTGAAAGCGTTACTCGTGACATAACTGCTACAAATTATAAAAAACAAATGTAATACCATAAAGAAAGCATGGTGCGATACGTTTGATATGCTTCTTTCAAATAAATCAGATTACCTGAAAATAGCATTAAGATGAAAATAAAACAAACAACTTTCAAGTTTTGTCTTAATGTCAAATTTCGCTTTGTAATTTGGCACAAATAATATTAGTGTTAGGAGAGTTTATTTTAAAAAATATTACTGTTCTACGATGATTTTATGCATTAAAAAAAAATTAATACATTTTTTCAATGGCCTGAAGGGTGACTACCCTGTTTGACACTATTACCATATTTTAATATAATATGTATTTAAACTAAAGGGTGTTTTTTTTAAAAGTTTGTTTTTTGAATGGGCGACCCTGTTTCTAGAGACAGTTAATTTAACAACTGACAGCTGATTTGTGCTCAGTATGTTTTGCCATTTCACCATAAATAGACTTACGGTAGAACAACGCTTGTGAATTTTGCAAATTTATTTCGAAAATCAGGGTTCAGTTTGCGAAACTTACCGTGCGCTACGTCCATTTTACGGTCGACATAATCGTCCATACGAACAACTCATTCGAACAACCATTCGCACCACGCATACTCTGACTGATAATGTACATCCGCAGAGACATCGTACAGTGCGCACCCAAGAAGTTGTTGCTGCTGTGGAGCGTAGTGTTGAGGAGGATCCGAATGAGTCGATTCGCCGTCGTGCACAGCAATTGGAGCTATGTCCATCCACCTTATGGAAGATTTTGAGGAAAGATCCTGGGTTACGAGTTTACAAGATTCAGCTCGTGCACGAAGTAAAGCCGCGTGACCATCACTTGCGTCGGACGTTCGGTAAATGGGCCGTAAACAAGATTGTTCTTGATCCTCATTTTCACCAAAAAATTTTGCGTCGTAGACCTGTGAATTGGCCTCCACGGTCGTGTGATATCACGCCTTGGATTATTTTCTGTGGGGACATGTGAAGTCGCTAGTCTACGCCGATAATCCAGAGATATTGGAAGCCAACATTAGACGAGTTATTGCCGACATACAGCCCCAACTGTTCGAAAAAGAGATCAAAAATTGGGCTTCCAGATTGCCCTACATTCGAGCCAGCCGCGGCACCCACATGCCCGAAATCATATTTAAGCACTAATGGCATAAAATTACATTTCCAATAAATTCAATACCATGGGCGTTAGCAAGATTTTTATGTGTTTTATTTCATTTCAAAGTTCTATTCCTCTAAAAAAAACACCCTTTATAACTATAACATATAACAGTTATAGTTTTATTAATGCGGTGGAACAGGATAAAAATAAATAAAAATTATCTGAACTTGCAATATTACGAGAATATTATTTAATATTCAGATAGGTAATCATATAATTCATTCAGACAGGAGTAACTGAGTGATGCAGAAATTGGACCCATATTGCGAGCAAAGAAAAAGGAACCCAACCAGAATGGAAGGATGTCTCAAACAAAGAAGTAGGATTGCAGGCTTTGTGGTCGCAATGGGATTCACTTAGAGCATTAGACGGGCCTTTATTATTATTACATATGAACATCTATGACTTATTTTATTAACCATTAGGAAAATGATAACTCATAAAAAACAAAATAATTTATCCAAGTCATTTTCCTCATCTAACTGTGGCAGTGAAGAAAGTTTTATTGGTTGATTCGATTATAGTACCTCCAATTTTTTTACATATTATGCATTGTTACTGTTTTTGCGTTTTAAATTAAGTGAGCTGATTTTTCTCTCAGAACTATTGCTATCAGTTGTAGAACTTTCCATTTCGTGCATAACACTAACTACTATCTAAGTTTTTTAAAAAGGGAAAAATTAAGTTTAGGTACAATACAAATAACATAAGAAAACCACGAGTACGATACACATACTTAAAATTCCGGAGATAAGATACTGCATAAGAGAACGTAACAGTATGAGCTGGGGCTACGGAGATTTGTAAGACAGATGCGGCTGCGGCAGAGCGGGGGCGTGAGTAGCCAGCGGATCGGCAGCCAATTGAAAAATGACTTATTTTGTATTTTTAGTGCCTCTTCAACTGCCACAGCACGCACTTCTGACCGCGGGGTGTCTTTAAAGGCAGCTTCTACTTCGAGGGCACGCACCAAAGCCTCGCTAATACTTTGATACCGTGATATTCTAAGAATTTGCCCGACCTCTTTGGCCCTGATGCCATCTAAAAAGGCTCCCACGGCTAGTTGTTCCTGAAATTCTCTTGGTGCACTGGGATATGCCAGGTGTGCCAGTCTCTCTATCGCAGCTTCGAATTCTTGTAAGCTTTCCTCAACCTTTCGCGTTATTAATTTTAGCTGAGCCTGGTATACTTGGGCAAGGTGTTGGTCACCATATCTCAAGTCTAATGCAGCTTCCAAGACTTTGAAGTCCCTGTTTCTCCACCGGGATAGTCTAAAGTAACTCTGAGGTTTGGTCCCTTGGCGCCAGAACTAATGCCATAGTCTTTTCTTCGTTATCCCAGTTATTCGCACTTGCAGCCACCTCAAATTGTCTCTTGTACGTTGTTTATCTCTTCTTTGATTTCGTTAGTGGTTGAATTCATAACGTCTTTTTGGATTTTCATTTGATCGCTCAGGATTTTCCTCAGTTTTTCCTGGCGTCTTTCTCGTTCTTCTTTCTCCTCTTAACACCTTATTTCCAGGTCTTCCATTATTTCCTTCAATTCGTGTCTTTCTTCTTGACGCCGCCTCTCTTCCTCTTGACGTTTTCTTTCTTGCTCTTCTTTTTCTTCTTGACGTCGCTTTCCTTGTTTTTCTTTTTCTTTGCGATATCTTATCGGAAGTGAAATAACTAAACATGAATGAATTATATGATTACCTATCTAAATATTAAATAATATACTCGTAATATTGCAAGTTCAGATAATTTTTATTTATTTTTAACCTGTTCCACCGCATTGATAAAACTGTAACTGTTATATGTTATATTATATCAAAATATGGTAATAGTGTCTCAAACAGGGTAGTCACCCTTCAGGCCATTTAAAAAATATATTAATTTTTTTTGAATGCATAAAATCATCGTAAAGGAGTAGTAATATTTTTTAAAATAAACTATCCTAACACTATTATTATTTGTGCCAAATTACAAAGCGATCCGTCAAATAGGCGGTGAGAAAAACAATAAAACATTTAGGGGTAAATTTTTTTTTCCACCCCATGCAGAATCCACGAGCTTAAAACTTTGTACACAAGACAGTCAGCATACGAGACATCTTATGGAAGCCATTTTAGTTCGGTAGGGGCGGGGGCACTTTTTATATTGCTACCCGCTCATACTCTTTGCTAACTAAACATGCAAAATAAACTAAAATCTACCCTTGGAGGATTTATCGGTGTTGTAATATTGATGTGTCGACTTATAGCTGTAATTTTAAAAATGGTTCACTTCAATTTTTGGGTAATTTAAACAAAAACTTTAAAAAGATTTTTCCATAAGTAACCTACAAGATAGTGACACGTATATTTATATAAAGTTGTATCAGTATGACATATCAAAGTCTTACTACAATAAGTGTTGATCTCACCGGAAGGCAAAAATCTATTTTTATGCTTCTTACTTATTAATAATAGAATTAAGTAAGTGGAAAAAATATGTACCTAGTATCAATTTCTATTAACATCATACTCATGTCAGGAAAAAGCACACTTTAAATATTTTATAACATAATGTGAACAGTAATTTTCTACTACGATAAATTATAAAATTGCGTATTTTCTGCCAGTGCAGTTACCGACATACAAGCGAGACACTGAACCTCAAAAATGCAGTTAAACTAAATTCTGCCAAGACAAATAGATCGTTAAATTTAATTTGCGCTTTTTGCAATAATAATTACCGTGAAAACCGATGCGTCTACGATGTTAAGCAGATAAAAATACAAGCCAACACACTAAACCAAAGTATCCTAAAATAACACACGGCTTAACAGAAAACACTACCGTAACGAAATTCTTTTATTATGAATTATTAGTTTATACTCAAATATTAGGGAAAAAAACCATTACCTGCGGCTTTCCAGTGTACTTGCTTCTTATTTCGAGTGCGGGGATGGGGTTTGACATGTGTGTTCCCCATAGCACACTGTCATGCTACAAAATCGTCACCGACAAACCCAGCCCGGCGCATATATTTAGAACTACTGTGCCAACATTCACAAGAGAAAATGTTAAACTCGCGTTTATAAATGAAAATCAAATTAAAACTTATAAATACTTTCCATCCGATACGTTTTGTTCGCTCTCAACAAAATAGGTTTATTGATAGTAAAATATTACTGCTAATTTTATTATTGTTTATCTCTTGCAATAGAAAAAATAAATTTCCTCGGTTTTATACATTTAAAAAGCGAAAATCTATTTAATCAGATTTCGTCACTTTGCTTACGCGAGATGCCAGTATTCAATCTAAGGATTTTTGCCGACAAATTGTATATTTAACAGTATATGCAATCAAATGCCACCATAGGCATGCAGAGAGAACAACTGCATCCCATATATGTAATCAACAGCAACTGTATCACAAATGCAATGCAAGAATCATGAATAATATTAATATAAAAATTATCTTCATTGTTTTCGTCTGAGCTGACACCTATTGGTGACTCGCAGTAATACTTATTTTTGTGAATGTTTCTTGGCTGCCCTTACCTTCAACAATATAGGGAACTTAAAAAGATAGGTTTAACTGAAATATGTCTAGGTCTCTATTTTTTTTTCTAGATATGATTTGACGTAAGAAAATCAATTTTAAAAAAGTATTATACGCTACACGCCGTCATGAAGCTTGGTCGACTAGTAGCCAAAGACCTGGCTGCAGAAAACCTAGCCGATCCAGTCACAGAATGAAATGTTTTCGAAATATTAGTACTCACAGGCAAAATTTGTTTACAAGTCTTGTATGTGCTCTCTCCGGAACATTTTTCGTACATCAACCATACCAATGGAGTAACGGCTTGGAATTACTCTTAAAATTTAGTATTTACAGAGTAAAAAAAATATTTTTTGTGCGTCGTTAAATCTTGTTCTGATGCCAATTTTTTTTTTTTTTTGGTTCAATACTTTACCCGTCGAGTAACAGCTTCAAACTACAACCAAATTAAAGTTTAAACATTTTTCTATTAGAAAAAATATTTGTGTCACGTCTATGCCTGTTAGATATACCTGGCACAAGACTTTCTATTTCTCAAAGTCAATGCTATTACTAATATAACCTATTACAGAAGTAAGTATTCAGGGATAAACAAATAATCATCCAATAAACAGTCGTAATGGTTTCAAAAAAATAGTTTTCATTTATTTGGATATTTTACGAAGTATAGATACATAATACACCGAAATTTTCCTCATATATACTACAATGGAATTAGTAAAAACTTACATATCTAGAAACATACATTAACACCAGGGGCGGCCCTAGGGCGGTGCGGCCGCACCGGGCGCCTTCTTAGGGGGGCGCCGAAAATGCAATGATAGTTCGTCTGCGTAAAAAATAAAACCCAAGCACCTTAATACCACTTAACCTTACAACTTCCATTTCCGTGAAAAGATCTATATTGATTTGATTCAGTTTTTAATTAATTTACGAGATAAATTTGACATATGCTTGTTTTTTTGGTATTTCTCCCCTTTCTTCAAAAATTTATTCGAACTAAAAAAAAATGTTTTTTCGGATTTCTCCCCCCCCCCCCGCTGTTTTCGGACTAAAAAAAATTTTTTTTGGATGGTAGAAATGTATTTTATCTTCGGTCTCTATGTATAGCCTAATCACGAATAAGCGATTGCATATTTGGAGGGGGGCGCCATAATGAGATCTCGCACCACCTGGAAAATTTGCAAGGGCCGCCCCTGATTAAAACGTACATATAGTTTAATTTTTATAAGATGACACTATCGGCAATAAAACGCCAGACGAAGAAAAATGCATATCTCACCTTTCCTCGCGCCTATTCGAGCAGAGAACGATTGCAACCCCGCCCCGAAGTTTATAGATACACGTGGTTTCATTTCATGTCTTGCTCTTGCTCAAGAATTGAGACATGCATTTTTCTTCGTCTGGCATTTTATTGCCGATAGTGTCATCTTATAAAAATTATACTATATCTTTCTTTCTTCTAAAATAAAAAACAACATCTTAATAGTAAATGGTGAGACATACACATACGGGCAATTAGTACAAGGTACTCCCGATGTATTTAATGAAATAAACATAGATTGTGAACTAGTGGAGCGAAACATAAAACAGACAAACAGTGCACCAGCTACACCTACACTCGACACACAAATACAAGAAATAGAATTTATAGAGACACAAGAGGTAAACTAAACTTCAACTTCACGGCAGACGAGAAATAGACAAAATAGCAATCAAGAACAAGTTGCCAAAAAATTCAAATAATGATACCTGCATATGATACACCGTTACCTTTAAATTTAATATTATATTTTAGATACTATTTATTCTTTTTAGCAATGCATCTTTGTAACCACATTTATTTTGTTCGTTTTGTTGTTTGTCTTGTAGCCTATTTTTATAATAACTGACTTTTTTGTCTTTTTTCTTTTTAACTGATTTATTATTAGATCAGAAATGGATTCATTTATTAGAGATTATGATAATCCGGCAGTAGATACAAAAACGTTTAAAAATGTCAGTGAATATGAAAAACTGAAATCAGTAAAAAATAATACACTTGAAATCGACTTCTCTATTTTGCACAATAATATAAGAAGTATATCAAAAAGTTTCGATGAGTTCTGTGTATTCTCGACACAATTTAGTAATGACTTTGATTGTATGGTTCTCAGTGAAACATGGAACGTACCAGATCATTTTTTCAAATTTCCGGCTATGATACTTTATATAATCAGGGCAGTTATAACAAAAGTGATAGAGTTGTAGTTTATATAAAAAGTAGCTATAATTACACATCTAGTGTTGTTAAGATTGATGAAGTATCACTTTTACAACTTAGAAAAAAATAACAAAAAAATATCTATATCAGCTCTTTATAAGTCACCTAATATTAAACCAGAGGATTTTAATCTAGAACTTAAAACGTACTTAGAATGTTTAAACAGAGCAGACTATACCATATTCGTAGGAGATATCAATATTGATATATTAACGGATAATATTCACTCCCAAGATTAACTAGATATACTTAATGAACATGGTTTTACTGCACAAATAAATAAATATACGAGAGAACAAAGCACCTGAAAGCCATGTCTTGATCACATATTTTTAAAAGTAAATGGTGATAAGAATAACGTTGATCAGATAGCTGCCATTATTCAAACTAACATTACTGACCACTATAGCGTAACATTAGATTTATTCGTTCCCTTTAAAAAAGCGGAAATTAATAATAGTGAAAAACATGAAATAGTTGACAATTCTAAATTAATAAGTTTTATAAAAAATGAAAATTGGAAAAGTATATATGATTGTGATAATCCCGAAACATGTGTGGACATTTTCCTAAAAGTAATAAAAGAGCTAATTAAAAAAGCGACAATAAAAAAATCATATACGAGTAGGAATAAAAAAAGGAAACCATGGATGACTAGCGGCATCGTAAAATCAATAGGCATAAGAGATACACTTTTTCAACAACATCTAAAAAGTCCACAGAATATTGAAATAAAAACTAAATACATTAATTATAGAAATAAAATAAACAGTCTTGTTAAAAAAGCAAAAAACAAGTACATAAAGAATCTTATATATAATAGTGAAAAGTTAGACAGCAAAAAATTATGGGAGGGAGTTAAGACGATCACAAACAATTTGAAAAAACACCATACAGAAATTAAGTATATTTTAAAAAATGGAACAAAAATTACAAACAAATCTGAAATGGCTAAACAATTTAATGACTATTACATAAATGTAGGTCATAACTTGGCACAAAAAATTGATTACTACCCTCCATTACCGAGTACAACTGAGATTACTAGTTCTTTTTTCCTTTATCCAACAGACGAACCTGAAATAAAAAAATTTATTAAAGAACTAAAAATTAATAAAGCTCCTGGTAAAGATGGAATAACTCCCAAAATAATTAAAGGTTTACAAGACTATAATAGCTAATCCCCTATGCCATATTTTTAACAAAGTTTTAGAAACTGGTATATATCCATCGTCTTTTAAAGAGGCTATAATTAAACCTTTGTACAAAAGCGGAGATAGAAATTTGATAGAAAATTACAGGCCAATTTCTATTATTTCAAATTTTGGTAAATTATAGGAAAAAATTATTAAGGTTCGAATTGTAAACTATTTAGACAAACATAATCTCATATCTAACTGTCAGTATGGATTCCAGGAAAAAAATCAACTAATGATGCCCTAGCTAAACTTATATCTTTCATGTATAATGCTTTAGATCAACCGAAACCTTCGTTATGTGTCTTTCTAGACCTAGCGAAGGCATTCGATACGGTCTCACATAAACAAATTGGAGTGGATAGGTTTCAGAGGTAATGTACTAGATTTATTTAAAAATTACTTAAGTCATAGAAAACAATATGTTAAAATTGATGATAGTTTAAGCACTTATGAAATTGTTACATACGGCGTACCTCAGGGAACAGTACTTGGACCTATTCTCTTTATAATATATATGAATGATATACTTACACAGAATTCAGCAGGCCAAATTATATCATTTGCCGACGACACTGCAATATTTTACTCAAGCGAAACCTGGGAAACGTTAAAATCTTTAGTTGAAAAGGATCTAAAACAAATAAAAAGCTATTTTGACAGTAAAATTCTGACAATTAATTACAATAAAACATATTTCTTACCCGTAACATCCTTAGCTTCTAATCTTCCTCATTATAATACATTAAAACTTCAATACGAAAATAAATTTCTAGAAATCACATCATCTGAAAAAGTGAAATATTTAGAAATCTATATTGATCAGCACCTAAGATGGCAACCTCACATCCAAGCTGTGGTACAAAAATTACGAGGATTAATATATAAATTTTCTCAGCTCAAACAAGTGCTTAACATAAAGGAACTAAGGACGCTTTATACAGCCTTAGTAGAGTCAATTTTGAGATACGGGATAATCGCTTGGGGTGGAGGGGGATCACGTATCTGAAGCCATTAGAGAGTATACAGAAACGTATAATTAAAATAATATATGGTAAACACTTACGTTTCCCGTCAGAAGCTTTGTTTCAAAGCTCTAATCTTTTTAACATTAAACAATTATATAACTATAGTTGCCTTATTCATCAATATAAAGTTAAGAATACTTCGGCATATGTCTCTCATGATTACAACACTAGATGCAGGGAACTAGGCTATTTAAGAACAGAACGAAAGGTGAAAACAATAGGACAAAAGTTTTTTGGATATATCGGTATTAAACTATACAACAGGTTACCTAAATGTGTAAAGGATAGTAACAATATACACAAATTCAAAACATTTGTAAAGAACTGGATTAAAGCAGAAGGGACAAGTATTTGTACAGAATAAAGAAAATAAAAAAAAAATTAAATAAAAAAAAAAAAATATGTGAGTATATATATGTGTATATATGTATAATTAAACACCAAAAATAGGTTTTTAAGTTTTTGTCTTTTTTTTACAAGTATGTTTTTTTTTGGGGGGTTTTAGTTTGTTATTACCAAAACATATTTTAATTGTGAATATACTTTGGAAAAAATGTAAAAATATATATATAAGTATATAAATAAAAAAAAAGGACTAAAATTATACTAGGTTAGAAGTAAGTTTATCAAAAAATTGGATTGTACACACTTCCAAAATGTTTTGTATGAGTGATTGGGTAGTGCACTCAAGTTTTTATCTAAAAACTTCCGCACTTATTGAATTATTTATATTCATAAAATTTGTAAGGTAAAACTTCTTTTTTCTGTATTAGTATATCTATTCATATTCATTTCATTTTTTTGTATTATACACTAATATTATGTGTATCTTGGAATATAAATAAATTATTATTATATTATTATTATTATTAATATTATTATTATTGGTATCAAACATCATCATCATGATCGCTATGATAACACAGGCCGACAAAATCAGGTCGACCTTCTGACCCAGAAACCAGAAAATAA
This sequence comes from Rutpela maculata, assembly GCA_936432065.2. Classification (NCBI taxonomy): domain Eukaryota; kingdom Metazoa; phylum Arthropoda; class Insecta; order Coleoptera; family Cerambycidae; genus Rutpela; species Rutpela maculata. The sequence goes on from OW386285.2 coordinate 42,587,397, forward strand.
TTTTTCAAAGGTCTTGAGTGCGCTGAATCCGAATCCGAGGTCCAAATCTCTCAATTGGCTCTGGTTTCCGAGATATTCTAGTGCAAAAACAGCTATTTTGGCTTATATTTGAGGTTATCTAGCATCATATTTTTTCTCTGACTCAAGAAACTACACTCTCATCTTAAAGTACAAGCCTTGCCCTTTCAAATGCCGTTGAGTTTGCAGAAATATCTATTTTATTCGCTGAGACATTTTGAAATTTTCATCTTTGTGAACGTACCTATACCCGAAAACCTATTACGAATATGTGTATATTACTGAACTAGCTGATGCCATGACTTCGTCCGCGTGGAATTGAGAACATTGACATACTGACTTATCCCTATAAATAAGTACTACATACTCACTGAGTATTCCTGCTTCCTTGTAGACGCCGTTTTTTGTCTTTCCGTTAGGTGCCAATATTACCAGGCTGCTCGGTAAGCTTACTCTCGAGCAGGCTACGTAAAACTGACCGTGTGAGAGGCAGTCCTCCCTTAAGTCCACTCCGGCCAACTTTGGGGTTTGTCCCTGAGACTCAACCCACTGCGCATCCATGGTGCTCAAGCAAACCTACTGCACATCTATAGTGCTCGGAGAAATCCATTGCGCATCGTAATTTGTCTATTTTTTTGTTAGAGCGAGTTAAACGAAAAAATAATTATTTTAATGGACAATAAAGTACATGGGCGGGTACGAGTCAAATTTCACGCTTAAAAACATTGCCCTCCCCGTTCACCCTTTCGGATGAAAACCGATTACGTGTCTCCTTATTTTCTCAGAAGAGGCCATCGCTGGAATATGACGTTTCTGACTAACGCGATTTCAGAAATCTTTGACAAAAACTTTTATTTTATTCGACTAGTTCTCAAAGATTGACAAGTAATATGAGGAAGATAGTTCCATAGTGAATTTGAAGTTCATGTTCATACTGCAATAAAGTATTAATATAATGTACAGTGTAAACGCCAGCAAGCACAAGAGAAATACTTTATACCTATAATTTTTTTGTTATGTGTGTACGTACTTACGTAAATAAATTAAAACTGAAAGTTTCTGACGATAAACAAATATTTCACTAGTCTTTTATGAGTTTTATTTAAAATGAAATCAAAAATCTCTTTCAACTTTTCAATGTGATTATAATGCAAAGTTGAATGTGAAAATAAAAATAATGTATATTGGCAATAAGTTAATATTTACGGTAAGTAGTGCAATTATCGATAATTACACTATAGCACAAAAATTATCATGAAATTTTGCTCTGATTGGTTGAAAATTCCAGGAAACCATAATTTTAGTAACTTATTATGAAGTAATTAAATTTGATAGATAAGATAAAAAATCTTGTCATCTCTTAACAGTGGATTTTTTCATCTAATCTATGAAATGAACTCATGTATAAATTAAGAAAGAAGAGAGATTTTTGAAAATAGAACACAAATGATTTTGAGGCAAACTGTTGTAATGGTACACAGTGCTTACCTCGATGCATATTATTTGTAAAAATGGTCAAATAACGGTTAGTGTCTCTAATACACAGGCACACACAAAAAAAAATTATTTCCAAAGGTGAAAGGCACTTATCCTTATATTTTTTGAGCCGCTGATGCTAAATGTCGCGTAAAAAATATTATATGTTTCACTGCTCAATTTTTCGCAAATTAACATTTCATTCGGTGTTAAATGGCTATTGAATCTAACAGAATAACACCTGTTGAAATGAAACTTCTGAATCGTTTAAAATGACTCTAGTCACATACTCCCAACGTTTTGTCGTTCTACGGACAAGATGGTGATGTATTTTTCCCCCCAAAAAACTCTTACTCTTTGTTCCGATTTTTCCATAATAGGCTTGTGATAGATCGGAGTTATTACAGGGAATATTGATGAATCGAGTATCTTTTGACCAGGGGACGCCAGAGGGTTAGAACCACCCCCTTCTTGAATGACAGAACATCTTGAAAATACTGCGAGGGGGCTGAGGAACGGTTCCCTCCCGTTTTAGAGGGCGGATAAACACGATGGTTGCAATACTTTTCCCTGCACCCTTCTGAAACTGCCCCTAAATGAAGGAAACTACCTCGTTCTGATTTTTCCGTCTACGCTTGTTGGAGCTTGAAAGATCGGGGTTATTACAGGAAATACTGATAATTCGAATGACAAAACATTACGAAAATACTGCGAAAGGGCTGAAGAACGGTTTCCCCTCGTTCGAAGGCGAGGCACACGATGGTTGCAGTACTTTTTTGCCCACCCTGGAACTACTAAAAAAACTACCCCTTGTTGTGACTTTTTCATACTACGCTTGTCAGTGCTTGACAGATCGGGGTTATTATAGGACACATTAATAAACCGAGTATCTTTTGACCAGGAGACGCCAAAACAATTCCTGGGGGTTGGAACCACTCCCTCCCTGAATAACAAAACATTCCGAAAATACTGCGAAGTACTGAAGAATGGTTTTCCCTCATTTTCGAGGGCGAGGAACGTGATGGTGACCGTATTTTCTCTTCTACCCTCCTCTACCTTCCCTCTAAACTACCCATGGATTGAGAAAATCCCCTCTTTTTTCGATTAAAGAATTTCTCACGTGAAAACTATTGTAACGTGTTTCCACCCTTAGGAAACTACCCCTTGCAAAATCCGTGGGTTCCAAAAATTATAACAAGAGATTGTCCACTAACACACTTTATTAAATATTTACTGGATACTTCACAATACTATTGTTAATTTAAATACACTTTACTGACTAAAAATCACAATGTTTATCACTTTGTTTCTTTTTGAACTCTTAACCTCACTTTCTATACTTTCTGAACTTTCTGAACTACTCCGAGAATGCGGTTGGTCTTTTATACCTAAAAATGACAGATCTCGATTGTTCTGTGATGACGCCACCATTCTCTAGAGATTTCCAGATGTCACTTTTGAATCTTCTGGTAGGTTCTTTTTCGAGTAGGTGCAAATACACTACATTCATTCAGACATTCGATCTGTTGAAGTCTGCCTACTTTTTAGTAACATAACCTTAAATTTTAAGGGGTGCAACATATTACACTGCCCCCTCCTTAAGCCTGAACGTCCCGGTCAGGCAATTCAGCCTCTTTCACATACTTCGCCAGTCTATCCAAGTGTACGATCTTCATCTTGGACTTTTTGTTTCGTTGAATACGATAGACGACATCATTAATTCGGGTAATAACAGTATACGGTCCATCCCAAGGAGGTTGAAAATTCGGGGATCTCCATTCCTTCCGCTGTGGGTTGTACAGCCAAACCAGATCCCCCACCGAGACTCCCCCTGTACTGGCATTCTGATCATAACGAGCCTTCAAGCGGTTACTAGTTCTGTTCATCTGCTCTCGATCATTCTTTGGCTGTTCTCGACTTCCATTTCTGTAGTTGCTCATGGAAAATGGTTCCCCACGGGCAGCACAATTCTTACACTTGCGACACCAGGCCTCCACATCCTGGCGACTATTAACCCAATAGAATTGTTCCCGTGCTCTACTCAATGTCTTGTTTATGCCGAAGTGTCTGCTGGACGTTTTATTATGTGCTTCCTGAAGTACTTCTGGTACACGACACCTGGGAATCACTAGACGCATGGCAACCTGCTTCCCATCTGGGCTTTCCCATGCTCTCCTCAAAAGCCCATCTACGACCGTAAGTGAATCCCATTGTGACCATAAAGCCTTCAGCCCCACTTCTTTGTTGGAAACATCCTTCCATGCTGGACGCGTTCCCTCTTCTTTTGCTCGCAACATAGGTCCGATTTCTACATCGCGCAATTGCTCTCGCCTCAGAATTTTCGTTGACCAACTGTCTGGAAGATCGACCTTGACAGTGTTCACTTCAACCATGTTCGGCAATTTTCTCACCTGAGGGTAGCGCTTGCAATCTTCCTTGTCTGGTTTTCTGGATAATGCAGGAGTTTTGACTGCCTGCGTTGTCAACAGCCTGGTTTTCTCGCATTGGTCGTTCACTTTTGACAGAATAAATTGTTTGTTCCCAATCCTTAAGACTCGCTTTCCTACGTCAACGATAAACCCATACTGTTCCATAATGTCCAGTCCCAAAATGAAGTCATCCGTAATGTCAGCCACGATGACCCTGTGGTCGAACCTTAACTGTCCAATCTGCAAACCCAGGTCTACTTCTCCATGAACCGTAGCCCTGACCCCCGTAGCTGTCCGGACGATCACCTCATTTTGCCTCTTGATAATCTTTATGCCCGATATAAATCCTGGACGTACTATTGATGACGTAGTACCTGTGTCGATGGTAAACAAACATTTTCTTCCGTTCACATATCCTTGCAACAACAGACTGCTTGCAATTCTTCGAAGCTGGGAAATCTTAATTTCTCTGGGGGCACTGCATTCCTTAGCCAGCACAGCCCCCCTGGTGTAGTTTTCCTGCTTCTCTTCAATATTCACAGCATTTACTCGACTCTCCGAGTTCTGCTGTCGACAGTCTCGTTTCATATGTCCTACCTTGCCGCAGTTGAAACATTTAATACCTCCGCTCGGCTTTCCTCTATTTTGTTGTTTTTCTTGCTTCCCGAGGCCATCCAATTTATCACATAATTTGGTGAACATTTTCTGTATCTCTGTCAACATGGGGTTCTGGTTCATTTCTGGTTGTGATTCTTCGAGAGTCACAGCTCGCACTCTTGACCTTGGCTTATCCCTGTAAGCTGCTTCTACTTCGAGTGCATGCACCAAAGCTTCGCTACTACTTTGGTGTCTCGTTAGCCTCAAAACTCGCCTGACCTCTTCGTCCCTTATGCCATCTAAAAAGGCCCCCACGGCTAATTGCTCCTGAAATTCTCTAGGTGCACTCGGATACGCCAGGTGTGCCAGTCTCTCTATGGCAGCCTCGAATTCTTGTAAACTTTCCCCAGCTTTTTGCATCCGGGATTTCAGCTGAGCCTGGTATAATTGGGCGAGATGTTGGTCGCCATACCTCAATTCTAATGCAGCTTCCAAGACTTTAAAGTCCCTTTGTTTCTCAACTGGGATGGTTTGGAGTAACTCTGAAGCCTGGCCCCTTAACGCCAGAACTAATGCCATGGCCTTTTCCTTATTATCCCAGTTGTTCGCACACGCTGCTGCCTCAAACTGCCTCTTGTACGTTGTCCAGGAACTTTGGCCGTCAAAAGAAGGAGGTTTTAGTCGCTGACCTGATGATACCACCTGCTGGCTTCCTCTATCTCTTAACTGTCGTTTAAGCCGGTCTATTTCTCCTTTGACTTCTTCTTCAAACTTGTTTACTTTCTCTTTAACTTGACTGACTTCTGTCTCGACTTCACCTACTTTTTCTTCTACCTTGTTTATCTCTTCTTTGACTTCACTCTTTAATTCTTCGTTGGCAGAAATGATAGCGTCCTGCTGTATTTTCATTTGTTCATTCAGAATTTTTCTTAATTCTTCTTGGCGTCTTTCTTGTTCCTCTTTCTCCTCTTGACGTCGTCTTTCTTGTTCCTCTTTCTCCTCTTGACGTCGTCTTTCTTGTTCTTCTTTCTCCTCTTGACGTCGTTTTTCTCGCTTTTTCTTTTCTTCTTGACGTCTTATTTCCTAGTCTTCCATAATTTTTTTTAATTCATCTCGCTCTTCTTGACGTTTTCTCTCCTGTTCTTCTTTGTCTTCCTGCCGTTGCTGCGCCATCATTTTTTGGAATTGTTCGAATAAGTCCTGTATTTGTTTATCGGATGCCATACTTCTTGTTGTTACGGGCATACGACGAAATTAAAATAAAATAAATTTAACTGTCACGTCAATATCGGTAATGGAACTTTCCAGACAAATCTCGAAATAGCACGAAAAAGTCTTATCCAGAGTCTTTTGTCACTATCCAGTTCAGAGAATTTAATAATCTCCACTAATGTCCAAATAGAAAAGTTCTAGAAATTTTCACGCACTAAATGAGTCTTTTTCAGTGTCTCTATCACTTCTCAGTTCAAAGGATTTAATTATCACACTAATGTCCTAATAAAATGTTCTACAATGTCTCAAAAATGCACTTAACACTATTTTCCTGTCCGAAAATAACCCTCGAACAATGTCCAGTAAATTAGTCCACTGTGTTAGCACTAAACCTCGAGAATACGTCTCGAACACTCCAGCACAACTTCAGAGTCCCTCTTGTCAAAAAATTCCGCTTTCTGACACCAATTGTAACGTGTTTCCACCCTTAGGAAACTACCCCTTGCAAAATCCGTGGGTTCCAAAAATTATAACAAGAGATTGTCCACTAACACACTTTATTAAATATTTACTGGATACTTCACAATACTATTGTTAATTTAAATACACTTTACTGACTAAAAATCACAATGTTTATCACTTTGTTTCTTTTTGAACTCTTAACCTCACTTTCTATACTTTCTGAACTTTCTGAACTACTCCGAGAATGCGGTTGGTCTTTTATACCTAAAAATGACAGATCTCGATTGTTCTGTGATGACGCCACCATTCTCTAGAGAATTCCAGATGTCACTTTGGAATCTTCTGGTAGGTTCTTTTTCGAGTAGGTGCAAATACACTACATTCATTCAGACATTCGATCTGTTGAAGTCTGCCTGCTTTTTAGTAACATAACCTTAAATTTTAAGGGGTGCAACATATTACACTATAAACTTTCGAGAAAATATGCAAAGACCAAGAAGTGTTTGATAATTTTGTTTTTATAAGCTGAATACTGCAGACATTTGACATTTTCGGGAAATACGTTTCGAACAGTGGCTAAATGTTCCATCTACTTTTGAATTAAGCAATAAAAAATAGGGGTTGAACATTTTTTTAAAATAACCTATTTTTATCTTGTAGAGTAGGCTTGATAAAAATGTTTGTGTCTATTCGGTATTTCTCCGTGCGGAACGTGTCTATATATCTATGATGCGTTATACTTATTAGGCTTGTGCTTCTTTTCTTGTATCAAAGAGAGGAGGTAGAAAGGTAAAAGACGCACTTCATTGTTCAACGGTTGTCTCTTTGATACATGAGAAGAAGAAGCACAAGCCACATCTTCTAAGTTTAACGCATCATAGATATATACACACATTCCGCACGGAGATATAACGAATAGACACAGACAAACACATTTAAAATTAAAAGCCATTTAACCTCAAATTTAGGGATTAAATATCAATTTGCCGAAAATTGAGCAGCGAAACATATATTTCGGCAAAAGCTATATGGAAACGAATTTGTGTTAATTGTTGAGATAAGTGTCAAATAGATAAATACACTTGACTTTTACGAGTTGTCAAAAGTCAATTCACAAGTTATGGAAAATTCAAATTTTTAAGTGTCGGCCGAAAAAAAAATATTGTACGTTACACGACCGAAAAACAGTGTTTTACAGGTCGACCCAAGTAGATTCCAGGGCGAACCGCAGGTGAGTCCTGGAAGCTTGGGGAGACCACTACAAAACACCACTTTCCGGTCTTGTAACGTAAAGTACTATTTTGTGTGCCGGTGTAATTGATAATTCTCTGAATTTCTTGTCTTATTTGAATTTTGGTCTTGTTTTGCATTGGCCATAGTTACAAGATAAATTTCAAATTGTAATCCTAAAATTTTTAGATAATTGTTTCCATTTAATAGACTGGTCTAAATTCCAGTTGCACCAATATTGTAAGAATATTACAGACACTAGAAAAAAACTACCTAGGTACATAAATTTAAAATATTGGGCTGACTCATAAACATGAACGATTTATTATTTTATATTAAATTCAGTCTGATGAGTCATTTTGCTTTTCTAAGTTCGGCCACTGCACTGTTTAATACCATTCAGATGCGGACTCAACTTTTTAAAAATAATCGCTTTCCTTAACCCAATATCATCTAACTTATAAAGGAATAATGTGAATATTTTATAGTTTCCGTATGCAACCAACATTACACTATGCCAAATCATGTTGCATAGGAAGCAGGATGACATAGGTACCTACCATTTGTTTTAAGACAACCAGAAAATGGTTATGTTTCTTCCAGGATGACCTAATATTCTATCTTTGATTAATAATGACAATAATATATTTACACAAATGTTTGGGATATGATATCCTAACTATTTATATTATGTTGGTATATCGTTGCCTCTATTTACCAAGTATAAAGATAGATAGATAATAATTGGTGTTAAGACATTTACAAGAAGTGTATCCACAAGTTAAAATAAAATATAAAAACTAGATATAAGTAAATTATGCAAAAGTCATATATATGAATAAAGATAATATATAAATATAAAATAAAAGCATAAAATATTCGATACAATACGATGCCACAATAAAAAAAGAGAGAGAGAAAACAAAACAATATAAATTCGAAACAGAAAGATTTCAGATACGAATGTTTTCACGTGAATAAGACATGTATTCCTCAACGCTATAAAAATCGTCTACTATTATAAATGCTCTTAGTTTTCTTTTGAATATATTGAGAGAATTTATTGATTTTAACTCATCTGGAAGCAGAGCTGTGCCGAGTACCAAAAAAAAGTACTTGCAAAAATTCCAGTACGAGTACCCGATTCATTTTACTTATGAGTACAATTCTCGTAAGTATTTTATTAATAAGAAAGTATAAGTACGAGTAATACTCGCAAAACCATCATAAATTCAAGTAACGAGTACAAGTACCCATAACCAATAAAAAAAATTAATATTTTCTCTTCATACTCTTTGGATAGAACTTTTTAACTATATAGATAAGAACAGATAAAAAGACACTCAGACAAGTTTAAAATAAAATGAAACCTTTTATTTAATAAAACAAATTTAACGAAATAACCATTAGGCATTATGGTTCACAGAAAATAAAAACATTATTATTTATAACATAAGCATAGGACATCTCACTTTTTATTAGCAGAACTTCATAGAAGACCTCATTTTGAAATAAAAGTCTCTTCAAACGTTGCTTCTTATTATCATTTTTGTAAATAATCGCTCATAAAAAAAATGTGATATTGCTGCGAATGACTTAGTATTTCGTAGCAAATAATTCAATACTGAACATCACCTATCTATTATATTATTTCTGGTGGCGTAAATAGAGGGGTATTTATGATTTATTTTAATAATAAAAAATGACCGATGAAATGAAATTTTCCATACATTTTAAAAAATATGAATTGGCATTCAATGTTATCCCGAAAGTAAATAAAATAAAATAAAATAAAATAATAAATAAGACAATGTAAAATCATGATTTGGCTTCTAAACAGTATTGTCGCTTTTTCTGGAAAACGATGCGTCCTATCGATTTCTGGCAAAAGGGCATTTTCTAAATAAAATTGAATACTGTTTAATATTTTTTGAAAATATTTGCAAAATTTCAATTCGGCGATAATTTTTTCTTAAGTTTCATGAATAGTAAATACCTCTCCATCTTTGTATCTTCTCAATTGGTAAAAATAGGCAATCAATGGTTTTCAGTATTGAATTATTTGCTATCAAAGAAGTCATTCGCAGCAATATCACGAATTTTTTTGCGAGCAGTTATTTTAAAAAATAATAATAATACAAATGTATTTACAAATGTGTCACAGAAACGAAGCATCTAGGATCGATGATTATGGACACTTTTATTCCCAAAATTAGGTCTTTTACCTAATGAAGTCGTGCTAATAAAAAGTGAGACACCCTGTATAATATCAAATATATATATAATATACACTGCTGAGCTGACGACAGATGACAATTGACTAGTTAGTGCCTGAGCCCTGAGTGGTAAACTAATGACTGCACACTAAAGTAAACTAAATCTCTGAGACTACTGTACCAGAGAAATAGAGGGGGTTGAGTACTCGTGAAAAGTAACAAGTTTTGACGAATACTTTGTACGAGTAATTTTTAATGTGCTGCAAATACGAGTATTAAGTCCTCTAAACCAAAAAGTACTTACGAATAAATAAAAAAGAGTACTTTTAGTACTCGAGTACAAAATACGAATAAAGTATCCGTGTACTCGCCCAGCTCTGTCTGGAAATATGTTGAAATACGTAATTCCACAATAACTCGGTGACCCTTCGTAGAATGAATGATAATATTTTTCTGTGTAGAGCTTATATTTACCCCTGGTGTTATTATACTCACGAATGTCCTCACACTTAGTCCATTTTTTTTTCTTATAGATATAAATTAATATTTTATACAGATAAATGCCGGTTATCTAAGAATACTTTTGGAGCGAAAAATTTGCATGAGTCTAAATATTTCAGGTTAAAAATTATTCGAATTACGCCTTTGAATTAAAAATAGTGTATTTGCCAAAGGTGAAGAGCCCCATACTATAATATTGTAGATTAAGTACGAATAAAAAATTCCATAGTGGACTGATACTAGACAATCGATTGTCAGTGAGTTTTTTAAGGACAGAATGAGAAAGCATGACAAGGGCGGATCCAGGGGCACCAGGAGCAATTGCCCCCCCCCCCCCCCCGACGGCCCAGAGAAGAATAGGATCTAATATTATTTGTTATTAAATATTGAAAATGTCGTTCGGTGGTAGACGGCCGCAATGCCCCCCCCTCCCCAGTAACCTTTCTGGATCCGTCCTTGAAGCATGACTTGTTTAATTTAATAGTAAGGTACTCAATGTGCTCTGACCAAATCGAATTATTATCAATGATTGTTCCAAGAAATTTAGTATTTTTGAGTATCTCAATATTATTAAAAATTCTTAGTCATATTCATGATTAAATTGTTTTTATCACACCATTCTTTAAAAGACTTTGTTACAAGAATCACTTTACGAATAATTTCCGATTCGCATTTATCACTAATAGTTAACGATGTATCATCAGCGTACAAGAAGATACTGCACTCACTTAGATGGTCAGGTAAAGCTTTAGTTTTCGAGTTAATCACCAAAAAACGCGCATAGAAATGTTACTTTTGGAGAGGAGTGAAAAAATACTAAACCTTAAAAAGTCTCGGTCAGTTGTTTACCAAACTGGACAGGACTTATCATTCGAGAAAATTTCATAGTCTTTAAGTTGTATGTTTTAACGTTTCGATAAAGTTTTCAAGATATTTGCAAAAAAAAAAACGTCCTTGAACGGATTATTCCTCTCGCTAACACTAACTTACTGTCCAAATTTCAATACAGTCGGACTTTATTCTCTTAAGTTATTGTGCTCACAAAAACGTGATTGACAGAGAGACAGACGGACGGACGAACAGACTGACAAACGGACGGACATCCGACAGAATTCTATGACTAACATAATAATATGAATTTCATTTTCTCTACAAGTAATATTTATGATTTTATAAATGTGTGGATCAAATGCATGTAAAGAGTATAATGATAGATACCGAAACATGTATGTTACATTTTTTGTAGAGAATTTTAGCTTTATTTTTTATAGGAAGCACAATTTTGATATCGGGAGATGGCAGCTCAAGCGCAAGAGGTAGAGTTGGGGACTGTTGGGATGTTTAACAGTGGGCCTTAATAAACATACTTGCCAACTTTCAAAACTTTTTCAGTTTTTTCTCTTTAATTTTTCACAAATTGACTGGAATATATGACAGTTGAATTTTTTGACCTCCCATCTGTAAATAGCAAGCTTTTCTCAGATGAGTATGATTATACACTTTCTGTATTATGGGCTCCCGTTCTATACCATGTAGGACGCTTAAAAATACATTAGCTAACCTCAAAATATCTACTTGTAGCGGAACGGATCTGGTTTTGAAATGAAACCAACTTTTTTTAACTTTTTTTTTTTTGACAATTTGGTTACACGCGTTCTCTTTTATCATGTTATCAAGTTAGTTCAACTTAATCACACGAGGTGGGATAGGAATTCGCATTTAAAATTCGCAAAAACAAGTTTTCTTACGATAACTTTTTTATTATTGACTTGACGAAAAAAAAGGTAAATTAAAAATTGAAGGCCTCGCGGAAGCGCATAATCTTTTTCAAATCGGACGGCAACTTCTCGTGAAACTTTTTTTTTTTTTAATAAACGTTTTTTCGCCGTAACACTAATATACAAAAAAGTAATTCCTTAATTTTTTCACGAAAAAAAGAATTTAGGGGGCTGAGGTTTTTTGGAGGTAGGTGAAATAGATAAGAAGTGATGCAGCCGGAGGATGGGCGTGGTGGGCCAATTAGGGGAGGTAGGGAAAGGAAAATTATTCAACTCCCTTGTACAATTTTTGAATGGAATTGTTTTAGTACTGCAAATTTATTATTTTAATTTGTTATACTTAGGTGCAGTAAATGCTATGAGAAGTTTTGCATTAAATCGACCCATTGCTTCTTGTAAAATATTAACAATTTTTGTTTCAACATTGAAAGGACCCCGCACAAAACATATGGACATTAGCTCCCAGCTAAATTGTCTGAATTTTTTATATGTTGTAGATTTCGACTTTCTGATCAAAATCTCTCGTGGGCCCAACTCGATCCCATGCTTAGTTTCCGAGATACAACTATAAATTCTTGTAAAATTCTGTATCTTGTCGAACTTTTAATCTATTGATGTGGTATTAGAGGTCAAAGGAGCAATTTCCGAAAGTCTTTCAATTAAAGTTTTTTAATCAGGAAGATACACACTTTATGTAAAAAATGTTGACTGAATATTTTTTCCACTTATCATTTTTACATAGATTTCCCGGCACCTTCGCCAACATTTTTCAAACTTTAATTTTTTTCTACGCTATTTTTTTTAAAAAAGTTAAATTAAAAATTGAAGACCTCGCGGAAGCGTATAATCTTTTTCGAATCGGACGGTAACTTCCCGTGAAACTTTTTTTTAATACAGGTTTTTTTGCCGTAACGCTAATATACAAAAAAGTAATACCTTAATTTTTTCACGAAAAAGAGGAGTCAGGGGGGCTGAGATTTTTTTGAGGTAGGTGAATAAGAATTGGTGCAGCCGGAGGATGGGCGTGGTGGGCCAATTACGGGAGGGGGAGGAGGTATGTCGTGCGATTTTGAAAAATCAAAATGGAATTTGTTCTCTGTTATCTCTGGTATTTGACTGATTATTTTTTTAAATTTTTTTTCAAATAAACGTAAGAGGGGAAAAACTTTTTGCATTTTTTATTTCATATGCGTTTTTTTTACGTAGGAAAGTGATTAGAGGAGAAACATTTTTACGAGTAAGTGAGGATCTTTTTTATCTTTATTTAAAAAAAAATATCGCAATCCAAGCAATAGGAAGGGAGGGAGGGAATATAATGCGTTTGCAGGAATAAAGGGTTAAGGAAAAGTGATAGGGACTTCGGATCTTGATATTCGGCAATATAAAAAATCTTTTTTCCATCTTAATATTTTATTAATCTACCTTTATCAAATATTAAACTTATTATAAATAATTATTTAACGCCGTCACGAGTTTTCGCGGCCCATTTCTCTAGTTTTAGGTCTCTATTGGATATATAAAAGGATTATTTTTCCCTTTAACTCGCTCTAACTCAAAAACTGCACGATGGATTACTCTCAAATTTTTATCGTGTTATCACTATATATCTGTTAATAAAATGTGTTAATATGTAGGTCAAATTTTAATAAGTGTAGAAATAATAACTTGTTTTCTAAGGCTATGTCGAAAATTTGTATTCTCAAATTTAAACTTTTTTATCTTTCGAAATAGATACCAAGTATATTGAAGGCATATGAAGGTAAAGGATTGGCGTAACTTTTTTATTTTAAACTTTTTTTTCTAGCTTTAGCAGTTTTCGAGAAAATTGCAAATCAGTGATTGTTGGCCCGTACTGCAATTAATTGCTATTAGACTTCTACGTTTTTTATGATCTCTTTATCATTAAATGAGTTTTGCATATATTCCTTCTTCAATCTCTAAAAGTGTCACCCCTTCACGATTGGTAAATTAAAAACTTAAAAAACTAGAGTAAAAATCATGCTCCTCACCGATTTGTTTAACCTTTCATGTAATTGTTGCACATTCTTTAGAATCTTTTTCCAGTTTTTTGGAAATGTTAATTTTTAAACATTTTAAATCCTATATTGACGATATATTTGATAAAACACTTGTCAGTATAAAAAAGAAGTAAAAAGGAGCAAGTACATCTATAATAACTATAATCTATATAACCTGCCTGTGTTTCAAACTTGCGATAATTACATTACCATACTCTATTTTCGAAAGCGATAATATTGCTAATATAATGTCACTATTTGAAAATCATGTCTACGTTTTAATATTATATTGTTATGAAATATATATTAGTTAAATATATAAATAAATGATAGAAAACAGCATTAAAAAAAATTCTTTTCAATTACAAATCTAAAAAAATCAGAAAACAATTTTTTAAATTTTAAATGATTAATAACTTTTTATTTCGATTTTGTTAAAAAACAAATTATGTTTGTTTTAAGCATTTTTAATGTTATAACGCCAACTTAGTTATTAAAGTACTCGTCCGAATCTAAAGGTTTGTGCAATGTGTAAACTATAGTAATAGCGCAACTTATTTATAAACTGCCGTTTCGGCATTTTCTCTTTTTTTTTTATTTGAAAGCTCTTGTAAATAGGGCACTTTTCTATCCCTATACGTTTATCTCTACACCTTAAGGGCTCTGTTCAATTTTCAAAAACCTGAAAATTTCACTTTTCTCTCAAATTTCATTGATAAGTAAGTTTTAATTGGGCTCAATATCCCTTTCTTTCCCCACAAAAAAGGATAGATATGGTGTTCCGTATATGTGAAGAGAGACTTGTTTTCACAAACAATAGTGATTTTAATTAGTTTGAAACATTTATTACATTAAGTAAACAAATGTTTACAAACAAAAAACTACTAAATACTATGAAAATGAACTGCTTCTATAGAGCTTTTACGACTCTAGATCACACGCAATCATCTTTTTTATCTTCCAATTCATCCCTGGAACTAAATAATTATACGTTATTATTATATTAAGGATCAACAAATCAATATTATGAACTTGAAATTGTGAAAGGAATTTAAAAATAATCAATTAAACGCATACCTTTTATTGTATTTATTGCTGCATTGTCGACCCACAGTGCAGTTCGTACAAAGTAGCGTACATGGAACCTTGGCCTTTGAGCGGGAGCATAGTGTATGGTATCCAGAGCAACTACACTTAACTGATTCTCTGCAGGCTGCCATAATGGGAGGAAGAGAAAACCTGACCGGCGCGGCGTCCACTCCCCAGCAACCATGGTCCATCTCCATCCTCCTGGTCCTGGAATCTTGTCTATCACTGAGCACGCACGACCCCAAATTTGTCCTGCCTTGTATGCTGAACGAAGACAATGCTACCTTAGTGCCTCTTTTGTCGGGGGTAGACTTTGTAGGCTGCGACTTTTTGAAGCAAAAGGAAGCTTTCTAACACGATTGACTGAGAAGTCTTCTGCGTCTCTGTAGTAAAGTAAAACAGTAAACTTCTCCAGAACTTGAAAGGTCTCGTCAGAAATAGATTGTTGTGAGAGATCGCTTGGCTTGACTTCAGTAGCTTCAGGAAATGATTTCCACAGAAATGATTTCCACACTTTCTTTTTCTGTTTCCCTTTCATTGTAAATGATGATGTTACATCTGATTCAGTGAATGCATGGAACCATCTCAGTGCAACAGCTTTATGTTCGCCCATACTTTCAAACACGGCATTGATGCTCATGTATCTCTGACTCTTCTCGGCACCAAAGAGAATCCACATCTCTTGAAGTCCTGCAGTTTTGAGAATTTGAAAGAAAGATATTGCCAAAACAACTACGTCAGTACCTACTGTGCAAATAATTATTCTTTTTGCTCCATGTACAACACTGTCTTTAGCATGGAGAAAAATCCTGCCGTCTGCTTCTTCTTGTTGCCTGCATTGTACTCCATTAATTGAAGTTTCATCCGGCCGAGATGAACGAATGATGCTAACAATCTCAGTACTGATATGAGCCCAATCAAATTTCAAAAATGCATGTTCTCCAAGTAACTTGAAGAGTTCTGATCGCAATAGAGGAAGTCATGATTATTTCTAAATTCGTTTCATAATTTCAGGATTATAATATTTCTTTGTTGATCCAATTCCTTAATATAATAATAATGTATAATTATTTAGTTCCAGGGATGAATTGGAAGATAAAAAAGATGATTGCGAGTGATCTAGAGTCGTAAAAGCTCTATAGAAGCAGTTCATTTACATGAATATTTCTTAGTATTTAGTAGTTTTTTGTCTGTAAAAACTTGTTTACTTAATGTAATAAATGTTTTCAAAATAATTAAAATCACTATTGTTTGTGAAAACAAGTCTCTTTTGACATATACAGTGTGTCCCACTTCGTACTAAGCCACCCCTATAACTTGGCTATTTGTATTTGGATTTATATATATTTTTTATAGCACATAATACCCATAATGAACTACCTTTGGAAGGTAGAACTATTACTCAATCTCTATTTCAAAGCCAACTGTGATGTTTTTAAAATGGGAATTTTGCAAAAGTAACATTAGCAATTGAGATAGAGGAAAAATGTATTTGGAAAAGTCGTTCAGAAAAATAAGTAAATTCAAATATGAATTTTCATTTAAAAATATTGAGGTTTGGGTTAGTTTGGAGCATCCAGATTGCTATGAATGTCGATCTACTTACATCAATTATTGTAAACACCAGTTGTCAATTTTTACGTCAAAATGCCTTTGAAATTAACAATTCCAGAAAAAGTGGAGTTAATGTTCGTTCCTTCAGAAAGGCTGCTAAAATATTTAATCGTAGACATCCCGATCGTCCTCCACTACATCATTGCACCGTAGCTGCCCTTAATAAGAAATTTGATCAAACCGGCACTATTGCAAAGCCAACATTGAAACCTTCCAAAAGGCATCCAGATGATGATATTATACTGAGTTTTCTTAATGGAAATCCACGAACCAGTGTAAGAGAAATTGCGCGGGAATTAACTTTATCAAAAAACAAGACTTGGCGTTGCCTTCGCAGGAACAAATTAAAACCCTTCAAGCCAAAATTTCTTCACACGTTGCAAGAAGGGGACCCAGAACGAAGATTAGAATATTGTTATTGGCTGCCAGGCATTTTTCTAGAGGACCGTCGTTTTATTGATAAAATACTGTTCTCAGACGAAGCCACATTTACCACTAATGGCGTGGTTTCGTCACAAAATTGTAGATATTGGGCTGCGGATTATCCAAATTGGGTAATCACATGCAAAAGTCAGTACTCCCAAAAAGTGAATGTATGGTGTGGTATACTGGGAACCCGTCTAATTGGTCCATTTTTTTTTCGAGGGAAATTTAAATGCTGATGTTTACTTGAACTTCCTTAACACAGAATTGTCCGATCCTATAGACGATTTACTGCTTGCATTGCAAAGAGATATCCACTTTCAACAAGATGGCTGCTCAGTACATAATGCCTTGATTGTGAGGGAATGGTTTAATCAAAAGGATAGGACGTAATAGTCCACTTTGCGAGTTTCCGCCCAAATCCCCAGATATTACTTCCCTGGATTTCTATTCATGGGGTACACTTAAAGAAAAAGTTTATAAAAGCAGACCACGCACAAGACAAGAATTGTGTAACTGAATTTTTGAAGTTTGCCGATCAATAACTCCTGAAGAATTAAGAAAAGTATCGAATCATAATAAAAAAAGAATTATAAAATGCATTGAAATTGAAGGCGATCTAGTTGAAAAATATTTCAGATAATTATTATTTTTACCATTGTTCATATTGTGTACGTTTTTCTTTTAATTAAATAAATTATCAACATTATGTAAAATGTTTTATTAAACTAAAAATTTCCAACTATTTTCTGGAATTCATAGCAATCTGGATGCTCTAAACTAACCCAAACCTCGAATTTTTCTGACTTGCAATATAAAAAAAAATCAATATTTTTAAATGAAAATTCATATTTGAACTTACTTAATTTTTCTGAACGACTTTTCCAAATACATTTTTCCTCTATCTGAATCGCTAATGTTACTTTTGCAAAATTCCCGTTTTAAAAACATCTCAGTTGGCTTTGAAATAGAGATTGAGTAACAGTTCTACCTTCCAAAGGTAGTTCATTATGGGTATTATGTGCTATAAAAAATATATACAAATCCAAATACAAATAGCCAAGTTATTGGGGTGGCTTAGTACGAAGTGGGACACACTGTACATATGAAATATATGGAACACATTTTTTTGTGGGTAAAGAAAGGAATATTGAGCACAATCAAAACTTACTTATCAGTGAAATTTGTGAGAAAAGTAAAATTTTCAGGTTTTTGAAAATTGCCTTAAGGTGTAGATATAAATGTATAGGGATATAAAAGTGCCCTATTTACAAGAGTTTTCAAACAAAAAAAAAAAAGAAAATAGAAATCGGACCATTACGAGCAGAGATACAAAAAATTCAGTGTTGCTAATGGCGGCCATCTTTAATGGCCACCATTTTGGTGACGTGCATGGGTTTTGAAGTGGCTCCCTATCTGGAAAGTTACCTTTTGGCATCAACTATGACTATGACACGTAAAGTGGCACATCCCAATCAAAAAGTGCAGCTTTTGGCTATACCATGTACCCGACGTACTATACGTAAAAAAAATCATTTGAAAAAAATGCGAAATTTTTTCCTCTCCCACTTTGTTTATTTGAAAAAAAATTAAAAAAATAATCAGTCAAATACTAGAGATAACAGCGAAAAATTCCATTTTGGTTTTTCAAAATCGCACAACAGGGAAAAAAGTTCTAGCGGGTTGAATAATTGAATGATTGAATACCTTTCCTTTCCCTATCTCCTCCCCCTCCGCTAATTGGCCCACAACCTTCGGCTCCTTCAATTCTTATCTATTTCACCTACCTCAAAAAAATCTTAGCCCCCTAAATCTTTTTTTCGTGAAAAAATTAAGGAATTACTTTTTTGTATATTAGTGTTGCGGCCAAAAAACGCATAGGTATAAAAAAAACCGCTGCCCAAGGAATCACTACTTCCACATCCGGATTTTCTATCCAAGTCACACAACGAAAAAATTTTGTATCTGGAAATAATTGTTTATGGAACTTTAATAATATAATATTTGAAATCCTCTACCCGAAAAACCCATAAAACGATACCCCACATCAGTAGTGGGGTGGGGGTGGTGACAGGGGGTGGGAGTGGGGGGTGGATAAAGTAAAAAATATTTTAGGTTTCTGGTTCTTGTACACACACTAAATCACATTTCTTTTCATCCCCTTTAATAACAGGGTAGGGGTGGTAATAGTGGTTAAGTTACAGACCGACAGACAAAATTTTTTTTTTCGCTCAAACTTGAAATCTCGACGTTTCGTGACATTCTAAGCCTATTTGAACAATAAAAATTTTTAAAAATTTTTTTGTCGTTACTATACTTCCACTGGATGTGAAAGTTATCGTTCGATTTGGAAAAGATTATGCGCTTCCGCAAGGTCTTCAATTTTTGATTTAACTTTTTTTTCGTCAAGTCAATAATAACAAAGTTATCGTGAAAAGACTTGTTTTTGCGAATTTTAAATGAGAATTCCTACTCCACCTCGTGTGATTAAGCTGAACTAACTTGATAATAGGATAAAAGAGAACGCGTGTAACCGAATTGTCAAAAACAAAACAAAATTTAAGAAAAGTTAGTTTCAAAACTCTTCTTTTTCTCGCCAGATCCGCTCCAGTATTGTATGTAGTCAATCCCTGAATTACTAGGTCATCATCAACAAAACTAAGTGACTTACTTCGTTCTTGTACGGAAAAAGCGATGACAAGAACAGAGAAAGTTATAGCATTTTTAGCATGTTGCTCGATACACTTAACTAAGCCTATTTGCAAATTTTCAGACATCATTTTTTGAGAGGTTCTAATACCTTTTCATTTAATATTCCTGGACTATTGCCTTTTACACTTCAATCCAAGATATTTAATAAACATAGGAATTTATTATATCTTGCTCTAATCGAAGCCACGTATGCAATTGCTTTGAATATCTCCAACAATTGCTCTCTGAAGGAATTTTATCATTATGATGACGTAAAGCCTACTGCAATCTCAGGTGATTGGAATGAATAGATGAATATTATCAATGAGTCAACTGTTTAAAAAATAATCATCTGGTAACCATAACAGTTTCTGTTATTTACTGTCAGTACAGAATAGCCAGTTGTAAGAGAATTATTAATTGCTGCTGCAAAGGTAAGATTAAATGTTGTTTTACTTAGTGCATAATTTTAAAAGTATTTTAATATTACAGTGTACACTAAAATGAATCGGCTAGTATTATTTGGCACAATTGCACTTCTTTTCAACCTGGGCCAGTGTGCACCTCAGAGCGCTAAATCATCGGAAGCACCTGCCAGAGATGAGATGTTGGAAAACAATTTCAAGGATATAATAGAGTTAATACCAAAGCAGGCAATTATGAATATTACTAGAGACCACTTAGAAAGCGACGAAGACTTTAAAGCTGCTATTATATATATGCAGAGTAAGGAATGGGTAGATTTGACTGAAGCAATACGGGAAAAACCAGAATGGATTGAATTAAAGAAGTTCTTGAAAGATTCTGGAGTAGACGTAGATATTGGTATCAGATGTATCGAGGGTCTTCTTGGTACTTCCAATGTGACCCTAAATCCACAACTTCCCACACCGAAGAAAAGTTTGAAATATTACCTTGCAGATGTAGAGCAGGCTTTACCAACCATGAAGATTTTGAATGCGCTAGAAGATAAAATGGTTAAGGCCATAAACTTTAAGGAATTATTTGATAAACTGTCAAGCGAGGAAAGTCATATTTTGGTTGAAAAGGTATTTGCATTACCAGAAGTTAAGCAATTGCTGACCGAATTAGCAGAGATGGGTGTAGATTTGTCAAACCTGTTTACTCTAATGTACACTGTCTTTGGATGGGGCGAGTTTAAACCATTTAATTAATTTTACGTTAAATGTTAAGTACTTATTTAGTTGACGTTATTTTTGTAACTTTGTAGTAAATAAAGTTGTTTCCACACTTTTAAAATTTGTTCAAAGTAAGGTGATATTGCAAAAGTTGTTATATTTTGTTCCATTGGAAAATTATTTATTTTGATTTTGCTAGAAAGAAATTTATCTGATATCTGATAAACGTCATGTTATGTGACATCGTTAATGTCAAATTAGTAATTTATAAATTTGTATGGAAGATTCGTTTTGCAAGAATTAGTTCCTCTAATGTGTTAAAAGTTATGGTCAAGGTGTAGACGATGGTTGTGGTTACACGAGTATTTAAGAACATTCAGTGCAGCCCTAAAGAATGGATTCGATGAATTTAGTAAAACGGGTAAGTTTCTTGAAATATCGTAGCAAATTCTCTTGTAGCAGCGACTTTTTTTTATAATATTTCGGTGACGAAAATAATGGGAATTTTTTTGGATTAAATCTGACTATTGCTTCATATAAAATTTAAACAACTTGTTACAAAATTATTTTTTTCTGTTATTCTTCTTGTTCCACGCATTACAAAAACTACCAAATTGTTTGCAATAAAATTTCGAACAAAATTAGATCTGTAAAAAAAATTTCTGATAAATTGTTAATTTGCAAAAAATAAAAAGCATACAAAATTAGCCCATTGTATATTTTTTTAATAGAATTGTTTTGCTACTGTAATTTTATTATTTTAATTGAAGGGGTGGATGGATAAAGGTGTTAATTAAACTAGATAAAGGTGCTAATGTTACTTATTAACACCCTTATCCATTAGTAGTAAAGTCAATGAAGGTTTTCACTTCTTAATTCTCAGCAACACCCATTTTTTTTTTTTTTTTTTTTAAATGCCTTATTTATATTATTCTTTTTTAAAATGTCCTTTTATTCAAAATTAGAAATATCCCAAGTGGCGCAAATAATTATTTATATTGTTTAAAGAATAATAACAATGTTTACAAAAAAATATATTTTAAATTTTTTTTTCGCGATATTTATATTGTTTTTATTGAAAATTTAAGTTCAAAAATGTTTCTCACAGCCGGGGTTGATAATTATTTATATTGTTTAAACAATAATAACAACTTTTACAGGAAAAAATCTATCTGGTTTTTTTTATCTTCATGAAAAAGTTAATTTAGTCCAGTGTTTGAAGGTTTTTCGCTCAGAATTATTTCGGATAGAAGTTATATAGTGCCGATATGCGCTTTTACCCTGGGGTTGGATGCCACCCCTTCTCGGAGGTGGAAATTATTATGCTCAAAGTAACTGCAGAAATTAATAGAGGAATGAATTCTAAACAATAAATGTTCTATGAAATTTTTTCGACGAGTCAATACTTTTTGAGTTATTCTTGATTGAAAATGTTGATTTTTCATCTAAAAAATGCATGTTTTCGAACGATTTTTCACTAATAACTCGAAAACTTCACGTTTTGCCAAAAAAATTATTATAAGCAAAAATGAAGCCTATAAAATAACAAATCCATTGGAATTGTGAAAAAGTGAAAATTTTTAAGAAATTTCAAAAATCATTTCAAATTTGAATCAAACTTTTTTTAAATATAGACATCGTAAACCGGTCATACTTAAATAAAGTAAATTGTAAACGGATTACGTTCAATTTAAATTCTTGCGGCGAAGCCATTGGTTTCATTGCTGATTTTTTACCCGAAAAAAAGAGAAAACCATTTTATTTTCATCACAACTCCGTTAGTTTTTATTCTAACGACTTTTAGTCCAGTCGAATTAGAGATCATAAAAAATTTTGCGTACTGCGGACTTTTTTTGTGGAAGTTGTTTAAGAGGGCATAATAAGCAAGCACAGAAAACTACACCCTGCTACACCATGTGCGTCCCTTATTTTCAGGGGTTGAAACTTTGAAATTTTACTTATGTGTCCATATCTGTTTCCCTATTGCCCGTAGGGCTCTTTACCAAGTTACACTTTTTGAAGATTCATCCCTCCTCTACATAATATATATATTACACATTTGCCGTAGGACAAACGGTTTTGGCTGTACGAGGCCGGAAAGGTCGCGCTGTCCGAATTTGGGGGTCTTCTGTGCAGGACAAACGGGTATTATTTCCAATCTACAATACTACACATACCAATGCCCTTAAGGAGGGATGATGATTTATGAAAAAACTTTCATCGAATACAGCGCGGTTTTCATGACACGGGATGTTGAAATTTTGAAAACCCCTTTTTTAAAAAAAAAGTGAATCTACTTTTTTTCGCTCCTTTTTCTTTCATGCATGTACGACTCTAATATAAGAAAATTTACGTTGGTTTCGTTTTAATACAATCGTTGGTTTAGGAGCTAGACAGCAAAATATGCCAAAAATGGCTATTTTGGTATTGTTGCATTAAAAAAACCAAAACCAGTATAATTCTGGTAAATGTTTTTGTTTATCCTAAAAGTCCAATTCATTGCGCATAGAAAATGTATTTTTGTATTTAAGTAGGATCAACACTTATTGTGTAATAACGATTTATGTCATGTGTTCTCCAGTCTCCTTTTTCACAATTTTTTTTTGCGGCCTTATGGTTCATAGTAGGGCAGAAAGCATTATGCACGTGGACAGGGCACATAATAGGATGTTAAAATGGGTCTCTTGTTAAAATGCGATAGGACGTACCGTTTTCGAGTAAAACGCACTTGTTTGGTTATGTTTGCTTTGAGTTTTCATTGTGTTCAGAATTGTGATCTGATAAATAAATTCTACATTTTGGTGTTTTCTTTCTTAGGAGTTTGTTTTTTTAAATCATTTTCCGATGAAATGGACATATAATAGCTGTTTCTAGAGGAAGGTAAAATTACTGTGGATTTTGTTATAGACACAAAATAAGTTGCGATGATGATTCGAGACAAGCGTGAACCTTCAAATAGGGGAGTGAGAACCCCCTATTCCGTCCGAGTCCCTTCATTTTTTCATTAGCAATGTCCCTCATAAAAAAAAAGCAAGAAGCGACACATAGTTTTATTTTTTCGTAGTCAGCGGTGAGTATTTACTAGTTAGTCGATGAAAATCGTGATCTGAAATAATTTTTTGCAAACAAGTGCGTTTTACTCGAAAACGGTACGTCCTACCGCATTTTAACAAGAGATCCATTTTAACACCCTAATATGTGCCCTGTTCAGGTATATATTGCTTTCTGCCCTACTATGAACCGTAAGGCCGCAAAAAAATGTGAGAAAGGAGACTGGAGAACACATGACATAAATCGTTATTACACAATAAATGTTGATCCTACTTAAATACAAAAACACATTTTCTATGCGCAATAAATTGGATTTTTAGGTTAAACAAAAACACTTACCAGAATTATAATGGTTTTGGTTTTTTTAATGCAACAATACCAAAATAGCCATTTTTGGCATATTTTGCTGTCTAGCTCCTAAACCAACGAATGTATTAAAATGAAACCAACGTAAATTTTCTTATATTAGGGTCGTACATACATGAAAAAAAAATGAGCGAAAAAAAGCAGGTTCACATCCCGTATCATGGAAACCGCACTGTATTCGATGAAAGTTTTTTCACAAATCATCATCACTCCTTAAGGGCATTAGTATGTGTAGTATTGTAGATTGAAAATAATAGCCGTTTGTCCTGTACAGAAGACCCCCAAATTCGGACAGCGCGACCTTTCCGGCCTCGTACAGCCAAAACCGTTTGTCCTAAGGTAAATGTGTAATATACGTATATATATATATATATATATATATATATATATGTATATATATATATGTATATATATATATATATATATATATATATATATATATATATATATATATATATATATATAGACATATGAAGCCTCAATACGAAGCCCAAAACAGTATATTCTGCCGCTTACTCGAAGCCCACAACACACATACGAAGCCCGCCTTCGGGCTTCGTAAAAATAAGCGTGTATAAAACCTAGACTATGTTATTCTCAACAAATCCCGCCAATTGGCAAAATTTCGCCCGGGCATCAAATTGCACCTCCTTTCTCTCAAAACATACGCGATGTAGTTCAACGAGTTGATGTTCAGATGGCGCTACAGTTGTCGGTGTATAAGCGATATATACAGTGAATATATTTGACGCATTTTGCAATGCCCTATTTTATTCGATGCATTATACGAATCCCTAAGTCTTGGCAACACTGTACATCTGCTTGGTAAATATTATGCAGCCAACTAATATGTCTGTATCTGCAATATTTTTGCTGTGGCAATGATAATTTTTGGGCATAGCCAAAAATTTATTAAATATTTTATGTTAATTGTGTTTATCTAATGGCTGGCTTAGAACCGGACTCGTAACTAAATAATATTTATATCTGCTATAAGATGACAAAAAAACTGTTGTTATTTAACAAAAAATCTATTGATACATTTTACTTTTTTACTTCACTAAGATTATATAGACTGTCTTTCTTTTCCGTGCGTTCAGCAGCAAAAATCGTAATTATAAATATAATTAATTTGTGATTTTAAGTACACCTATACAGGGTATTAACTAAAATGTTGAGGATATTTCTAAGTAGATTCCTTGGCAAAAATTAAGGAAAGTTTCTAGTATTAACTTTTCCAAAATTAACCCTCCCTGGAAAGCTACCCCCTTTTAAAGGGGCGAGTCCAAATCTCCTCTACTTTATATTTGTTAAATATTTCCCACCTTCTTTGTTATTTCCGTTCATTTAGTTTACATTACTTTTAATCTGAATAATTTTGAGAGAAGGGTATTAAATACATATGGAAGAAAACGGCTTATTACTTCCACGTCCAGTGGAAGTATAGTAACGACAAAAAAATTTTTTAAAATTTTTATTGTCCAAATAGGCTTAAAATGTCATGAAACGTCGAGATTTTAAATTTGAGCGAAAAAAAATTTCTGTCTGTCTGTCGGTCTGTCTGTCGGTCTGTCTGTCGGTCTGTCTGTCGGTCTGTCTGTCGGTCTGTCTGTCGGTCTGTCTGTCTGTAACTTTTTTTTGTGCGCACGTTTACTCTGGAACCGTTTAAGATATTGACTTGAAATTTGGAACACATATGTACTTTAACGAGATCTAGAACTAGATTATATTTTCATCTTGTTACGTCGAAGGGTTGGGGGGTAAATTGGGGTAAATTTGGGGTAAATGGGTAAATCAAGCAGGTAAGAGTCCATGAAATTGGTATTTAGTATATACAAGAGAAGCTGAGGTCTCAAAAAAATTTTTGGCATTAACCACCCCCATTACCACCCCCACCTCCTAATTAAAGGGGATGAAAAAAAAATGTGATTTAGTGCATGTACAGGAACCAGAAACCTCAAAATATTTTTTTACTTGATCCACCCCCCACTACCAACCCCTATCACCACCCCCACCCCACTACCGATGTGGGGTATCGTTTTATGGGTTTTTGGGATAGAGGATTTCAAATATTATATTATTAAAGTTCCATAAACAATTATTTCCACATACAAAGTTTTTTCGTTGTGAGTGACTTGGAAAGAGAATCTGGATGTGGAAGTAGTGATTTCTTGGGCAGCGGTTTTTTTATGCATGTCAGGGTATTTTATTTTTTTTTAAGCAAGAAGCAAAAAGTTTTAAAATTTTCTGATGAAGTTATAAGCTAAGTTTCAACCGTTAATAACTGTTGAAAAGTCATAAAGGATGGTTTATTTGATACATTTAAGGGATGCCACGGAGGATGAAAAGACTTTTGCATAAATATCATATTGAGTAAAAACTTTAATGAGTCTGAAAAAAATATTTCAAACATTATTTTAATGCACGCTTTACAGAAGGGCGTAATTATTCAGGAAAAGCTAATTTTAAAAAACTTCATATGAAAGATCCGACTTTATTTTTGTCAAGTAATCTAGTTACTTACTTAATATATGGTAGATATATATTATTCCGTAGTGTGGAAATAATAGTATATTAAGTATCATCAGAACGGTAACGGACGTTTACCGCCGGAGATTATAAGGTTCGCGATGCTTATACTGTTTTTGTACAATCGTATTAAATTGCACTTCAATTAAAATAATTTAATTTCTACTAAATAAACGAAAAGTCAAAAGTCACGTTTATATTTCGTGGCAAGTACAACTTGTCAAATAAGATATTTGTATTTTGACATTTCGTTTATTTACTAGAAATTAAATTATTTTAATGTCCTACAAGTCTGTTATTTTACAATAACCACCCTATTTTGAGATACGTTAAATGAAAAATAACGCCCTAGGGCGTTATGAATATCTATAACGCCCTAGGGCATTATAAAATTATAATACAACCCAAAACAAGCAAATTATGATAGCGTTATTGACAAACAAAATGCGTTGCTATGCAACGGCGGCGTTTACAAACAATTTTGATTTTTACTCTCTTTTAAATCAAATCGTTCTGAACATAATAGATGTCAAAATAATAAATCGTAAATGTCAAAAAAAAAAATTTGAATTAAATAACAGACTTGCAGGACATTAAACGTTGAAGGCACCACGGGTGTTATAGGATAATGACGCCCTCGGTCGACGTACACTCCCTCGGACCAGAGGCCCTCGGGATTGTACACTGCCGACCTCGGTGCGTTATTATCCTTATAACACCATTGGTACCTTAATAACTATAATTGAAGTGTAATTAAAAACAATCGTGCAGAAAATAATGTTATTTTTTTTTAATACATAGAAATGACCTTATCTTTTGTACTTATTTTTGTGAAATATCGGTAATATATATTATATTAATTTCACTTACCGGTAAGGAAATTACTTACCGACTTAGCAATCAGTAAATATAACCTGACGTCTTGGCAACAGATATTGTAAATAAACAAATAAGCCCGATCGTACAAAAAATAGATTTTTTTGAAATCGGAAAAACCTCAAAATTGTCATTGAAGTGTTAGAGATAAACATAATTACATTACAAAAAATTATTGAGATTTGAAATTTAAATAATTGACATTTCTTAATGTCACTTAAAATTATTCATTAAATAGAGTTGATTAACCTTAATTTCACAATTTCAAGAAAAACTTAGTTATGCACCTTGGCACTAAAGTTTCTTTTTATCATTTATGTGGTTTATTTAACTAAATTCTACATTGTGATAAAATGTTTAACTTTAGTGCTTAGTTACATAAACAATTATTATCGTGTGTTTCCAAATAATTAATAAATTATACCTACCTATTTTATTTATTACTTTTTCCGTTCATCGTGTATTTGTAGCTTTGATAAATATATAAAAAATCGTTCATTAATAACCCCTATTAATAAATGATTTTCTATTAATATACGATTTTAGTTTAGGTAACTAAGGACATAATTAAAAACAGTTAATATGACAATTAATGTCAAAACTCTAATTGTCAAACGTATAAAACGCGTATGAAACTTTTATAATTAATAAAAGAGAAGCAGGTATCGCGCTATTCGGAATCGGTGCTATTGGCATATTTCTCCGATGTTACAAAAAGAGGCCTAATGAATTTGTAATTGTATTTTTGATATTTTTTAAATTCCATATGTGTTACCATAATTAAATAAATAAAGTAACACTTAGAATTCAATTTTGTGTCATAAAATAAAATTAGATTTTTTTCCTATTACTTCCACATCCAGTGAAAGTATAGTAACGACAAAAATTTTAAAAAAAAATTTTGTTGTTCAATAGGCTTAGAATGTCGAAATTTTAAGTTTGAGCGAAAAAAAAATTTCTGTCTGTCTGTCTGTCTGTAACTTTTTTTTGTGCACATGTTTACTCAGGGACCGTTTGAGATATTGACTTGAAATTTGGTACACATATGTACTTTAACGAGATCTAGAACCAGATTATATTTTCATCTTGTTCCGTCGAAGGATTGGGGGGTAAATTTGGGGTAAATAGGTAAATCAAGCAGGCAGGAGTCCATAAAATTGGTATTTAGTATATATATAAGAGAAGCTAAGGTCTCAAAAAAAATTTTGACATGAGCCACCCCCATTACCACCCCCACCCCATTATTAAAGAAGTTGAAAAAAATTGTGATTTAGTGTGTGTACAAGAACCAGAAACCTCAAAATATTTTTTTACTTCATCCACCCCCCACTACCACCCCCTATCGCCACCCCCGCCCCACTACCGATGTGGGGTATCGTTTTATGGGTTTTTGGGGTAGAGGATTTCAAATATTATATTATTAAAGTACCATAAATAATTATTTCCACATACAAAATTTTTTCGTTGTGAGTGACTTGGATAGAAAATCTGGATGTGGAAGTAGTGATTCCTTGGGCAGCGATTTTTTTTCCTAGATACAATCAACGGAAAATTTTTGTAACTTACTCGTGTGTTAATCGGCGATTAATAATCTCGACAAATAATGCGCTCGCTAGCGCTCGCACGTTAAAATGTCTCAATTTATCAATCGCTCTCATTAACATACTTGTTTGTTAAATAACTATTATCTTATAGGTGTGTATTGTCTCTAGATATATGGTGGAGTGAGGTGAGAACAAATAGCAAAATAGAACATGTACTTATTTTATTTTTAAATTTTTAATTAAGGTTATTTGAAAAAAAATTCTATTTGAAAGGAAATTGACAATATTTATTTTGTATTTATTGCGGACAAGGAAAAGTGGTAGAAAACTTCATATTTGGTTCTAGAAAGCCATTAAAAAAGTTTTCAGGGAAATTCATTCAAATCCAATCGATTTTCTAATAACTTTTTTCCACTATTAGTGGAGTGAAAATAAATTTTGAATGAAACTGTTTGGCTGCAGTAATTTTTGTTTTATGAATAATAACAAGTGCTATGAGCTGTTTTGGATTAAATCGGTCCATTGCTTCTTGTAATATTTTAACAATTTACCTATTTTTAAACACTGAAATTTGCTGTTATTTTCATTAGTATCTCCGGTCCTAGTAATCGTATCGTAAAAATAAAAATAGCGAATTATTCGCAATAAAATCTTGAATAAGACTAGGCCTATGCAAAAACTAGATGATAGTTTGTTAATTAGTAAAAAAAATAAAAAACACCAAAAATTGCCTTTTTTGATAATAATTTAATAAAAATATAACATAATAATGCATCAATTTTAACGAAAGTCCGTGGAACTAAGCTTTTTATTGAACTAAACCTGTGCTAAATTTTAGCGCAAAATAAATATTTTTGAACAAAACTCAAACGGCTAAAAACCAATAATAATTTCGAAATTTTTATCGCTTGTTGTTTAAGTGCAGTGACTCGTGTGCGGTAAATTTTTGTTGAAAATGTAGGTTTTTACATGTATTTTCCAACAGTGTTAAGAAAAAAGAATACTCACTTAAACGGTTTTTGCTTGAAATTTATTTATTATTTTCAAAGTTACAGTTGTAAACAAATTCAAATAACTCTGGATTTTTATGAAACCAAAAGCGGGAAACGAATTATGAAAATAGATGAAATATCTAACATTTTTCTAAAGAAATTAATGATCTATTTGCATTTGGGGCCGTGAAACGTCAATTTTTGTGTTTAGGTCACTTATAAATAAACAAGTCGATATTTTTTCTAGAAATTTGGACTGATTGTTTTTCGATGCTTATATTTTTGTCTCCGCTGTTTGAAAATGAGTCAAAACTACAATTACTTCCACATCCAGTGGATTGTTGAAATTGGCTTAGAATGTTATGAAACGTCGAGATTTTAAGTTTGAGCGGAAAAAAAATTTCTGTCTGTCGGTCTGTAACTTTTTTTTGTGCGCACGTTTACTCTGGAACCGTTTGAGATATTGACTTGAAGTTTGGTACACATATGTACTTTAACGAGATCTAGAACCAGATTATATTTTCATCTTGTTCCGTCGAAGGGTTGGGGGGTAAATTGGGGTAAATTTGGGGTAAATAGGTAAATCAAGCAGGTAAGAGCTCATAAAATTGTTATTTAGTATATACAAGAGAAGCTAAGGTCTCAAAAAAAACTTTGGCGTTAGCCACCCCCATTACCACCCCCACCCCATTATTAAAGGGGATGAAAAAAAAATTGCGATTTAGTGTGTGTACAAGAACCAGAAACCTCAAAATATTTTCGTACTTTATCCACCCCCACTACTACCCCCTATCACCACCCCCACCCCACTACCGATGTGGGGTATCGTTTTATGGGTTTTTGGGGTAGAGGATTTCAAATATTATATTATCAGAGTTCCATAAACAATTATTTCCACATACAAAATTTTTCGTTGTGAGTGACTTGGATAGAAAATCTGGATGTGGAAGTAGTGATTCCTTGGGCAGCGGTTTTTTAAAATTACATCGAATAAAGCGGCTTTGAGATTATAACACACTTAGTCAATTTTTTTTTACTTTCTTATTCATTTTTGTCGCGGAAGGGAAAACAAACCTAACTTGAACAGTTATTCTTATGTCTATGTACACAGCTTTGCAACTTTTAATTTTACTGATACAATAAAAAAAAATCGCAGTTAGGATTTGAACCAGAGACGTTGCATCCAAAAAAAAAGTGTTGGTCGCCTTACACACTGAATTATCTTACGAGTGAAGTATGATCTGTAAAACCATAATATCACATTTAGACTATTTGGCGATTTTTGGATCTCTAACATAATCGCTAAAAGCCCGACTATCGGGCCTCTATCTTTTTTAACAATTGTGCTTCTGGATTGTTCTCAACTAGGTGAGACTAATATTATTGAAGAATAACCAGTCCAAATTTTAAGAACATATATCAATTTGCTTATTTATAAGCGACTGAGGCGCAAACACTGACGGATCTCGGCCCCAAATGCAAATAGATCATTATTTTTTTAAGAAATATTTCATCTATTTTCATAATTCGTTACCTGTTCTTGGTTTGATAAAAAAATCCAGTTATCTGAATATGTTTATACCTATAATTTTGAAAATTATAAACATATTTAAAAAAGGTTTAAATGAAGATAATATCATTGTAAAATAGATGTAAAAAACCTACATTTTGAAAAAAAAATGTTCTACGAATCGATGCACTTAAACAATAAGCGATTAAAATTTCGAAATCTTTTTTTATTTTTAGCCGTTTGAATAAATATTTTATGCTAAAATTTGGCACGAAGGTTTAGTTCAAAAAAGTGCACAGTTTCTCCAACTTTCGTTAAAATGCATTATTACGTTATATTTCTTAAATTGTCAAAAAAGGCAATTTTTGGTGGTTTTTATTTTCTTACAAATTAACAAATTATCAGAAAGTATTTTCATAGCCACTCGCTATTTTTATTTTTGCGATACGATTATTAGGACCGAAGATAATAGGAAAAGAGCAGAAAATTTCAGCGTTGAAAAATAAATTGTTAAAAAATTTTTACGCTGGACCGATTTAATTAAAAACTTCTCGGTGGCACTTATTATATCTACGACAAATTAAAATAATAAAATTGCTGCAGCCAGAGAATTCCTTATTCACCTATTTTCTTACTTAATTTGATTTCACTTTATGTGATTTAAAATGTTAACATATTTAAAAACTAAATTAAATAACTAAAAAGTCAGAACGTGAAAAATTTATAATACTGTACATTACAGCAAATTGAGAAAGTATAAGTCACATATTTAAAATTACTAACTATAACAGCCCATTGTTGTGTCTGACCCACAGATGTTGGGGTAGGTCGACACTCTCTATCCATTTCCCGCTAAATTTAGGTACCTGTAAATGGTCAGTGCCACTTGTTTACGGAATGTTAAAATCCACTATTAAAGCATTTAGAAATATTGCCATATGGATCAAATTTCGTTTTTTACTTCCCTCGCTAACCGAAGGGAAGTAGGGTATTGTAATCGCGAAAAAATTACCCTCCGAGATTTCTTCGGATTTTCGCATTTCAGACTATGCAGATTACGAAAATTAAAGCCATTTAATTCCATCAGTCTCTCTGTCTGTCGGTCTGGTGTCTGTCTGTTGGCGCTATATCTACAACTATATCTACAAGAGCCAGAAGTACTTATCTATTTCTAACAATACATGTGTACACATAACAATTATTGTAGTTTATAAGATATGTATTGTGGGGAAAATATTACAAAACCATTTGACGCAGAAGAAAAATATTTGGTCGTTAATTGACGCTACTGTCAAAGAAGAACAGTGGACACCTGAAAAAAATAATGAGGAAAAAATGTGACAAAAGACAGTTATATTTTGTGTGTAGTTAACACAACTGTCAGGGGAAAAATATGAAAAATGTACAGGGTGTTCACTCTAAGAAAATAATGAAAAAATGGATTGCGGACAATAATGTTTCTCATATAGTTAACACAACTGTCAAAGAAAAATATGAAAAAATATATAGGGTGGTCGCCCCAAAAATAATAATAAAAAATGAGATGAAGGACGATATTATTTCGCATGCAGATATCACAACACA
This sequence comes from Rutpela maculata, assembly GCA_936432065.2. NCBI lineage: Eukaryota > Metazoa > Arthropoda > Insecta > Coleoptera > Cerambycidae > Rutpela > Rutpela maculata. The sequence continues at coordinate 42,620,742 of OW386285.2, forward strand.
ACTGCCAAGTAAGAAAAATATGAAAATATACAGGGTTGTCACCTAAAAAAAATAATGAAAGAAGATGTGGCGGAGATTTCGCATGTAGGTAACATAACTGTCAAAGAAGAAAAATATGAAAAATTTACAGGGTGGCCACTTTAAAAAATAAGAAACGACACAGTAAAATGATATTTGAAATGTAGTTGTCAGTCGCTATTGCCAGGAAAAAATCTGATATAGTTTTTATAAGAAAAATATGCAGGGTCGTCATCCAACAGAAAAAAATAATTCATAAATAAAGGATGTCAATCAAAGGGGGAAGAAAATTTTAGTCCATTCCAATATGGTAAAAAATTGACCGAGAAGTGATTTTTTTTAAGGTTTAGTGTTTTTTTGCTGCCCTTCAAAAGTCAAATTTCGACGCTCGTTTTTCGCGATTAACTCAAAAAAACCGTTGCCCAAGGAGTCAATACTTCCACATCCAGATTTTCTAACCAAGTTTCTCACAACGAAAAAAATTTGTATGTGGGAATAATTGTTTATGGAACTTTAATAATATAATATTTGAAATTGTCTACCCCAAAAACCCATAAAACGATATCCCACATCGGTAGTGGGATGGGGGTGGTGATAGGGGAATGATAATAGAGGTGGATGAAGTAAAAAATATTTTGAGATTTTTGGTTCTTGTGCACACACTAAATCACAAATTTTTTATCCTCTTTAATAATGGGTTGGGGGTGGTAATGGGGGTGACTAATGCTTCTCTTACATATACTAAATATAAATTTTATGGACTCTTACCTGTTCGATTTACCTATTTATCCCCCATTTACCCCAATTTACCACCCAACCCTTCGACGGAAGAGGATAAAAATATAATTTATTTCCAGATCTCGTTAAAATACATACGTGTACCAAATTCTAAGTCAATATCTTAAACAGTTCCAGAGTAATCGTGCGCACAAAAAAAGTTACAGACGAACCGACAGACAGAAAATTTTTTCGCTCAAACTTAAAATCTCGACGTTTCATGACATTCTAAGCCTATTTGAACAATAAAAATTTTCAAATTTTTTTTTGTCGTTACTATACTTATGTGGAAGTAATTAACGCTTGAGGAGAAGAACGTTGACCACAATGTTGAAAGATATTTTAATTCTCTACAATTTCTATAAGTTATCTTTGTCCAAAAATTTGTTTACATGAAAATCGAATTTTGCGAAAATGTTTTCCTCTCGGTTCTCCTTTAAATTGCGTTCTAATAAAAAAGTTCATTTAAAGTTTTTTTTTTTTTAGCTTTTTAAATGATTAATTAAATAGTATAGATGCCTACATTATTTTCCTTAAAAATAATTTATAACCTAAAAAATCCAACCTTATTGTAAAACAACATTTTATCCATTTATAATGAAACAAAATATTAGAAATTTTTGTTGGAAAATAAAGTTTATTCAATTACCTTTCAACTGGGACCAACCGATTTCATTTACCCTAATTACAGCGTCTTCTGTCAACACCACCTATAGACAAGGCCGACGCACAAAATCGATGAGTCATCAACACAAGACTGCAGTTTTGGTTGCTTCATAAAAATTTAAACAATTTATGTAGCAATATTAAATTTCTGCTATATTTCTTATTATGGTCTTAGTCTTCATATCGCAAATAATAAAAAAACTAATTTTGAATAAAAATAGACATTAAAAATTTCCCTCTTTGTATAACTGGGGTAAATTTATGCCATTTATTGATTTATTTTTCAAGTTATGTTTACTTACTTTTTTTTGATAAAATAATAAAGTTAAAAATATCGTGCGTCTATTCAAATAATAAAGAAAATAAAAATTGAAGATAACTGTATCATCTACAAACAATTTTTTTCGTAAAGTATGTATTTTTACGTAATTGAGAATTACTTTTTCTGCTCTAAAACATTCTTATAAACAATGACTTTCATGTTATTTTAAGTTTCCAGCTGATCAGGTAATTTGTTGTAATACGCAGTATTATGTATTTCTCATATCCTAATGTTTTGGTTATTAATTTTAACGAATTATAAAATAATTTTTCTGCTCTATTTATACATTTTTTTCGTCATAATAATAGGACAATTAATTTTTTAGATAGATTTATGACTAAGTACTGCCTTGCTTCAAAGCAAGCTTTACCATTGCCAACAGTTCTTTTGACATTTACTGGACTATTTACGAAACCACCATATGCTTTGTAAGCACGATAACTGAAGGACCAAGAGTCCGATCGTATTTAAATTTGGACAATAAGTTAAAATTAGCTAGAGGAAGAGCCACGTTGTTATTAAAAAAATTCCAATCTGCAAATACAACAGTTAAGACATCTTAAGCAAAAAATGCAAATATAAACTGTTGTAACTCTTGATAAGGTCTGACAATAACAAAAATTCTATAGAATTTAGCTAGAAGCTCTTTGCCAACCAAGCTGGCATCATCAGGAGACGATTAGAATTACAAATATAGCAATTATATCTAGAAAAATCAACTTATTTTCAACAAACTGTAGAAGGTCATATATAATGTTTAACAGTTATATAAAAACTTCAGTAAACTGGCGAACAATATTTACATTCAGTTATTTATTTTTGCTTTCTATTGACTTTGACTTTTATCATGTGGGTAGTTCCAATAGAAAAAAGAACAGTTACATTAATTCTTCAACGTTTTATATAACATTGTTCTATTTTCAAACTTCTCAAACAGTCTAGTTCACAAGTTCAAACCCGTGTTAATTCTTGATAAAGCTCGTAAAAATATGAGTGAGGGTTCATTGAATTCGGAATGACGTCTAGAAAAATGTGCAAAAGTTTCAAACCCGCACATAAACAATTGCAAAAGTTTTAAACAAATTAAGATTGAAAAAATAACGAGATTCGTTTTTTGCAAATAACTCGAAAACTATTAATATTTAAGAAATTTAAAAAAAAGATTCTTAAAGAGGAAGAAATTTCCAATAAAAACTCCTGACACCCGGAACACTATCTCTATTATTAATAATTTTAATTTAATGTTGAAAATAGAGCTCCAATGCTCTGAAACCGACCGTAGCAAGTAGAAACATTTTTTTATATTTTTAAATATTAATTTAGAAATTAAAAAAAATGATGGTATTATTTAGACACTTAAAGGAACAATATCTCGTTGGAAAAAAAATTTTTTGCCGATTTTTCATAAAATGAGCATATTGTTAATTAATAAATTTTTTTAGAGTTTGCGTTTATATTTCAAGTCGGATAATTGTTAAACAAAAGCCACTAAAACTTTATGAGATTATGACATTGCGATGATTTTAATTGTTATGGTTTATTAGTTATTCATTATTTAAGGTAACAAAAAACTAAAAAATGAAAAAGAGAGGAGTTTTTATTAATTTTAATTATTATTACTGTTATTAAATTCAAAAACCGCTGCCCAAGGAATCACTACTTCCACATCCAGATTCTCTATCCAACTCACTCACAACGAAAAAACTTTGTATGTGAAAATAATTGTTTATGGAACTTTAATAATATAATATTTGAAATCCTCTACCCCAAAAACCCATAAAACGATACCCCACATCGGTAGTGGGGTGGGGGTGGTGATAGGGTGGTGATAGGGTGGTGATAGGGTGGTGGTAGTGGGGGGTGGATGAAGTAAAAAAATATTTTGAGGTTTCTGGTTCCTGTACATACACTAAATCACAATTTTTTTTCATCCCCTTTAATAAGGAGGTGGGGCTGGTAATGGGGGTGGCTAATGCCAAATATTTTTTTGAGACCTTAGCTTCTCTTGTATATACTAAATACCAATTTCATGGACTCTTATCTGCTTGATTTACCCATTTACCCCAAATTTACCCCAATTTACCCCCCAACCCTTCGACGGAACAAGATGAAAATATAATCTAGTTCTAGATCTCGTTAAAGTACATATGTCTACCAAATTTCAAGTCAATATCTTCAACAGTTCCAGAGTAAACGTGCGCACAAAAAAAAGTTACAGACAGACAGACCGACAGACAGACAGACCGACAGACAGACAGACAGACCGACAGACAGACAGAAATTTTTTTTTCGCTCAAACTTAAAATCTCGACGTTTCATGACATTTTAAGCCTATTTGGACAATAAAAATTTTTAAAAATTTTTTTGTCGTTACTATACTTCCACTGGACGTGGAAGTAAAATACTATAAGATTACATAAACTTTAAATTTTTAGTGCTATTTGCTTAAACAAATTTTATAGACAAATAGATAAATTACGTATTTTTGAAAAACATTTTTTGCCATTTTATTTGTTATAAAATATTAGGTGATTTAAAATTTTTTTTAACTGTTTATTATCAATTTTTTCCTTTTTTCATTATTTAAACATATAAAAAAAATGATTCTTAAAATTTATTATTTGCAATTCTCTACAAGGGAAAAAATTTTTTCGTTGTTAATTTATTTGTTTATTTATTAATAAACAATTTGTTATTAACAATCGCTGAACGTGTTTATATGTTTTTTGACAGAAAAAAAAAACAAAAACAACCTTATACATAAACATGTAAAAAAAATATATTTAATAACATAAAAAAATGTTTTTACTTGCCAGGTCGGTTTCAGAGCATCACAACGGCTTTGCGTTCTCCGCGCGGAGCCCTATTTTCAACATCAAATTAAAATTATTAATAATAGAGATAGAGTTCCGGGAGTCAGGAGTTCTCTATTGGAAATTTCTTCCTCTTTAAGAATCCTTTTTTTTAATTTCTTATATATTAATATTATTCGAGTTATTTGCAAAAAAAACAATTTTTCAATTTGAATTTGTTTATAAATTTTGCAATGGTTTATGTGCGGGTTTGAAACTTTTGCACATTTTTCTAGACGTCATTCTAAATCCAATGAGACCTCACTCATATTTTTAAGAGCTTTATCAAGAATTAACATGTGTTTGAACGTGTGAACTTGTCTAAAAGAACAAGTACATAAAATAATTAATTTAATAATCCTCATAAAATGAAAAATGTTTATAGACAAGCTAAAAACTACATTTTGATATGCTTTTTATCCCTGTTGGGATGATTCAGTACCTTTTTAGCAGAGGGTCGTAGGATGACTCAGTACATTTTGACATGTTTCATTTTTCTTTTTTTTTTTTCTTTTTGTATTGACTAAAGTAAAGGCTAACTACATTTTGAAATACAGAAAGGACATCGTTTATATTGTTATTTAGTAAATGAAAATCGGTCAAATATTTATAAAGATAGAATTTCCCCCGTTATGATCTTTATTTTTTTTTGGTTTGGACACCTATAGATAATTTCGTGTATTATCAAAATAGAGACTTTTTCGAGAAGGGAGTAATTTCGGACTTACAATTTTATTTTCGGGCGGACTGCTACTCTGATATACCGGGCGTGAACATGCCCATCTTTGTAAATAACTCGTTTATTTTTAATTTTTCCAAAAAACTCCATTTCAAATTTTTTGTACAAAAAGATCCATGCCTTATACTGGTTATAGAGATTGATCGACGGAATATTTAATTTTCGATTTTTATTAGGAAACTGTTCGGTATTTGTAGAATTTATCAAAAAAATAAAGTTTTTCAGGATTTGTAGATTCGCTTTTGTTTTGTCAAATTTCTCACAAACGTCACCTAATAGACTTAATCGAGCCCTACAATCGCCATTTTTGAAAATCAAAATCGGACCTTCGTTTCGGGAGTTATTAATTTCTTTGGAAAATCATACTCGGCCTTGGAAAAAATACTTACGGTCAACGGATTCGAGCCTCAAGCAATAGGCTTCATTTGTGGCTGTGTACCTTCGATCCCACCAAGTCTTATCGAAATCAATCAATATCCTGGACAGTTATCGTGCTTCCTAGCCCGATTTCGAGAAAACCAGTTTTTTGCAAAAAAATTCAATTTCCATTTATTTTTCGATATAGTCTCCGGTATACTTATCTGTAGACCGTTGCCAGCGGCACCATTTTGAAATATCTCGATCTGACTGCCCATTACAGAGTTATTCAATTTTTCCCGAAAAACTTGAAACGTCTATATCGGGTATTTCCGGTTTCCGAATTGAGCCAAGCTTCCAGCGTTAAGGTCTTCTGAAGGCCTCCTATCAACCACCCAAGTTTCATCGAAATCCGATGGACGGAATTTTCTAAATTCGCTCTCAAGTCGATAGATATGACTTTCATTTCGATCCGACGTTTTTTTCGGGTTTCGATGGTCCACCGGAAAAATGCAAAACCTATACTACATCTTTTTTTCAAAATGTAGTAACAAGCATAGGCAGGGTGTGGACTTCAAGTAAGCGAGGAATATGCTACTTTGGGCTTTATTTTGAGGCTTCATGTTTGTACAAAAAAACCTATTTTAGTCAAACGTCAATAATGAAATGAATACCTTATATCTGTTACCTATTTTGCATTATAATAAATATAAATTATATCAATGGAAATACTTTTAATATGCATACCCTAAACATAATTATTTATATTATAAATTATATCAATGAAAATACTTTTAACATGCATACCCTAAACATAATTATTTATATTAGGGCGGCCCCTTTGGTGCCATGCGGCCGTGACCTACAACAAAGCAATTATATTATTAACACATCGACTACGCAATTATATTGTCGTACACAGTTATATCATTTAGTTAAAGAATTAGAAGAGAAGTGGCAACTATGTATGGCTTCGTGTAATCTGAAACATCTATACATTTTATACAACGGGCTTCGTAATGTACCATAATTATAAAAGGCTTCGTATGACATGTCGTGTTGTTTTTAATTTGTATGTCCAAAAAAGTTCCCCCCTCTCATGTTGCTCGCGTTATTATTCCCACTTAAAACATTATTAACAGTTGTACACACTATTTAAATTACAAATAAGGCTGGGCTTCTGGTACCCTGTAGTGTGTGGTGGGCTTCGTTTCATGCGTACCGTACGTATATATATATATATATATATATATATATATATATATACGTATATTACACATTTACCTTAGGACAAACGGTTTTGGCTGTACGAGGCCGGAAAGGTCGCGCTGTCCGAATTTGGGGGTCTTCTGTACTATATATATATATATATATATATATATATATATATATATATAGAGTCAGAAAATTTTTCATTTGGGTCGGCAATGAGAGCAAGCGAGAGCGAAGCAACTAGGCTATTCTTTTTTATCGTATAACACATCCTTCTGATGCCACCTGCTTTCCCCACCACATGTGCGTGGGCAACTCTGCTTGCGGAATTTCAATTTGTTTCCGTCTTCCACTTGCAATGTAAAGAATTATTTGACTCGTTTTGAAAGTAAAACGGGTTAAATAATTTCAGTTATTAAAGCACGTAATAATATTACCTATACTGAACAGAGCCAACTACATCCTTCCTTTGAATAAATGGTACTGAAATTTTTAATAGCAATAATGATGTATGTACGTGTTTTCTTGATAGCGCGTCATTATTTGCTCCCTCTACTAGAGCACTGGTACACGCCTTTATTGTAGGCGGGTCTGTCAGGCCGTTGAAACTATGCGTGCCACCCAAATCCAACATTTTCCGAATGTGTATATATATATATATATATATATATATATATATATATATATATATATATATATATATATATATATATATGTTAGATCACGGTTCACATGAATGACTTTTTAAAAACTTTTATTTAGTTACATGGAGCCAACGTTGGCTCTTGGAGAAGGAATATAATAATAATTAGAAGTGTTTCATTCTAAGTGAGTTTAATAACTGATTCAACAAAGCGTGTTTAGTCATATTTATAACATACAGAACCTGAGTAAGCAAAATATATAACAAAGGAATTGCAGTTCTGCAGTCTGCACAAGTTATGAGAAACAAAGGTGTAATATGATATCTTGAAGATAAGCAATTAATAAGAGAAGCTGTTATCGTGAAATACGATATACCTGTGAAGGTTTATTATGGCTAAGTCGCAATAAGATAGCGTGTAATATTATATAACAACTTCCCCCTTAATAAAAAAGTTGATGTTATGCAGCAACTTTTGAAAATTGTTAAAATGTTAAATGAATATAATGCAAAAATAAATTGAAACAATGTTGAATGAATACAAAGCAAAATAATAAAATAATGTAAAAGTTAAAATTGGTAAGCGATAATAAAACATTACATAACGTAATAAGGATAAAATACAATAGTCTAAATTAATAGACAAGGGTAAAACTCCACATGAAAGTCTATGTTAACTCGATGTCCTCTTCTTCTTGAGGTCTAATACCGGGTCGCTTTCTTGGAGGGATCAGTCTAGGAAATTTGGTAAATACTCTGCTTCGCTCTGAAGGAGGTGAAGGAGGGTTATCCGTTGAGGGTTGGATTCGCAATGCTCCACATCTTCTTCTTCTGCATTTACAAGTTATGTAAAGTAGAACTAATAGGATGATGAGAGTGATTATGAAATATGTGAACCAAGATATGTGTTTGGTCACAAAAGGTTCATTTATGAGGTCATCCAAGTCTTTGGAATATTGGTCCAATTTGTTTTTAGCAATATCTAGGTCTTCTACGTCGAGATTGTTTAATTTGAGAGGTTTTAATTTTGGAATTTCGATTTTGTCGGGCATGTGATTACAGCATTCAAAAGGAATTTGGATAGGATGTGAATTGTCCTTAATTTCGGAAAAGTCTTTGGCACTGGCTTGTATTCTAGTAATGCCTGCATAGGCGTAACATCCTGGTTGTAGTTTGATGATGGAATTTTTGTTGATTAACTCTGTTGTGGATTCTCTCTTTGGACAGTTGATGGTAATGTGAAGTGGTTCGGAATTAATTACTAGCCATGTGTTGTCTTCAAGTTCTTGGACGTTGTATCCCTGACTAATAATGAAGGAAGTTTGACAGTTCTCTGGAAGTTTTGGCAATGGTTTTAGTATTCTGGCTTCACATATGGCATTTTGGTCGATAGGATAGGCAAACAGGTTCGAACATAGTTTGGTTCCAAAATAAAGTGGTTTGCATTCTTTCACATTTTGTATAGGTATGTACATCAAAGAATCATCATCTCTCGCGATATATTTTTGTGAAATAGATAAAATGTGATGTAGACCAGTTCTGTTATCAAGTATCGGGATAGGATATAGGCGATAGGTATTATAATTTTGGGGTTCAACAAGTGGTATTGTTAAAACAAATACTAAGTTAGAATCCATTTGAAACGCTTGTAATTCAATAATATCCAAATACTTAGCAACTGCCGATAATTTAATGGGGAGAGGCAAATTGTTCCTTCGTAAGCTCTGTGAAATTTCTTGTAATGCTGTTACCAAATGATTAGGGGTTATGATTGACGTGTGAATGATTCCTAGTCTGGCAAATGTTATTGAATTTAGAATGTCGTTTAAATTATCTTCGATATACAAATAGCTTGCCATTAATTGTTCGGAAATGTATAAAAATTTTAGTTTTATGTGAGCAGCCTCGATAGCTTGAGTCATTGTTTGAATTGTGTGTTCTATTTCTTCGAGATCTTTGTTAAAGGTTTCCTCGTCAATTTGTAATTTTTGTATAGTCGAGTTGAAGTTTTTAATAACAGAAGTTGTAACTGAAATTTGATTTTTGATTAAGTTTTCCAATTGATGTTCGTCATTATTTAGTTTATTTATACAATTAGTATAGTACTGGCCATCTTCAGCATCTAGGTTACCAGTTATGGATTTGAATATTGTACCGATACCGTTAAGTATTCCTCGTTTATATCTTTTTGTATCTGAAAAGATTTCGTCAAATTTCATTTTTATAGAGTTGGATATTTGTGTTAAAAGGTTAAAGTCTGTTTTAATTTCACTCGTAAAAATAATTGACTTATGATCACCATTATGGAGAGTGTACAGGATTCTGTCTAAGATATTTTGATTTTTGTCAAAAGCTAGTTTGAGGGATGAAATGTTTTTATGCACTAGTAGAGTCCATTTGTCATTTGTCACCACGATGTCCGTGTCTTGGTGGTAGTATACACCAACGGTGTTATTGATTGGGATAATTTTGTATTGACAGAGTGCTGATCCGAACAGCAGGAGAAACCTGAAAATAAATTTAATTTTCAGTATATGGTTTCATTCTATCAAAATTTACTTTGGTTTCTTGTTTCGTTTCGAGGTTTAATAAGGTAGCAGAATTTTGAAAAATTTCTTTTATTTTAAAAGGACCGTTAAATTTGTTTTGCAATTTGTTTTTGATTTGTGATTCTTTTACGTAAACTAAGTCACCTATTTTGTATTCGGGTCGTTTTTGGGGAACATTTCTATCAAAGCGAACTTTCGCTTTCTCCTTTTGAGCTTGCGTTCGACTACGGGCTATTTTATAGTAGTGAGATATTCTGTTGTTTAAATCCCTAACGTATTTGGTTATTAACTCTTTTTGGTTATACAAAGTTTCAGGTGGTCTGTTGGACGTATGTCCAAATACAAGTTCGTATGGGGTGAAACCGTGTGTTTTATTTACTGAATTGTTATAGCATATTACTGCATATGGTAAAATTGTGAAAGGATGTTCGTTCGGATTTTCAGTTTTATGAATTCTTATCATTTCAGCTAGAGTAGCATGAAATCTTTCTATGGATCCGTTCGATTGGGGATGTCCTACGCTTGAATACGTCAGTTTTATGTCGTAGAGGGTGCAGAGATCTTTGAGCAAATGGTTGTCAAATTCGCCACCGTAATCGCAATGGATTCTTAGCGGGGTGCCGTAATGTTGAAAGTATAACAACAAGGTATTTACGACGGATTTTGCGGATTTGTCCGGGACTGCATAGGCTTGTGTAAATTTAGTTAACTCGTCGCGAATAGTTAAAGCGTAATTTCGAGTTGGGAATTCAAATAAATCGATATTAATTCTTTCGAATGGTGTTCTTGGGGTTTCTGTGACTACTAGAGGGTTATTAAGGTTTTTCCGGCATACTTTAGTCTTTTGGCAAGTTTCGCAATTTTTTATAAAATTTTCGACGTCTTTAGTTAGACCTTGCCAAGTGTATTTTTCTCTGATTCTTCTAATCGTTTCATTTATTCCGCGATGTAGATTATTTTTACCAAAATGATTTTGCTCCAATATAATTGGAATTTCATCTTCGTCGGCAGTTCTGACGATATCTTGACAAATTACTACTTTTAAGTCTTTTTCTGCGAAAATGAATGATAGGATTTCAAGTATGGGGAGGTCTAAATTATTTTCGACAAAGTATGTCTTAGAGAGGTCTAGGACATCTTGATTTTTAAATAATACCAAAAATAGATGTTCAATTACAGATTCGATATCAAAAGGTAGAGGGATGATAAAATATCTCCTATGTCTGACTGTTTTGCTCGATACAATATTGATTTTATCGTTATGAAATTCGGGGTTTTCTTCGAATATGTCCTCGATAATTTTGTGATGTAAGCCTTGTAAGTTATTTTGTTGGAAAAAGGTTATAATATCTTTATGTTCTCGATACAAAAGTTGTTTGTTCGAGGCTTTGATTTTCGAATAGTCAATTAAAGATGTTGTTTTATATAAGTTGGCGAAAGTTTCAAATTCTTGGGAAATCTGTTCGTTAGTGATTTCGTTATTATCGTCTGGGTTTTCGTCGTCGTCTGACTCTTCGTCGTTCGCGGCTAGAACCTTTGAATAGAATTTGGAACATTCAGAAAAATGATTAATTTTGATTCTGGAAAGTGCATCCGCGTTCTTATTGATTTTGCCGGGTTTATAAATTATTTCGTAATCGTACTCTTCTAATTTGAGTCGCCAACGAGCAAGTCTACTTCCTGGATCTTTTATAGAGAATAGCCAGGTGAGTGGTCTGTGGTCGGTGACAAGTTTGAACTTTCTACCGTACAGGTATGGTCTAAAGTGCTTTACACTCCATACTATGGATAAAAGCTCGCGTTCAATCGTTGAATATTTAGTTTCTGCACTGCACAAGGTTCTAGAAGCATAGGCAATGGGTAAATCTTTGCCAATGGGCCCCTGGCTCAGCACCGAGCCGACGGCAAATGCGCTCGCATCAGTGGTTAGAACGAAAGGTTCATCAAAGTTGGGGTAGATTAATATCGGAGTTGTCGTTAATGTTTGTTTCAAATTTTGAAAGGAATTTATACAATCATTGTTGAAGAGAAATGGTACGTCTTTTTGTAGTAGTTTTGTTAAAGGCTTGGTTATCTTGGAGAAATTTGGGATAAAGCGCCTGTAATATCCGGCTAAGCCTAGAAATGATTTAATTTCTTTTGGATTTTTCGGTTGAGGAAAATTTAAAATAGCGTCAACTTTCGAAGGGTTCGGTTTTACGCCGTCTTTTGTAATGAGATGTCCTAAATAAGCGACTTCCTTGCGGAGAAACTCGCATTTGTCTGGTTGAATTTTGAGGTTGGCTTTTTGAAGGCGTTTAAAGACTTCAGTTAGACGAGAAATGTGTTCGTGAATTGTAGGAGAGTAAATAATGATATCGTCCATGTAGACGAGACATCGTTCATTTTGAATACCTAACAGGATGTTATCCATAACTCTTTGAAAAGTTGATGGAGCGTTTTTGAGTCCAAATGGCATTCGCACGAATTCATAATGACCGTTCTCAACTGTGAAAGCAGTTTTTTGAATATCTGCGGGATTAATTTCAATTTGGTGGAAACCAGAAGCCAAGTCTAAGGTTGTGAAATATTGGCATTTGCCAAGTTGGTCTAAAAGATCGGAAATGTTGGGCAGAGGATATTTGTCACCAATTGTAACCTCGTTGAGTTTGCGGTAGTCGACTACGACGCGCCATTTCTGTTTACCAGAAGCGTCCAGTTTTTTGGGAACTACCCAGACAGGAGAGGACCAAGGTGAGATTGAGGGTTGAATAATACCTTGACTTAACATTTTCGATACTTGGGACTTAACTTCTTCTTTATGGACTTGAGGATATCGATACGATTTAGTGAATATCGGTCGGGAATTTTCGGTGTCAATAGAATGCTTAATTTCGTTAGTAAAAGTTAAATTGTCTCCTTCCAAATAGAATATATCTTGAAAGTCTAAACAAAGCTGCGTTACTATTTCGGCCTCTTCTTCGTTTAGATGATCCAAGCGCAATTCGTTCCTAATTTCGAAGGATCTGTCTGTCTGTGGATGTTTGTCGGAATTTTGAGTATTTAAATTAAAAATTGATTTGAATTTTTGTACTGGTTCTAGTTTAAGGTTAGAGAAATTTATAGTTTTCGGTATTGCGTTAGCGTTCACGATCGAAGTTAAAAATTCTCCGTTGCTGTCGATTTTTACGAGAGCATTTGGTAGGCGTACTTTTTCAATTTCTTGGGCTAACAGTATAGCCTCGGTATTTTGCAGATTACATTTTAATTTACAGATTTTTTCCATGCGAGGTTCGATAGAAATTAAATTTTTGATGTTGCCTAAATTTGGATTTTGGTTTTTGATGTTAGAGTTACCAGTTGGTTGTACAGGTAAATTTACTGTAGTTTCTTCCGTGACTTTAAATAGTGGTACGGTTTTAAAATTTGTGACTAGTTGTTTATTTTTGAAATCTACTCGGCATTCGTAATGTTCTAAAAAGTCTGCGCCTAGTAGTCCATCAAAATCTATATCTAGGTTATAGATATAAACCTTGTGTGACTCATCTGAAAAGGGGATGAGAACAGATTCGTTGATATAAATTTTTTGATCAGTAATACCCTGTATAATTACATTTTCAGGGGATCTACGTTTATAATTTTCAGCTGTTTTAGGTTTAAAAATTGAAATTCCTGCACCTGTGTCAATCAAAATTTTAAATTTGCCGGTTGCGTCTTTGATGTAATAAAGATTTTTTGAATTTACGGTTAATAGGGTGTGAGAAAGCGTATTTACATGAACGTCTGTTCTGGGAAGTTCAGCATTGGATCGAAACTGTCGTTGAGATTCATTGTTTGTATTTGGTTTGATATTTGGTCGAATTGGTCTATTTGTTGTGTTGGAGTATCCGTGGGGTACTCCGGATCTAAGCGAAAATCCTGAGGATTAGCAGTATAATCCTCCTGTAGTGTTTGAGAATTAGCAGTATAATTCTCGTACTGCTCATAATATTGAGAATTAGCCGTATAATTATCTGAAAAGTTTTGAGCGTTGCCTGAATCGTAATTTTCATAACTATCACTTACGTTTTGATAATCGGGTGAGTAGTCATTATATTGATTATAGTTACATTGATTATCATAATTGTCATAGGGTTCGTAATTCAAATGATGAGCCTTTTGCTGGTTAAAGCGATTAAAATTTGGGTTAGGTTGGATAGCTGATGGTCGCTGTTGCATAAAATTAGGGTTCGGCCTTATGGCTGAGGGCCTGTTTTGCTGTGATTGATTTGGCTGATTATTTTGAGGGAATGTCCTCTGACTAAATTGATTATTACTAGGTTGTGCGAAGTTTTGATGAGAAAAATTTTGTGAGTTTGGGTTTCCTTGGAAACTTGGTCTCTGGAAGTTTTGAGACTGTTGCCTTGTGCGGCATTCACTTATTACATGTCCATTCCGTTTACAGAAGGAACAAAACTTTTGTTGCAAATTGGGACCTTGTGGTCGCTTTTGTTGAATTACTGGATTTTTGACTGGACTATTTTTTGGGAATTTTTGCTGTTCAAAATAAGAGAGTTGTAGCTCTCTACGAATTCTAATAATCGCGTTCATTATAGAAGGAGGGTTACTGGCACGTATTATTCTGCCTAGATTTGGTTCTAGACCCGTTAACAAATTATTTAATGTCATAGTTTCAATCAGGTTTGTTTGCGCGGTTCTTTGCTCCGAAGTTAAATTTTGTTTTTGCACTGCAGCGTGCATTTTCGCATTGTGCGTTTGTAAACGCGAAACGAATGTTAAGGCGGATTCACTAGGTAATTGGTGAATTCGTTGTAGGTCCTGAATTAGGGACGTTAAATCTCGGGAGTCTCCGAAGTGAGTTTCTAGTAGTGCCTTTATTTCTGGCCATGTGCTAGGGTTGCGTGAATTTATAAGTTCGGCGGCTCTGCCTTTTAATTTATTTTTGATGTGCATGGTTAATAGAATTTTTTGGTCATGAATTGCCATACTTTGTGCACAGGAACACGAGTTTAGGAATGTCTGTAAATTTATGGCGTTGCCATCGAATTCTGGTATTAGTGAAAAAATTTCAGAGAGCTTGTAAGGCTCAATTTGTTGTGGTTGTTGTTGTTGTTGTTGTTCGGTTGGTGCCGGTGGCACTGGTTGAACAGTCTCTGGTTGAGCTCTATCAGGCATTTTGTTTTTTTATTTAGAGATTTTTGAACTAAAATTGGTTACGTATCAGCAGTATGATACGGAAATTAAATTAAAATTAGCTTGTTTTGTTATGTCGTAAATGAATTGTGTATTAACTGTGTAATACACAGTCGTTTCGTGAATACGAAAATAAATAACTTAAAATTAAAATTGTTGCGTTGTAGCTTGTATAGGATTTGTTTGATAACAGAATTGGCTTTGTTTGCCGAGTGTATTAGCGGTATAATACACGTAAATAATTGTGATAAATAATATTTGTAAAAATGAAAAGAAATAACGAGATGATTCTTAAAATGACTTACGTTAATTTCATCTCCATGAGTAGGTTCTTCGTCCGTCAAGGGATTGGGATCCGCCACCACCAGTGAGGAAGGTCTCCTTGTTCTTGCAGATATACACGCACTAGTTAGGCACCTTCTGCAGATGTTGTCCTTGTTCTTTTGCGCTTCACTACCAGTTAGGCTTCTTGTTCTGATGATGTTTACGGATCCTACCGACTGCGCCAATGTTAGATCACGGTTCACATGAATGACTTTTTAAAAACTTTTATTTAGTTACATGGAGCCAACGTTGGCTCTTGGAGAAGGAATATAATAATAATTAGAAGTGTTTCATTCTAAGTGAGTTTAATAACTGATTCAACAAAGCGTGTTTAGTCATATTTATAACATACAGAACCTGAGTAAGCAAAATATATAACAAAGGAATTGCAGTTCTGCAGTCTGCACAAGTTATGAGAAACAAAGGTGTAATATGATATCTTGAAGATAAGCAATTAATAAGAGAAGCTGTTATCGTGAAATACGATATACCTGTGAAGGTTTATTATGGCTAAGTCGCAATAAGATAGCGTGTAATATTATATAACATATATATATATATATACATGCATTTAGTACTTATACACCTCCGAATGTTATACGGTTAGGTGGTGTTTGCCTCCGATTTTACGCGTTCGCCTCCGATTTCGGAGGCGGAGAAGTTTTGTGTTGTTTTCATCGCGAATGTCTTGATAATTAGTAAATTCATGACTCATTATTATCAATAATGATCAGCTTTATTGGTGTGCATATAAGATTATGACAAAAAAGGAAGAGATAGAGAGATAGAAGCATTTAACGACACTTTTTTTGGAGGCGGAAAATACCTATAAACATATGTAAACATACACCATAGTCCACTACATTTTTTACCAGGTGGCGCTGCTGTTTTATACATTTGATGTATATAGGTATTAAATGCTTCCTTACAGTAAAGTAGCGACATCGCCTCATAAACTTGGCAACAGAGTAAAGAGGCATACTATTCCTATATACATCTCTTCTAAAAAGCAGAAAATAAATGAATAATAATAACACATTTAGTTTAAAAAAATACACAGGACTCTATCTAGGTACCCGGGGGTTTTTGGGGTCGCTGATTCCGATGCCGAAGTCGGTTAAGCTCTATCACGTCAGGTTCAAGGACATCTGAAGGTCAAACTAAGAAAAGGTGGTTGAAAAAATCTGAGAAAACTCACACATAGGTTTTTGGGGTCGCTGAGTCCGAATTCGGTGTTCGCTTACTCTTAAAAGGCATCCGGAGGTCATTTCAAGGTTAATTTGAGAAAAACGGAGAGGAAGCTGTTAAAAAATCTGAAAAAATTTACATATAGGTTTCTTGGGTCGCTAAGTCTGTATCCGATGCTGGTTAACCTCTATCACGTCAGTTTCAAGGTCACTTGAAGGTCAAACTAAGAAAAGGTGGTTGAAAAAATCTGAAAAAATTCGCGCATAGGTTTTTGGGGTCGCTTAGTCCGAATCCTGTGTTCGCTTACCCTTAAAAGGCATCCGGAGGTCATTTCAAGGTTAATTTGAGAAAAACAGGAGAAGCTGTCAAAAAATCTGAAAAAATTTTATATAGGTTTTTTGGGTCGCTGAGTCTGCATTCGATGTCGGTTGACCTCTACCACGTCAGTTTCAAGGTCATTTGAAGGTCAAAGTAAGAAAAGGTGGTTGAAAGAATCTGAAAAAATTCACACAGGTTTTTCGGGTCGCTGAGTCCGAATCCGGTGTTCGCTTACCCTTAAAAAAGGCATCCAGAGGTCATTTCAAGGTCATTCTGAGGTCATTTCAAGCCGGCATTCGTCCGCCAGCTTTAGTTGCACATGAAGATTCATCGGTTATCTCAGTGCAAATATATATAACTCAATGAATCACCTACTTATTTTCTTCTGTAAAAGGATGGCCTTTAGGTATAGTTGCAGAAGCAGAGCGAACATGCATGTAGAGAGTACCTTGAGTATTCGATAGATGGCGCATGCCCACCGCAAGTGAGTTGGGGCAGAAGAGAGATATAAGTTCGGCGCGAATCACGGGCGTTGGCTTCACTCACTTGGAGCTCAATCAGTGCTGGTTTTGACCATAAGCTGAGTAAGCGCCAGCTTAGGGCCTCGCTTTTAGGGGGCCTCAGAATTCAGATTTCATACGCAGATATGCACGTTTATTTTATTAGAAGAGAAAGCTTCAACGAAAAATATACCTAGAGCTTAGGGTCTCCGGTTACCTAAAACCGGCCCTGAGCTCAATCCTGTCAGGATCAAAGTAATTTAATGGTTTTTTAAGTCAGACAAACTGACAAGGAGGCAGACAAACTGTCAGATAGAAACATTTAGTCATTCAGTCAGACAGGAAGACAGACAGATTTACCGACAGAAAGGCAGGATGTCAAATTGATGGACAGAGAGAAAATGCAGGCGGATGATAAATACAGACTAACAAGCAAACAAACAGGTGTGCAGGTATAAAGGCAGACAGATAAACAGACAATAAGTAGGTAGGTAAGCATTCGTATAAATTTTTTCTAATTTTTTTCACCTCCTATTCTTACTTTAACCTTCAAACGACCTTGAACATGAGGTGATAAAGGTCAACCGACATCGGATTCGGACTCAGCGACCCCAAAAACCTGTGTGTGAATTTTTTTAGATTTTTTCAAAAACCTTTTCTTAGTTTGACCTTCAAATGACCTTGAACCTGACGTGATAGAGCTTAACCAACCTCGGCATCGGAATCAGCGAGTCCAAAAACCCCTGGGTACCTAGGTAGAGTCCGGTGTATTTTTTCAAACTAAATGTTGAATCTTCCACCTTCCAAAGATATTTTAAAAACTTATTCTGGAGCAAAAATGTAAATATTTCCCTCTAACAAGAAATAAAAATGTTTTAAAAAGCATTCGAGACCAAAACTCTAGAATATATTTGTTGGTTAATCATAAATTTTGCTACTAATTAATGATAGTTTATTGGAGTCATCTCGAATGCTTTTCAAAATTTTTTAAACATTTAAAATTTTTCTCTTACTGGAGGGAAATATTTATATTTTTGCTCCAAAATGATTAAGTTTTGAACATTTTACTTCTTTAAGTATATCATCTCTTTGAAATATTTTATATTATTTTCTGCTTTTCTGCATTCCGTTGGTTCCAAGTTTTCTCCTCGCAAACATGAATTTGAAGAAATACTCTGTAAGAATGTTGACGTAATGCCTCGGATGTTGGTGGCAGTCTTGGTAGAATCCCGGTAGTACTAGATTGGCCGACTAACTTATTGAAGATAATGAATCTTTTATGATTCAAAGATGTCTCTTTTTTGGGGCTTTGTATACTGCTAGCGCGAATTTCTCTCCACCACTTGTAATTTCTTTTTTCGTTGAGCTACGGTTGTTGAATATACGGACAACCTCTTCGAGATCTTTTCTTTTATTGACGCATTCCACCGTTTGAACTTTTCCTTTACCAAAGAAAGCTGAAGTGTTATCGCATCCACTGAACGTGTGGCCATACAGCTTTTTAAAACTTCCGAGGACTGCAAGTCACGAGAACTGTAATCTTTATTTTTTATTCTTCTCTGAGCCTCTCTTAAGAAACGGATATCTTTATCTTCAGGTGCGAGAGCGATAATCAATGCGAGAAGATCAATATCTTGTCCGAGATGACCACTGTATTGTTTTCATGAGATTCGTTTAAGGCGGTTTGAACTGTGAGTACGTCAGCGTCGTCTACAGCAGTAATTGTTTTGATTCCCTCGTCTTTAAATCTCTCCACCAATTGCGAAATAAACTGTTCCTTTTTGTGAGATTGTTTATCATTTTATTTTGCGTTTCAGTCAGTGGCGTGTTCTCATGAAAAATAATTTCCGGTGAAATGCGTTTCAAAAGTCGCTGCAGTCTTTCGATGCTCTTAATACTGCAGGCATTGTCAGCATATCCGTCAAACACTACAGTCACTTTTTGGTCGTAGTGTTTACGAATAAAGCTGCTTCGGCCATACTACATGATGAATCAAATTTCCGCCATCAACAATGAACTGGCAATCGGAAAAATCTATTGACCTCTCTCGTACAGCATTGAAAATATCATACAGATGATTTCTTAATTTTCCTCATTAACCCTTTTTCATCGAAGAGAAGAAGTGGAATTGAAGCAAGCTCAAAGTTGAAATATGACTCCAAATCTTCTTTTGAGTGAAGAGTACAGATTATCCTCTAATATAATTGCAAAGAAGGGGAAAATACATAAACTACTTGCGACAAAACCCTCTATATATGCATCTAATAGAGAAGATTCTGCTCAATAAATTCATTCCTGAGCATTTTTCTCGTTAAAGTAACCGGTTTTAAAATATTCGGAGTCAAACTTGGAATAGGATGAATTTTTACCTCTGCGCCCCAAACTACCTCTCTGTTCGGACGCTGTTAGCGCGAAATAGCTGAGGACAAGCTACAAGGTTAATAGTACATTTTTTATGCGGAATTTAATGCGACAAATTTTTTATTTCCTATACTTTTTCTCTTTCGACGAACGGTTTACAAGATGAAAGTGAAAAACCAGCGTTAAGTCCCCGTAATATGGCCGAAGCAGCTCTATTCATAATCATTAAGGACGTTCCACCTCTAAATTGGGGGGAACTTTTCGGGTATCTATTTCTAACTCTATCTAGATTACGCATCCCAAATATTATTACTTTATAAATTATTTCTTCTAAAATATCTAATTTAAGTGGACTAATATGTAACAATTGTATTACAAAAAACCGCTGCCTAAGGAATCACTCCTTCCACATCAAGACTTCATATCTAAGTCTCTTACAACGAAAATACTATATTTGTACTCCACTAAGTGGAAATAATTGTTTATGGAACTTTAATAGTATAATATTTGAAATCGTGTACCCCAAAAACCCATAAAATGATACGCCCCATCAGTAGTGGGGGTGGTGATTCTTGTGACTGGTTCCTGTATACACACTATCACAATATTTTTTTCACCCCCTTCAATAATAGAAGTGGCCAAAAATGTTTTTGAGACCTTAGCTCCTCTTATATTTACTAAATACCAATTTCATGCACTCCTAATTGCTTGATTTACCTATTTGCCTATTTACCCCCATTTACCTTCAACTCTGCAACGGAATAAGTTCGATATATGATCTAGTTCCAGATCTCGTTAAAATACATACGTGTACCATATTTTTAAGTCAATATCTTAATCGTGAGCACCAAAAAGATACAAGACTAACAGACAGACCGACGCGATAGACAAATTTATTTTATTCAAACTTAAAATATCGAGGTTTCATGACATTCTAAGCCTATTCGTACAATGAAAGTTTTAAAAAAATTTTCTTGCATTAGTATACTTCAACTGGATGTAGAAGTAATACGCAGAAATAGCACGACAAAGATATAAAAAATCATTTTGTGCCGTGGACTTCACGATAGAAGTAGAGCCTCTACTTCAAGCATTTTCCTCAATAAAACATACTACCCGAGGTACTGTTTATCCAATTTACTAGAGGAAAGCCACTACGCATTCATACTTCTTGAAGAAACCCACTGCGCATCCATTTTACTCGAGAAAACTCACTGCGCATCCATACCACTTGAGGTAACCTACTGCGCATCAATGGTATTCAAGGAAAGCCACTGCGCATCCATAACACTCGGGGAAACCTACTGCGCATCCATACTACTTGAGGTAACCTACTGCGCATCTATAGTACTCTAGAAAAGCCTCTGCGCATCCGAAGTACTCGAAGAAACCTACTGCGCATCCATACTACTAGAGGTAACCTACTGCGCATCGATGGTACTCGAGGAAAGCTACTGCGCATCCATAATACTCGGGGAAACCTACTGCGCATCCATATTACTCGAAGTAACTTTATAACATGATATTTGAAATCGTCTACCCCAAAAACCTATAAAACGATATATCACATCGATAGTGGGGGTTGGGGTGGTGGTAGAGGGTTGGGGGTGGGGGTGGATTAAGTAAAAAAAAAATTGAGGCCATAGGTTCTTGTATACACGCTAAATTACAATTTTATTTTTTTTCACCCCCTTTAATAATGGGGTGGGGGTAGTAATGGAGGTGGCTAATATCAAAATTTTTTTGAGAACTTAGCCTTTTCTTATATATACTAAATACCAATTTTATGGACTCTTACCTGCTTGATTTACCTACTTACCCCAAATTTACCCCAATTTACCCCCAACCCTTCGACGGAACCAGATGAAAATATAATCTAGTTCTAGATCTCGTTAAAGTACATATGTGTACCAAATTTCAAGTCAATATCTCAAACGGTTCCTGAGTAAACGTGCGCACAAAAAAAAGTTACAGACATACAGACCGACAGACAGAAATTTTTTTTTTCGCTCAAACTTTAAATCTCGACGTTCCATGACATTCTAAACCTATTTGAACAATAAAAATTTTTAAAATTTTTTTTTGTCGTTACTATACTTCCACTGGATGTGGAAGCAATTGAACTGATTTAGTGATGTCTTTTGAAAAGCATATTAAATAGTAATAATAATTCCCTTAAGAACATATTTTGAATTACATACATTATTCTACAATAGATACTTAGCGGGAACGGCTCATTTTAAAACAGATAATCACACATTATCGGGTAAAACACCAACGTAATCTGATAGAGTACTGCTTACACAATATTAATCATCATAATAACAAACGCATACGGTTGCATAGCGCAACTAATTGCGCAAGCGCTAGAGCATTTTACACTATAGAAGTCTGGCAACCTCGAAGGAGGCAAACGCTACCGTTATGTATAACAGTTTTAAATACATTGAGTCAGAGAGGTACTATTTATATAACGAGGTGTAAACATACCAATCGTATGAACAAAAAAGTGTATGTAAAAAAAGATAAAAATCCTTTCCCCTCTCCACGTGCCCTTGGTAAGTGAAATTTGGCGGTTATGTATATGTAAACAGAACTAATCTATCTATATTATTTCTAGTGGAGGTGCGGGCGCCACAAATTTGTAAGGAGGCGGACACGATACAAATGCATATATATATATATATATATATATATATATATATATATATATATATATATATATATATATATATAATATATTTATTAAGTAGAGTTTATTATGTAGAGGAGGGATGAATCTTCAAAAAGTGTAACTTGGTAAAGAGCCTCACGGGCAATAGGGAAAAAAGATATGGGCATATAAATAAAATTTCAAAGTTTCAACCCCTAAAAATAGGGGACATGGTGTAGCAGGGTGTAGTTTTCTGTGCTTGCTTATTGTGCCCTTTTAAACAACTTCCACAGTACGCAAAATTTTTTATTATGTCTAATTCGACTGAAGTATTTTACCAAAGTTCATTTTAAAGGTCTTTTCAAGTACCTTTAAAAATGTCATATATTTCAAAATTTTCAGTTTTTCCGTTATTTAACGTTGAAAGGATCGAATTCAGTTTTCGACGAATAAAAAGTCACCTTCAACGAGCCATAACTCGGTTCGTATTGCATCTACAGAAATTTAAAAAAAAAAACAATATTATTTTATAGGCTTCATTTTTGCTTATAATAATTTTTTTGGTAAAACGTAAGGTTTTCGAGTTATTAGTGAAAAATCGTTCTAAAACATGCATTTTCTAGATGAAAAATCAACATTTTTAATGAAGAATAACTCAAAAAGTATTGACCCATTGAAAAAATTTTCATAGAACATTTATTGCTTAGAATTCGTTCCTCTATCGATTTCTGCAGTTACTTTGAACAAAGGGGTGGCATCCGCCCCCAGGGTAAAAGCACACATCGGCACTATATAACTTTTGTTCCTTGAGCCACTCCCTAATTACTGTCCCAATTTCACGTCAGTCGGTTTTATCCTAAAGAATTCTTATCGAAAAACTTTCAAACACTGGATTAAATTAACTTTTTCATGAATATCAGGAAAAAAAAACATACAAAAATAGATTTTTCCTATAAAAGTTATTATTGTTTAAACAATATAAATAATTATCAACGCCGACTGTGAGAAACATTTTTTAACTTTAATTTTCAATAAAAACGACTCAATGTTTTGTAAATATCACGAAAAAACTTTTTTTTGCGCCACTTGGGATGTTCCTGATTTTGAATAATATTAAAAAAAAAAATTAAAAAAAAAAAATGATCAAAATCGGAGCTCACAGTGTGCTTGAAGGTGGAAAAATTATGATGAAAATGAGTCCAAAATCGGTTTGCGCAGGCTGATTCTACATTAAAAGTAGATTCAAAATTTATGAAATTTAAAATCGTAGCTGATCCCTTTCCCGTTTTATCCACATTTTTGGATTTTAACCCTTTGCAATACAGTAACTCGTATACATCAACTTTTTCTTCGAGCACTTAACACTTTTAGAAATAAAACTATCGTAAATAAGTTTATTATATCTTGTAAATACAGTTCTTTAATTAAAAAACCTTATTGAAAAATTGATTAAAAAATTTATATTTGAGGACTTTGATCTAAAAAATGAAAAGTATCCTTTAAGTATATGTACAACTTGTTCTCTCACACTACTTGATGCTAACAAGGGTAAATTTCAAAGACCATTTCAGAAAATGCCTAATTATACAGATGTCATATTACCAAAGGATACTCGTACATCACAAAATACATGCAACTGTTATATATTTGACTGGTCGTTTCAAAGGCCACGTTAAAATTGATAAAGGTAAAGGACATAAAAGAGATTTAGAAAACAAAATTGATGTTTCTACGGGACTTTATGGGCGTTCAGCAATAGATAGCCTGCCGATTTCATCTATAGAAGAGAGTAAAGATACTAGAAATTTGTTGTGTGGTGATTGTTTTCAAGAGACTGGAAGGGGTAAAAGTCACATTTCTAAAATTAGCAAAGAAAATGTATTAAAGATTGTAGGAAAGCTCACTGAAAAAAATCAAAATCAAATTCTAAGTACTGTTATAAAAAAAAGGCTCAATCTGCTAGTCTTACAATTAATAAAAATGAAAATTTTAGTTTTAATGTATCTGCTGGTGGTCGGGAGACAAAAGTTGTTTTAAATCCGAGTATTAAAAAAAGTGTTTCATTTGATGAAGAGAGCTTCGATAACTTTAGGATAAATTTAGGAGTTTCAGGTAATCAAACGAGAAAAATAACTAATTTTGTAAGATGTAACGTAGGTAGAAAGTCTATTCCATCGTACTATACAAAGCATTTATCAGATAAATCTAAAGTTTTAGATAATGTATACAAACACGGTATATACGATTTTGATTGTGAAGACGACTCGAGTAAACAAAAACATCCTCGACCTGTCGTTTATGCAGACGCTGAAGAACTCCTTGATGCAGTTATTGAACATCGAAAATTGCAAGGAAATGTTATTTTTAGTAATGGAATATTGTTGAGTAAGTTTTTTTAATTAAAGAACTGTATTTACAAGATATAATAAACTTATTTACGATAGTTTTATTTCTAAAAGTGTTAAGTGCTCGAAGAAAAAGTTGATGTAGGTATACGAGTTACTGTATTGCAAAGGGTTAAAATCCAAAAATGTGGATAAAACGCGAAAGGGATCAGCTACGATTTTAAATTTCATAAATTTTGAATCTACTTTTAATGTAAAATCAGCCTGCGCAAACCGATTTTGGACTCATTTTCATCATAATTTTTCCACCTTCAAGCACACTGTGAGCTGTTGCTGATAATTAAAAAATGAAAACCTTCATTGACTCGACTAGAGTGTGACATTATAGTAATATGTGATTAATCTTAATAAAAATTCTTTCTAATTTCTTATAGTAATATAAATTATTGTGAAATGGTCCTTTCAGTAATAATTGAACAAAATTACATTGAATTGACATATTTTCTTGACACGTATTAATTCTAATCTTGTGTGCATACGCTAAAAACTAAATTCTCTAACTAGCTTATAATAATTCATTCTTCCCAAGCAAACACATCCTTTAAGATAACTAAGTACTTGTTTATGTTACATCCTAAGCCATTTAATACTTTAAGTAATGTTTGCACTTCATTTGACTCCAGAGCAGCTTTTACCAGAACTTGAAACGGTTTACTTTGCAATTTTTCAATGAAGCTTGAAAATTTTGAACTTTCTTCAATTTTCTTTGCGAATACATCACTGATTTCATCTAAAGGCAGAATATTTTCTGCCTCAAATAAAAACTCGTTGAAACTGTTTTCATTACAACTGCAAGTTTTCACGTCAACAGTTACATTCAACCCATCAATTATGTCTTCTGTTTTTTTAATATATCCCATAATGTCAATACCATTATTTTTTATGAACTCAACTAGTGCGATAACTTTGTCACTATATTTCACATCATCTACCAATGATCTAAACTGATTAGTTTTTATATAAGCTATTCCGCATTGGAAGTTTTTATTTTTTTCCATAAAGGCATAGGCCAATTTTTCAATTTCCTCAAATGGGATTAAGTGAATAATGTCATCCACCTCTTCTGTGAATGTGACTTCTGTCGCAGCCGAGGATATAATAACCACTATCATCAACAAAAAATTCACTGAAAATCGTTTAAGTGAAGCAAATGTAAATCTACAAAAATGTATACTTAACTTTTAACAGAGCTCTTCAATGGAGAGCAGGAACTATAAAATTGCTTTTAGAGTCTCACATAATATATATGTTAGATCACGGTTCACATGAATGACTTTTTAAAAAAGGTTTATTTATTTAATGGAGCCAACGTTGGCTCTTGGAGAAGGAATAATACAATAATTAGAAGTGTTTCATTCTAAGTGAGTTTAATAACTGATTCAACAAAGCGTGTTTAGTCATATTTATAACATACAGAACCTGAGTAAGCAAAATATATAACAAAGGAATTGCAGTTCTGCAGTCTGCACAAGTTATGAGAAACAAAGGTGTAATATGATATCTTGAAGATAAGCAATTAATAAGAGAAGCTGTTATCGTGAAATACGATATACCTGTGAAGGTTTATTATGGCTAAGTCGCAATAAGATAGCGTGTAGTATTATATAACAACTTCCCCCTTAATAAAAAAGTTGATGTTATGCAGCAACTTTTGAAAATTGTTAAAACGTTAAATGAATATAATGCAAAAATAAATTGAAACAATGTTGAATGAATACAAAGCAAAATAATAAAATACTGTAAAAGTTAAAATTGGTAAGCGATAATAAAACATTACATAACGTAATAAGGATAAAATACAATAGTCTAAATTAATAGACAAGGGTAAAACTCCACATGAAAGTCTATGTTAACTCGATGTCCTCTTCTTCTTGAGGTCTAATACCGGGTCGCTTTCTTGGAGGGATCAGTCTAGGAAATTTGGTAAATACTCTGCTTCGCTCTGAAGGAGGTGAAGGAGGGTTATCCGTTGAGGGTTGGATTCGCAATGCTCCACATCTTCTTCTTCTGCATTTACAAGTTATGTAAAGTAGAACTAATAGGATGATGAGAGTGATTATGAAGTATGTGAACCAAGATACATGTTTGGTCACAAAAGGTTCGTTTATAAGGTCGTCTAGGTCTTTGGAATATTGCTCTAGTTTGTTTTTAGCAATATCTAAATCTTCTACGTCGAGACTGTTTAATTTAAGCGGTTTTAATTTTGGAATTTCGATTTTGTCGGGCATGTGATTGCAGCATTCAAAAGGAATTTGGATTGGATGTGAATTGTCCTTAATTTCGGAAAAGTCTTTAGCACTGGCTTGTATTCGAGTAATGCCTGCATAGGCGTAACATCCTGGTTGTAGTTTTATGATGGAATTTTTGTTAATTAGCTCTGTTATGGATTCTCTCTTCGGGCAGTTGATGGTAATGTGAAGTGGTTCGGAATTAATCACTAGCCATGTGTTGTCTTCAAGTTCTTGGACGTTGTATCCTTGACTAATGATGAAGGAAGTTTGACAATTTTCTGGGAGTTTCGGCAATGGTTTTAATATTCTAGCTTCACAAATGGCATTTTGGTCGATAGGATATGCAAACAGGTTCGAACATAGTTTGGTTCCAAAATAAAGTGGTTTGCATTCTTTCAAATTTTGTATAGGTATGTACATTAAAGAATCATCGTCTCTCGCGATAAACTTTTGTGAAATAGATAAAAAGTGATGTAGACCAGTTCTGTTATCAAGTATGGGTATAGGGTACAGACGAAAGGTGTTGTAATTTTGAGGTTCAATGAGAGGTATTGTTAAAACAAATATTAAATTAGAATCTAGTTGAAAAGCTTTTAGTTCAATAATATCCAGATATTGAGCAACTGCTGATAGTTTAATTGGAAGAGGTAAATTGTTCCTTCGCAAACTCTGTGAAATCTCTTGTAACCCCGTTACTAAGTGATCAGGTGTTATGATTGATGAATGAATAATTCCTAATCTGGCGAATGTTATTGAATTTAAAATATCGTTTAGATTGTCTTCGATGTACAAATAGCTGGCCATTAGTTGTTCGGAAATGTATAAAAATTTTAGTTTTATTTCGGCAGCTTGGATCGTTTGAGTCATAGTTTGAATTGTGTGCTCGATTTCTTTGATATCTTTGTTAAATGTTTCCTCATCAATTTGTAATTTTTGTATAGTTGAGTTGAAATTTTTGATAACAGAAGTTGTAACTGAGATTTGATTTTTGATTAAGTTTTCTAATTGATGTTCGTCATTATTTAATTTATTTATACAGTTAGTGTAGTACTCGCCATCTTCGGCGTCTAAGTTTCCGGTAATTGATTTGAATATTGTTCCGAAACCGTTAAGTATTCCGCGTTTATATCTCTTTGTGTCTGAAAAGACTTCGTCAAATTTCGTTTTTATCGAACTAGCTATTTGCATTAAAAGGTTAAACTCTGTTTTGACTTCGCTTCTAAACAGGATTGATTTTTGGTCAGCACCATCAAGAGTGTTCAAGATTCTGTCTAAATTATTTTGGTTTTTGTCAAAAGCTAGTTTGAGGGATGAAATATTTTTATGCACTAGCAGAGTCCATTTGTCATTTGTCACCACGATGTCCGTGTCTTGGTGATAGTATACACCAACAGTGTTATTGATCGGGGTAATTTTGTATTGACAGAGTGCTGATCCGAACAGCAGGAGAAACCTGAAAATAAATTTAATTTTCAGTATATGGTTTCATTCTATCAAAATTTACTTTAGTTTCTTGTTTTGTTTCGAGATTTAATAGGGTAGCAGAATTTTGAAAAATTTCTTTTATTTTAAAGGGACCGTTAAATTTGTTTTGTAGTTTGTTCTTAATTTGTGATTCTTTTACATAAACTAAGTCACCTATTTTGTATTCAGGTCGTTTTTGGGGAATATTTCTGTCGAAGCGAACTTTTGCTTTCTCTTTTTGAGATTGTGTTCGACTACGGGCTATTTTATAGTAGTGGGATATTCTATTGTTTAAATCTCTAACGTATTTAGTTATTAATTCTTTTTGGTTGTACAAGGTTTCGGGTGGTCTGTTAGATGTATGACCAAAGATAAGTTCATATGGGGTAAAACCGTGTGTTTTATTTACCGAATTGTTATAGCATATTACTGCATATGGTAAAATCGTGAAAGGATGTTCGTTTGGGTTTTCAGTTTTGTGGATTCTTATCATTTCGGCTAAAGTAGCATGAAATCTTTCTATGGATCCGTTCGATTGGGGATGTCCTACGCTTGAATAAGTTAATTTTATGTCGTAGAGGGTGCAGAGATCTTTGAGCAAGCGGTTGTCAAATTCGCCACCGTAATCGCAATGGATTCTTAGCGGTGTACCGTAATGTTGAAAGTATAACAACAAGGTATTTACGACGGATTTTGCGGATTTGTCCGGGACTGCATAGGCTTGTGTAAATTTAGTTAACTCGTCGCGAATAGTTAAAGCGTAATTTCGAGTTGGGAATTCAAATAAATCGATATTAATTCTTTCGAATGGTGTTCTTGGGGTTTCTGTGACTACTAGAGGGTTGTTAAGGTTTTTCCGGCATACTTTAGTTTTTTGGCAAGTTTCGCAATTTTTTATAAAATTTTCAACGTCTTTAGTTAGACCTTGCCAAGTGTATTTTTCTCTAATTCTTCGAATAGTTTCGTTTATTCCGCGGTGTAGATTATTTTTACCAAAATGATTTTGCTCCAATATAATTGGAATTTCGTCTTCGTCGGCAGTTCTGACGATATCTTGACAAATTACTACTTTTAAGTCTTTTTCCGCAAAAATGAATGATAGGATTTCAAGTATGGGGAGGTCTAAATTATTTTCGACAAAGTATGTCTTAGAGAGATCTAGAACATCTTGATTTTTAAATAGTACCAAAAATAGATGTTCAATTACAGATTCGATATCAGAAGGTAGAGGGATGATAAAATATCTCCTATGTCTGACTGTTTTGCTTGATACAATATTGATTTTATCGTTATAAAATTCGGGGTTTTCTTCGAATATGTCCTTGATAATTTTGTGATGTAGGTCTTGTAAGTTGTTTTGTTGGAAAAAGGTTATAATATCTTTATGTTCTCGATACAAAAGTTGTTTGTTCGAGGCTTTGATTTTCGAATAGTCAATTAAAGATGTTGTTTTATATAAGTTGGCGAAAGTTTCAAATTCTTGGGAAATCTGTTCGTTAGTGATTTCGTTATTATCTGGGTTTTCGTCGTCGTCTGACTCTTCGTCATTCGCGGCTAGAACCTTTGAATAGAATTTGGAACATTCAGAAAAATGATTAATTTTGATTCTGGAAAGTGCATCCGCGTTCTTATTGATTTTGCCGGGTTTATAAATTATTTCGTAATCGTACTCTTCTAATTTGAGTCGCCAACGAGCAAGTCTACTTCCTGGGTCTTTTATAGAGAATAACCAGGTGAGTGGTCTGTGGTCGGTTACAAGCTTGAACTTTCTACCGTACAGATAGGGTCTAAAGTGCTTTACACTCCATACTATCGATAAAAGCTCGCGTTCAATCGTTGAATACTTAGTTTCTGCACTGCACAAGGTTCTAGAAGCATAGGCAATGGGTAAATCTTTGCCAATGGGCCCCTGGCTCAGCACTGAGCCGACGGCAAATGCGCTCGCATCAGTGGTTAGAACGAAAGGTTCATCAAAATTAGGGTAGATTAATATCGGAGTTGTCGTTAATGTTTGTTTCAAATCTTGAAAAGATTTTATACAATCATTGTCGAAGAGAAATGGTATGTCTTTCTGTAAGAGTTTTGTTAAAGGCTTGGTAATCTTGGAGAAATTGGGGATAAAGCGCCTATAGTATCCGGCTAAGCCTAGAAATGATTTAATTTCTTTTTGATTTTTTGGTTGAGGGAAATTTAGAATAGCGTCAACTTTCGAAGGATTCGGTTTTACGCCGTCTTTTGTAATGAGATGTCCTAAATAAGCGACTTCTTTGCGGAGAAACTCGCATTTGTCGGGTTGAATTTTGAGATTGGCTTTCTGTAATCGTTTGAAAACTTCCGTTAATCGAGAAATATGCTCGTGAATAGTAGGGGAGTAAACAATAATATCGTCCATATAGACGAGACATCGTTCATTTTGGATACCTAATAAAATGTTATCCATCACTCTTTGAAATGTTGATGGAGCATTCTTAAGTCCAAAAGGCATTCTTACGAATTCAAAATGACCATTTTCAACTGTGAAAGCAGTTTTCTGAATATCTTTCGCATCAATCTCGATTTGGTGAAATCCGGAGGCTAAGTCCAAAGTTGTAAAATATTGACATTTGCCTAATTGATCGAGGAGGTCGGAAATATTGGGTAGCGGGTATTTATCGTCAATAGTCAGTTCGTTAAGTTTTCTGTAGTCCACTACAACTCGCCATTTTTGTTTACCGGAGGCGTCGAGTTTTTTAGGTACAACCCAAACTGGAGAGGACCAGGGAGAAATCGAAGGTCTAATGATGCCTTGATCAAGCATATTAGAGACTTGTGTTTTGACTTCCTCTTTATGAATATGAGGGTAGCGATATGATTTTGTAAAAACCGGTTTTGAATCGTTCGTGTCAATGGAATGCTTAATTTCGTTAGTAAAAGTTAAATTGTCTCCTTCCAAATAGAATATATCTTGAAAGTCTAAACAAAGCTGCGTTACTATTTCGGCCTCTTCTTCGTTTAGATGATCCAAGCGCAATTCGTTCCTAATTTCGAAGGATCTGTCCGTCTGTAGGTGTGAGTCAGAATTTTGAGTGTTTAAATTGAAAATTGATTTGAATTTTTGTACTGGCTCTAGTTTTATGTTAGAAAAATTTACCGTTTTTGGTATTGCATTCGCGTTTATAATTGAGGTTAAAAATTCTCCATTGTTATCGATTTTGACAATAGCATTTGGTAAGCGTACTTTTTCAATTTCTTGGGCTAACAGTATAGCCTCGGTATTTTGCAGATTGCATTTTAATTTACAAATTTTTTCCATGCGAGGTTCAATAGAAATTAAATTTTTGATGTTGCTTAAATTTGAATTTTTTGTATCGGAATTGATAGTTGGTTGTAAAGGTAAATTTACCGTAGTTTCTTCCGTAACCTTAAATAATGGTACGGTTTTAAAATTTGTGACTAGTTGTTTATTTTTAAAATCTACTCGGCATTCGTAATGTTCTAAAAAGTCTGCGCCTAGTAGTCCATCAAAATCTATATCTAGATTATAGATATAAACCTTGTGTGACTCGTCTGAGAATGGGATTAGAACAGATTCGTTGATATAAATTTTTTGATCAGTAATACCCTGTATAATTACATTTTCGGGAGATCTACGTCTATAATTTTCAGCTGTTTTAGGTTTAAAAATTGATATACCTGCGCCTGTATCAATAAGAATTTTAAATTTGCCGGTTGCATCTTTGATGTAATAAAGATTTTTTGAATTTACGGTTAATAAGGTGTGAGAAAGCGTATTTACATGAACGTTTGTTCTGGGAAGTTCAGCATTGGATCGAAACTGTCGTTGAGATTCATTGTTTGTATTTGGTTCGATATTTGGTCGAATTGGTCTATTTGTTGTGTCGGAGTATCCGTGGGGTACTCCGGATCTAAACGAAAATCCTGAGGATTAGCAGTATAATCCTCGTATTGCTCGTTCTGAGAATTAGCAGTATAATTCTCCTGGAAATTTTCGTACGATTCATTTTGACTTTGGTAACTTTGATAATCGTCGAAAGAGTAGTCGTTACATTGATTATAGTTACATTGATTGTCATAATTGTCATAAGGTTCGTAATTCAAATGATGAGCTTTTTGCTGGTTAAAGCGATTAAAATTTGGGTTAGGTTGGATAGCTGATGGTCGCTGTTGCATAAAATTAGGGTTCGGCCTTATGGCTGAGGGCCTGTTTTGCTGTGATTGATTTGGCTGATTATTTTGAGGGAATGTCCTCTGACTAAATTGATTATTACTAGGTTGTGCGAAGTTTTGATGAGAAAAATTTTGTGAGTTTGGGTTTCCTTGGAAACTTGGTCTCTGGAAGTTTTGAGACTGTTGCCTTGTGCGGCATTCGCTTATTACATGTCCATTCCGTTTACAGAAGGAACAAAACTTTTGTTGCAAATTGGGACCTTGTGG
Source organism: Rutpela maculata (assembly GCA_936432065.2). Taxonomy (NCBI): domain Eukaryota; kingdom Metazoa; phylum Arthropoda; class Insecta; order Coleoptera; family Cerambycidae; genus Rutpela; species Rutpela maculata. Next base: position 42,653,927 of record OW386285.2, read on the forward strand.
TCGCTTTTGTTGAATTACTGGATTTTTGACTGGACTATTTTTTGGGAATTTTTGCTGTTCAAAATAAGAGAGTTGTAGCTCTCTACGAATTCTAATAATCGCGTTCATTATAGAAGGAGGGTTACTGGCACGTATTATTCTGCCTAGATTTGGTTCTAGACCCGTTAACAAATTATTTAATGTCATAGTTTCGATCAAGTTTGTTTGCGCGGTTCTTTGCTCTGAAGTTAAATTTTGTTTTTGCACTGCAGCGTGCATTTTCGCATTGTGCGTTTGTAAACGCGAAACGAATGTTAAGGCGGATTCACTAGGTAATTGGTGAATTCGTTGTAGGTCCTGAATTAGGGACGTTAAATCTCGGGAGTCTCCGAAGTGAGTTTCTAGTAGTGCCTTTATTTCTGGCCATGTGCTAGGGTTGCGTGAATTTATAAGTTCGGCGGCTCTGCCTTTTAATTTATTTTTGATGTGTATGGTTAATAGAATTTTTTGGTCATGAATTGCCATACTTTGTGCACAGGAGCACGAGTTTAGGAATGTCTGTAAATTTATGGCGTTGCCATCGAATTCTGGTATTAGTGAAAAAATTTCAGAGAGCTTGTAAGGCTCAATTTGTTGTGGTTGTTGTTGTTGTTGTTGTTCGGCTGGTGCCAGTGGCACTGGTTGAACAGTCTCTGGTTGAGCTCTATCAGGCATTTTGCTTTTTTATTTAGAGATTTTTGAACTAAAATAATTGTCTGCGTATCAGCAGTATGATACGAGAATTAAATTAAAATTGTTTGTTATGTTGCGTACGTTAATAAATTGTGTATTAACTGTATAATACACAGTCGTTTCGTGAATACGAAAATAAATAACTTAAAATTAAAATTGTTGCGTTGTAGCTTGTACAGGATTTCTTTGATAATAGAACTGGCTTGTTTGCCGAGTGTATTAGCGGTATAATACACGTAAATAATTGTGAGAAATAGTAATTGTAAAATGAAATAACGAGATGATTCTTAAAAATGACTTACATTAATTTCATCTCCATGAGTAGGTTCTTCGTCCGTCAAGGGATTGGGATCCGCCACCACCAGTGAGGAAGGTCTCCTTGTTCTTGCAGATGTACACGCACTAGTTAGGCACCTTCTGCAGATGTTGTCCTTGTTCTTTTGCGCTTCACTACCAGTTAGGCTTCTTGTTCTGATGATGTTTACGGATCCTACCGACTGCGCCAATGTTAGATCACGGTTCACATGAATGACTTTTTAAAAAAGGTTTATTTATTTAATGGAGCCAACGTTGGCTCTTGGAGAAGGAATAATACAATAATTAGAAGTGTTTCATTCTAAGTGAGTTTAATAACTGATTCAACAAAGCGTGTTTAGTCATATTTATAACATACAGAACCTGAGTAAGCAAAATATATAACAAAGGAATTGCAGTTCTGCAGTCTGCACAAGTTATGAGAAACAAAGGTGTAATATGATATCTTGAAGATAAGCAATTAATAAGAGAAGCTGTTATCGTGAAATACGATATACCTGTGAAGGTTTATTATGGCTAAGTCGCAATAAGATAGCGTGTAGTATTATATAACATATATATATATATGGTTCGCTGCTTTATTGACATATATAATTATATATTAAAAGTTAGTTACAAAGTTCAAAAGTTGAAACATGAGAAGTTCCTTCGTTTTCTGTATTATGTGTCACAAAGAACTAAATAAAATTATTTTAATATGTAATCTTGATGATAATAAAATGCAATGTGAAACGCAAAATCTCAAAAATGGTACATAAATTAATATGCGAGATTCGAAAAACCGTGTTTTTGGTTATCAAACTTTTGGAGGAACAACTCCGGTCATATTGACAGCACTGCAAGTATGTCCTTAATCTTAAAAAACAATAAATAATTTAATATATCTTTTCGATTTGGATAGTATCTGGGAAAATACCTTCTTTATTATAGATGTTAACCAGCACACAAAATTTCATGTCAAAATATTTGCTTAAACGCGAATAAACCAGAAATTTTTTTGAAACTTTGTGGCCTCTGAGGAAAAATAGGCAATTGAAAAAAGTTTGGATAAAAAAAAAACTAAGGGAGATAAAGTGTTAAACATCCATCCATCCATATAAAATCCAAGCTAAGCCATTCGAACAAACGAAACTCTCGATGGGTAGGAGTGGGAGTAAGGAATATCTCAAGATAGAGACCCACGCGCTCTTCATTGGACCGCAATATTTTCTCGTCTATAATGTTGAAAAAATAATAGCCCCAATATTTTTTAATCGGAAAAATTGAATGATTAATAATTATTTATTAATTATTAATTATTAATCATTAATCATTAATCATTAATCATTAATCATTAATCATTAATCATTAATCATTAATCATTAATCATTAATCATTAATCATTAATCATTAATCATTAATCATTAATCATTAATCATTAATCATTAATCATTAATCATTAATCATTAATCATTAATCATTAATCATTAATCATTAATCATTAATCATTAATCATTAATCATTAATCATTAATCATTAATCATTAATCATTAATCATTAATTATTAAGTATTAAGTATTGACTATTGACCACTGACCATTGACCATTGACCATTGACCATTGACCATTGACCATTGACTATTGACTATTGACTATTGACTGTTGACTATTGACTATTGACTGTTGACTATTGCTTGTTGACTGTTGACTATTGCTTGTTGACTATTAATTATTAATTATTAATTATTAATTATTAATTATTAATTATTAATTATTAATTATTAATTATTAATTATTAATTATTAATTATTAATTATTAATTATTAATTATTAATTATTAATTATTAATTATTAATTATTAATTATTAATTATTAATTATTAATTATTAATTATTAATTATTAATTATTAATTATTAATTATTAATTATTAATTATTAATTATTAATTATTAATTATTAATTATTAATTATTAATTATTAATTATTAATTATTAATTATTAATTATTAATTATTAATTATTAATTATTAATTATTAATTATTAATTATTAATTATTAATTATTAATTATTAATTATTAATATTGTTAATTATTAATTACTAATTATTAATTATTAGTTATTAATTTGGATTGGATTGGATGAATTTACATATTTACCCCCTAATTACACCAATTTATCCCCCAACCCTTCAACGGAATAAGATGAAAATATAATATAGTTCCAGATCTTGTTAAAATACATACGTGTACCAAATTTCAAGTCAATATCTTAAACGGTTCCAGAGTAATAGCGCGCACAAAAAAAAGTTACTAACAGACATAGCCCAGCCGATGAAGGTATTTACCCACAAAATTTTGCAAACTCAGAAAACTTTTTTTAATGAGTTCGTGAAAGTATATAGAACAATAGAAAAGTATACATTTCGTTCGGATGCAGAACATAAAAAAAAAGTTCAAGTTCAAAATTTTGAAATTAAATAAAGCTAGAAAAAAATAAAAAATACAGATGGATAGATCACGTATTTATGAACAAAAAATGTTCTTACAAAATGTATCGTTAAAGCCACGGTTTTCCCGGAAAAAGATAGTCAAGTGTAACGTTATAACTCGGAGCGAGACCCATGCGTGCACCCGCTTGAATACGCATGACTGTGACACCGACGCACTGAATTACATGTCACTAAATCAGAATTTGTTCAATCTATATGAGTGTTGGTTCATTTAAAAGATGGAAACTGTAGCTTTCTGATGCTTTTTTGTTTTAAACAATACAAGCAAAGGATGAATGGGAAAAATATACTTATATATATTGTCACGCCAATATGATCAATCCCATCATGATCAGAAATAGCGATTTTCACGATCTTATCTTTATAACTCTCTATAGTTTTGAATATAAATTCTGGAATTCTTTCAATACATTAACAAATATATAATGAAGCCATTGGATATAGTTGAAATGTGGATAGGTGTACCTGTAATAAATGCAATACGGTAAGGGTAGGTAAAAATTCATGCGAGTGACGGCGCAAACAGATTTGCTTCGATCCAGCGGCTACGTGTGGTGTCTGTGTATGCGCTCATAATTATATATTTTCACTACTTATCCTCCTATTCACTAAGAAAAATGTTAAAAATGTGTAATCAGAAAGAGAAAAAAGCTTTATTTTACTAGTTAGAACTGTTAAGAATTTTTAGAGGTTCCATAGTATACATTTAACCGTGTGCTTGCTCGCGCAGAGTTACAAAGTTACTCGTTTTCCAGGAATACCGTGGCTTTAGCGTTACATCTTATTGGGACATTTTTTGTTCAGAAACACGTGGTCTTTCCACCCATAGTTTTTATTTTTTCCTACCCTGAATTAATTTTAAAATTTTGAACAAATGGGTGAAAACAACTTATTTCCTCACTTTTTTTTTTATTATTCTATACACTTTCCATTAAAAAAAATTATTCATTTTGTAAGTTTTTGGAGATTTCACTATAAAATGTTCTCTGTCGTCTGGGCCAACTTGTCCGGTCCGGCCCTGATTGTATGACGATCGTTATTATACGCTACGTTATGCGTTTAATAGGATAAGCCTGCAAGTTTGTGTAGCTAAAAAAATATATTTGAGTACCTATTTAATTTTGGTAGTTTAACCCACACTTTAAAACCTGCTGTTTAGAACGTGTGTGTATTGTCGAGGAAGTGTCCGATATTGAGTCCCCTCCACTGAAAGCAATTGCCGAGGGCAGCATTCCAACGGTACTCCGGCACCAATCACTCCAGCATACATCGAGATATGTAGCCATAGCCATATCCATTGATCTGTAAGTAAAAACGTGCAATTTTATGAGTACAAGAAAGTAGTACACCCTACCTTGACCTGTGTCTGGTGAACTTTTTTCTCCTTGCGTTTTATTGTTGTTAGGAATATATGCAATCGTGTGAGCTAAAATGAAAAATATTCGAATGGTCGTTCTGCAATTATATAGAAATGTTTAAGGAATTTGGTACATAACTTTTTGTAATTAAATGTGGTTTTTAATTGAGAAAATGAATTGTTTCCGAAGTATTTATAGCATTTAAGCTTGTAAATTGCATTAAACTAAATGGTCAGTGAGAGACTGGTTTATCTTCACCGTACTAGGTCGTTGCACCTATCCAAAAATTTAGAATTGTACAAAACTTTGCGAGAACTCGTACTTACTTTATTTTAAATCGCAAAAAAATATTACCGAAGAATTATTTTATGTTATTTAAACAATTATACACAGTCATGTCTAATTGTATTTTAACAGTTCTTAAATATTCCTGTAATATTTAAAAAAAAATAATTTACTTCAACAATTTGCGCAAGAATTTTTATTCCGTAAATCATAATTTCATACTAAAGAAATGATATCACAAGAAGTATAATTGAAAAATGAATTGACTTACCTGAAGATTAATTTAAATTATATGAATAATTTTCTTCCAGAAAATTACATAAACATAGGTAGTTTCCGTGCCATGAGCGATTGAGTCAGTGTTTAATGTAAGTTTTTTTCTCTTATCCCCTCCCAGGCCCTTTCCAGTTGAGCCGCTGGATATCTCTTCTGTTGTGTTGTGCTAAAATAGATCTTTGGAAAAAGGTTTGTAAGGGAGAGTGGGGTGTAATTGTTTCGGAGAAAATTGTTCATAATTTAAATTAATCTTCAGGAAAGTCAATTCATTTTTCAATTATATTTCACAATTTTCTCCTTCAATAATTACATAAACACAGGTAGATGTTTAAAGAAACATGATCCATTTTAAGAGCAAGTGTAATAATTATTTGAAAAATTTTCAGATTTTTGGGTTTTTTAGTAATAGACTCTGAAATGATATAAAAAATGAATGCTGCTCTTCGTTGAACTGTTCAGTTCGAGCTAATTATTTCACTGCTTCTAATTGCTGCAACATCGCTTTACAGAGGACCTTCCCATTATTTAAAAGATAAATATTTTTTTGCTTGTGAAAAAAGCGTAAAAAGTTTTATGCACTTTACCTTTGAGTTTGGTCGAAAGAATGTATCGAAATGATTCAGACATATCTTTACGTAGTATTAATATTCTTGGAGTTATAGGCGAGGGAAATCAAGCATCGTATCATATCCGCCCTGTATATCGACAGTTTTATATAAGTCAGTTTTCCTTGAAAGACGTACTTCGCGAATATAATTGTTACATTCTTCCGTACAGAACTGAAAGCAAATATGGTGCTGATATTATAATTCCTAACAAGCATAGTAACGATCCTATCATTAGTTTTCGGGATACCGGTTTTAAGATTTCAACAGCGAATTGGTACGAGAATCGCGAAAAAAAAATGTGGAAGAAAAAACGATTGCGAATTGTAAAGGCGGCTGGAGCAATAATATTAGAAGATATTAGATCCCATGTATATGAAATAGAAAGTTACCCCGCATCAGATGCTTTCTTAGAAAATGTTGAGAATGACATACCGTGTAGTCTTAATGTTCTTATGCAAACAATTATGTGTAAAAACAAGCACGGGGACAAAAAGCGGTGGACTACGAAGTGCACTGCTATTTCACATGCAATAATAGCTTCAGCCGATATACAGGGCAGATGCGTACGATGCTTGTTTTTTCCCATTTATAACTTCAAGAATATTAACACGTTGACTGCCATCTCGGTCTATATGACCGAGGTTTTTATTGTCTATGAGGCCAACTCGGTCTATAACACCGAGTACTTATATTTGCCCTGTGGGCCAATTCGGTCTATAAGACCGAGTCATGTTTTTGGGATATCTGGATCTTCTGGATCTTTTCGGGATCTCGGAATCTCCCAGCGACTCGGTCCAGCACACTTCTATCGTTATAAATAGACCGAGACCTTTTTTGACTTTTTTTTGGCAGTTTTTTTTTCAAGGTATTGTGTGTCAATTCTCAATTCATAGTGTATTAGCCGATGATATTCATGGCCTGGGGGGATACTTTATTTAGTTAAACCGTTGCTACCGGTTGGCGCCTTATGAGAAATTTGTCTTAACCCATATGGCAGTCAACGTGTTAATACTGCGTAAAAATGTGTCTAAACCATTTCGAACTGAAAAATATTTTATTTGGAAAACTTTTGCTACGCGCGTTTACACATTAATAAACAGTCATAAAAATAATTTCAAATGTCAATTTGAAAAATGTTAAAAATCGAATAATTGGCATTTTCTTTCATTTTCAAGGCCGCGGGAGGCCAGCTAAATATTAACCGATTTGACGAAAAATTTACCCGAATTAGTTTTAGATACATAGTAACAAATTACTAACTAGCCCATCTTCAAATCCAAGTTTTCGTGTTTTTCGGCCCATCCTACTTAGGCCAGTCGTCAGGTAAATTAACATCGTTTTAAATCGGACGAAATATTTTACTGTTGAAACCAGTTCATTATTTGCCTCTTTTAGATATACTAATTTTTCCCCCTCGCCCTCCCCCCCGGAATACCCCCAATTATGGGGGAGTATCGCTTAAAAATAATTTTTTTGCCAATATCTCTCTCGGTTCTGAACGGTCTTACAAAAAAAAAGATGGTTATAAAATTTAAAGATAAGTAAATTCTCTATGGAAATGGTTCAAACACATTTTTACGTAGTATTAATATTCTTGAAGTTATAAGTGGGGGAAATCAAGCATCGTACGCATCCGCCCTATATATCGGCTGAAGCTATTATTGCATGTGAAATAGCAGTGCACTTCATAGTCCACTTCTTTTTGTCCCCGTGCTTGTTTTTACACATAATTGTTTGCATAAGAACATTAAGACTACCCGGTATGTCATTCTCAACATTTTCTAAGAAAGCTCTGATGCGGGGTAACTTTTTATTTAGTATACATGGGATCTAATATCTTCTAATATTATTGCTCCAGCCGTCTTTACAATTCGCAATCGTTCTTCTTCCACGTTTTTTTTTTCGCGATTCTCGTACCAATTCGCTGTTGAAATCTTAAAACCGGTATCCCGAAAACTAATGATAGGATCGATACTATTCTTGTTAGAAATTATAATATCAGCACCATATTTGCTTTTTAGTTTATTGCTGACAGTTCTGTACGGAAGAATGTAACAATTATATTCGCGAAGTACGTCTTTCAAGGAAAACTGACTTATATAAAACTGTCGATATACAGGGCGGATATGATACGATGCTTGATTTCCCTCGCCTATAACTCCAAGAATATTAATACTACGTAAAAATATGTCTGAATCATTTCGATAAATTCTTTCGACGAAACTCAAAGGTAAAGTCCATAAAACCTTTTACGCTTTTTTCACAAGCAAAAGAATATTTATCTTTTAAATAATGGGAAGGTGCTCTGTAAAGCGATGTTGCAGCAATTAGAAGCAGTGGAAAAAATCAGCTCGAACTGAACAGTTCAGTTCGAGCAACGAAGAGCAGCATCATTTTTCATATCATTTCAGAGTCTATTACTAAAAAACCCAAAAATCTGCAAATTATTCAAATAATTATTACACTTGCTCTTAAAATGGATCATGTTTCTTTAAACATCTCTGTGTTTATGTAATTATTGAATGAGAAAATTGTGAAATATAATTGAAAAATGTATTGACTTTCCTGAAGATTAATTTAAATTAGATGAACAATTTTCTCCGAAACAATTACACCCCACCCTCCCTTTTCCAAAGATCTATTTTAGCACAACACAATAGAAGAGATATCCAACGGCTTGACTGGGAAAGGACGTAAACGCGCGTAGCAAAAGTTTTCCGAATAAAATATTTTTCAGTTCCAGGGAAATTAGAAATTTTATACAAAAAACCTTATTTTCTTCAAATTCTACGTTTTAGTGACAAATTTCTAATTTCCCTGGAACTGAAAAATATTTAATTTGGACAAATTTTGCCACACGCGTTTAGATATTAATAAAGAGTCATAAAATTTTCAAATGTCAATTTGAAAAATGTTAAAAATAGAAAAATTGGCCTTTTTCCTTCATTCTCAAGGCCGTGGGAACCCGGCTAGATATTAACCGATTTCACTAAAAATTTACCCGAATTAGTTTTAGATACATAGTAACAAATTGGAAACTGGCCCATCTGCAAATTCAAATATTCGTGTTTTTCGGTCCACCCTAATGTACAGTGTACATTATACAGCTTTACATGGAGTATCCTGGATATTTTAAAATAAATTTCTATTGTTTTTTATCGTTCCCAGAAGAAACAGAAGAATTTGTAATCGTCAGGTTCTCTTTAATGTCCCACTTTGATTATACTGCACTAGGTCGTAATGCTTTACGTCAAAAGTAATGGTAAAAACTAATTCTTGACTTTTACATATATACAATGATCATTAGTTAATTTCAGATTTTCCCCGAAATTTCATTTTTTGTTGAAAATATTTGTCGCGTATTGCTGGTTGCATGTGGACCAGTGCTTAAAAGTATAATTTTTATTACTTTAATTTCTAGGCACTAGGCGGCATACTTCGCGCCACTTTTTGTTCATAAGAAAAACATCATTATTCTCTGTTGCTTTGAACTAAAAGGTTTCACGCTAATTATAATTAATTTGTAGGATAAATATTGAGATGCACAAGTTCTCCTGAAAATGTTAAGAGAAAATATATTAAAAGGTAGGTATATTAAATAGAAATGTAACTAGGTCCTTTTATGTCCTTCTTTTTCCTGTGAAATCTCTGTTTGAAATTACTTTTGGTAAATAACTTTAAAAAAGTATTTAGATGCTTTATAGACGTATAGTCCCTTGAGGTAAATCAGAAAAAGGCAAAAAGCCCAAAAGTTCTGCGACCAGACCGCAAGACATTTCCCCCCCCGTTTTCGAGGGCGGTGAACAATGTTTTCCGACCTTTTTCGATTTTCCGATTTTCCATTTTTTTATCTGAAAATTTTATTAACAAAAGTTGTTCAGAATTGTCCAAAAACCATAAATCCAAAATTTAATCAAAATTAAAAAATATTTTTTAAAATAATGTCCAAATCCAAAAATATCATTTAAATGGGTTTTTTTGTTTAAAAAATTCATGACAATTTTGTTTGAAATTAAGCCAAGCTGTCAGTAATTGTCAGGTAATTACTAGCTATCATTTTTTTCAATTTTTTCATTTTGTTAAAATATTGGGCTTAAGGTTTTTGAACAATTCTGCACAACTTTCATTTTCCAATAAAGAAATGCCAAACACCGGAAACTCGGAAAAATGAGTGGTTTTTTCGGTTTGGGGGTAGTGGTTAGAGGGTAGGTCGGAAAATATTGCCACCATCGTATTCCCCGCCCTCGAAAACGAGGGCGGGGGGTACTAATATTGCGGTCCGGTCGCAGCACTTTTGGGGTAAAAGCTTTACCTCAAGGGACTAGTAAGTATCCATAGCAAAAACTTTGAAATTGTGAAATATTTAACAATAATTGTTTTATTAGTTCACCCGTGAAGGTGATTTCAATATGTTATAAAGCATTATAATTATTTTCATTTACAGCCATTAGCATACTGTTACAGTTTAATATTTTAACACTGCATGTTAATAGACTATATTAAATTAACAAGTTTGTACAACACTAGATATCAATAAGCAGATAGACTGTATTGGCTAGACTCATTATAATGGAATGGAGCAATAATAGTACTTTAGTCATAGCTAATGCTGGTTTCAGTCGAACAACACTTGAACCGTTTTGAATAATTAGCAATTCTTTTCACTAATTTTATTATGTTAACATAGTGGTAACTTTTCTTATACTATATTGATTAAGCTTTATTGACATATAGATGATTGTATTTTAACCTATAACTGTCTATGCAGATCTTCACAAGGTATATTGACTTCTAACGGATTTTATGAAAGGTTTATTTAGTCGTTTTAAATGATAATATTCATAATCAACTAAATTCAGTTTTCCCGTTTTCAGAATATCTTCACCCGAGACGGTACTCTCTCTAGTGTGAATTGTTATGGTCAATACGGTATGAGATCGGGAGCTCTGATGGTTCATGAGTGTAGGTGCCGTCTGTCTCTTGAGGATACCCTTCTGTAGTTGTTTGCATAACCCTTCGCTGTCATGCACGGAAATTTCTCTTAGACCTTAAACGAAAATGGATCCCTTCGGGTCGTCATATATGCCTGTGGTCCTTCGAGCCGAATGTCCTGTTCCAACTGAAGACCTAAGTGGATAAAGGTGTTATGTCACACTTTTAAAGTTTTGAGTAAATTAAATAAAACGGTTTTGAGTTGGAACTTATTTATTTTGTCTTCGATTCAAATGAATAATACCTCATAAAATAGATAATTTTGGGTTATGTTCTTTTGTTTACACTAATATTAAAGAACAATATCAAGTTGTTATGAAACTAGATTTTTCTGTTCAAACCTGTGTACATGCACTAAAATTACTGGTTGTATGTATGACATGGCGCCTTTATAATTAAAAAGTTTCTATAAAATATTACAAATTTAGAATTCACCGTTTATTGGGTGTTAAATCTATATTAGGGGTGTTCAAAAATTGCATAAAGTAATTTTTTTAAAAAATGCGACATAACACCTTTATCCACTTAGGTCTTCAATTGTTATTGACGATTCTTCAAAAGAATGTGAATTGAACAATTATTGACAAATTGTTTAAGTAACAGGAGGCACTAAACGACTTACCTTGAAGAACGCTCCTAGGTCTCGAAGAGGGTTGCTCGGTGAAAAGGCCTGTTCGTTGGACAACCCTGCTCCTTTCGTTCTCAAAAGTAGGTATATTGCAGCGATGCCAATAATCAATCATTAACTCACACGCGTTAGTATACTGTCTTTTAAAATATCCAAAAGAAATGTATAAAAATACATTTGTATTCTTTATAGTTAAGGAAAGGAAAAATGATATAAAGTTGAAAATCTATCATTGTATTAAAAAAATAGAGCATTTTTTAATTTGCATAATTTTTAAAAAATTTCACTTGTTTTGCAATTTTCTAATAGTATTATTGTCCATTATTTTTTGTACGGCTACTAAATAAAATAAAAATTCTAACCTATATTAATCCAAAAAATAAATAGCCATGCAGTATCAAATAAACTTACTCTAGAGAACGTGAGTTTTTCCCTTTCTCGGGGGTGATTTTTTTATTTACATTGATAATACCCATTCTTTTTAGACGGGTCATTTTTTTTTTAAGATTTTAAATGTCGTATAATATTTTGGAATTGATGCCGTACAGGATCAAATCACCACCCTTAATAGAGGTCTAGGAAGGGGGTTGATCTCGCGTTTGCCACCCCATGGTCCAACTGATTTGTACGGCATAGCAAAAAAGTTCATCCTTGTTAATATAAAAATCGAATTTCATACAAGCCGTACGGTATCGTATCACCTTAGTACATGGAGGTCACTTTTCGGAAAACGAAAATTATTCCTGTACTTCTGTCCCATTATTTTTGTACGGCATTCTCTTTTTAACAGTCCAAATAAACGTAAGCCGTACAGGATCGTTTAAAAAAATGCAATCCCTGTGAGTTACGATTTTCACTTTTCCGCGGCTTTCCCATGTCCCACCTAAAATGTACGGCATAGGGCTCAAAGTGATTTATTTCTGTAGGACTACAAAAATTATACCTTTTCAAGCGCTATCATATGACCTCCTAAAAATTTAGCATGGGCTTGTGGTCTAATATATTACCTGTCTTTTGTGATCCAGAGCCTCGCAGTCGCACAGGATGTGGGAGTGTCTCTGTTGCCCTACTGCATTGTCTGCATCTTGAACATTCCCATTTTGTGTAGGTGTCCTTACAGAGCACCCTGTTAGGAGGCCAATAATAGGGAACTTGCCCAAAAAATAAAATTGAATTAAAATACTCAAAATCGTAAACTAACATCATTAAAAACCCCATAGACAACAAAAAATAAAAATAAAAAAAAATCCTCCAGAAATATAAGCGATTAAAATTTGCCGGATTTTACCCACTTCTGAAACGTGACGCCAGAGGTTGAAAGTCGGATGACGGCGTCAAGAGACACCGATTCTGCTTTCGCATGCTCATTTGTCAGAAACAACTAGCAGTGAACACAACCTAACCTCAAATTCGTTGGAAAGACATCTTCAATATTCTGAAATGTCACAAAATGCTACTTTTGATTCGTTCGTGCCGAGCCGAATTTTCGAATTTCGCCGTGCAATTTTGCAATTGCATGTTTTTGCAATTTTTTCGGGTCCGAAATGTAAGCTGTTTTTTGCTATTTTCTGCAGATATCTCCGAAACGGTGGGAGTTAGCTCGAAATAAAAAAATAAGGTCAAACGAGTATTTTCCACTACGAATCTTTTGCTATCACCAGACTTTTGATTTTTTTTTTCGTTTCGGAGATAACTACAGAAATGTCGGCCACGTACGGTAAAAAATCGCAAATTTTGAGCTTCTACAGTTGGCAACTTTTTAATCTTTGCTCCTACGTCAAAACACTGCTCTAGCTAATTTGAACATAATTAAATTTGCTAAAACTGCCTTTTTTATTTTTTGAATTCCGACAAAAATTAAGGAATTAGAGGGGGCGGGATTTGGGACTTTTTTATTTTTCGGTAAAATTTCTCCATTTTGTCACCGTAATTAATCGATAATTAATTGAAATCGATCTCATTTACGATGTTCACGTAATATCATGTACTATTTTGACGCTCCGTTAATCTCGGCCCTTCGAAACAAAGGTTTCTGAGAAAAATTATTTTTTTAAGATTTAGATACACTCTATAGGAAAACGTGTAATTTCCTACATTTCCTCGAATATCTCGATAATTATCATTTTTTTCGAAAAATTTGTAGACAGCTTATGTAAAGAGAATTAATTGAGCTTTCCGAAACATTTTTTATTTTTTCTCTAACATGAAAATCAAAAGACTTATGACCGAATATGCGGACGTTTCAAAGCCAACCGCCGCCCAGTCTATTAATTAGGGTGAATGGTTAAAGTACGCCATCTGTTGGACACCACGCGAGACCAGTTTTCACCCGGTGACGTCACAGTGCTTTTCGAGAGGAGTGGCGATGATTTCAACTTTAATTATTTAATGCAATGTAAGTACTGCGATTTCTGATATTCGGTGTGGCGTGTTTTTATACATAAATACACACTTTAATGAAATAAAAAAAAGTTCCCCATTATACGGAGCAGATTCCTGCTTAATGACATCAGTTCTTCAGTCTACTTTCGGGATGGTTTTTTGATAAAGGTTTTTCCATGTTGTTTTAACCTAGAATTCTTTGTGCTGATTGTTGACCCAGTCCTTCATTTGACCCCGTTTTAGGCACTCCCAAGGTCGGTTCTTGACCAATATATGGGGCTGACGATCCCCTTCTTGCTAGCTCGTCAGCTTAATGTTATTTTTTATTTTTTTAGAGATTCTTGAAAGAAAAAAAATAGTGTTTACATTGACATTGAAGTTCATATTATGATAAAAAATTTCAATTTTTTCTTTTGGAAAACTAGTTTTACATTGAAAACTACCTTAAGATTCATGTTCTACGACTCTTAATTTCACGAAAATGCCAGTGCTAGGCCAATCTTCAGTATTACCAAAAAAAAAAAAAAATCAACTGTTCCTGTTAATAAACTTATTTGCGAACCACAGTGTCCTTACTTTCTATTGAACTTTAAAAATTCTTCAGAACTAAATTGATTCTTAGTAATAAACTTAAATTGTGTATTTAGAATAAACAGAAGTTAAACTTCAAAGATTTCTCTCAAACTCATTTTTGAATCAGTGAACTGTGCAAGCAATCTGTATAAGCGGCAAGCCCATAGGGCAACAGCAAATGATAATTACAGGCGCAGCGAGAGTACCATACAAAATACATCGTGTCTACCGTGACACACTCTGGGCCCGGATCCTGCGAAAGAGACAACTTCGCCAGCACCAGTACACCAGTACCACGACGGTACCCATGAAGGTACCACGTGTGTTCAGGTGTATAAATCAGTGCCGGTACAGAATGTGACTCTATAAATATTTGGATATACTCATATTTTTTCGGTAAGGTAAACAATATACTATGTGTAATAACTTATTAAGAATAACTTTGAACTGTGTGAAATAAAATATAAATCGTTGTAAAAATTAACCATTCCCTTTCAATTTAAAAAGGAAACCTTCGCGACATTCAATAATTTTGTTCAAATGCCATCGTAATCATGTTTATTACAGTACTATTAAAATAATACTTCTACTTGTCTAGAAATTATTTAATCGCTTGGCATACAATAAATAGTTACAGGAATTCAAAATTATTGATAATGGTCACGAAAATTGCAGACAATCTTAAGAGATACCGTGGATAATCTTATGACATATATTAAGAAAATACAACATTAAGATAATATATATTTTATTAATGCTTTAGGCATTTCTTTATCACAATTATTATTACTACTTATATAAATTATTAAACCATTAAACACTATTAATGATTTCTTACTCTTTACTGACTATTTTGCCACTGGAGAAATATTTGAATTTCACGAAAGAAACCGCTGCTCCAAATGAATCAGAGAGAGGTTGGTTTTTTAACAGTTCTGGTTACTACAAATTGACATATGTAAAAACGCTAAATGCCAATAGTCAATAGAGATGAGGGGCTAAATAATTGCAACCCATTCGAAGGAAACTATTATATGGCTGATGCCAAAAGTAATTGAAAGCGTCCGTTTTTTATCAGTCGGATCGAAGTGGTTTCATTTTAGTACAGGGTAGTAAGAAAGGTACAAAAAATGGCTGAAAAAAAATGATCAAGGACAGGAAAAGAAATGCTATGGAATATATTTTACTTATATGAACGAATTGTGCAAAGACAAAAAATCAGTTGCTTTAACAGAGACTACTTTAGAGTTGCCTAAAGATGAGTGGAAAAGAAGGCATGGAAATTACATAAAATAAAGGATCTGTAACTACTTATATGCATTAAAAAATTGGCAGAAAAATGTATTGCCTTATAGTGACTGACAGACTTTGAATATTGAATTTCAGTATTGAAATATAGTCTTTTTGGTTGAACCTGTGAAAAAAATGACATGAGAATTTGATAAATGATAAGAATTATTAATTACAAATGGACCAATGAAAACAAACAAGGGTATAGACCAGCAAAGTTTCAAGACAGTTTTACAGTAAATATTATACAGTTAGATATTTTTGGCACCAATTTAACGGGTCCCTATTTTTATCGTGGTAATATTTTATTGTAAAAAAGATTGGAACACGTTACTGGATTTCTTGCATATTTTCGTAGAGCTAAACATTTACGTTTAGTTTTATGAAAATATGTCTGTAAAAACGTTTTCAAAAGTAGTGTTTTCTTATTATTTCGTAAACTATTGATAATACATTAAAATATCAAATTCAAAAATTTATTAGTCCTTTTTGATTATGTACGTGATATAAGATAAGTCATTGAAATACTATTTTATACAATGGTTAAATAATATGAAAGCTTATAAAAAAAGTCAAATATAGTGTAATAAAACCAACAGTTGTATAGGACGAAGACAAAGAACGCTGAAAAATGTACAGTACAATTCAAAATTTGTAAATAAAACACGAATAAAAAGAAAGAAATATAGGTTCTTGTTGTTGTGTATTAGTAGACCTTAAATACAGACAAACTCGGACACAGAATGATAACATTTTTCTGATAAAAACACCTTTAGTGTTTTTCTAAATAAATAATCTATTTCCTGATGTTTTATGTCATCCAGTAGACGGTTAAATAGTTTCGGGCATATAAATCTTGGAGACTCATTTGTGATTTTTAGTCTGGCACGAAGTTCCAGGAGTTTATTTTTTTATCTTGTATTGACATTATGGTAGTCATTGTTTAAAATAAAACTATTTCGATTTCTAAAAACATATATACAAATTTCGTAAATATAAATACCACGTAAGGCAAGAATTTCATTTTCTACAAAGATATCCTTGCACGTGTGAGTATTCAGTGTACCGAATATACACCATAAGATACGTTTTTGAGCAATAAATACGTTGAAGACATGGTGCAGTTTCCCCAAAAACAGATATCATACCTTAAACGTGAATACACTTGGTCATAATATAAATTACTAAGTTGTTCCCTTGATAGAACCCCCTAATATTTCGGTATACTATAGAAGAAATTTTGAATATCCAAGTTTCGCGATGATGCTTCTAAATATACTCCTAAGAACTTAAAGGTGTCCTCAGTATTAGAAATGTTTGTATCGATTATTTTAATATTTAAGTTATCACATTCCTGTCGCCTACCGTGAAATCTGATAACTTGAGTTTTTTCGGTATTGAGATGCAAGGTATTATGGGAAAACCAATGGTTTTAAGTTTTTAAAATAGCATTACAATTTTGTTCTTAAACATTATCAGATGGATTTGATATTATCACAGAAATGTCGTCAGCGTACATTGATGGCAAAGATCAATATCATTAATAAATAAAATAAAAAGCACGGGGCCTAAGATAGAGCCCTGTGGAACAACTCTAGTTGCATTTAAACATTCTGAGTTAACACTACATAATAATATGGTGTTATCGTTTTTATGTATTAAACTTACATATTGTCTCTGATCTTCGAGGAATGTGGTGATCCAATATGTCACAATCAAATAATTTAGATATTGATAAACTATGATTGATGCAGTCGAATGCCCTGCTGAGATCACAAAATATACCAACAGGACATTCTCCCGCACAAATTAATTCAGAAGTTTTATTTAAAAATAATAGAATAGAATAGAATAGAATTTTATTCATGCTATAAATATATATAATGTTTGCATATGTCAGAGATAAAAAACTAACTACTTAATTTAAAAATAATTAAAAACAGAGTCACAATAACACAATATAAAATAAATAGTAGTCATAAAAACTAGTACCTCAAGTAGAGGGAAAAACGTAAAATATAACATTGTCAAAAACACAGAAAAAAACAATTAATGCAAAAACGCTAAAATATAGCGTTAAATACAATGAGTCTGATTAGACAGACGATAAATTAGGCAAGGAGCCAAAATATTCAAAATATTCGTCATATGAGTAGAAGGCATTCTGTAAAAGGGTATTTTTTATTTTTAGCTTAAACGTGTTTACACTCATATCAAGATTTTGTAAATCTTTAGGTAACACATTAAAAAATTTTATTGATAGATATAGGTAGGAATTCTGAGATTTACTTAGTCTATATTTGGGCAATCTTAAATTTGTTTTTGTCCTAGTGTCATGGTTATGTATGTCCACCTGCTTGGTGACTTTGTTACTTTTTAATTTTTTAAAATAAAAAGCATTCATATATATAACAGAACGGCAGTGTTAATATATGGAGACTTTTAAAAAGGGGTTTACAGTGGTCATCATATTTAGCTTGAGTCATTATTCTTATAACTTTTTTTTGTAATTTAAAGATTTTGCTCGAATGACATGATGACTCCCATACTATCACTCCATACTATACGTCATTATGCTGTGAAAAATGGAAAAATAGGCTACTCTTAAGCAATCTGCTGTAATTTTGTTGCTGAGTTGTCTTATTATATAAATACAAGTCGACAACCGTTTTGATAAACTCTGAATTTGGAATTGAAAGTTCAATGAATTATCCAAATGCACACCGAGGAGTTTAATAGGTTCGTTATTTATTTCCCTTTTTTCACTGAAAAATTTAGAGTTTTTGTTTTGCCATTATTTATAGTAAGATAATTACTCCTTGTCCAGTTTTTTATTAAGTTATCAGCTTCTTCTTCCTTAGTGCATAGGTTGGAAAAGAGCTCGTTGCTTAGCAAAAATGTCATGTCATCAGCATACATTATTGGAGACACTTCAGTAGCACAATTGAATGATATATCATTAATGTATATTATAAACAGCACAAGACCCAGAACTGACCCCTGTGGCACTCCGTAATGTATTGCTGTATTGGTCAACACACCACTAGAAAAACCATGTTGGTTTTTTGTAATTATTTTAAAAGTTTCTAAGTAATTTACCAGCCTATCCAGATAACAGTATTAGAAAATTTTTGAAAGTGCAAAGGGCACGGTTACAGGCCTATAATTTTTCAATAGTTGGGCACCTTTTTTTCTTAAAAATAGGCATCAACTATCCAGTCTTTAGCCTATTCGGAAACGTTCATGTTTCAAAAGATAAATTAATAATATATGGTAATGGTTTAATGATATAATGCATTACTTTTTTTTATTATAAAACAGATAATATCATCTGGATTTTTATCTTTAAGTTTTTTCGTTAATAAATATAGCAATTCTTTTTCGTTAAATTTTTTAAAAAATAATGAATGGATCTGCTGAACTCTACTGTGTGTAGGTGATGCCTTGTAACAACTGGATCATCCAATACCGCACCAGTTTAATTTCGGTATTTGCCTAATAGTAGCATGCGGGGCCTCTATAAAAAATTAATTAAATAGTAAAGGAACTATTTGAGGCTCATTATTTATAACAATATTTTTGTATCTTTTACTAAACAATTGTGATTCTTCTTTGTCATGTTATAAGCCGCAGTCATGCTGAGACTTACTTTTGTTAACATAAAAATGTCTTTTAATTTCTAGCTACATACTCGAACTTCATCGTTTATCTATTTCTTATCTAAAGTCTTGTATACAATTTTTTTTAAAGAAAATGTAAGTCAAAATAGGGTAGAAATATGTTATTAAAATTAATAAAAGCAACATGAATATCCGTAATATTATGGAGATTTTTCAAGATTCGTTTTTTATATCTATTTGAAAACTATTTATTGCGTTTCCAGTACAGCATCTTTTAAAGAATAACATATTTTTAACGTCTATAGTATGGTTCTTGTAAGTTATATCAAAAAGAATAGTTCGGTGGTCCGAAATAGCATTATCAAACACAGAGCATGAATTTTCACTTTTGAAATTTATAAAAATATGACCTATTGTACTAAGGCTGGTATCTGTTACTCGGGTAGGCCAGATCAAAACGGTACTTGAATTAAAACATGACAAAACATTGCAAAGGGTTTTAAAATATTTTGAAGCATTGTATCAACATTAAAATCTCCACAGACAATTATATCAATATTCGGTTTAACCAAATAATTTAACACATTAGTAATCTTATTTAAAAACACCAGAGGTAGTCAACAGAAGAAGATCTGTAACAGTTAACTATTATAGTAATGATCTTATTTTGTTTCCAACACACAGCGCAGGCTTCAAATAGTTTTTCAATACAAAACTCTTGTATATCAATATATTTTACCTCTACATTGGAAATCTTGAATTTATAGAGAATTTAAGCTGAACCAAAAAGGTTCTTACCATTCTTGTCCTAGCATCAATGGTTCGCGTGTTTGCGTTTAACTTTTTGCAAAGACTTTAAAAAACTAACTTACTCTATTTTTGCAAAATATAATAGGTTAGGATAGGTTAGGTTGAAATGTGAGTGGGCTAGTAACAGACCCTCCACTGTGACCATCTGGTCTATTGTGGCTCACACCTAATTATATTTCACCCAATAGGTTCAGCTTTTTGATAAAGCCGACTACCTTATTGGGTGAGAGGTTGTCCAGGTCCTCTGGTAGCAGTTGCCCTTTGCCAAAAAGTTGTTCTTTCTGCAGCAGGACAGCGCTGCCGTTTCATCCTCCTCCAAACACAGTCGGCATTCAGCGTTGTCCGCTATTCTGAGTCTGTGTAGGTGGTGATTTAGTCTGCAGTGCCCAGTGTACAGGCCAACTAGAGTTCTTAGGTGCAACCTGTTTACTCTAATAGTTTTTTAGTTCTTGATTTCATGTAATAAACTCCTTTGAATGAACTAATCTTGGTAGTTCTATTGATTGTACTATACTTCCACATCAGATTTCTTCTCCAAGTCTTTTACAACGCAACAAATTTTAATACTATATTTGTATTCCACCATGTGGAGAAAAATTGTTCATAGAACTTTAATAATACAATATTTTAAATCGTCTACTCCAAATACCCCTAAAATATGTGTGGACGTGGTAGTGGCCAAAAAATATTCTCGTCATACACTAAATCCTACTTTTATGAACTCTATGCTTGCTTGCTCTTTGCCTCCATTCACCCTAAAACGTTCAACAGAATCATATCAAAATATAATTTAGTTCCGAATCACGTTATAATCCATAAGGGGTACCAAATTTCAAGTCAATATCATAAACCGTTCCAGAGTAATCATCATACTAAAGTGAATGGAAATGCGGTCCCAGTGTGCAAAATCTTTTAACTCGGAAAATTTTTATCATATAGAAACAAAAAGAAAAAAAAATATTGGAAATTGAATACATATTCATTTGCATGTCGTAATTTTAAGGTAAAGTCTTGAAGTAAAAATTTAAAAATATTAATACCTAGTTTACATTGAATAATCTAGCTTTAAATCCCTCAAAATGTAAAAGTTATGTCCTCTTCTCTGAAAAATATAAATTATGATTACTTTATTGACGAAATTTCTTTGCAAAGACCCGTGACGTTCACGTCATTTTTACCCTAACCTATCCTTTTTGGTCATACAGATGATGCAGTAGCAAATTCCCTCAGATCTCTTAGTTTGTGATACTAAAAACTCATGAATTTAACAATCTAAATCCTATCAAATTATTATACTTCACTTTAGTTGAATATCTACATCAGTTTCTTTATATATGTAGGTGAAAAAGTTTGGCGTTTGATTGGCAAAAACACAAATTAATATCGTTGTGTAGCAATAAAAATTTAATATGTTTAGATGATTGCTTCATTTTTTATAACTTAAGATAACTGATTAGTGATTAGTCGAGTAGTTAGTTCAGTACGTGAAAAATATATGCTAATTAAAGGGTTTGCATAAATAATTTTACGCACAAGAAGAAGCAACTTTGTAGTGCCATAAATCAGAGTGACCCTAATTCACATAATTAATATGTATAGTACGTATTTGCATAAAATTACGTACTTTATATATATACTCTTCACTTCTAAAGCCGTTATCTTGCCAATACGTGAGAATATTAATTTTATCTTTTTTTAATGTCATTTCCCCATTAATGTGCGTGAAATTAAACCGTAATATAATTTCCGTAAATATCCGTTTGTCTCTAATTATTAATATTAATCTTAATAATTACTATATAATCTAATCAATTAGTAGGCAGTAAGAAAATAAAATATAAAATAATTAATTATATAATTGCGTTTTTCAGTATTTATTTACTTATTTGCATTTTCCAATAAGCAGAAGGATGTAACTGGAATGATTGAATACAAGTGAATACATTATTTTTTCTATTCCCATACTTTAATTCGTTTATTCCATATTCCTTACCTGTACTTTAATGAGATTCATTAAGATACAAATTTTCCATTAAAATACAAGTTTATAACCAATAGAAACGCGACACCAGCAGTATTTTGTCAATATCAATAATTGCCTTGAACATCTGACCTAAAAGGGCATAGCAGGATAAGCATGTAAAATCTGCCCCCAAACAAATTTTTTTTTGTTATCAACTATTTGAAGGGGCTTACTCTAAATATGATTTTCCCAAAATTTCAAGCCTGCAGCCGCCAAATTGGAGGAGTGGTGGGGGGTTTTTTGATTTTGGTTTTTTAAAATTTCCTCGGATACCGTTATACGAAAAAATCCAAAATAATTCACAATTGTTACTTACATGTTGGACTATTTACCCAATTTTTTTCATAATTTTTAAATCCAAATTTCATATACAAAAAAAATTGGCAAATTTTTTAACACAATTTTTTGGCACTTTAAGAAAGAGGGCCACTCTGAATTTTTCATCGTAAATTACTCATTTATCAAGGCCTATTCCCATTTTTTTCATATTTTTAAAAGATGTGGAAGATAGTTAAAAAAACGAAAAACTGCATTACCGACCATTCTCTTATACGCGCCTCACTAACATTTCCACGCATGTTAGTCTATGTAATGAAGGCAAAAATAGTGTAAATATTTTGTGCAAAGACGAGATTACCTTTCCCCCCATTTTCGAGGATGCTGACATGATGCAAATGGTGGGAGAAGTTTTTGACCGCCGCAACCCCCTGAAACGGCTAGCCCTTTTATGGATCCCTTTATGTTTTCAGATATAAACGGGTCTGGGAGTGATTTATCAACGGGTTATACTTGAAATATCATGGAGAGGGTTATAGAGTAAGTGGAATTCAGACAGCAGGCCTAGAGTTGATTAAACACTCCCGAAAATCATTTTTCTTTTCAAATGATTCGGTTCAAACGCGTATCCCCCCGTTTTCGGGGTCGCTGATCACGAGAAAAATATTCATTTCCCTCAAACGGTGAGTGAGGGGTGATTTCTGGCGTTCCTACCCGGGGATTAATACCTGTACTACTATCGTCATACTATTAGAGTTTTCTATCCATCATTACAGAAGTTATTAATATTAACATGCCCTGATTTTTATAAACGTTATTTCTTGGAAACATTTGATAACTGGTACTTACTAAACTTGTACGACTATCGGATAGTTAAATTGTAATGAATTAACCTTGTGATTTTCCATCGAACATTAATAGAAGAACAATTACTTCTACATCCAATGGAAGTATAGTAACGACAAAAAAATTTCGAAAATTTTTATTGATCAAATAGGCTTAGAATATCGCGAAACGTCGAAATTTTAAGTTAAGTTTTTGTAATTTATAACTGTTTAATTTAAGCTTATTAGCAATGAACCATTTATTGGTAGTTTTTTCACGCCTGGAGCGATTAAGATTGTATCGTCAGCAAAAATAATGTACTAAAAAGATAAAGAATTTACTCAATATTATCTATAAACAGTATAAGCAACAATGGCCCCAAGTCAGATCCTTGCGGGACGCCATATTTAACGTGACTAAGAACTGAATTTATATTGTTTCCAGAAACATATTATTTTCTATTACTTAGGTATATATTTTCTCTTGAAATGTTTTCTTAACCTTTAAGACGGATTTTCCTGGATTTTCAAGAAGTTACTAAGGTAACTTCTTGAAAATCCAGGTTTTGGTTTTAGGTAAAAAGACATGGGAGGTACTAGCTTTTGAGGGTGAGACTAAAAAGTAATGTGAGGTATTGGGTTGAATGTTTAAAAGCTTAGGTATATAATTAATAATATATAATAATAATGTACTTAACAATACTTATAGTGAAATAATAGATTAAATGGTTGTATAAATTTTGAGAAACTAAATTTCTAATTGCATATGGTGCGAAACCAGTCGCTTAATAATCCTAAAAATCATTTTACAGATTTAGTAGATAGTAGAGTATAATTAAATACCCAACAAATATTGACATATCCGGTAGTACAAGTTATTAGAATTGCGTTTGGTATAGAACATTGTGAACACATGAGCTCTGTATACATTCTATAGAATTATTTATAATGACATACTGAAAGTGGTTTTCGATTTTAACGGAAACTAATATAAAAAAGTAAAAATAGCTGTAAAATAATCGTGTGAATGACCTTCATGTCCACTGATTTTAGATGCAGATAATCAGGTTCGTTCTTACTTCTTTTAATACAAATAATTGTTTATAATAAAACTATGACTCTGGTTATAGTTTCATTCTTCTTATTTCTATTTGTTTTCAAACCCTAAATTACTGATCTTTGTAGTAAGGTGCCTATTCATGTTGTTGACAGATGATGTATTACAACTTTATTAAAGAGCACATAATATTAATTAAAATGTTTTTCTCTGTATTTACTACTTACCAATACTTAAACCACCTGTAGTGAATTCATTATTAATTGATCAATGGAATTACAGTCAGAGTCTAGTCTGAGTTTAATACATTATTTGTTCGAATCTGCCCTTAGAAATATCATCTTCTTGATTATCGAAACAGCAGAAAAAAAGACTTTCAGTTGCTGCATAGATGTTAAGGCTCAAAATTATAAAGAAAAAGAAAAAGCAGCATTCTGGAAATATAATATTTGTTGCTTATTATCGTAATCGCTTAAATTATTATAGATATGTTGAGTTGAAATTGTAAAACAATTCAAACAAACTCTATACTATTAGCCACAGAATCATAAATGAAGGTCATCCCAAGAGGTGTTTGTTCATGTAAATGTAGGTCTCCTATGCTTATGTTATTCGTGATCTTCGTTTACATTCTATCCTTTAGAAAGCGTATACATATTTAAAAAATTGATGAAGATGATAAAATGTTAATTAATTATTATTCATGCATTTTAGACGTTGTCTATATATTTATCTATATTTTTGGATACGTAAAATTATAAACTGTAACACTTACCTGGATAAACCTGCGATGGTAAACCAAAATATCACTTAACTCGTTTAATTCGTTTATGTTCTTTAAAAATATTTATCAAAAGGAGAGCGTGTGTTAAAAACTAAATAATATCTGGATTATATAGTTTAAGATTAATCTAAAGGGTGTGGTCAATACTGAAACTTAGTTTTTGTTGGCATTTATATTTTTTGATATACAGTTTTCGTTTGATATAGGTCTAATTCTACGTGAAGTTCGTTCGAATCTGAAAGACATACTGTGCATTATAGAGTTGCGATATCTTTTATATTTTCATATTTTTGTGAGCTTAATCAAAAACCTTAAAAACATTTGGTTTATGTCGCCCAATTTCAATAGGGAGTATTGTGCCATGTTGTTATACATAATAAGAGTCAAAGCGAATTTTTTAAGTCTAATAGAAGCTAACCTGTTTTTAAGAGACAGGCTACAGACACACGTATATATTATACACACACATACATGCATACACACGTACATAAAGATACCAGACATTTTTATTCGAAATTTGTGTTCAGTCTGTTATGAAGTGAACTGGTGTACAAATGTTTATTTTACAAGATAATTATTAAAAAAATTTTGATCATATTATAGGTATAAAAATGAGGTCAAAAATGGAACGCTCAAAAATATCATATATACTAATAAAGGAACCTAAACCAAAACATCTAAGGGAAAGACAGCACAAAATTATATTTGTTTAATTTGTTTTACAAATAATGCAAGAAATACAAAAAATAATTAAAAGTCATTAAAATGTATCTTGTAAATTATAATATCAATTAAAATTTCCAAAATTATTTATGGGAAGAGATATTTTAAAATGTTATTGGGAGATGGTCGTTAATTCTTTTACCATTGTCAATTAGAGAATATTATCTTGTAAAACTGGCAGATGACATGGGTAAATTAATATGATTTGCTTTCCGACGATTTCTGCATTTTTTATGAAATAAGCATATAGTTTCGTGGATAAAACTGGATACAACTATTTATATCTGAGCCTCTCTAACACACCCCCTTCACTCATCAGTTTTCATTTTGAAGAAAATTTTTTTGAGGAGTTGAGAAAATTCCATGAGAGTTAAGAATTATTACCCCCCCCCCCCAAAAAAAACCCTAGCGACACCCCTGCTCTCTTTTGCAATATGAGTACCCCATTCAGTAACAGTTGATTGCACAATCCCCAAAATGGGATCTAAGGTGCGATTCTGTTAAGAAAAGTACACCGGAGAGCATCCCAATTTGACAGAAATTGTATTTGAATCACACAATTTTTTTTACTACAGTGGAAAAAAATTCTCCAAGTAATATTCTCAAATTTTCATTATACTACAAAATGGTAATGCCATCGGCAAAATGAATAAAACTTCCCAATATATTCATGGTTGCTAATTCATTTATATACAGGGTGTCCAAAAAAGAAGTGATCAAACGGAAATAGTATATTCCTTAGCCTAAAATATTGCGAGTTGGCAATACTTACCTTTGTCTAAAAGTTGATAATAACGAAGATAGAGGGTGTCAAAATTTAAAATTTATTTTTTATTATTTATTTTCACATAATTTTGGGGTTGGGTTTCAAATTTGCTCAGATTTTTGCTGATTCTTGTAGAGGGCGCCATATACAGCACTTTTTAAAATCTTTTTAAATATGCAACCTATAATTTGTTCTAAATTTTTATTAACGAATTTTACAAGAAAAAATTAACGCTTTTAATTTAACAAATTTTCAAAATGTCTACCATCATTTTGTAAACAAGCTGTTGCTCGAAGTGGTACTTGGAGTGTGAACCTCTGTACCATTGCCGGATCGTTTCCGATATCATTTGCGCTGTTCACTGTCCGTGCTTCTAATTCTTCTACTGTGTTAACTGGAGTTTCATACATCATTTGCTTCATATTATCCCAGAGAAAGAAATCCATGGGTGTCATGTTTGGCGATCTAGGCGGCGGCCAAGTTACAGGGCCACCATGTCCAATCCATTGAGGATAATTATTGTAAAAAAATGCGCGTACTGGTATTGCGAAAAGGGCTGGTCTGTAATCACATGTTCCGTGTTTGTGCCAATGGTGTCTTCTAAAATATCTGGTAGATTCTCCCGGAGTAGTTCTAAAAATCTATCGCTGTTTAATGTCTAAGGCAGTATTGCACTCCAACATATTTTCAAGCATTGCGGCCCATACATTAATCGAAAACTGGTGTTGGAATGCGGTCGATCTAACAGCATGCGGGTTTTCTTCAGCCCACACCTGAAGATTTCTGAAATGAGTTATACCATTGTGTGTGAACTTTGTCTCATCAGCCCAAAGTACCTGGTGTAAAAATTGTGGGCGATGGTCTCTTTCTAAAATATTTTGCACTCTTTAGTAGTGGTATGGATGAAGGCCTTGTGATTTTAGAATTTTACATACAGTACTTTTTGAAACACCATGTCGCAATGCCAAACGCCACACACTAAAGGGCGGATCTTGAAATACGTCCTTTAAGATTTGTTCGTTAATTCCCACTGCTTCAATTAAGGCTGGTCTTCCTTAACCTTCTCTTGTAAACGCTCTAAGGTCACGTTCTCCTAAAATTATATGTATGCTTTGAAAAATTCGTTAGTCATTGACTGGTCGTCTCAGTGGGTAAGCCGCGATATAGGTCCGACAAACAGAACGCGCAGGGCCATAGTATAAACCGTAATAAAAATGCATATCAGCAATATGTCTAGGTTCGTTTTCTTTTCACATGTTTGGAAATTGACGTTTCACTTGACGTATTTGACAGCGAAAACAGAAACTGAATAACTGAGTGCTAGTTCATCAATGCTGGTTTAAGTGATTTATCATAGGTAAAACAAGCCACAAACGTACTCTTCGTCGGTTTACTAAACTTTTTATATAATTGTTACACATTCTATAGGGTACTCTTCGCAGTTTTTTGTACATAATGTTAGTTTTAGACATTTTAAATTTTATAGTACGAACTTAGTTGGTGAAAATAAAGTTAAAATAAAAAACTATACCATACCCCGTGTGGGTTTCGAACCTGGGACCCTTGGATTCCGAGTCAAAAAAAAGCGTAAGAACTACCTAACACGTAAAAAAATGTAAAAAATGTAAATTTTTACAAAAACATAAAAATAAAAAAAAAATTCTCAAATTTAAATCATTAATAACATTTTTATTTACTGATCGATTTTGTTCAAAAACAATAGGGTTCTTGCCCTGGCTAACACTAACTTACTGTCCAAATTTCAGTACAATAGGACTTTTCTTTCTTAAGTTATCGTGCTTACAAGAAACGTGACGGACGGACGGACGGACGGACAGACGGACATTTTGAAAGTTGTTCAGAATTCGTTCATTAACATAATGATATGAAATTTTTTTCTCTACGAGCGATATTTACTGATTTAGAAATGTGCCGATCAAATACAATATACTCTTCGTTTTTACGAAAAGTATAATAATAACAATAACTTAAAAGTACTATAGGTGGCTCTACAAGAATCAGCAGATTTGAAATTCTAGCGCGTAGAATCTCCGAACCCCAAAATTGTGTGAAAATATTTGAATTTTCTAAAAAGTTATTTATGAAAATATAAAGTAAATGTTAAACTTTGACATCCTTTATCTCCGTTATTATCAACTTTTGGACAAAGATAAGTATTGCTAAATCGGAATATTTTGGACTAAGGAATATGCCATTTCCCTCTGATCACTTATTTTATTCACAACCGTATATAGAACTGGGTCAAGAACAGATCCTTGTGGAACTTCACAATTTAGCTGAAAGATATAAAACTAGAGTAAACGTTATACTCTTCGCCGGCTTGTTGAAATTTTTATATAACTGTACACATTCTACAGAATAATCTTCGCAGTTTTCCTGTAAATAATGTTAGTCTTTGAACATTCTAAATTTTATGACAACAATTTTCTTGGTGAAACACCCGTTAGTAGAAAAATAAATATATAAGAAACGTTAAAAAAACGACAACTACATGCAACCTGTCAGGGTTTCGAACACATGACCCTTGGATTGCAAGGCATAACTTTAGTCATTATACCTCCATTTGTTATTGCGAAAAGTGTTAATGTTTGTAATATACGTAACAAAATGACAGGAAATAAAATCTTGCAAGGTTTCTATTTAAGTACATGTGATCAAATTTAAGAATTTTTTTTTAACTTTAAATAATTAATAGCTTTTTTATTTACGGATCAATTTTCTTCAGAAACTTCTTCTCCTTTTTCTCCTTCTAGCCAACACTAACTTACTGACTAAATTTCAATACAATCGGGCTTATCTTTCTTGTTCTATCATGCTTACAAGAAAAGTGATGATCGGACAGACAGGCATTTTGAAAGTTGTTCAAAATTCGTTCCCACATTCTTAACACAATGATATGAAAAATATTTTTCTACAATAGTCCAGTCAATGAAAGAGTTGTAGAGAAGATTTTGGAGGGGAAAATTTTTCTCTTCAGGAATGTCTTGGTAGTCAAGAGGTAAACAAACTAAAAGTCCCCGCCCCTAGCCCCGCCGCCTCAGTAGGAGGGGGGGGGGGGGGGTGGAAAGGTTCCTTTTTTTCGATTCTTCGCTTATAGCTCGGAAACGAAGCGTCGCACGAAAAAAGGTAATATATACAAAATTAAACGTAATTAAATTTTCCACAAGAATGTTTATATTCATTTTCTTCCTATGTGTTATATTTTACGAGATGTTCGCCAGCGAAAATCGATAATTAATAAAAAAAAAAAATCAATTGTGTACCTTGAATATTTCTATCAAAGCTGTTTACCGTGGTCTGCTAATAAATCACAGTCACAAAACAATCTTTATTTTACAACACTGGACCTATTTACTAACGTAATATTTTGTCGAAATCTAGACATTTCCTTAAATATACAGTGTGACTCACTTAAAATGAAGATACCCTTATAACTTTTTCATTTTATTTCCGATTTGAATGAAATTTTACTCAAGGATAGAACAAATTAGGATCTACTTATGACCAGAAAATCATTCACCTGCTATAAAGGCAAAGCTACCTGCGGTACCAAAATATGAGGAAAAGGATTAAAAATCATATTGATTTTTAATCTTACGAACGATGCGGAAACTGAGGACCCCCTTTGCCAGATGACCTTATGTATGAGATATCCCCCATCAATAATCAAATCAAATTTTGGTGTATATACGTTAGTGGCGCCGATCGGATGCATTTTTTAGAATTTCTAACATTCAAAATGTTTTATTTTTTCCACCCCCACCCCCTCCCCCCTGAAGCGGCGGGGCTAGGGGCGGGGACTTTTAGTATGTTTACCTCTTGACTACCCCCAACACATCCCTGAAGAGAAAAATTCTCCCCTCCAAAATGTTTTCTACAATCCCCTTTTGGGCATTCGTTGATTGGACTAAAGCGATATTTACGGTTTTAGAAATGTGCCGATCAAACGCAATATACTCTTCGTTCTTGCCAAGAGTATAGTAATAATAGCTCCATAAACATCTGCACCAAAAGGCTAAAGGAATTAATATCTTATTAGTTAAAGACATGTAGCGCTGGACATTACAAATT
Organism: Rutpela maculata; assembly: GCA_936432065.2. Lineage (NCBI taxonomy): Eukaryota > Metazoa > Arthropoda > Insecta > Coleoptera > Cerambycidae > Rutpela > Rutpela maculata. The sequence goes on from OW386285.2 coordinate 42,684,808, forward strand.
TATGTGTAAGTATTGATTTCAGTGACCAAGCTGTTTAATTCTCCTAAATGTATAGTATCTCTAATATATTTTTAATTCTGTCAAATACCCTTTAGAATACGTATTTTAAAATGTCTTAAAAGTAACAAATATCTCTCTACTACTTTTAGACAGAACATAGCAATCACACTTTAAGCTTAGAAACTAATATATTAGTTTATTGAGAATGGAGAAGCTATGATTTTAAATATTTGGCAGTGATGGTTTCCTGAGCCCAATTTTCATTATACATCTATCTATAAAGTGTAAAATAATTTCGAGATAACGATGCTGAAAAGTTTAATTTCTCAGTCCCTTGGAAAATGATTCTCGATAGTTATTACAGGCCAACATATTTCATTAAAGAAGATACAGTAATATGCAAATAAAAAACTACAGTAATCTTCATCTCATCGTAGTGTTTATTTTACTACAATTTTATTATGCATATTTAACTGTAGGTGTTTAGCATTGTATTCTTATTATGATTCTCTTTACTCTCACCTAAAATTTCCTATCTCATCATGCATTGTTGTTCCTAAATGTGGGAACATTTAATAATTACGTTAATATGTTGTTTCAGCTGCATTGTTCTGGGTTCTTAATGCGAATGTAGAAAATTTTCAAAGTCAACACGAATCGCAGTATTGCAAATGTATCTTCGTCTGCATAACAAAAAACAAAATATTCCACAAACATGTCGTTGCTTAATCTTATGAACATATTTTATGAGATATTTGGAACTTCTCACAATAATAATAGGCTAGTAGATGGTGACAGAAAATCAAAACTGATAGCCTACCGTCTGCAAGTAATTTAGTCAGTATTATCTATACAATAAATATCAATTTTTGGTACTTTCAAGGTTTGCCCGCATGCACGGGATATAGGGAACGATTTCCGGTTTGCATAAAAAAAAACAATGTTTTCAACTGATACACTACCGTCTGCAAAGTTCATAATTCGAAATTAAAGGAATAAAAATATGTCGGAAGCGCTTTTGCAGAGAGTTCTGTCATGCACCAAACCTTATACAGGGTACTCCAAAATGTATCAAATTTTAGTAAAAAAAAAAAATGATAATTTACTGTCTGCAAATAGTACAAAATGATGATTCTGGTTCATGAAGACGAGTAGGGGAAAGATTCAGACGTTTACGATATGCACGTCACCATATCGTGCGCATGTCAACTTGTTATTTTTTTTTTACAACTTTGAACAATTGTTGCACCGTCTGCAGCTAAAAAAAAACATGATTTAAAAATAGAGCTTCGATAAAGAATTATTTGCAGATAGATAAATGTGTACAAAGCACTTGCCGCTTAACGTATTTGTGTAAAAAAATGGGGGTAACTTTTACCAATTATTTACTGTCTGCAACTTGGTAAAAAGAACGATTATTGATTCAAATATGCAATTATTTAGTTTGCAGATAATGCGCACATGCACGAGAGTCACAATAAAGTGTCAAAAATATTGAGCAACGCATCTTTGTCTAAGCATCAAGCTTAAAAGTTGAGGCTGGTGTAAATCGGAGGACTGTTTGATAGAGATGAAATGCCACAAACCGTCAAAGAAATTTTTGTAGTTGATAACGACAACGGTACGAAGTTACGGTACGTAGTTTTCTTGTTAATTCCAATGAATTTCAAATGCTGATTAATTTTTAAAATTACAGTCGCAATTACCAGTAACAGTGTGGTCGAGGAGGATAACGAACAAATAATGCTCACCGACAACAATGCTGATAATGATTCAGATGAAGAAAACTTGTTTTTAGAACATATCAGTGACAGCGAGGAAGATATGTATCATTTCACTGCGGATTATCGGAAAACGTTCCAAGAGTCAGTGGTTGAGAATAATGATGTTGAAGAAGAAACGGACGGCGAACAAAATTTTCTATAAACAATAATTATTATTATGATAATATGTATAAGATTTTTGTTACAACTTTAAGAAAATAATATTTTTTCAATTGAATTTAACTACGATGCGAATTATCGATCAACTTTATCGAATACCAGCACTAATTCTGGTCCGTGTGCATCTGCATGTTGTCTGCCCATCCGAAAAAAATATACTTGCATAAGTTAACTTACACAATTTTGTGTTGCAGAAGGTAAAGAGTTGTTTTTGGTGCATATCGCACACGAAGAGATATCAAACGGAATTCGCCGAGTTTTGACTCTATTGTGGCTCTCGTGCATGTGGGCATTATCTGCAAATTGAATAATTGCGTATTTAACCCAGTAAACTTTCTTTGTACCAAGTTGCAGACAGTATAGATAGTTGTTTTTGGTACATATCTGTAGTTTTAGTGCATGTGCGCATTGTCTGCAAATTAAATAATTGCGTAATCGAATCAATAACCTTTCTTTGTGCAAGTTGCAGACAGTTAATAATCGGTAAAAGTTACCCCCATTTTCTTACAAGTTTATAGAATCCAATGGACAACCGTGCATATTGGGTTCGTCTGAAAACATTGTTTACAATAGTTTTGTAACATAAATTTTCTAATAAAACTATAATTAAACGGTAAACAATTGTTCAAAGTTATAAAAAAAATAACAAGTTGACATGCGCACAATATGGTGATATGCATATCGTAAACGTCTGCACCTTTCCCTTCCCGTCTTCATGAACCAGAATCATCATTTTGTATTGTTTGCAGACGGTAAATTATCATTTTTTTTTGTTACTAAAATTTGATACATTTTGGAGTACCCTGTATAAGGTTTGGTGCATGACAGAACTGTCTACAAAAGCGCTTCCGACATATTTTTATTCCTTTAATTTCGAATTATGAACTTTACAGACGGTAGTGTATCAGTTGGAAACATTGTTTTTTATGCAAACCGGAAATCGTTTCCTACATTCCGTGTATGTGGGCAAACGTTGAAAGTACCAAAAATTGAGCTTTATTGTATACATAATACTGACTAAATTACTTGCAGACGGTAGGCTATCAGTTTTGATTTTCTGTCACCATCTACTAGTCTATAAGCTTGTCTTGTAAATATACAAGAAAATATTTCCAAATGAAAATTATTACGATTTACCTATATCATTTTTAAATACAGGCACTATCCAATTTTTTATTGGGGAAAATTGTATGCCAATATAAATAATTTATTCCTAAGGGAAGAGAGCCTTTGCAGTTCTCGAAGTGTTTTATATAGCACAGGGTTGTTCCTCCATATTTTGCTGTGAACATAAATAAATGCTTATTAACGTTTTGCAAAGTAGACAAACGGGTTATAAGAAATCGATTGACTTGCCAGCTACTTAATTTTTATTTTAATAAACATTTCAGAAGTAAAGTGTATATATTGAGTGTTAGTACGAGAGACTACCGACAAAAATGGAACACATAAGCTGGAGAGTCAAAAATTGGTGGGGATGCTTATCAAGTCAGACTTCATTACTTCCAATATCCTGGAACAAAAATTCAGACATTTGTAGTTTTAGGCAGGGTAGACAAATAAGGAGTAAGTTCATGTATTAAGCATTAACCAGTTGTGTTTTATTTATTATACCATACCTGCTTATTCAACCGTTTATCTTAACATTTATCAATTCATCTATCTTTTAATATGTGTAAAGCTATTCTTTTTTCTAGTTATTCTTTTTCCTATTTATATCATACTTTCGACCATCAATCCAAATACTTTCTTTTCTTATGATTTTTCTCTCTTTTCAACCTTATTAATGAATGAATGAATTTATTTCATATTTGTTCACCCTGCCCAAAACTACAAAAGCTTGAATTTTTTTCCCATTTTGAGACCTATGTGGGGTGGAGGTAGTTTTAACCCTCCACAGGTTGAGAGTAATGGCTGTCGCGTCAGAGTCAAATATTTTGCACTAAGAGATACAAAAATTTGGCCTTTGTACATGTTATTTACACTCACCTGAGTCTTTTGAGTTTTAGTGGTAGTTTTCACCCCCCCATAAGGCGGATTTCGGTTTAGTTTCTAGAGATAACTTACTATGGCCGACTACTAAACATCTACCATTTTTCACACTTCATTAAGAGTTATTACATTATTTTTGTGATTTTGCACCATTCGGATTGCTATGACCGACTATACACGTTCAGAGAATGACTTATTGATAAGCATCCTCACAACTTTTTGACTCTCCAGCTTATGTGTTCCATTTTTGTCGGTGGGCTCTCGTATTATATATGAAACGAAGTGTTTCCTTTGAGTTCAAATATGTTTGTACAATTTAAAGCAATGCCCTCCTCAGCCCTAATTTCTTTAAAATTAGTGTTAATTTACAACTATTTCATTCTCTGTTGTTTCTTGAATACAGATTCTATTACACTAGCCTACCCATACTGGTTCAAAACGTTGAACTTCAGATGGAACTGTCCGCAGCATTTACCCACACAAGTTCATTTTTATATGGGTGAGACCTTTCTGGCTGTGCTGTGAAAGTCGTTTCTGATACCAGACATGAAATTACGGTACTTATCGATTCAATTTCAATAAAATCCATAAAATTTGTCCTTGGGGAAATAATAAAATATATGTAGAGTTGATAGTTATTACATTCCTGTTACTTAATAAAATAGAGCAAAACTATCAGCTTCATATACCTGTCGTATTTAAAAGATGCATCATAAGTGTAACAGGGTTTTCGCTGATTAATGTGATGTCTGTATTTAAAGTAATTTTGTTACGAACAGAAGAATAGGAGTTAGGTATAATTTTTTATAACTGCAGCATAAAAGTAGCATCGGCCTATAACTAAATGAATTGTTACTTAATGCCGTAGATGCAAGAAGACCAAGCTTGTTCTCGTAGTTTTTTTTTTAATATAAATCTTAGTTACATTGACATAAGATCCAGAACACAGATTTTCATTTTTTTCTGAAATTCAACATTTTAATAACTTTCCGTAGTAGCTTTTTTTATAAAAAAAATGCCTATACACCGTGGAGAAAACATTTTATTTCATTCTGTCCTTCTTCTTCTTCGAATACCATGCAATTATGCGTAGGTGACTAACTCAGAGTAAGGGTTCCTTCTTTGGCCGCTTGACAAAGTTCGCCGGTGTTGGTTATACCAGTCCATTGTTTAATGTTCCGCAACCAGGACATTTGTTTACGCCCTACTTCTCTCTTGCCTTCAATTTTTCCTTGTAGAATTAGTTGTTTATCTTGCGTTTTTTAATCAAATTAAAGAGCTGTCTCTCCACATTCGCTCTTTGAAGTACGTCGTCGTTACGAATTCTTTCCACCCAAGATATGCGAAGCATTCTTCTCAGTATCCACATTTCAAAGGCATCCAGTCTATTAATTGATGTGACTTTAAGTGTCCAGGTTTCCATTCCATAGAGTAAAATAGACCACACATAGCACTTAACCAATCTATACCGGATCAAAAAGGACAAACTTTGGTTGCATAAGAAGAGCCTCAATTTAATCAATGCTTGTCTCGCTTGCTGTATGCGGCATTTTATTTCATACTGCGGATCCCATTCATCATTTAATAAGCTACACAGATATTTAAATGTATGTACTCGGTCTATGGGAGCATTATCGATATTTATGGCGACATTTTGTAGAGGTAAAGAATTTCTGCTCACAATCATGAATTTTGCTTTCTGAGTATTAATTTTCAGGCCATTCTCCCTACCCACTATGTTTATTTCATTAAAAAGCCGCTGCAGATCTTCGTGGTTATCAGTTATAATTACTGTATCGTCGGCATATCTTACATCTGATATCAAAGTACCCTTTACTTTTATTCCGCATGCTTCGTCTTCAAGAGCTCTAGAAAATATGTTTTCAACGTAAAGGTTAAATAGCATCGGTGATATAATGCACCCTTAACGAACACCCTTCCTCACTTCATCTTCGTCTGTGTTGATTGACTCGAGCCTTTTGATCCCAGTACAGATTCTGTATGATCCTAATGTCTTTTTGGTCGATGTTAGCGTTACGCAACAATCTTAGGAGAGTGTCATGCCTGACATTGTCGAAGGCCTTCTCATATTCAATGAATGCCATAAACACATCTTTACGTTGATCTAGACAATTTTGGACTAAGGTATTCACGCAGAATACCGCCTCTCGTGTTCCCACTCCACCTTTGAAGCCAGATTGCGTCTCTCCGCTTAGTTCTTCTAGCTTTTTGAACATTCTTGTATGCAGGATACGTAAAAATATTTTTAGTAGGTGACTCATTAGGCTGACGAGGTGATGATCTTTACATTTTGTAGCATTTACCTTTTTCGGGAGCATTATGAAGGTGTATTGTAACCATTCAGATGGAATATGACCGGTATCATAAATATTATTGAATAGCTTGACTAGTACGTCAGTGTTCTCTTCCTCCAATAGTTTTGTTGGCTCGATATTGATTCTGTCCTGTAAATGACTATTTCTCGGATTCATTTACGGCCAGCAAATCGAACATTACAGTATCTGATACCGTAATGTGTTACTGTTATAGAACATCCCAGAATTGTCGAAGACTAAATAAAATTTCGACTTAGGTAAAAATTCATTTAAACACATTTTTAAGCATAACATACAAGTTTGAAAGACATCAGAGCCGAAAACTAGCACAAAAGGACTTGTATACGTTGTAGTCTATGTGTCCGAGGACATAAATGCAATTTATACATATAATAATAATAATACATTTATTTTACTCAAAGTAAAAAGGATATAAATTGAAGTGTAGAGCTCTTCTTTCATTTGCCAAAATACAAATAATCTAAATCTCAGATTATAAAAAGATTATAAAAAAATATTAATACATATAAATCTAAAATTTCAAGAAAAAAAAATTATTTTCTTTTTTAATATTCAGTAATAAATTGTAATCTAACAAATGTTATGTTTTATAATAATAACAACAATAATAATAGCAGCAGCAGCACTCAGACATGCGAGCAGACAGGGGAACGGGCAGAACCCGCGAAGCGAAGCAAAAAGGTTAAAAGTAAATAAAATTATATCGGAAAAGAAAGAAATATACGCGTATCCACAACGCAGCATCAAGTCTCCTGCCTCTGATCAGCCAAAATGTAACTTTTAACAATTTTAATAAAAATTTTTTTTTATTTATATTGTTTATATTCATTTGGAAGTTCATTCTAAAGTTGAGATGCAAAATACGTAAATGAAAAATCGCAGTTTTATGCTGAGGCACCAAAAAATTTTGTATGTATCTTGTATTATGCAAGTGATCTCATGAAATTAACTTATTTCTTAAGTACTGAGGTTCGTCATTATGAATTATTCGCCATACAAGTGTGAGCTTGTGTAAGCGTCTGCGATTTTTCGTGTTTAATATGCTATGTTTATTTAGATGTGGGGATACTGTAAATATAACGCATACATGAATTTTGAAGTTTTTGAGTTTTCTTTTTTGCTGTCGCCGATAATAACTTTCCATATACAACATCACCATAATCAACTAAAGATAATACGAGAGAATCACAAAATTTTGATTTACACTTTCTAGATAATTTATAGCGTTATCGCTATAAATAAAATTAAAATGGAAGTTAATATATTTGTATATTTGTTTTTAATACATGTTCATGTTTTATGTGATATTAGTATTTTTTAGTATATTGATATTATATTTTTATATCGAATGTTTTTATTTTTCTTAGCGACTCCATGGAAACTTCTCCATTATGGATCGAGTTTTCCTTTTTGTTTCTTAGCGACTCCATGGAAACTTCTCGCTTTTGGAAGTGAGTGAGTCGCTATAGTCGCTATATACACCCCCTCGTTAAAAAAGAAAATAGTCAATCAATCAACGTGTCGATTGCAAAACGTACTTTTTTAATCGGGGTAGGCAAAGTGTCACATCTGTCAACTAATACAAAAGCCGGTTTAACCCTATCAATATTGACAGTTATGACTTTGTCTCCTTTCTTAAAGGTAAATAACTTATCTGAACGAGATAAAACTTTAAACGGTCCTTCATATAAAGGAGTAAATGAACGTTTTAAACGTTCAATGCGAACGAAAATAAAATCGCAAGAGGCAAGATCTGAACTAACAAAAGTTTTGTGATTGCCATGCGAAGTTGGAGGAACAAATTTTAAATTATTAAAATAAATGCGTAATTTGTCAATGAAATAAGGAATATCTGGGGAATTATACGATTCAACGAAAAATTCGCCAGGTAAACGAAGGGTTTGACCATATATGAGTTCAGCAGGTGAACATTGCAGATCTTCCTTGGGAGTTGTCCTAAATGCTAATAAAATGATGGGTAATTCATCTGTCCAATGTGATGTATTGGCTCTAGCTAACAAGGAAGTTTTAAGTGAGCGATGAAATCTTTCAATTAAAGAGTTGCCTTCTGGGTGATATGGAGTTGTACGTATTCTATGAAAACCTAAAAACTTTGCAAATTCATTAAATAATCTTGACTCGAATTGTACTCCTTGATCAGTCGTTACTGACAAGGGAACACCGAAACGACAAACAAAGTTTTGAAATAAAGTACGTGCAACTGTTTCTGCTGTGATGTCGCGAAGAGGGTATGCTTCCGGCCACCTAGTGAATCGTTCAATCACCGTAAGAATGTAAGAGTTACCTTTGGATGGAGGTAATGGTCCTACCAAATCTATGTGGATGTGGTCGAATCTGATTTTCGGAATGGTGAAGTTCCCGAGAGCACTTCGCGTATGTCGACTGACTTTGACAGCTTGACAGTTAATGCACGATTTTGACCATAAATTGCAATCTGTATTCATTTTCGGCCAAAAATAGTTATTTGAAATCAAAAGTCTAGTGGCTTTAATACCAGGATGAGATAAGTTGTGAAAAATATCGAAAATCGTTCGTCTGTAAATAAGTGGGACAAAAGGTCTGACTTTTGCACGAGAAACATCACACCAAATAAAATCATTTGAATCTGGAATTTGTATCTTTTTTAAAATGAAATTGGTTTTAGTTAGTGATGATTTATCTGACAATAAATAGTTGAGATTTGAATCTTTCTCCTGAGCTTCACTAAGCAACTTTAGGTCAAAGTTAACATTAAGGAAGGGAGAATTTTTAAGTTGAAGTGGTAAAATATCTTGTTTTAAGGAAGAAGTGTCGTAAATACGTGACAAGCTGTCAGCTATTACATTATGTTTTCCTTTAACATGTTGTATTTTACAAGAAAATTGAGCTATGTATTCTAAATGACGTATTTGACGAGGAGATCTTTCTGCTTTTGTGAATAAAGCGTTGATTAAAGGTTTGTGATCTGTAAAACAATTAAACTTGCGACCTTCAAGTATAAACTTAAAATGTTTAATTGCAGTATATAATGCTAAAAGTTCTTTGTCAAAAATCGAATAATTGGTTTGTGCTGTGGTTAATTTACGGGAAAAGAATGCTAAAGGAGCAAGAAATCCCTTATTATCTTTTTGCTCTAAAACTGCACCCATGGCAAGGTTAGAACAATCGACTGAGAGAGATAAGATAGTATCGTCATTATTGCAAGGATGAGCTAAAACTACTGCATTACTTATTGCGTCTTTGGCTTTCGAAAATGCGTCTAAACATTGATCAGGCCAACTATTTATCTTTGTAATTTTATCATGAGATAAACTGTTACAAAGAGAATATAGGGGAAGTAATATTTCAGCAAAATGAGGTATGAAACGATGATAAAAATTCACCATACCTATGAAACGTTGTAGTTGTTTGAGAGTTGTCGGTAAAGGGAAATTATTAATGACTTCGACTCTCTCAGTTGATGGTAAAATACCTGATGAAGAGATGTGATGACCTAAAAAGGTTAAATTGTCAACTCCTAAGATACATTTAGATGGTTTAATGTTAATTCCGTATGTGTCTAATCTCTTGAAAACCTTTTCCAAATGTTCCAAATGTTGTACATCTGATTGACTTGCGATTAATATATCATCCAAATAGACGAAAACGAAAGGTAAATTGACAAGTACTTCATTCATAAAACGTTGGAAAGTTTGACCGGCATTGCGTAGACCAAAAGGCATGCGGGAAAATTCAAACAGTCCGAATGGAGTTGTTATAGCTGTCTTATAAACGTCATTTTCAGCGACAGGTATCTGATGGTACGCTCGCACTAAATCAATCTTGGAGAAAATAGTGCAGCCGTGCAACTGAGAGCTAAAGTCGTGGATATGAGGTAATGGATATCTGTCTGGAATGGTAATCGTATTTAGTTGTCGATAATCTCCACAAGGTCTCCAGTCATTCTCTTTTTTCGCCACTAGATGGAGTGGAGAGGAAACTTGAGAAGATGATGGTTTGCAGATACCTAATTCTACCATGTTATTAAATTCTGTTTGAGCTATTTTAAATTTAAGATTGTCTAATCTACGAGGTCGTGAAAAAGGTAAATGACCTTCAGTAACTATATGATGTACAATAGAATGTTTAATAGGTAAATTGTAATCTGGGGAACTAATTAAATTAGGAAATTGTAAAAGTAATTTGTTATATTTATCTGTCAAAGGAAATAATTTAAGTGAATCTAATCTACAATTGTCTAAAGGACTATTTTTAATAAAACAATTAACTGACAAATTAGTCTTGTTATCAATTATTCGAGCTCCTTTAAGATCGACAACTAAACCAAAATGAGACAAGAAATCTGCTCCGACTATCGGTATGTCAACGTCTGCTATATTGAAAACGAAAGGAAATAATCTACGTAAGTTTAGATTGACTTTTAACAATTTCTTACCGTATGTAAAAATGGTTGAACCGTTAGCCGCGGTTAATATCGTATCGAAATTCTTTTTTAAATCCGTGAAAGCATTGCGTGGCACCACAGATAAATCGGCACCAGTGTCAATTAGGAAGTTCAGGTTGTTAGATCTATCGTAAATAAAAAGTCGACGACGTTTGCTGTTAGTAATGTCAAAATCAGACGTCATAAAATTATTATCAAACTTCAGTCATCTTTGAGAATTATCAGATTTTTTACAATTCTTACTGAATTTGCACCATTCACCTCCACAACGATAGGCATTGGCACCATAAAGTTGATGGTAGTAACAAATAGTATTGTCTGTACGATCAAATTTATTGGAAACATTATTACGGCTGGGTGAACGATTGCGATTAGTGGTACGAGTTTGTGAATTGCTTCTACTTTTGCAATTGTTGCAGCATGAAGTAGAAGGTTGAGGCTCGAAGGATTGATTGGAAAGTCTGGATTCTAAAGAGTTTAATCGAGAATTAAAAATTTCTTGTTTTTGTAATACTTGATTAATTGAATCATGAAAAGTGATTGAAAAATTTTTGATAGTAGTAGTTAAATCTGATAACGGGGTTGACTCAGAGTCAAGAGGATTTTTGGAGTACGATGCAACCATTGAATTTTGACAGGACTCCCAGATCTGATCCGCAATATCTAGAATCTCTTTTGTGTCTGTTTTCCCTGAAGCTGTAATGGCAATATATACTGTTTGAGGTAAACGTCTTTTCCATAGCTTTATCAATAAATCTTGACTAACCATGCTGAATTCTCCAACCATATTCAGCATGGATCTATAGAAATCTGAAGGTTTCAGATCGCATATTTGGGAACCTGATAACAGATCATTCAGACGTTTTTCCTCACTCGATGATAAACGTGAAATTAAAACTTTCTTTAAATTTATATAGAGATCCGTTTCCGGGGGATTAGATATTATATCGTATATATTATCTATCACGTCTAATGGCAAATTAGCTATAACCTGATCATACTTTTTCTTGTCATTGACAATTTTTGCAACAGAAAACTGTGATTCGATCTGGGTAAACCAAATTTCTGGTTTTGATTTCCAGAATGGGGGTAATTTGACAGAGGTGACATAATGGGTTTGAGGAAAATCCTCGTCTGAAGGTTGTCTTTGCATAACTAATCGATTGTGATTGATTGATTGATTTACTACTCTCTTAGATAAAAAAGGAAATGTACTTTAACTCACTCACCGACAGATGACAGTACTTGTAATGTACAACTTCAGTTGATTGAATTAGGAAATTACCATAAATTATAGGAACATCTATTCAAATTTGGAACCTCTATTCAAAATTCATCGGGAAAATTCTTCTCTTCATAAAATGGTCAATTTATAACGGTAGTTGATATATTGAATCTCTTCTGGTATATATTTATCACGTTGGACATAAAATTTTCACTTCTGGCATATATTTATGACGTTGGACATAAAATTTTCACGTCTGGCATATATTTATCACGTTGGACATAAAATGATCACGTCGGGGTCACCAAATTTATAGCGTTATCGCTATAAATAAAATTAAAATGGAAGTTAATATATTTGTATATTTGTTTTTAATACATGTTCATGTTTTATGTGATATTAGTATTTTTTAGTATATTGATATTATATTTTTATATCGAATGTTTTTATTTTTCTTAGCGACTCCATGGAAACTTCTCCATTATGGATCGAGTTTTCCTTTTTGTTTCTTAGCGACTCCATGGAAACTTCTCGCTTTTGGAAGTGAGTGAGTCGCTATAGTCGCTATATATGTCTTCCGCAAAACTGTATAATTTTTTTAATCGACTGTAAGCGAATTTCAATTTGGATAAAATATGTTTCTCAAAGCCTAGCGTTGAGTCTAACCAAAGCCCTAAATTTTTTGCCTCATTTACAACAGGAAGGACTTTATTATTTAAATTAACATCAAATGAAACTTCTGATAATTTTTTTAATGCGACAAATGCACCTATTAGCATTACTTGCGATTTTTCAGGGTTTAGTTTTAAATTGTGGTTAGAAGAATACTCAGAATTTTTTTTAAGTCATGGTTTATTAGTGTTAAAACATCTCGCCACTCTTGGAAATTAAAAGATTTGTATATTTGCGAGTCATCTGCATACTGATGTAGTTGACAACTGGTGACTACATCTGAAATATCGGAAACGTACAAGTTAAACAACAGTGGTCCCAAGATTGAACCTTGAGGAACACCTGAATTTAAGTTTTGCAAACGTGACACATTTCGAGTACCATCATCATCTATAACCACAGCTTGTTTTCTCCCATTTAAGTAATTACTCATGAAATCTGTCGCAAATTTAGAAAAACCAAGATAATGAAGTTTTGCCAATAGCATAGAATGGTCTAAGGTATCAAAGGCCTTTGAAAAATCTATCAGTACCAAACATATACATTTTCCACCATCAATGTTTCTAAGAAAATCATCTACTAAATGTGTTAACGCTGTTGATGTGGAATGATTTTTTCGAAATCCCGATTGTACGTTTGAAACTAATTTATTTTTATTTAAGAAGTCAATGATTTGGTTATAAATATGTCTCTCTAATATTTTAGATATAACAGATAGCAAGCTGATTGGCCTAAAATCAGAAAAATCAGTTGTTTTTGGCAACAGGTTTAACCAATGCGTGTTTCCATAATGCAGGAATTTTTTTTTTGAATTACTGCTTGGTTTATTACATGCAGTATATGCGGAACACAGTACGGTATGCACAATTTAATATCAACTATTGAGAGACCATCCACCCCACTAGCATTAATTTTTATGGAGTTAATTATTCTCAATAATGACACTCCATCTATTAAATTAAATTCTAGTTCACTCTCAATATTCGGATGAATATTATGTTCATAATAGTTTAGAGTATTGTCGCTTAATGTTGTAGGCAAGTTAGAGGTGGAAATAAAATAATCATTAAACAAATTGGGGTTCCTCAAATTTGTAGGCAATTGAAAATTCGGTAACTGAGTTACATTTAGTTTCTTGGCTGCATCCCACAATTTTTTTGAGTCCTTTTTTAAGCAGTTAAAATAAGCACACTTTTCTCTACGTATAGCACAATTAGTATAATTTCGCAATTGCTTGTAATAATTTAAATTTGCTTCTGTTTTATTTTTTTCATATTTTAAGTGAGCTTTATTTCTAAGCTTAATAGTATCTTTATAGTGTCTGTAATCCAAGGAGTGTATGGTCTCTCGGTGATAGACTTAGTTACGATAAGCGCATGCGCATCTAATAAACTTAAAATTAATTGGTTAAAGTGATAAATTTTTTCATCAATGTCATTTGATTCATATATAACATTCCAATTTATGGCCCTACAATCTAGCTCAAAATGCTGTAGATTTATATTTTTATAATCTCTGCAAGTAACAGTTTTTTTAGGCGACTTAAACTTAGGCATATCTAAAATAGCAAAAACTAGTTTGTGATCTGTGATATTCCCTGAAAGACTGATGACCTCTGTAATCACTTGATATTTTTACAGCAATTATATCTATTAAGCTAGAACTATGTCTACAGTTATCCTCCCTAGTAGCAGACTGAATTAACTGTTTCATGTTGTACATATCCAGAATATTTGTGAACTCTCTTTTTTGCTGAGAATTTTCCAATAGATTTAAATTTATATCGCCTAACAAAACAACATTTGTAAAAATAGGATACACGATAGAAAAAAATTCATAAAACTGACGTTATCATTATTAGGTGAACGATACCAAACGCAAATGGCAGTTTTTTGTTTATTTATTATAATTTCCATGCACATTGCTTCGATATTATTATAATTTCTAATATTAATTTGACTATGTTTAATAGATATTTTCAGGTAGAAAGCTAGACCCCCACCTCTAGTGGCCCTATCTTTTCTTATAAGATTATAACCCGGTATGGCATATAAAGAAAAATCCATATCGGGATTTAACCAGGTCGCTGTTACAGCCAAAATATCAAAATCATAGTTATAAATAAACTCTGAAAATTCATCAAAACCAGTATTTAGCGATCTTATATTTATATCGGCTACTTTAAATTTGTTTTTGCCAATAGAAACTGGCGACAACGATGCTACGCTCGAATGCTCACCAGCGCTATCCACTTCGCACACTCCTGCCCAATCCGCGTGTCTGCCGATCGTGTCTGCCCGCACATATAAGTGCACCGCTGTTTTTCATTATTTATCAATCTATTAATTTAAAAAAAAAGAGTAAATTTAATTCTGAAAATTAACACACTGCAAACATACATACTAATTCCCACCATCCATTATCCTCGTATAACGTCTTGTACGGCATAATTGCGCTTAGTCTATCACTTTTTTCCTCTGCGAAAATTTTCGTAAACGCGGCGTTCCTCCTCGGCATAAAAAAGACGATCTCCACACGTCGGACTGGAAAATCGGCAAATATATTTTGTCCGACAATTCGAAAATTGGATTCTACATATTTTTATTAAGCAATCTTGAAAAAATCAGCTGGTTATCAATAAATGTTTTAAAGTTATGTTATGTTATGTTTAGGGTGGTAGACATCCTTAACGTTCCAAAATTTTTGTCGGACAGTTTGTAGAGATATACAGAATATATGTAGAATCCAATTCTTAAATTGTCCGACAAAATATATTTGTCGATTTTCCAGTCCGACGCGTGGAAATCGTTTTTTTCATGCCGAGGAGGAACGCCGCGTTTACGAAAATTTTCTCAGAGGAAAAAAGTGATAGACTAGGCGCAAGAAGTTATACGAGGATATGTATAAATTGCATTTATGTACGCGGGCACCTAGACTATTGGTTAAGACGTAAGGCACAACCAGGTGAAAATTCGAATAAACACCGAATTTTCACTTAGGAAAAAATGTTTATGTCCAGGCCATAAGAATGAAAGTATATTATGGTCATGGGGAAATATACTGAGGATAAAAATATAATTTTGGTCAAAGACAAAAGTACAATTTACTTTTTTAAAAGTACGTCAAAGTTGGAAAAATATTTTTACGGACAAGGAAAAAGAAACAATATACTTTTTACGAAGTACGCCAAAAATGTACTTTAAAAATATTTATGAATATTTTCAACTTTTTAATCGCTCCACAAAAAACAATGGGTATCATTCAAAAGTATGAATATAAAATTTTAACGATGAGATGTACTAAAACGGTGAAACCGACAAATGTGGCAAAGGCGCGTAACGTCTATAGGCAATTACATGGCAAAAATTAGTAAAAAATGGACAAGGTCGGCTTCTCGTATAAAACAAGTTTGGATTCATCCAGCGGCTCGTAAACTGGACGAGTACCTTGGATAATCAACAGAAAGTGATAGTAGGAAAACCAAATACAGGTCTTTCCAAATGACAAAGTTATAGAGAAAACCTCCCGCCCTGTGCATAAATAAGGCAAAAAATAATTTTGCCAAAAAGTCGTTCGAAGTCGTCTCACAGCCTCTATATTTAACCTATATGAGGACCGGTACGGCGTGAGACTGACAGAAAGTTATATAACTATGGTTGAACTCAACTGGAATTCCATTCTTGTGAATGATATAATCACGAATAAGAACCTTAAAGCTAATCATAAGCGACTCAACACCCTCAATTTTTTTTTATACAAGACTTGAAAAGTTACCCACTCCAACATATATGTTACTATAGTATGGCCCCAGAAAATGCACTAGATTTTTACGCTTGCTGTTCTTTATAATTTGGGAGTATTTTTGCCTTCATTTGTTAATGTGACAAAAAAAACGGACAACTTAGCCCCACAGTTTTAATAATTAATAACTTAAAAACGAATAGGGCCCCAACTAAATATTTTAACAAAGGAACTTATAACAGGTACAATCTCTTTGAAAGAAAAGTAAAGAGAAAACAAGTGTAACTTAACCCGCGAAAATGATCCATAGGCTCAAATTGTGAGAATGGTAACTTTTGACCACCATCATTTGAAAACAAAATGGCGCAGTTCCATTCAAACCCGCGGAACCACATTTTCCTTAAAATAAAATGTGGGGTCCTTTTAATACGATCTAACTTTCCGCTCTTACATTATTGCACTCAAAATAAACATAACTGGCGGATGGACGAATGGACAAACGGATATTTTGAAAATTATTCATAACTAGACGCAATGTATATGAGAAATATTTCTCCAAGAACAACACTTTCCGGTTTAGATGTGTCTATCAAATGCAATATTCTATTAAAATATAATAATAAATGCGTCAAAATCAAGTTTTTGTTAATAACATACCATAAACTAGAGGAAGCATTATACTCTTCGCCGATTTACTGAGCTTTTTATATAATTGTTACACATTCTATAGGATACTCTTCGCATTTTTCTTGTAAATAATGTTAGTTTTTGGGCATTCTAAATTTTGTGATACCAATTTTGTTGTGAAAAAAAAATGTATGAAAAAAAAATCACGATGTGAGGGATCGAACCCGGGACCCTTGGATTGCGAGAGAGAGAGAGAGAGAGAGAGAGAAAACAAATTTATTTGACATTTCTTGTTACAAGAATGCACCTCATCGGATCCCGGCCCGGAGCCAACCAGACAACCACGGCGCGTAGCGTCGTGGAAAATGTGTGGTTGGACGAGGCGGGTCCGATTTGGTTTAACGATAATACTTGTTGCAGCTAGGACACCTGTCCGCCTTAGGCAGACTTAAAACTAGGTTAAAATTAGGGAATGTGCTCGCACGAGCCTAAAACTAATGAATAAAAAACTTAAAACTAACACTTGCACTGCACTTACAAATTTTTGGTTGCTGATACGGGAAAACAGAAT
Source organism: Rutpela maculata (assembly GCA_936432065.2). Taxonomy (NCBI): domain Eukaryota; kingdom Metazoa; phylum Arthropoda; class Insecta; order Coleoptera; family Cerambycidae; genus Rutpela; species Rutpela maculata. The sequence goes on from OW386285.2 coordinate 42,702,380, forward strand.
TAAACGAAAAAACCCGTTCGAGCAAATGACGTCCTTGTGGTCTGATCGCCGTCAAGGAAGGTAGGGTAGTTAAAAGGGTTGAATTTAAAAAGTTTGGATTTACAGGATGTTATCGGCCTAGAGGAAATTTAGAAAGACAAAAAGGGGACAAAAAGGTGAAAAGAACAAAATTGTACAAACCTAAAGAAGGGGTTGGAAAGTTAAAGTTGAGGAAAGATAAATAATAGAGTAGGGTTAGGTTTTCGTAGAGGGAAGTGTGGCTAAGGAAGTTGCCGGAAGATAGGCAACGCCTGGTATGGTAGGGGGTGTCTTATATCGCAAAGTATTGCGTTATGCTGTCTGATTCGAGTAATGTTGCGGGACGAAACTCTTGCCGCTACACCACCATTTCTTATTACTAAAATTGTTAATGAGTGTAATATATACCATTAGAAAATTTATTGTGATTATTAGGAAACACACAATAGTAAAATGTATTAAAAAAAAAATAGTGATAGGAAATAACATTTCGCAAGGTTTCTATTTATTACAAACCATAAAAAAATGTAAAAAATATTTTTTTAAATTTTAAATTACTAATAACTTTTTTATTTACCAATCTATTTTGTTCCTCTAACTAACACTAAGTTACTCTCCAAATTTCAATACAATCGGATTTTTCTTTCTTGAGTTTTCGTGCTTACAAGAAACGTGACGGACGGACAGACGGACAGACGGACAGACGGACAGACGGACAGACGGACAGACGGACATTTTGAATGTTGTTCAGAATTCGTTCACTAACATAACGATATAAAAAAATTTTCTCTACGAGCGATATTTACTGATTTAGAAATGTGCCGATCAAATACAATATACTCTTCGTTTTTGCGAAGAGTATAATAACACAAAACAACCCCTGAAGTAGCTTTGTGCGGAGGAGGCTATAAATATGGATGCAGCGGACACACCCAATTCCAAGTATACCAGGATTGATTTATTTTTCCTAAAAAACCTTAGTACCACAACTGATAATCAAACCCGGTATTCTATGGTGAGAGCCCAGTATATTTGACTATCGATCATACAATCGTACCAATAATAAGTAAAAAAAAGTTTTTTGAATGAAAATTAAATGAAAATTGACTGGAATTGGGCTTTATGCGTCTTGCAACGCCTTTTACAACATCTAACTAAATATAGCTGCACACGATAATTATATCCTCAACAGTGAATATGAATAAGTTTAATTTAATTAATTAATTCAAATTAATATGCTTTATCGATTTGAATATCTTGCAAATCCAATAAAATAATTTAATGGGCCCATTTATTCCAACTGGTTCATTTACATAAAAAATAAGTTAGTATCGATGTGATGTCAATTATAGATGTGAAATAATCTCAATATACATATACAATATGTTGTCAATTAGTATTAATATATAGTGTGTTATGACAGCACGAGAATATTGCTGTTCTGGCTGCACTGTTAACAGATATATTTGGGACAAAAAAACCAAAACATCCCTACCCAGTTCCATTCCTTTTGCAGTTAAGTCTCTCTGTCTTTTTTCTCAAACATTTCAAACTAATTTTCTTATCATAAAACTTTGCCACCTAGTGATAGAAAAATATTTTAAAATTTTGCAAGAAACTCATTAAAAGGGAAAAGTTAAAAAAGGTACAATTGTACTTGTTTTTTGAAGTGTTATTGGTAGTTCTGCATAGTTGGTAGGGCCCTAAAGGCACTGAAACTGTCTAAACTACGTTTCAATAAAATAGCTTCGTCATCTTCAGATTCTGGCTGATTGCTACCTACCTCGTTGCTCGAACTGAACTGACGATTTCCTCGTAAAGCTTTCAGTGTCTTTAGTTTCTTCCGAAGTAGATTTTTCTTTGGTACGCGGACAGACATCATCCATGTATTCAATATTTTCAAATTGTGGAGAAACAAATCAGAAGAGGAATTGATAACAATCCTGCAGCTTTTATCGTTGACGAAGCAACAGAAATTAACATGTTGGCTTTTGTAGAAGTGAATCCTACTGCTTCTACAAGAGAAATTGGCTACGAGCTGCAAATTATCATGAGTCAGCGAGAAAGAGTCTCAAAAAATATAGTTACCGCTCGTTTAAATATCACGTGCACCAGCATTTCTACGAAGATGATGGCAACCGAAAATTATGCTGGTTATTATTAGGTTATTATGACTGGTTACTTCGGAACAATACCACTAACCCGAATTTTGTTTCTTTGACATTGTTTTCTGATGAGTCGAGATTCACCAACAATGGAATGTTCAATAAACAGAACAATAGAAAATCAACATTTAGTGAGGCAAGGCAATTTTCAGGAAATATTGGAGTAAATGTGTGGGCTGGGGTGTTTGGAACAAGAATTATTCGACCTATTTTCTTTCGAGGACCTTTGACAGGGGAGAGATATTTAGAATTCCTACAAAAGGATATTAAAAAAATGTTGATGGACTTATCACTTCCAGTTTCTGAGCAAATGTATTTCCAACAAGATGGGGCTCCGCCTCATAATGCCCCTCGAGTTATGGCCCATTTAGTGAAACGGTATAATGGGCGACTAATTGCAACATATGGACCTGTTGGACTGCACGCTCACCAGATTTCAGCATTTTAGATTTTTTGTGTGGGGTTATGTGAAAGAGTGAGTTTTTTATACACCCTCTCAAACACCTCAAATTTTGCAAAATCGTATATGCGAAGTTTTTGCAAGTAGATCCTTCTCTGTTGCGAAATGTTATGCGAGACACCATTTACCGAGCTAGAAAATGTCAAGAAGAACGGGGGGGGGGGGGGGATACACTTTTGCTACCATTTAATTATAATTAATCTTTCAATGTTAAAATAAATCATTTCGGACAGCACACTTCTTTTATTTGCAGCGTTGTTTCGTTTACAAAATAAATGTTTTGAATCTAGTTTTATTCAATTTCCACGGCATACTTACTTGATAAGCGTATTTTCTCGATATTTTAATTATTTATTATCCACCAAAGGGTTAATATCAAACCGATTTTCGATTTGAAGGTACCAATGCATTTGTCATGAAAATTAGTATCTAGCTACTGGGTGTCTAAAATTTGTTGCAATTTGAAAAATTTGACATAATTACAAATTAGTGATCTCGGAAATATTGGTTTGTTGTAGCTACTAAACCAATTAAAAAATCTCACGTTTACATTCTCTTATTGTTTTGGCCCATTTGATTGATTTAAGTGCATTCACTGTGTACTCTAGATGCAAAAATTAAAATAGCCCTAAACAAAAACGAGTAGTCTCAAACAAATTTTAAAACTACGCAGTCGTATTTAAAATCGTCTCCGAAATCCAAAAATTTAGAAATATACAGGATGTTCCATTTAAAATTTGAAAGTTGGTCATTTTCGGGAAAACCGGAAGTGATAGAAAAATTTGCCGTTTTTGGTATATATTACCTCTGCCAAAGACCATGGCTCAAAAACTTCATAATATCTGGGAAAAATTTTTTTTCGAAAATCCGAAAAAATTTTTTTTTCTTAATCAAGTGAACCAATTTGTTCGTATTTCACATATATTGTAAATCTACTCAAGACAATCTATTAATGATATTTTCAGGTAATCTTCTCACGAAGAAAACAAAAATTGATAATTTTGAATTTTTTGAAAAATTTAAATACGTACTTACACTGTAGCGACCACCACCATTTTTTATCGAGTTTCTAACCAATTTACACTCTTTTTTTTATTTGTTGTAATTAGTACGTAAGTAAATACATTATTGTTTAGTGTTATCCTAGTGCTTATAATTTCTGAACCCACGATTCAGGGTGTAACATTATATTGTATGGTTTATAATTAGTGAAAAAATGGTGGTGGTCGCTAATGTGTAAGTACGTTTTTAAATTTTTCAAAAAATTGAAAAGCATCAATTTTTGTTTTCTTCGTGAGAACATTCCCTGAAAATATCATCAACAAATTGCCTTGATTAGATTTGCAATATGTGCGAAATACAAACAAAATTGGTTCACTTGATTAAGAAAAAAAATTTTTTTTCGGATTTTCGAAAAAAAAAATTTTTCCAGATATGAAGTTTTTGAGGTCAAAACTTTTTGTGGTAGTATTTTACGCAAAGATACATCACTGGAAGGAACCACATGCAAAAAGATTGCAAGGGCACGGACACTTATCTTAACCTGCCATGGCCTTTATATCTTGAAAACTCTGGAAGAGAATGGCTTGTCTAATGATTCCGTCGACACCCGGTTATGTACATTTTTTTAGTAGCGTCGATGTACATCAGGAGAATTCTTCATTCACTACCTACTTTAATTTTATGTTTTTTACATAAAACTAAATATACCAAAAAGATTAACAAATTTTAGAAGTGTGGTAGTTTCTGAGATCAGTGTAATTTTATTAACATTCAGATATGTACAGTTAGGCGATTTAAAATAAAATATACCTTTTTTTTACTTTGGAATGATCTCACGCAGAAATCATTTTGATACTTTAAGTAGGAGGTACTGTTACAGAAAATTGCTAATATTGACTTTAAATGATGTGTTTCATTCATGTTCCCACGCTGATTAAGATTGATTCTCTTCCTGAATTAAATCTTAATATACGTAGCTATATAAAAAATTTACTATTTATACATAAAATTAAATATTCTGACAGAACTCAGTGCTAGTAAAAAATATGAAGGAATTATTTAATTATTTTTTTAACGTGCCATGAAAGACAAGTATGAATAAGCTGTAGTTTTTAATTAAATACTCAAGGAATAAGTGTTTTATGTTAGTTAATAAATTACTGATTATTATGTTTTCTAAGATAATGCCTAACATTGTGATTTCTCAACTAGAAAAATAATCTTTCATCAGGTGGACAGATGAACTTGAGATGAATAGCCACAATTTCAGGCTATTGGTATACCTAGATCTCTGTGCTCAAGAATGCACTAAAATGAGCAAACGAGTAGCAAGAATCTATGTACTATCTATATACTATGAGTTGAAAGTGGAAGTATTGGCATCTGCTCCAGTTTTGCATGAATGTTGAATAATCTTTACCTCATGCTTCACGCTTATAGCCATACCCGAGGCCATACCCGGTTGCTCTTGAAATACATGTTTTTTTTCACTCTTTTACTATTTGCTAGTATTTTTCTCAGTTCTAATACTACAGTAGCGTTTTAATTTTATTAGTTCATATGTGGGATCTTTTACGATCGAAATTGTGAGCTCCATGACTCAGAGTATGAGAGAAATTCTTCAGAAAATAATTTGAAATTATTGGTTACAAATTTAAGAAAGCTATAGAAAAGTAGTGAGAAGTCACAAGTTTTCGAAATGACAAAGAGAAAAGATGCCACTCTACCAAATTTAACAAAAATATGTCAAGAAAACTTCGATAAAGTCATTACAAGTTCTACAACTATTTAAACTATTCAAGAAAATAAACAACATACAAACTATGTAAAAGAAAAAGACTTACAAGAATCAAGTTGAAATGATACCAGGTAAACATTTCTCGTGCATCACAAAAGCTTGGAAACGTATACTTGGAAAATGTTTTCTGTTAAGATATTCGTTGGTATATTTAACTGGTTTCGAAAGGACAAAGGGTAGATAAGCTATATAATTTTCGCCCACTAATTTCATAAGAAAGAAAAGTTCTCCTTAAAGTCATTAAGCGTTATTTATTTATAGTTGAACATATGATCTTTATGTTTCTATATGTTTTACATTTGAAAAACAACAGTAGGTCATAGTAATATCATTTCAAAGTGGGCATGTTTGCAGTTTTTTAGTAATTTTTGACCTTTTTCCGAACTTTTAATGTATATTTCAGTTAGATGCGCTCGATGAAACAAGATAAATTATACCTCATTTCATTGTTGAGCATTTAAGCTTTTAAATAATGGTTAATTTATATTGTTTCATCAAGCGCTTCAATGTATAAAAAACAAAATCGTTTCCGCTGGAGTCGTAGTAGTGTCGACGTTGCATGCGAATTTAAACGTGTCAGCGCTCAAAACCACATATTGTGGTATGTATTGAATAAGAATATGTTTATCCACGACCATCGTATAATCATTGCATTCTACATTTAACAATTGTCAAATAATGATAGTCATTATTCCAACCAAACGTATAATGGACATAATCTGATTCTAACACATATTTAACCAACCAGGAACTAGTTGTTTTCATTCTAACGCACCTTTAACCAATCAGGAACTAGCAACTTTCATAAAGAAACGGCGAATCCGTTTTTCCATGTTTTCGTGCATATTTTCGTGTTTGACGTTTAACACGTCAACGTATTACTGTAAATGAACTTTATTTTTTCAGTTTTAAACGATTAAAACAGTTAAAATATGCGATAGTCGTGGATAAATTATAGTATTCAGTTCGTGTATAATGGCTATTACTCACTCGGATGATTTACGACACGCCTTCGTCTCGTGCCGTAAACATCACCCCCGCGAGTAATAGGCATCATTATACGCTCACTGAATAACCTACTATTCCAAAGAACAGTTTTTTATTACTTGTCAAGACATATACTACTCGGAAAATATAATGACATACAACATGGCCGATGGGCGGAAAAAGGCCCTTATCTACCCTTGTCCTTTCCAACTTTAATTTATGTGAGAAATTTGAACCATCTTTGTTACTAATCCTTAGCTTCTATTGTTTCTTAAGCAGAAGAAGGAAACTCTATTACAAACTGGATTTCTTTGATATTTTATTCACTACATATATCTCTGGTTCGGACAGATACACATCCCTCAGAGATTTATACAACATATTCCGAATCAGACAGCATAATGCAATACTTTTCGATATAAGACACCCCTTACCATACCAGGCATTGCAACCTCTTCCTTAGCCATACTTTGCTGCATCACAATCTCTTATTTCCCTACCGCTGATCATTCTCTTAATTTTATAATTTAACCTTTTTTATTCTCTTTTTATGTTCTATTTGTTCCTATTTTGTATCCTTTTTGTTCTTTTTGTCCTCTTTTTGTTTCTAAATTCCTTTTAGACCGAAAATTCCCTTAAAAATTCAAGTATTTTATACGACATGTTTCATTCTACCACATTTTCCTGGCGGCAGGAAGATTAGATAGTTGCTTCGAACGGGTTATTTCGTTGAGTTTCTTTTTCTGTGACAGCAACCAAAATTTTTTAGTGCATCGCCAAGTATTTTAATGTTAATTTTAATTACTTTTAAATATCTTTGCAGATTGTTTTATACCAGTTGTTAATTTTAACCTGCCTTAGGCAGGTAGGAGTTTTAACTTTTATTGTTCAAGTTCTTGTCAAGCGAAACCGGACCTGCTCTGTCCTGTCCTACATATATCACGGCGCTGCGCACCGTGTTTGGCTGGCTCCGAGCCAGCATACGGCGAGGCACATTCTGTATATTAAAATGTTTAATAAGTTTGTTTACTACTACTACAACACCGAACTGGAATCCTGGATTTTCTACCCACTCAACATTTGCGTCAGAGAACCGATACAGGGTCTTGCACTTTCTTAAATCTGCTGTTGTACGATGTTTGTACACTATTTTCTTAAACTTAATTTCACTGATTGCGTCATCTTCGGCAGTGAGTCTGCTACTGATCAGAACACATTTTCTTTTATGTACCTGTGCAAGGAGTCTTGAGCATTTGCTTCATTTTAATCATCTCTAAGTTGAAGCAAAAGATAGAAGTGTTCAACTTTCGATAAATATGATCACTTATTCGTATATATTAAGGAATCTCCACAAATGTGAAGCAGAAATCAATAGGGAACGCGAGCTGAGTTTAGACCGTCGTGAGACAGGTTAGTTTTTCCCAACTGATGACTCCTTGTTGCGATAGTAATCCTGCTCAGTACTAGAGGAACCGCAGGTTCTCGCTCAAGCGGGCGGTGGTGCGAAGCTACCATCCGTGGGATTATGCCTGAACGCCTCTAAGGCCGTATCCTTTCTAATCGAAGGTGGCATCAGTATCTCTTGGAGTTCCAAGAGCCGAAAGTTTCAAAACAATGTGACTTTACTAGGCGGTCGCGGTTCGCCGTGATCGTCGCACTAGCCCTATTCGCCGTCGAGATCGACGGTCGGCGGTGGGATCGATCTTTGCAGTGTCCGACCTGATTTCCACTTTTATTCACAGTGTTGAGTCTCCTAGGAGTGACTACGAACAGTAAATCAACCGGCAAGTAACAACAAGGTCACCTTAATATAGATGCCTGGCTGTGAAGACATAGAAGGGAATGAGGTTGCAGATGACCTTAGACATGGTAAAATCCTCATTCGTCGGTCCGAAGCCGGAGAAAGAAATGAGAATGAACAAAAAACCCCCTACTGCACACACAGCCCTTCTTTGTATGTCACTGCCAACTAAGATATCGCCTAAAAATAAGGGATAACCTTAATAACAAAATATGTTGCTTGTGTATGGAGACAACTGAGTCTGCGGAATATATACTTTGTTAATGCTAGGTCCTAATCTGCCAAAGGCAAAGGCTTAACACAAGTGATTTTATCTCGTTCAGAAGTAGGAAAAATTGTCTAGGATTGGAAGGAACATAATATAGATCCGAAGTAGAGCATGCAATACCTTGAACTGGAAACCGGAAATACCGGTTTTTTTTTTCAGTACCAAAACATTGGTATTAGAATAGGTTGAATTTCGGTATTTGATTATTGTAGCTTCAATTTAAAAAACTTCTACATGCAAAGGCCTGTTGTTTTTATACATGTATTAAGGCTATATCACGTTTTCTGACGAAAATGGAGCACTGACTTGAGGCAGTTGGTTTTTAACTTCTACGACCATCACTGTAGAGGCAAAAATTACCTCTTGAGTAGCAGGTACATTTTGTACTAAAATATCAAGTTTAATACACGATGTCATCAATAAATTAGTTTTCGTGTGATATTTCTCAAAAGCATTAAATTTGGTTCCACTAAACCGTCTGCTAGATCATCAGATCTTACCAAAATAGGTTTCATTTTATGGGAATATGTGATGGAAATTGTTTATAGAAATTGTTTATAGCAATAACAAGCCAAAGTATGAAGGAGACGATAATAAATGCTTTTAAACGTATCACATTAGCAATTTTAACAACAGTAGAAACCTCATTCCGATGTGGCAATCAAAATGATTAATGTTAATTTTTTCGTGAATTTTTTTAAAAAAACCTCAAATTTTTTTAAACGTACTGTTGAATGTTTTACTTGTTGGTAAATAAATCGAATGGTTACAAATGCCCATAGGATGTACACATAGAAAATGCTCGTTCTCAATTCTACATTACATCATAAAAATATACAAGGTATTCCATTTGAAAAAAATTGAAAACATTCAGTTCAAGTTATTTTAAAAATGATTTTTTAACACTTTGTATCTTTTCAGGAAGTGAAAATGATTCAAGAACGTCACACATATGTTTTGTAATTAATATTAACATATTTTTTCCTAAATTTTATAATAATTGAGATTGAAGTGATTATTTCAATATGCACGTGTACATGGCATTATTTTAATAAAAAACAAAAAACATTACGTCCACATAGTTGAGAGATAATCGATAATAATAAGGAAATTGAAGGAGGCTAAATGCACATGATATTCCATTTTAAAAAATGTACTTGACTCTGTAGAATCATCTTGGCTGGCTCTGTGTCTTCGAAAATAATTTCCGGTTACAAGCTCTTTTATCTAGTTTGCTTATGTTTTGATATTTATTATTGAATTTATTATTTTACTCTTTCACAAACTATTATATATAATTTTACCCAAGCTATGCTCTAAGCAATACTGCAGGAAATTGAGACGTAAGGCACTGGAATTTGACTCACCTAAACTTTTCATGTGCTCGAAGAAAATTTCATTTTCTTGTTAATATACCGGCCGAACCTTTTTGTTCAGAATTTAATAAACTTTAATTTTTATATTAACATTCATTTCGATAATTTCAATATTTTCCGAGAAATTCACGAGAAACTGCAAAAAGGGTATGTTTTTCAAGATAGTGGCATTGCCTTTGGGCCCTGGAAGTTTTTATTTTTTTCTAGGTGAAAAATGATTTTATTTTTTGAAAAAAATATTATTGGAAATGCACATTTTAAGAGTATTTGAAGAAGCAATGTTCAATAATAGAAAATAGCATTAATAAAAGTAGGTAGCTGGCGCACAGAATTACAACCATATGGAAACTAAATACACAGAGTGTGCAAAATCAAAAACAGTTTGTCATAATTCATAACTTTCTTGTCCTTAGTAGAAAAAGTGTAGTTAGTCTTACCGATAGATGAGACAAAAGTATACCACACGTTGAAAATATTGATTTCCTACTTAATTTTCAATATTTCAAAATTTTGAGGAGCAACTGAATCTATAACCAATATACCTGATCACTTATTCAGTGATATACAGCTGAGTTGAAGTCTACAGAAGGCGTACTTTAATCTCATTCAACCTTAAAGAGATTGCCCAAGTTAATAATTTCAGTACAAGTATCGGGTCCACTCTATTAACTCTCTTTATTACGACGGGTAACCTGCATAATGTGGCATATGATAACTTTAATAAAAGTCTTGTTTCAGGCTATGGAATTTAAACTCGACGTGTCATGTCTTCAAGGACGAACGGTAGTGCTTCCAGGTGGACACGATAAAGAAGGACGTCCCATTTTATTACTGACAATTCCAGCTGATTCACCTCCACTCGATTTAGTTCCTTCACTTCAATATTTATTTTCTATATACAGGTATTAATATATTTATAGCAATTAGTACAGTAACTAGAGGTTTTAACTTCGGAATAATATCATGAATTAGATTTCGCATAAACGCATCAAAGAAAAGTTTGTGCGAGGGTTGCCTTTTCAGGGGGTGGCACCTAAACAAAAACAAAAATATTGGAGACGAGAGAAAATCAGATCTATCCAATAATATTTTTCAAATTAGGATAACTCGTTTTCCCGTCCATTTGCCCGTCGCGTCGGTCTCTCACAGAAGTTTATTTTGGAAAATATTAAATGTTAAAAAACATTAATTTTATATTCATTACACACATACACACTTTTAAATAATGAAAGTAACCGTTATAGATCCACACTGAGATTCAAAGGTACACAAATTTATATATCACAACTGATCAATATGTATTAACCTCTAGTCAATAGCGATGAGATGTTACCCTGAATATTAATTGCAGCATTAAATTTTAAACCTTGAAAATGCTAGTAATCTTTTGGAATTTGTCGTAAAATAAGATAAACATTCGGGCGCATAATGTTATTAATAATTAATTTTATTATTCTTTATCTTCATTTTGGGGAACTGCCTTGAACTGATTATAGAATTATGTATAAATATGAATAATTTAATCGGTAAACAGTAAACTTTTGGTATTTCAGAATCAGTCAGATAAGCAACAATATAATAGTCTAAGAACTTACAGAGGGAGGCATGTGACTCAATGTAGTCGATATTTTATCGAGTACAGGTTCGATTGTTACCGACATACCATAGGCAGTTTGGATCGATAATGGGTGGGTGAGCAGTCAAACATGTAATTTTTTCGAGTAAACAAATTTGATAAAATTTTGAAATTTTGTAGAATGACTGAAGACAGTATAAGTAAGTAAGGAAGATATCGCCAGAAGAGTGTGTGGAAGGTAAAGGGCCGCTAGAAGGCGCCAAAGTTGCAAAAAATTTCGCAAAATTTACATGATCAAGTGCACTTCTGACAATTTGCGTACTTATTGTTTGTTTCAAAATGAAATTATGTGGAAAACGCCAGAAGGCTAAGTAGAAGAAAAAGAGAGAAAATATCGATGCTAAGAGCGTTAGCGCCTTAACCGATCAATCACTTTTCTGTGTATTTTCACATTTTACATCATCTGACGAGTACTTGTAGACATAATTTGGAGATGTTCAATAAACTATTGGCCAACTGCCAGAAGTCAATTAGGAAGACATCAATTGTTTCCATAGAATCTTATAATAGACTGGCGGTACATGACCAGTCAGGTGCAACGTTTTTAAAATGCATGCCAATCATATATATGAATGAGATTACCATGAATATGCCAGAAACGCAAATTTTAGGTAGTCGTCGCGTGCAAATGGTGTGCAAATCGATTTTTTTTTTGTTTTTTTTTTTAATTTTAAAATGGATGCCAATAGTGCCAAACGAAAAACCTTGAAAAAGAATCCAGCGGAAATTCATTGGCATGCAGTTTCCGCGCGCAAAACAACCTTTGATGAGCACATTAAATCGTAATATTTTTTGGTGTTCTTGATTTTGGATGATTTTGATTTTGGATTCTTTTTCAAAGCTTTTCGTTTGGCACTATTGGCATCCATTTTAAAATAAAAAAAAAACAAAAAAAACCGATTTGCACACCCTTCTGCACGCGACGACTGCCTAAAATTTGCGTTTCTGGCATATTCATGGTAATTTCATTCATATATATGATTGGCATGCATTTTAAAAACATTGCACCTGACTGGTCATGTACCGCCAGTCTATAAAAATAATTATTATTTTTGCTTAGAAAACAAAAAAATCGATTTGCACACCCTTCTGCACGCGACGACTGCCTAAAATTTGCATTTCTGGCATATTCATGGTAATTTAATTCATATATATGATTGGCATGCATTTTAAAAACGTATAGACCTGACTGGTCATGTACCGCCAGTCTATAAAATTGATTATTAATTTTGCTTAGAAAACAACAAACTTCTCTAATACTAATCTAATACAAAAATATTTTCTTTCATAAGACTTATTTTCTAAATCACCATCGTAGTCAGGATCTTTATCGCTGTCGTAAATGATGTTATCATCTTCAGCTGAAAGTGGAAACTAATAATTTAATAAAGTTAATAAATTGGATACACAATCATCAAAATCGAATTCAAAATTCCCTTCCGAATTGTCACTATCAAGAAGAACGTCTTTAACAGAGGGTGGTAATATTCTGAGAAATGTGACGGAAGTTGTCGTACACGAAAATTGCAGAAAATGCATATCCGCGAAAAAGATCTCAAAAAGGAGGCGGCAAGTCCAAAATTCGATGTTTCTAGAGATAAGTTGTTACGATTTACAGTATAAATAATGTTTGATTTTAAAGATTTCCGTTTAATTTGTGGCGAAGTAACTAATAGAACGGAAGAACACAAACACGGCAGCAATGCCAAAGAATAATAAAAGATTGCAGCAATCGAACTTGCTGAGCAGAAAAATCAAAAATGTGTAAGGAGAATGTTACCCAGAATCGACCTAAGTCGAAGACTAAATAGGATTTCGACTTAGGTACAAATTAATTTAAAGACACTTTTGAGCATAATATTATACAAGTTTGAAAGACATCAGAGCCGAAGACCACAAAAGGACTTATATACGTTCGTTAAGATGTGAAAAGGGCACAACCAGGTGAAAATTCGAAGAACACCGAATTTTCACTTAAGAAAATATATTTTTGTCCAGGCCATAAGAGTGAAAGTATGTTATGGTCATTGGTCATGGGAAATTATACTGAAAATAAAAGTATAATTTTGGTCAAAGACAAAAGTACAATATAATTTTTCAAAAGTGCGTTAAATATTCTTATGGACAATTAAAAAGAAACAATATACTTTCTACGAAGTGCGTCAAGGATGTGTTTTGAAAATATTCATGAATATTTTCAACCTGACTGTAGATGCCAGAAAAGTGTACCCTAAGAAGACGAAGGGATCCCAGGATAACTGCCTTCTGCATTTGGCCTGCCAACCACTCTGACTTTTGGCAGGCTGGTATGACCTTTAATTCCGAGAGCAGCGTAGGCCTCATTCCACCAAGTACACCCATTATCAGGACGACCATCTTGACCGAGTAGTCTGGGTATAGCACTCGGAGCTCAGACCGGAGATCTCGGTGTTTACTCCGTTTTTCCCCCTCCTTCAAGATGATGTTTGTCTCGGCAGGTGCCGAGAACTCGATGACATACATCATCTTGGTTTGGTGGTCGAGGAGGACTATATCAGGCTTGTTTGCTTGAATCTGCCTGACCGTCGGGAAAGAGTAGTTCCAGTATACACGGCACTTCTCGTTCACGTCAGCGGACTCGATTTCTCCGGGAACGTAAGGCAGCACTGGTGTTTGGTCTACTTGGTACAAGTGCCGTAGGTAGTGGTACAGCACTCGTAGAGCCGCGTTATGCCTATGGATGTAGGCCGAAGTCGCATAAATCGGACATGCAGATAGTAAATGCATGAGCGACTCCGGCGCCTGACGGCAGGTCCTACAGGGACCTCCACACCCATAATGCGACTGCGGTAGACCAACGTGTTAATAACACCATCTTGGCAGGCCACAATGAATCCTTCGGTCTCCGACTTTAGCCCTGCTTACCGTAGAAAAGCAAAGGTCAGCTTTGCCGATAAACCCAGCGCCTCTGTGTTGTTATAGAAAACACCGTGTATGGGCTTATCGACGTGCTGCCTGAACAGATTTCCCTGCTCGGCAGCTTTGATTTGGGCTGTCAGGCGATTTGGCGCAAGCTCAGTTACTGATTCTGGATTAGCACCTTGCCGGCCTCCTCGCCTGAAATCGAACACGAGACCAAGATCATCTGCGGCCGTACGTGCTGACTTAAATAGAAATGCGCCAGCCCCTACAGTTTCATGATCTCTCACGAGTCCGAGCTCCTGAGGATGTTGCATGCCACACCCAGCGCTACTCGGCCATGCGTGCAATCCAGTCTCAAGAATTCTGCCCCCCCCCCCGTTGGCGTGGGAGGTACACTCGAGGAACGGACGACCTAGGATGAATACTCCTATGAACATGCATCATCTTGCGGGTATCCCTATCCAATTGGCGCAACTCATCTTGTGTCCACTTAACTACTCCAAAGAAGTAGAACAGAATCGGAACCTTCAAGCATATTAGTTGCAGACACCTTGTTCTTCCCCGAAAGTTCGGAAGATCAAATCTTTCGGAGCCGGTGCCTGTACTTGCCGCGGAGAGTATCCTTAATCTGTTTCACGTCCTGGATGTGATGTTGTTCCACACCCAGGTACGTGTAAGTCTCTCCGGCATCATATGTCGTAGGATGCTTCCGTTTACGAGCTGCGCGTCTTCAAAAGGAATATCCCGCTTCATCCTCTCTTGAGGTGGACGACTACACACTTGTCCAACCCGAATTCCATGCCAATGGCCCACGTATACCCTTGGACCTTGGACCACCCTAAGAGAGTTTTGGAGTTCGCACTCTCCGGAGGCATAAAGTTTTAGGTCATCCATATAAAATAGATAGGTGACCTTATGCCTCCGATTGCTGGGTGGACCACATTGGTATCCGCGGGTTTGGCGGAGTCCGACAGACAACTGCAGCAGTGAGATGCAAAATAGGAAAGGGCTCAGGGAGACACTCCTCTCTCCACGCCATTGATAGATTACGTTTGTATTGCACAGAATCCTGTGTAATACAGCAGTCTATCAATAGGTTCTCTTTGCAGCCTGCCACACCTTCCTTGCTACCACGCTATCTGTCTGTAGACCGGCTTAACTGACCTCAATGTCCTGTTATAAAAGATACGTGTAAATATCTTGTCACAGGAATTGAGGCAAGTGATCGGTCTATTATTCCTTGGGTCGGACAGATCTTTATATATTCAAGTCAGCCACAAAATACCCACAAATACTTTCATCAATTTCTAGGGAAATTGTGTGAATTTCTTCTACCAAATCAATTGTTAGCGCATGCTCTGCATTGCATGGTAGCATTTTAAAAACTCTCTAGAAGAGGCGATAGACCTTACTCTACTTGTGGGAAGCGATTCAATTCAAATTATATAATTTATTAGATGGGATATCGCGTAATTTCATTGCACTTATGTTAAACCTAATTAATAAAGGGCATTTTTTGAAATTTTGCATTTTATTGATTGTATGACTTGTTGAATTGAATAAATTGGGTGCCTCAGGAGATCTTTAAACGTAAGATCCAATACCATAAGATGAATAAATAAGATTGCATCGAGAGAAAGACCATTTTTTTCTTGGAGAGAACGTGGTTAGTAATCTACGGTGAGTGCAGCCTTCACCTATTTTTTATCTATCAAGTATCTCTTATTATTTCGAACCCGCCTGGGAGTGGAAGGCAACATAAGAACAAGGGGGGACGCAACTGGCGCCCTTAAAAAATAAATTGGTGTCGCGTCACTTAGGCGCCGTGTGCAAGGTGCTTCTACAAAAGCAGCAAACATGAAAAAACATCTTAATTCTATTATGTAGTGTGTCCCATTTTGCTTGAAACTACCTCCATAAAATGTTTATTTTAAGTTCGATTTAGATCAGATTTCTTTATATTACAGATGTTTAAAGTGTGCATTCTTCGGTACAATAAATTTTTTAAAATATAAAATATCCACCTGCTGCTTTTGTTTTTGGAAGTGGAAAATGATGAAATATTATTAGCGATTTCTTTTATTTGAAATCTCTTTTAAATACACAATCCCGTCCAACAGTGGATTTTCATTCGCAATTTCAGAATTTTTATTTCTCAGGCAAAAATACAAAAATAGGTATTTTTTCACGATATTGGTTACAAACCTATTTGATCGGTTGCCGAATCCGGTGGTGTATTCAGATTTGAAATAAAAAAATCCCTAATAGGATTTCATCATTTTCCACTCCCCAAAAACAATAGCAGTAAGTCGACATTTTATGTTTAATAATATTTAATGTATCACAAAAATCCTGTAATTGAAGATAAAAATCAATTACCTACTATCTATCATATCTGCTATACAACAGAACTATATCGACACAGACTTCAATAGCTAGTCTATAACTAACAGGGGGTGCTAACCAACATATTTTGACAAAAACAAGTGCTCCAGATGTGTGTAGTGCGTATGTACTCTTTATTTTGTTTCACTTTCTAGAACTTAGCTTTAGATTATGGGTGGAAAATGGTTGGCGCTAAATTATTTCCAGTCACTGATTCAATCTCATAAGAATTCTTACAACTATTGCAAGTATCTGGATGTCATGGCCTTAATTTCAAATTTTCCAACTTTTTGGAGGATTCAAGTTTAGAATTATTATATTTTGTCTATGGTGTTCAACCTTATTTCTTTCGCCTTGTTATCTGCTATAGGCACCTTACACACGATTGTCAAAATTGCCGAGGAAACCAGAATTGTTCATTTAGCGGAACTGTCATACGGTCTTTTTTTTAGCTTTTTATCAATTTTCGATTTTTATATATTCAAAGCGTTTCTTAACTAACACATTGTCCAAAAGTGTTTCTGAAATGCTGAGATTGCACAAGTAGGTGAATAAGTCGACTTTTTCAGAACTTTATGGACTTCAATAAACAAAAAGCTGTTCAAAGTATCAAGTGGGTCGTGGTGTTGCCCCTGATTTCCGCCTTTTTTTTTCAAGATGGCGAATTACCGGTACACGGGATTAAGTCGGAACTTGAAGATGATGAATGAAAAAATCTTTCCGTCGATATATAGAAACCCTATTCAGCACAAATTTTGAGCACATTTCCTCATTTGCCTGGTGAATTTGTGATCCACATCATTCTAGTTTGCCTCCATTTGCTGTATGTTCAAAATATCTCTTAATTGATCAAATGTATACATTACTTCTATAATTTTTATCGCAATATATGACACATGATCCCTCCATTTTCAAATGTTGATCAATTACTATACCCAGATTTGATCACTTCAACTTTTTTTAGTCAGGAATCAGGAGCCAATAATTCGATCATAGGGTGTGCACTCGAAGATATAGTTTTTAAAAAATACATACATTATCCGAAATGACCTTGCGGATCTGAATCCAGAGGGCGCCATTCTGTCCGCTATTGCAAAAAAGCGTAAAAAATTTTTTTCCAAAAATTTTTTTCCAAAAATTTTTGTGTCTGAAAATTGATTAATTTTATGTTCCCATCGCATTTACAGGCTTATTTTTTAACATTTCTTAATGATTTTAAAACCAACGGAAAGCTTATTCTTTCTAGATTCCGGTGCTGCTAAATACTTCTCAAAATTGTTGTTAACAAATGCTACAGAAATTGTTTAAACAAAGCGAGCCCAAAGAATGCACGGTAAATTTCAGCATCGAGACATTTTTAAAACTATTATAGATAGGTGCATACTTCTATGACATGAAATCTGCAGAATAGAATGGAGCAGTGAAAGAATTATCTACATTGCTTTATTGTTGTAAAAGATACGATTATTTTTGTACAGCACGCGTTGTGATCCGCGGGGTCTTTTGGTAGATATACAGTGTACATGTATGTCTCGCATTGCCTCGCTCTCTTTAGGCTTGTTGACTACCTGCTTAGACACTGAGGTATAATGTAATAATAAAAAATCTCATGAGTAGCGTATACAGTAACTGTGTTGTGTGTTGTTTATAAATTCATGTAAAATATTCGACAAACACCGAGCAAAGAATGAAGCGATCTCAACCGCACATGGAAGGTAAAATAATTTTTGTATTAGTTGAATAGCCTGTATATTTCCATTATTTTTGCAGAGTATCTCAATTACGACTTAATATAGTAATAAAGCTGGACTGCTAAAATATATTTCCAACAAAATATGCAAGGAACATAGTCGTCTTCCAAATAATGTAGTGATAATTACTGCTGGAATGCCAGAAAATAGTAGCACTATTACTTCCTCTTCCGATGAAATTACAAAAATAATAGCGCAATTGCATTTTTCTGATCATAATCATAATGAAGCCGACACTAGAATATTTGCGATCATCCTATATTTATCAAATCTGGAGTATAGTAGAATAATAATAGAAGCAACAGATACAGATATTTTTGTCTTATCCCTGTATTTTGTGTCTAGATTAGATAATATCCACGAATTATGGTTTCGTAGATTTGATGCTATGCGAGAATTAACTATAGAGAAGACAATGAGTGCTCAAATGAATTTGGGTAATTTATATTTGTGCATTTATGCTTTGACTGGCTGTGATACAGTCGCTGTAAAAAAATGTTTAAGACATACAGAAGATAAAGAACTACAAGGATTACTTGATTACCCTCAAAATGGTTTCAATGATTTTATTACTTTTAAAAATTCGGCCCGGTATTTTTTTAAAAACCGCTGCCCAAGGAACAAGATGAAAATATATGTATCAAATTTCAATAATGTTGCAAATTTCAAGTCAATATCTTAAAAGGTTCCAGAGTAAACGTGCCCACAAAAAAAGTTACAGACAGACAGACAGACCGACAGACGAGACAGAAAATTTTTTTTCGCTCAAATTTAAAATCTCGACGTTTCATGACATTCTAAGCCTATTTGAACAATAAAATTTAAAAAAAAAAATTTTGTCGTTACTATACTTCCACTGGATGTGGAAGTAAAATAAATATACAGGAAACTGCAGTTGTAGCAAAGCTGGGTTAGAATGCATAATAGATTGCTACTGTGAGGGTAAATGTATTAGCTGTTAATTTAGTTTAAGTATAATGTATGTACATTTTATTATTATTATTATTTTTGTATTGTTATTTCTCAAGTACAAAAAGTAAATTTAAGTTCATTTAATTAGCTGTACGTTTTTCTGTCTCTAATCAATATTCTAAGTAAAAATATAATAATTTTGGTTCTCTAGTAAACGAATCTTTAAATACCTTCGTTTTTTTTCATAATGACAAATAATAATATTTACGTATAAGTAATACGCATTGTAAATTTTTTGCAATCACAGTATATTCAGTCAGCCAAAACGATAGCGGAAATAACGGAGCGCTGTACAAAAATAGTCATATCTTTTACAACAATAAAATAATGCAGATGATTCTTTCACTAAAAACTCCTCCATTCTATTCCGCAGATTTCATGTCATAGAATTATGCATCTATCTATAATAGTTTTTAAAATGTCTCGATGCTGAAATTTATCGTGTACTCTTCGGGCATCCTTTGTATAAATAATTTATGTAGCATTTGTTAACAACAATTTCGAAAATTATTTGACAGCATCACAATCTAGAAAGAATAAGCTTTCTATTAGTTTGAAAATTATTGAGAAATATTAAAAAATAACCCTGTAAATGAGGTGGGAACATAAAATTAATCAATTTTTACTGTTACAAAAATTTTCGGAAAATATTTTTTTACACTTTTTTGAAATTGCGGACAGAATGGCGCCCTCTGGATTTAGATGCGCAAAGTCATTCCAGATAATGTACATATTTTTTCAAAACTATATATTCGAGTCCACACCCTGGTATTTTAGGAGCGTCTTTTGAGAAGCTTGATTCCCGACTATTTAATGTCTGGACACTGACAATTTTTCGTTAAACAGTTACTATGTGTAAATAACTTTAAATTCATATTCTGATTTTGATCGTCAGCTGTGGTAATAAATGCTAAAAAAATTACTTATTTTACTATGTTTCATGAATCATCAACAAAAATTATGCCAGAGTTCACTGCATCAAAATTATATGTCCAGTGAAGTTTTTCATAGAAGCTGTCTTTTATGCCAAGAACAACATTGGACTTAATAGTAGTAATGGAAGTAATAAAATTGTTTTCTCTTCTACTAAAAGTAAAGCTATTATCACAAGCTGCGTGATGCATGATATCCCTAGTTTGCTTTAAAACCTGCCTAAACATTTTTTTATCCAGTAATTTTGTATTTTATTTCAAGCCATTTAATTAACAATCCTGCTTTTATAGTGTGAATTCGCTTTCTAGCTGTCTGGAATATTTAACTATAATTTATTGCTACTAAACAGAACTTACATTAAATATAGATGATGGCATAGATAACTCATAGACGTTTTGGTATAATAAAACTCCCGTTATATTTTCTCTAATTATAATTTTATCTGAATATAATTAATACTAAACACGTTTTAAGGACCATTTCAATTCAATTAACTTTCATCTTATATAAAATATTAAAAAATTAGGTTAATTAATGGCAGGATAAATATCTAGAATAACCCCGTCTATGTAAAATTTAAACTTTTGTTAATTTAACTATGTTTTGTGAATGGATTATGCTAATAATTTACTTATTAGTCATTTGCAGAAATCCCGTTAAAGTATACTATTTTGCCCCTAGCATTACTTAAAAACTGGTTTGCTAATGATCACTATCTGCAGATGGCATACAAATATTGGGTGATCAGTTTCTAAGTCGGTTAATTCAGATATGTAAAGTGTTCACAAAAATTTTAGCTCATTCATTACTCTTTTTTAATATTGATTATAAAAGAAGAATTCCACAGGGGAGTACGTCGAATCCCATTTGAATATTTGAGTGTGTGTTTATAGCTATGCCATTTATTGTAAGATGTAGTAGAGAAAATCTTTCAGTTTTGAGGAACTTTGAGCTAAAACTGCCGTTAATACGACTTGCATGCAAAATTGATCTTGCAAGCGGAGATTTAATTCCATGGCCATTAAGGTCTTAAAATCAAATTCGATCCGGCAACGAGATGTATTAGTGTGACAATTGATATTACTGCAAAACATAAATACATCACACATATTGACAACCCTCAAATTCGAAGTTGTCCGCAAGGAAGTTATACAGAGTGAACCAAAAAGATGGGATTTGAGGTTTCCTCTAAAACTATTAGTCGGGGAGCCCTCCCCAGCTGTACATGCACCCCCTGCCCGATCCATGGGGACAATTCTGGCTGCTGGTTTCCGGGTCTTCTTCCGCGTAGACTTGGTTGAGTGCTTGACGTTTCGACCATCCAGCTCTGCTGGACTATTTATACAGTTTATCAGGAGGCGTGTTGTGGATCATTGCTCATGCGGAACATTGACTTCCACGTTATTGGTAGTTGTAGTCCGGTGTCCGGTGTCACGGTTATAGTTATTCGGATGTTTATTTATTTCAATGTCTTCTCTGTATCTTCTTGGCAAATAATTCTTGGTGTTGGCTAATTTCTTTGTTATGTCGAATTTTATCAAATGGCCGGTTTCTTCTGAATGTTCGGCAACTGCTGATTTTGTAGAATTTCCCTTCTTTGTATTTCTAATGTGTTCTCTGAATCTGGTTTTTATACGTCGTTTGGTCTCTCCGATGTAATCTTATCCGCAGGAACATGGGATGCTATATACTCCTGGTGTTTCTAGTTCTTCTGGACCTTGGTGTTTGGGAAAATGTTGTACCACCTTTTGTTTTGCATTATATATTACTTTGACGTTCTTTTTCTCCAAAACTCTCCCGATTCTGTCCGTACATCCTTGTTTATACGGTAGGTGAGTTGTTGCCGTGTATTTCTTTTCTTCTTTTTCTTCTTCTGTTCTGGTTGTATCTTGTCTCTTTGTTGCTCACTTCGCTTCAGAAGAAGACCACGACAAGATGGTCAAAACGTCAAGCACTCAACCAAGTCTACGCGGAAGAAGACCCGGAAACCAGCAGCCAGATCACCAGCTCCGCGAAAGCCTTAGCACCAACATAAAATTTTTTTTTAATAAAACAATGTTTTTGTAATATACATGAATTTTTAAATTTTAATGGCACTTTTTATTGTGTATACGTTTTTATGTATGTATATTTTTAAATATTCTCAAATTAGTTATGCTGTTTTACAAATTACACAGACCCATAAAAAAAAAATTCTTGGAACTGCTGTCGAGACAACGGTATCCCTATGTAATTTTCGATGCTGAATCCGAATCCGAGGTCAAAAAAAAATCAATCCCTAGCTCTAAAAACACTCCCTAAACATGGTAGAAATGACGAATAGTCTTAAATCTCAATAAACCGAATTAAATATAAACATTCAAAGTATGTAACGCATAAACACAGAGTTAACACTACTTTCCATTGAAAATCACCCCCATGAGTGGGTGAAACAGGAAAATTTAAAAAATGCAGTGATTGTAAAAAAAGCTTACGATGGTCAGTTTTTTTTGGAAAGAGTGAGTAACTGCATTAGTTCCGATACGATGCGCAAAATCTACCCCCATAGAGTGGCGGAAACCATCTCTAGATTAAAACTGCAAGGAAAATCGGGGGGAAAAAAGGTAATAACAGAAACAATGAACGCCCCAATAAAGAGTCCAACTTGACGTATACTTAATCCGCATTCAACACTCGTATGCGGTTGTCAATGCGCTACCTACCGGCTGGTCAAAAAACTATATATTCAGAAAATTATATAGATGTTTTTTCTGAATTTTTAGACATTCTTTTTAGAGGCCATATATTGGAGGACATTTTTTTAGAACGTAGGTTTTACATGTATTTTACAATAGTATTAGGAAAAAATTTTTTTTATCTTCATTTGAACCGTTTTTTGAAATTTGTTACAATGATAGTTACACATAAACAAATTCAAACAACTGTAGATTTTTCATCAAACCAAAAACGACAAACGAGTCATGAAAACAGATGAAATATCTACTTGCATCTGGGGCCGAGATATGTCAGTTTTTGCATCTCAGTTACTTTTTCTTCAATAGCTAGTAGAAAACAATTCAGAGGCACAATTGTTAAAATATAGTGTACAGAGGCCTGAAAGTCAGGTCTTTAGATAAATAAATAAATAAATAAATAAATAAACACTTTATTTGCCCAACAGGTACAACCCAATTACAGGGCAAAAGTTATATTCAAAGTTTAATCAACAAAAATTATCAATTAATTTAAGTTAAAGATTTGTATGATTTTTTTTTTAGAAAGGAAAGTAGAACAAAATGAAACTTAAAAATAAAAGCTAATTGTAGAAAAACATATCTATATCTACACATTAATTGTATACTTAAACACACATATACTTATAATTTCTTAGTGGAAAAAAAACTTATATACTAAAAATCTGTCTTGCACAATTTATCACTTCATTTTGAGAACACGTGTTTATATCACAAAATTCACTTATTTTATTATAGTAATTACACATACAGTGTACAGGTGATTTTAACATCACATTTGTATTAGAACTTTCACAATAAAACATTATATTTCGACGAGAATGCAACCTTGGAACGTAAATATTTAACTGAAAAAGAATTTCTGGGCAGTCAATTTTATTACGAATGGTTTTATATAAGAATACCAAAAAATAACAAATTCTTCTAAATTCGAGGCTCTCAAAATTAAATGTGCTTAATAAATAATTGTTGTTCACACCTCTTTCCGGATACTGTCCTGTTGATTTGAATGTAATAAATTTTAAAAACTTTCTCTGAATTTGCTCTAAACTGTTTTTGTGAGTTTGATAATGTGGATTCCAAACTATTGCTCCGTATTCAAGTTTTGATCTTACATATGAGTAGTACAATAATTTTAATGCCTCCAGATTGGTAAATGATTTGCAATTTCTCAAAATGAAACCAAGCATTCTAATTGCTTCATTACATTTGATTCTAGTATGTTCTCCAAAACTCAGTTCCGTGTCGAAGTAAATACCCAAATCTTTAATCAATGTATCACGCTCTAGTATCGTTTCATCTATAGAATAATTGTAATTAAACCAGTTTTTCTTTTTCGTATATGATATAACTTTACATTTTCCGACATTCAGATCTAGTTTATTAAGAGGACACCACTGACTGACTTTGTCAAGTTCCTTTTGAAGTACTCTGCAGTCATCTTCAGATTTTATTCTTTTAAAAAGTTTTAAATCATCTGCATATATTAGTTTTTCACATTCTAAAGTTTCGCATAGATCGTTAATAAATAATAGAAACAGCAAGGGTCCAAGATTACTACCCTGCGGTACTCCAGATGTAGATGCATATATAGATGATTTAGAACCGTTATAGAATACAAACTGATATCTATTTTCTAGATATGGTCCAAAGAACAATAACAGTTGGGTATTAAAACCAAAATTCTCCAATTTGTTTAGTAATGTTTTATGGTCAATTCTATCGAAAGCCTTAGAAAAATCTGTATACAACACATCCACTTGTCCTTGCGCATCTAAGGAATTTGACACATATTGAGTGAAAACTACTAAATTTGTAACGGTTGATCTGTTAGTCATAAAACCATGTTGATATGGTGATATAATTGTTTTGGTAGACGAGTAGATGTGGTTATACAAAATCATCTCAAAAACCTTCGCGAAGTTATTCAGAATAGAAATTTGTCTGTAATTGTTTACATTAGCTGGATCTCCCGCTTTAAAAATTGTCATTTTGTTCTTTAATTTCTTTATAGCCTCTTCAATTTCTGTTAATGATATATGTGTGATATTAATGTTCTCAAAGAGGTTCTTCTTTCCAGTGTTGTTAATATTGATATTGTCATGTGGCTTTGAGAATACTGAGCTGAAGAATTTACTAAATATGTCAACAATTTCTTCAGAAGTTTCATAGGTTTTATCCATATATGTCATTTTACCTGGAATCCGTGTGTTTTCTCTTTGAATGTACGAACGACCAAAATTTTTTTGAGTCTGTAGATATATAATTCTGGGTTTTAACTAGATAGCTATCATATGCTTTGTCTATTTGTTGCTTGATTAACGATCGAAATTCTTTGAATTTATTTAAGTGATACTGGTTGTTCGTTTTTTTATAACTGCGATGATGTCTATTCTTTTCTTTAATATTACTGATAATTTCTTCTGTATACCACTCTGGATAAGATCTTTTATAATATTTGTATTCTGGGACGCAATCATCTAGTATGTTATATAATTTATCATAGAATTCCTTAGTTGCTATATCAACATTTGGAAAATTTTGCAAATAATACCAATCCGTGTTCTCGAGAGCACTGTAGAGAGCTGGATAGTTCGCCTTTTTAAAATTATATGTTTTCTCTGCTTTTTTTGCCAGAAAGTTATTGCATTTTATTGAAACGTTTAATGTAACAAAAAGTGCCGGGTGAAAAATATCCTCATTCACAAGCGGTGCATTGTCGTGTAAAATTTCACAATCAAGATTAGAAAAGATAAGATCTAGTAAACGACCTCTATTGTTAATTATATTATTTTGTTGTTGTATATTAAGGAATGAAATAAAATTATTAATTATTATAGATTTTCTATCATTAATATCATTGTCAACATACTGTGGTACATTGAAATCTCCAAAGATAAGTATATGCTTTCCCAATATAAAATCTATTTGTTCAAGACACTCAAGAAATGATTCATAATTTTCTATACTAGTGTTTGGTGGAATATATATTACAAAAACATATACTACAGTGAAATTAAAATAACATTTACAGCACAGGATATCAATGCTTATAAAATTATTAAAGATACTTGGTAACGTAATTTTTTCTGACCTTATTTCACTTTTGCAAGCTAATAACACTCCACCTCCTGTTGTTTGTTCTGTTAAATGAAGTTTTCTATCACTCCTGTGCACAGTATATTGTTCAGGAAATAGTTCAGTACTTAACACATCTTCTTTAAGCCATGTTTCGGTTAAAGCGATCAGGTTAAATTCGGCTTGAGAAACTGAAGCGTAAAATTGTTTAATTTTGCTATTAAGACCTCTTCCATTTCGATAACTTCATACTAAATGGTGTATACTGTTGGGCTTTTCTAGTTTAAATGATTTTGATGAACACTGGTCATTGGCATTATTTTTGGTACATTATTTATATATTTTATAGTTTTAGTTCTATCGCCATTTGCTTCTAATTGTCTAAGTTCATCTTGCAATTTTCTTAAATATTCCCGTTGCATTGGTGTCTGATCATTATTTACTTTTATACCAGAGTTGTTATTTTTCTTGTTTTTTAAAATTTGTATGACATCGTGTGAGCTTTTTAATATAACTTTTATTGGCCTTTTCTTATTATTTGTTGGTTTTCCTAAGCGATATGCATTAATATTGGCTACATCTATTCCATTGACATTCAAGGATTGAATGTACTGCCTGACCGTATTCTCATCCTGAACTCGCCTTTCCAAGCTTGTTTCTTTTGTCGACTCATCGACATTGTATATAATAATATTTTTTTCACGTCTCTGGCGCTCTTGCAATTCGGATATCAAATCTTCAGTTGGATTAATCTGTTTCGGGCCATTCAGATTCGAAGTATTTTGCGCCAACGTGTCACTGAGTTCCCTAACTTTAGCCTCTAGTGACGCCACTTTATCAATGATATCACCTAATTGACTCACCTGCGTTTTTAGGTTATTGCAGTGTGTGCAATAAAAACTGATTTTGCGATCCTTTGCTTTTAAACACTGTATTTCATTTCTTGTTAGTCCACTACAGGTTGAATGCACCACATCTTTGCAAAAATCGCAGGTTATTTCCCTTTCAGAGTTTGCTTCCATGGAACACACTGGACATTTACTATGCATAATTACCCAGTTGATACGCTCCTGTCTTGATAGATATTATGTTCGAGATTGATATTGGAGGTGGATGAAGTAAAAAGAATTTTTGAGGCCTTTCGTTCTTGTACACACCAAATCACAATTTTATTTTTCTCACCCCCTTTAATAGCGAGGTGGGGGGGGGGTGGTCACGGGGGTGGTTAATGCCAAAAAATTTTTTGGGGCTTTAGCTTCTCTTATATATACTAAATACCAATTTTAAGGACTCTTGCTTGCTTGGTTTACCTATTCTTCACATTATTAACCTCCCCGCCGGCAAAAATGGAGAAGTTACTGCCATTGGTCTAAAATCGAAAACTGAGATAAGTTCATATTCGTTTTGAGTTCCTGGAATATGAAAAAGTGGTTTTTAAAAAGTATCTGTGCGTATGCATGTGTGTATATATGAATGTATGTGGATGTGATGGCGCCGAAACTAGAGAACTGATTCTGATAAAATTTGATATGACGGTAATATTTATATCATACATGAGCTGATAAAGTTTTGATGCAGATCAGATAACGTTTAGTGCCCCTTTGGCACATAGACTTTCTTATTTTCCAACATAATGTCGATCTTTTATTGTACCATTGGAAAATAAATGTTAATCTGATTTCAATGATATGTCATTTCGTTCTTCTTCCGTGAAATGGAATTGCCCAAGTCCTGCGACCGTATGTCGTTAAGTATAAACTCTAGCACCCACGGAACTGAGGTCTGCACCGCATAGCTTAGCGGTAACGAGCTCGGCTATTTACTAAATGACCGAATTTTCGCAAATATTTAGAGTGGAGGTTTCAGCCGATTTCATAGCTGTCCATTTTTTTAGGCTGAAAATGTAATAGTAGCTTAGCTCTAGGCCAAAAAAGTTCTGTGTGCGTAGTTTGTAGTTCTGTGAGTTAATACCAATATACACCGAATATTATAAAAGTGAGTCAATTTTTGCGTTGAATTTAAATAAATACCAGTCAGTTTGTCATAAAATTGTTTATTTAAACAGGTTAATTGAATTTAAAAACGAAGTATATAAAACGTATTGCAAGGTTACTAATTTATAGAAAGTACTATGAGCTATATATTTCCAGAAAAATAAATAATTAGTTTACATAAGAACCTATTATATTGTATATTATGTATGAAATGAACAGATTAATTAATCCACGCTAATTAGGTCGCAAATAGGCATATAGAAGAAAAAAATTTATATTTTAGGGATATATTCTCGACAAGGGTAGAAATAAGTATCTGAAGAGTTTCGACATGCTCGATGGCTACCTCGTCCTTTTCAAGCGAAAAACCACCCCCAACGGGAATTCGGCCCTGGTTTCATCTTATAATAAGATTGTGCAGGAACAACAATAGTGTGAATTGAATTTTCTATAAAAAAATAAGTCAGTACGCATTTCTTATCAGTTTTCTTATCAGTTTTTGTGTAATCGACATCTACGCTGGACCGAGAGCTGGCAGTAAAAATAACTTCCTCATAAGTTACCAAAGGTTTGAACTGACACGTCGGTACTCCTTTAGGTTGTAATTTTAAAACCGCCCGTCTGCCGGGCGTAATTGGTCGCTTTATTAGATTTTTTTTTTTTTTTTTTAATTGAAAATAGCTCATTACTACCCAATTATTACCAACATAAATGTTGTGTGAAAATGGCCTAATCTTAACTAAATTGAAATCGTCGCTGTCAATTACGTCAAAAAAAAAAAGCGCCGTCAACTTCCTCACAGGTTATCGCCGTTATTTTTGTATCAAAATATTACTAAATATGTTAGTAACCAAAGTTGAAAAAGAAACCTTTGGCAGACGGTCGCATTCAAACCGCAGACGGGGTTTTAAGTTGAAAAGAAAAAAAAAATTGTCTACACTCTAACTGCAAATTTTAGCTTATAAAAGGTACCTATTTGGATTAAAGATTTGCAAAATTTCTTACAATTGATAATCACTTGTAACTTTTCTTAAGTAAATATTGCATTTTTAAAATAAGCGTTATCTCATATGTCAAAAAACGCAGTCAACTCCCTCACAAGTTACCTTCAATTTTTTTTTCAATAAATATTTATTATTGTGTAAGTAATAAAGATGTATAAAGAACACTTCGGCAGACGATCGCATTCAAAGGACAGATGGGAGTAAATTGCTATAAATATATATAGGTACGCGTAATACCTAAATTATTTAAAACGACCTCGGGAGTATAGAGTTCCTTAAGCAAAAATTTTATGTAAAAAAGAGGCTAGTGATATAATACTTATTAAATATTTATTTAATTTTAAACACCCAATAAAAACAAAAGAAATAGAAGCAAAAATAGAAAAAATTCACCTATTCATCTTCATCGCCACTTGTATTGTAAAATACGTCATCTTCATCTATGTTCGGATCTGGGATTTCGCAAATTTCTTCGAGTGTAGAAGGGGTTTGTGGTCCAATAAACCATTCCACTGGGTATCTTCCATCGATTAAAAGCCAGCAATGTTCTTCAGGATTTAAAATTTGGATTAGCCTCTGTTGCATAATTATTCCAGATGGCGCAAAATGTACATTTATTAGTACCTTTCGACAAGGTGGCATCAAGCTCCCATCAAAATTTTTAACTTTATCTAATGGATTTCTTCTCTGGGATACAGTACCATCATGGTTTCTAAGAAACAAATCTAGCCTTGTTTCATTCACACTATTAGCATTATGCCTACCATACATGCAGCATACAAGATGCCTTGAATTTGCTCTTCCGATATATCCTGGGAATGGCCAAAAGAAGCAAAAATTCTTGCAATATTTAGATCTTTCTCAATAATGTTAAAAGGCTTTATTTTACCTTTTCGGCAAATGATGCTGTATAATCACTGCCTGTTGAAGCGTGATAGGCAGGTAAAGCTTGAGAAAGGATGTCTCCTAAATTTGTGTATATATCGTTAACAGAAACGTATCTCAGAGTATTTTTTGACTGAAGTCCAGTTTCTATCCAAATATTCATTCTATTTGTTAGTTTGTGCGTATTTCCCACTGCTATTATTAATGTATCAGTATCGGAGGCACGTATTACAACATTTATACTTTCTGGTAGTTTAGATATATGAAATATAATTCTATTATTAGCTTCATGATGAGTAGGATATAAAACCTCATCAATTTCACAATTCACAAGTCCATTAATCTTATAAAACATGTAACAAATATCTTCACAATTTACTCGAAGAACGATCTTCGCGATAATAGAATTAAAAAGGATAATATTTTGATAAAGGAGCTTGTGAGTCAAATTTCCAACACTCTCAATCCCTTTTCAGCTGAAATGTTAAACAATAATGAACTTGCTAATCTATCAACTGGAAAAACCGCCAGCGAAGAAACCAAAAATTTTCTTTTAAATATTATTTCTAAAGGAAAAGAACTAAGAGATCAATTTATTACTGAATACAATGAGGATGCAAATAGGTTTGAAAAACCTATTTCAAAACAAGTAATTCACACATTTGCACCAGAAAATAAATTAAAAATTAAAAGAAGCGACGGAAAAACAGCCAAAGAGAAAGTTGAAAGAAACCTACTGGGACGACTTTTAGTATTATCGTTTTAACATAAATTTATTAAATGTGTTTTCGTATCCTTTGACATCCGTTCCGTTGTCACTGAGTCATCTCGACGGAAGTATCAATAAATCAGATAAATCAAAATTATACAAGTTATTAGAAAATCGTGTATCAACTTCTTCAAGTCCAAGTCAAATAGATTGTACGATTTTTGATGGATTCTTTTTTTTGCATCTGTTACGTGATCCTCCTCTTACTTATGGCAGATTGGCTATCTACATCCTTAAGAAGTTATGCAGAACATCAAGCAAAAGAATAGACCTAATTTTCGATAAGTGTGTAGTGCCATCGTTAAGAGACATTGAAAGAGACAGAAGAGCAGGGGTATCAGGAAGGGATAAAATGTTTAATATTATTGGAGAAGAGCAGAAGCGGCCTAACGATTTTTTAAAAACATTGAGAAGTGACTCTTTTAAAACCGAATTCGTAAAGTTTTTAGTGAAACATTGGAAAACTAGTATTCCTCCAGGTATTTTGGGAGATAGAATTCTTCGAGTAAATTGTGAAGATATTTGTTACATGTTTTATGAGATTGATGGACTTGTGAATTGTGAAATTGATGAGGGCTTATATTCTAATCATCAAGAAGCTGATAATAGAATTATATTTCATATATCTAAACTACCAGAAAGTATAAATGTTGTAATGTGTGCCTCCGATACTGATATATTAATAATAGCAGTGGGAAATACGCACAAACTAACAAATAGTGAATACTTGGATAGAAACTGGACTTCAGTCAAAAAACCGCTGGTCAAGGAATCACTACTTCCACATCCAGATTCTCTATCCAAGTCACTCACAACGAAAAAACTTTGTATGTGGAAATAATTGTTTATGGAACTTTAATAATATATTATTTGAAATCCTCTACCCCAAAAACCCATAAAACGATACCTCACATAGGGTGGTGATATGGGGGTGGTAGTGGAGGTGGATGAAGTAAAAAAATATTTTGAGGTTTCTGGTTCTTGTACATACACTAAATCACATTTCAGTCTTTTACCGTTTTGGAACGTATCTCTACTGCATTCAGAGCTATGAGAGCTGCTTGATTGTCAGTGATGATGCGGATTCTTTTGTCAGTTTATGACCTCCGTATCATTTCTTTTGCACAGATTTCTATAGCTTGGAAGACCGTTGCGGTACTGCCCAATTTCAGACTAATATCTGTCCCTGGTTGGTCCCCCGTATAATCTGCTCCAGTACTTCTTGACGTTTTTGATCCGTCAGTATACCATAAGGTATCATTTGGATGTCTTCGCAGTTGCCTTGTTCCTTCCTCTTCCCTATCGGGTATATATACCCCGAAGGTCTTTGTGAAGTTGTGGCTTGTGCTGATTCTATCTGACTGCATATCTAGTAGTCGATTTTTTCCTATTTGTTGGAATATTTCTTAGTATCCTAGTCTTGGAATGCATGTAACGTTTATTTTCGGCCTGTATGCCGCTAACAATGCCTCATTCTCCATAACTAAATATAGTTTTTTTATTTAACATGTGTAAATCCATGCCTGTATTTTCCCACCCCGTAATTCATTTTTGACTGTGAACTAGTGTAATTAAATAAATTAATAGATATCTAACAAGCCACAAGCATATTCGCGCATAAGTTTTCTTAGGCAAAACGCCTTTTTCAGTTATTAATTGAATATATTATAAAGTTTTTTCTGATTGTGTAATCAATGCAAAGGTAATGGGCGTGTTAAATGTATTACAATATATTCGCAGAAACGTTTATGTAATATTATCCATTTATTTTTTCAGTAAAACTACTCGTTCCAGAGGCATAACCGTAATAATTGATGCAAGAAAAGGGCCTTGGAAAGTTGCAAGATCATGCATTCGACAGGTTAATGTAGTCTCCACTTCTAAAGAACTTGCGCAATTGATAGTACTAAGGCCTGATGCATTCTGGGACAAACAACGAGTAGAAAACTGTACATCTTCACGGAAAGATAACCAGGTATGTGATTAAATGCTATATTTCATATAGATACACAAGTTTAGAGTTTTGCATAATGTCAATCAATAAAATTTCTAATTAATGGAGTTAAATTAAGCATCAAAATTGGGAATAAGAAATTCTCTGGCTGCAGCAATTTTATTGTTTTAATTTGTTGTAGGTATAATAACTAGTAAGTACTATGAACTATAAACTAACGAATCTCGACACCAAATGCGAGTAGATGATTATTTTTTTTTTAGGAAAATGTTAAATATTTCATCTATTTTTATAATTCGTTTCCCGTTTTTGGTTTGATAAAAAATCCAGAGTTATTTGAATTTATTTATAACTATAATTTTGAAAATTATAAACAAATTTAAAAAAGCGGTTTAAATGAAGACAAATTTTTCTTCTTAATACCGTTGTAAAATACATGTAAAACCCTACATATTGAAATAAAAATTGTCCTCCTGCGAGTCGATGCACTTAAACAATAAACGATTGAAATTTCGAAATCTTTTTCTATTTTTAGTGGTTTGAATTAATATTTTGAGCTAACATTTGGCAGAAAGGTTTAGTTCAATAAAGGGCATAGTTTCGCTAAAATTGGTGCATTATTATTTTAAACATATTTCTTAAATTACCAAAAAAAAGGAAATTTTTAGTAGTTTTTATTTTTTTACAATTTAACAAATTATCAAGCTCTTTCATAGTACAGTACAGGTAAAAAATATGTAAAATTTCGGAATAATTTTATATGTAATTATAATTTTTCTCAGGAGGTCAACCGCATCCAGAATTTTGTTACACCAGATTTCCTCTTTGACGAAGATTACACAAATCCGAAAAAGAAAGAGTTCCTGAGATTTCCTCCGGATTTCCTCAAAGATTTCCTGAGATTTTCTCCTCTTCCTCTCTGAGTGATTTCCTTTGCGGTTTGCCCCTTGATTTTCCTTTATGGGTTATTATTGTAGTAAAAGGTATCGTCTTCAGTTTCTATATGGTCCGGATACTTTCTCTTACACTCAAGGGGTGAAAACCACCCCTAAATTTGAATATTTAATATTTGAACAAGTGCTACTAATTTAATTTTCAAACGTAAGATAGTTATATTTTTGAGATCGCTGATTTCGAATCTGAAATTAAAAAAATCAGAATGGTGGCTGTAATATGGCGGATGGAATATTTTTTCTAAAACATGTGTTTTAAAAGGATAAAATAAATGGAACATTTATATGGTGCTATATATTAACGAAAACAGCATTTTTGAAAGAAAAATTAATTACGATGAATTAAAATAACGAAAATTTTGTTAAAAAAAAATGGGAAAACGCACATTGAATCGGCCATAAATTCTTTATTTTTTTTATGATGTAGAAACAAATAAAAATAATTTTAAATGTTAGTTAATTATCTTTAATTTTGTTCCTTAGAATTTTTT
Organism: Rutpela maculata; assembly: GCA_936432065.2. NCBI lineage: Eukaryota > Metazoa > Arthropoda > Insecta > Coleoptera > Cerambycidae > Rutpela > Rutpela maculata. The sequence goes on from OW386285.2 coordinate 42,736,693, forward strand.
ATGGAAGTGTCGCAGATATTCTACATTTTAAACTAAATACTTCATACTAAAAACGGTCGGGTGCCATCTATAAAATCGAATACCTCCGAGAGTATCAACCCCACACAAATATATAAAAAACAAATTCATTCTCAGTTTATAAGCTTCATTTTTGATGTCTATTATGTTTTCTCTAAAACTAATATTTATCAAGATATTTGCAGAGAAACAAAAAATGTTACGTTTTTTCTAAAATTCCTTTGCAGTTTAAAATGCATTTTTTTCTAAAGCAAGCGTTGTAAGCAGACGAAAGAATTTGAGCGTCTAGGTCATACTATATATTTACGAAAAACAGTATATGGGAATATATTTTTTGAATTGCTGACTACTTACATTAACAAAATGGCGACGTTTTTATTAAAAAAATTTGAAATAGTACATTGCTTCTGTCATAACTTCTTTGCTTTTTACGCTATAGAAAGAGAAAAAAATCATTTGAAAGCCTAATTAACAGTTTTTAATTTTGGTTTTTACCGCTTTTAACCTATGTGCCACAGTTTCTAAGATATTTAACATTTAAACTAAATACTTCGTCTTATAGACGTTCGGACGCCACCTTTATACTTCCAGATCTCCAAAACTGTTAACTCTGCAGAAATTGTAAAAAGACGAAATTCATCCTCAATTTAGCAGCTTTCTTATTTGTCTCTAGCAAGCACGTTTTCGCTCAATGTAATACTTTTCGAGTTATTTGACGAATATTGTTTTGAAATACTAAAATTCCAATTTTCAAGTCGTTATAAATTAAAGACCATCAATTTTGATGAAAAGTTGCATACAGCCTTTTCTTCTTAAAATTTTATTTTATTTTAGCTCCAGTGTTTTTGATTCTTTCTTAGTTGCCACCCCTTGAAAAGGGGGTGACATCCACCCCCTATAAATAAGCAAGCCGCCGCTTAATATAGAAACTTTTCTTTGATGCATTTACTATTAAGTTGCCAAGTATGAAAAAAATCCAATTCATATGACATTATTCGGAAGTTAAAACCTCTAGCTACTGTTCTATCAGTCTTATTCAATTTTATTGCCAACAATTTGGTATTTTAATTTTTGCGATACGATTACTAGGACCGGAGATAAGGAATATGGGAGAAAATGCTGAAACATAAATTGTTTAAATTTTATATGAAGCAATAGACAGATTTAATCCAAAAAGGCTCATTTCACTTGTTACAACTGAAACAAACTAAAATCATAGAGTTGCTGCAGCAGAACAATTCTATTTGAAATTTATTTTGACTCCAAGTGTATTACTAAAAAACCCATTAGTTGTAATTCAATTTTTATTTTGTTTTCTAATTGTTTGTTCTAAAGTTTAATAACAAAAAATAATAAAAATTAAATCTACAATATATTTTCATATATGTTTTCATGAACCTCCACATATTTTCTGGCTCGTTTACGAAGAGAGCCTCTTGCTCTCCAGAGTTCATCTTTTTAATTCTTTATGTGCTCTGCTGTGTTAAAAATACGATGAATTAATGCATCGCGATTGTCCACTTTTGATTTATTCACTTCACTTTTCATTCATCCCACAAACAGAAGTCTAACGGTGTGAGGTCTGAAAAACTTGCCGGCCAACTAGGACCACCGCGGCCAGTCCATCGTGCTGAGAAAGTTCTATTTGAATTCTGCGTGGCCAGATGAGCAGAATGTGGAGGATCTTCACCGTGCTGATAATGCATTGCATTTCATATGTTTAAAGGAACATCGTCTAATAATGCCTGTAAATCGTTTTGCAAAAATAAGAGGTATTTTTTCCGAATAGGCAATTCTCAAAAATGAACGGACTAATAAAATAGTTATCAACGATACCACACCACACCACACGTTAACTGAAAGACGATGCTGAAAATTTGTTTGTATTGTTGAATGTCGATTTTCGTCAGATCATTACGGGTCAGAAAATTACGTGCGTGTAGCATGGTCTTCTGGTTGCAGCTGCTGTACCACTTGCATGTGGCATGGATATAAGCCCTGCTCATGTAGTGTGGGGACCATTCTTGTCTGAGGAATTTCTAGCTGGGCGACAATTCTTAGTGAACCAGGTGTACGATCTCCCAATGATGCTCGGGCTGAGCGGGTCACTGGCGAAACCGTGTGAGGGTGTAGTTGGGGTTACTGGCTCTGGGACCAGTGGACTGTAGGGATTTTTGTTGTTGTGGTAAAAACCAATCCTGGAGGCAGCCTCACCTCCTAATTGTGGCTTGGAAAGATTGGTTAAATGAGTACAACAAGTAATTAGTTGAGACTGATTTATTTAAGAAAATAAAATTCTATTTATACTAAATGGCAATAATAAACATAATAACAAATCGTAAAAACAATTAATTATACGTTACATATGAAATATTAAACTTGTCCTAGAAAATTATGCCAACTATAGAAATGCAGTGTTTGCACTTGATTACATACTTTGCTGACATTGTTTATAGTTAATGTTTATGTAGATTGCAATACGAAATAACTAATATATGTCGAAAGTAGGATACAATAACAATAAGAAATTAAATTATTTGAAATGATAAAAAATGCATGTTTAATAGATTAAACACCAGGGCTCTCTTCCTCTAAATCCATAATGTTTTCCACTTCATCTACATCTCGTCTACAGGCACGTTCAAATGTTAAGTAAGCACTGGGAAGTTTACCACTATCACACAATGTATTGAAGACCATGACAAAAATGTTTCTACTCGGAACTCTATAATGTCGAAATCGTTGTCAGTATTCTTCAACTACAACGCGAACCGAGGGACAAACCGCGTGTACACTCAGAAGGAAATCCGAGGAAACCGAGGAAATCAAGAGGAAATCTGAGGAAATCTGGAGGAAATCTCCGGAAATCCGAGGAAATATTTTTTTTCTGATTTCTCCCCCCAGCTCTTCAATTCGGATTTCTCCTCCCGCTCTTTTTTTCCAAGAGGAAATCTGAAGGAACCTGTGTAATCCTCGTCAAGGAGGAAATCTGGTGTATAAAATTTTGGGTACGACACGAACATTATCATTGCAAAAACCATAAACAAACACCAAATTTGCATATTCCAGACACGAGTAGATGTGTGGAATTGTTTATTACTTCCAAACAATCGTTAACAATTGATCAAAAATGACAAGTTAATTGACAAGTTTGACAATTCAGAAGTGCTACCTATTTGCCTACTTGATTAAACTTATAAAGAACAATACGACCTGGCAATACATTTTTTGTTATTAAACTTTCAAGAAGTAATTCGAAATCAAATAAAAAATTATTATTACAACTTTTGTCTTTTTCAATCATACACTTATGTGCACTATACAGTCACGGAGTTTGGAACTTTCCTCCCGACTCATCCTGTATAAAAACATATTTGTGTGGGTACTAAATTCTTTACATATACAGGAACTAAAAATGTGTGATAGAAATATATAAAACAATAAAATCCGTAAAATAATAATCTCATGAATCATGTGGCTATTGATTAAAATAACATTTTTATAGTTATCTCTTTTACATTTCCTTAATATTATCAGAATATGGCGTTCTATTTATCTAAGTCATATTTTAAATATTAAAAAATGAAATATAAACGCATTATTTACATTAAATACTATATATACAGAATATAGTAATAATTATCACAGGCACACAAAATGAAAAAGAGGTCTTTCTCTGGTACTCCACTGGGTAACCCTCAAAAAAATGGTGGCCAATGGAGCTAAACGCCTGATTCGTGTTCAGCACGTCGAAATACATAAGGGTTATTCAATGGAGTACCAGAAAAATACCACTTTTTTAATTTTGTGTGCCCGTGTTACATACAACTAAACTAACTTTTATTTTCATGATTATAAATACATTGACATTTAATGTTTCCTATTACATATAATCTTAGACTACCACAATTACGCTTACTTAATGGGTAATGTTGCAGATATTTAATAGTTATCTGATCTTCAACACAGAACAAAAAATTAAAGAAATTGAAATACAAGTATTTACTTTCTTGGAGTCATTAATAATCTTCAAGCTATAAGACGTTCACAACTAATCAAGTGCATAGTTTCACTAATGATATTACTTTCTCATCCTGAAATGGAACACCACAGCTGTTTCCTACTTTGCAGCGTACCCACAAATTTAAGCATTTTACAGAGACCCTATTATTATTATTATTATTTTTAATAAACAGTTATAGATTTATTCCGGATAGATAATTACATTTATAATGTTTCAAATATTGCGCATTTGTAATCTTTTAATTGACATATAAGAGCACAGTTTTGCAGTTTAAGATTCTGCTTGTCTTCTTATAATACATAAGTGGAAAAATATGATAGATAACTAGTCATTTTAAAAAAGTTGATATATCGTGTCTCTCGTACGAAGGCGTAGAAGGGCCACACGAAAAAAAATTTTTCCTTATGTCAGAATTCTGACTTTCATCTTAAAATTCTGACTTTTATCTCAGAATTCTGAATTTTATCTCAAAATTTTGCCTTTTATCTCAAAATTCTGACTTAAAACTCAGAATTCTGTCTTTTATCTCAGAATTTTGACTTAAAACACACTTGATAACAGCACTGATAAAAATGGATTCTGGAGGGGGCTGGAACCTTCAGTTCATCAACCACAACTTTTAGCGAAGAATACAATTGCATCAAACCAATAGGAATGTTTCAATACCACAAAGCTTTCGATATTTGCATTGCTACCGGCAACGAAATAAACTTATCGATATCCATATTGCCCAGTATCATATCGGATGAAAAGTATTGATCCCATCAATTGTTTTTTCTATCAGATGACCACCCTGTATATTTTTCTTACTAAAATTATATCAGAGATTTACCTGACAATAGTAGCAACTACATATCATAATATCATTTTCCGCTGTTCTTATTTTTTAAAGTGACCACCCTATATATTTCAACACAAGTAGTCAGGTTTTCCCTTGATAATTATGTCAACTGCACTCTAAATATTATTTCCACAATAGTTTCTTAATTATCTTTTAGAATGACCACCATGTATATTTCTCATATTTTTCCTCCTTGGGGGCCGTCCATAAATGATGTCACGCTTTTTTTGCCAATTTTTGGCCCCCACCCCCCCCTATGTCACACATTGTCACGCTCGCCCGATACCCCCCACCCCCTGTCTGTTACGTCACACTATAATAAATTAATAAAAATTGTAAATTTTGAGCTATGATACATATTTTGCAAGGAAAAATTCTTTCTCAGATTTTCTTGTATTGTGACATCACAATTGCTTGAGCTCCCCCCCCCAAGTATCACAACTTTCAGAACCCCCCCCCCCCCCCCCCCCCCTAAAAGCGTGACATCATTTATGGACAGCCCCTTGACAGTTGTGTTAACTACATATGCGATATGTTATCGTCCTCCTTTAGATTTTTTCATATCTCTTTTAGATTGACCACCCTTCTTTAAATATTTTTTTGACAGTTCTGTTCTCTCCATGCAAAGTATTATTGTCTTCCATCACATTTTTTCACCACTTCACCCTGTATATTTTATTTATATTTTTTCTTTGACGGTAATGTCAATAACGTGAAATATTATTACCTACCGTCACATGTTTTCATTATTTTTTATGATGACACCCTGTATATTTTCATTTATCTCCTTGACAGTTGCGTTAACTTCATGTAAAATATTATTGTCCTCCATTGTATTTTTTCGTTACTGATTTTAAGGTGACCACCCTGTATATTTTTCTCATATTTTTCTTTTGACTGTTGTGTTAATAACGACATGCGAAATATTATTACCATCTATTACAGCTTTTCATCATTTTTTAGGGTGTATATTTTCATTTTTCCCTTTTCCCTTGACAGTTGCGTTAACTGCATGCGAAATATTATCGTCCTCCGTCATTTTTTTCATTTTTTTTTACAGAGCGACCACCCTGTATATTTTTCATCCTTGTAAGTTGTGTTAACTACATGCCTAACATTACTGTCTTCTGTCACATTTTTTTCATTAGTTATTTTTCTTAGAAGTCCACCCTGTATATTTTTAATGGAAATATATCCTGGTCAACTTAAAAAAATATGAAAAAATCTGAAGGAGGACGATAACATATCGCATATGTAGTTAACACAACAACTGTCAAGGAGGAAAAAATCTGAAAAATATACCGAGTGATCATTCTAAAAGATAATTAAGAAACTATTGTGGAAATAATATTTAGACTGCAAATGACATAATTATCAAGGGAAAATCTGACTATTTGTGTTGAAACTTAAAAAATAAGAACAGTGGAAAATGATACTTATGATATGTAGTTACTTCCATTGTCCAGGTAAAACTCTGATTTAATTTTAATAAGAAAAATATACAGGGTGGTCATCTGATAGAAAAAACAATTGGTGGGATCGATGCTGGGAAATATTGATATCAATAAGTTTCTTTTGTTGCCGGTAGCAATGCAATATCGATAGCTTTGTGGTATCGAAACACTCCTATTCGTTTGATGCAATTGTATTCTTTGGGTTGCCTAAAAGTTATGGTTGATAAACTAAAGGTTCCAGCCCCCTCCAGAATCCATTTTTATCAGTGCTTTTATCAAGGGTGTTTTAAATCAGAATTCTGAGATAAAAGTCAGAATTTTGAGATAAAAGTCAGCATTCTAAGATAAAAGTCAGAATTATGAGATAAAAGTCAGAATTCTGAGTTTCAAACCAGAATTCTGAGATAAGTCAGAATTTTGAGATAAAAGTCAGAATTCTGAGTTTTAAGTCAGAATTCTGAGATAAAAGTCAGAATTCTGACTTAAGAAAATTTTCTTTTCATGTGGCCCTTCTACGCCTTCGTACTCTCTCTCTCTATTCTTGTAATTTTACATTTCTCTATTTTTTAATCTCGCTGTACGTTATTTTGAAATTCTAACTATGGCTACAGATTTCTCAGAATAATCAAAATTTTTTATAAACTTCACTTTTTCTCCTAAAATGCGAAATAAAATAGAAATATATAGGTACAGTGTGACCCATTTAAAATGGAAACACTTTTATAACTTTTTTATTTTTTGTCCGACTTGAACCAAATTTTACCAAAAGATAGAACAAATTAGGATCTACTTATGGCCAAAAAAATATTCGACTCTTACAAATGCAAATCCACCTGCGGTACCAAAATAAATGGAAAAAATAAAGAAATCATATTAGGCATTTTTTATCGAAAAACTTTATTAATGAAAGTTATTCAGAATTATCTAAAAACCTAGAGTCCAAAATTTCAGCAATATTAAAAAATATTGAAATTTTCTTTAAAACAATGTCTGAGTCCGAAAATATAATTTTTCTGAAATCGATCAGCAATGTTTACATTTTCGACGCGATTTCAGATCGAAAAATGCACAATTCCAGTATTTTAATCTGTTGCTAAGAAACTATCAGAAAACAGACTGGAAAGGATCCGTTGCCAAGCAACGATCAACAAAACTGTACGGGAATGTTACTTTCCCGGCCTAGGCCGGGAAACTAACATTCCCGTATGGTTTCTTATGTATATTTTAGACAGTAAATAAATACACGCAGATAAATTAACTCACATTAAAATTAGATTTATTATTAAGCAGTTAGATTGTAATGAAGAAATGTTATGCATTGATACAAATTCCTTAATTTATAATAATATTGATTGTGATTTCAGAAAAAATAGTTGTGTACTTCGGTATGAAAGCACATTCCCGGACTTCTATGCTTGTTGGTCTCGGCTAGCGCCTCGGCCAACAATTTGCATCGTCGTCCGGGAATGTATGGCTTTCACACCTAAATACACAATATACTATTTAATTGGTTTTTTTCTTTAGAAAATTGTACTATGACAATTTTGTTTGAAATTAAACGCAAGCTGTCAGGCAGTTATCAAGTGATTTGTATTTTTTTTTAATGTTGGATAAAAATATATTTGTGTCTTTACATACACAGGAAGTAAAAATTTTGGACTTCAAAAACAAAATTCAATATTTTTTAATATTTCTGAAATTGTGGATTCTAGGTTTTTGGACAATTCTGAACAACTTTCATTAATAAAGTTCTCCGAAAAAAAAAATGCCTAATATGATTTCTTTATTTTTTCCATTTATTTTGATACAGCAGGTGGCTTTGCATTTGTAGAAGGCGAATGTTTTTTTAGGCCATAAGTAGATCCTAATTTATTCTATATTTTGGTAAAATTTGGTTCAAGTCAGACAAAAAATAAAAAAATTATAAAGGTGTTTCCATTTTAAATGGGCCACACTGTATAAAGGTGTTGTATAGAAGTACTAAAAATGTTATCAGCAGGTAGAACTTTTACTGACTCTTTTTGCCTACTAAATTTCCATCACTCTGCACCTTATATTCGCAAACACCCACTTGCGCCACAATAATTGTCACAGTTGTCTGGAGTAACACCCACTAGAGAAGACCAGCAGACTCTGGCGTCAACTCTGAGCCATGCTTTGACCCACTCGGTCATTCTCATTCAGTATAGAAGAAAATTATAGTACAATTAAGCCATCGACGTTATACATAAAACATGATAATATTATGATTTGAAGGGACATCGGCTCATTTTTTAATAAAGTAGAAGAATTATTATTGTTAAAATGTTAAAAAATTATAGTGTGTAAATACAATTTCTTAAAGGAAAATTCGTCTCTTAAACATAGAATAGACAAATAAACTGCTGGCCAATTGAAGCGGACCAAGTTAATTTTTAGGTTGAATTTATATCCACATTTTTACTTCCCTCGCTTACCGAAGGGAAGTATTGTAATCCTGAAAAATTCACCCTCCGTGATTTCTGCGAATTTTCATGTTTCAGTGTACGTGTATAAAAGTATAAATAAGATTAATACAACTGTCAAAGAAGAGAGATATGAAAAAATATATACGGGGTGACCTAAAATATTAAAAAATGTGATGTGGGGACGATAATATTTCACATGTAGTTAATATTAATACAATTATCAAAGAAGAAACATGAAAAAAATATACAGGGAGAAATCGATATGATTTTCCTATCAGTAGGTTTATTGAAACACTTCAGCAAGACTTACTTCGGTCAACTGGAGATAAGCCAGATTGCTTTTTCAGTAAGTTTTATGATCTACTTAAGTAAATTTAAAAAATTCATAACTGCAAAAATAAGTTCAACTCATTTATATTTTCCACCCATGAACCGACTGGAAAATTTTTGCCAGACTCAGAATTTGTTGATTAGTATCACTAACAGAACAATTATATCGATGTTCGCTGGCTGCAGAAAATAGTACTAACAAAATTCACTGGCTCTTAGACTATAACCGACTGAGTTACCGTACTGAGTATTTGTAGAAACAATTTCATTCCTACAAATTCCAACTTAACAACAGTGAATTCCGACTTATCAGTTGTGAATTCTGAGACATAGTTATGTAAAAAAATAATATGAATGGCATGACCTTTCTACGCTTTCCTATGTTATAAACTATTGAAACTTTAACAGCCAGTTCCATAAATATGAACAAAAGCGTCCTTTTAGAAAAGTGAACTTTTTGAAAATGTAGACTTTTAATTCTCTGTAAAGTCGGTCCTGTTCCATAAAGTGAAATGCATCTCCCGTTAGGTAAAGCTTTAATTTCTGATTATTTATTGTGTTTACGGGCCTGAAAGTTACGTGTGAAATTAACCAGAATGCAAAATGACAGCATTTTATTTAATCATAACATAGTGTCTTGCATACATTTTAACATACTGCGGGTGCAATGAAGCAGTTGCTTGCGAAACTCTCCTCACAATTCGACAGGTTGAAGTTTTCGAAATTCCCAGGAAATCTCCAGCGTTTATCAAAAAGTTGCCTGTAGCATAAAATAATGTAACCAGTAACTGATTTGTTGCTTGAATGCAACCACCCCTATAATTATTTACATTTAGAATAATAAATAAACATAATTTGGTATTTACTAAAGCAAGGCTAATGCCGTAGGCTTTGTTAATCGAAAGCGCTGAAAAAATTCTATGTCGTCGTATTGTTGAAAATAGCTGCCATGGCCTATATATTATTTCTCTTCTCAACGCCACTATGTCTTTTTCCTCACTTTCTGAGAATGAACTTGAACTTGTTTCCAGTAAACGATTCATTGCAACACCAAGCCCAAACAACTACTATTTCGCAGACTACAAACTGTTATATTTATTAAAAGCAGATTGACACTAAACAAGCTAAAAACATAGGTACTCTTCGCCAATTTACTGACATTTTTATATAATTGTTACACATTCTATAGAATACTCCGCAGTTTTCTTGTAAATAATATTAGTTATTGGACATTAGTGGAGTAAAAAACAGGAGAAAAGTCGCTTCCTTCCCGAGTTTTTTTTTTTTAATCTTAGAACAAACTGAGACATACCATTTCGTTAAGTAGGTCGATGTTCATTAGAAATCATGAAATACGACATTTTTTAGTGGTCACGGACATTGTTATTTTTAAAAAGGTGTGCAATTTTTTTTTTTATTAAGCATGTTTTTTTGAACATCTAATGCCATAACTCAAAAACGAATGGAGCATCCACATGAACTTTTTTTTGTTATAAAACACACACTTAAGCGCTTCTATCTGTGTATAGTATTATTAACTAAAACATTTTTAAGTTTGTTAAAAACTTAGATAACCTTGAAAGTTCTGAAAATACGCAGTCAAATTTTCACTAAGCTACAAACTTTTTTGTTTTTGGAAATTTTGTATAACATGCTGCGAAGAAAATAAAGCCAAAAGACCAAAAAAGTTTTTGATAGCATAATTTTTATTGTGTCTTTTATAGTTTAGGTACAGTGATTTTTTTTAGAGCGTGCGAATTGCAGAAATTGAGTATTAATACGCCCGCGTCCACTAAAACTAACTAGTCTCAGGGCGGTGTACTATCAACGTTATTCGTTTTCGTCGAGGGTCAAATTATAAAACCGCTGCCCAAGGAATCACTACTTCCACATCCAGTTCTTCTATCCAAGTCTCTCAGAACGAAAAAAATTTGAATGTGGAAATCATTTTTATGGAACTTTAATAATATAATATTTGAAATTGTCTACCCCAAAAACCTATAAAACGATATGCCACATGGGTAGTGAGGCTGAGGGTGGTGGAAGGGGAGTGGTAGTAGTGGTGGATAAAGTAAGAAAAAAATTTGAGGCCTTTGGTTCTTGTACAGTTGTACACACACTAAATGACAATTTTATTTTTTTCGCCTCCTTGAATAATAGGGTGGGAGTTGGTAATGGGGGTGGTTAATGCCAAAAAAAAATTTTGAGAGCTTAGCTTCTCTTATATACTAAATACCAGTTTTATGGACTCTTACTTGCTTGATTTGCCTATTTACCTCCATTTACCCCCAACCCTTTAACGGAATAATCTAGTTCCAGATCTCGTTAAAATACATGGTACGTGTACCAAATTTCAAGTCAATATCTTAGACGGTTCCAGAGTAATCGTGCGCACAAAAAAGTTACAGACAGACCGACAGACAGAATTTTTTTTGCTCAAACCTAAAATCTCGACGTTTCATGACATTCTAAGCCTATTTGGACCATAAAAGTTTTCAAAAATATTTTTGTCCATGCTATATTTCCACTGAATGTGGAAGTAAAATGTGTAACGATATTCTTTCTCTTATTATCACTTGTATTATATTGTAGAATGTATGGTCATTGTGCGAATTGTGCGTGGATTATCTACTTTAAAAATATTTAAGATAAATAAGCAATCTAAGTTTCATTGTAAAATGGAGTGAATTTTATGTGGCGTAGTAATAGAGGAAAACGATAAACTTGTGCACAAGCCATGGAAACAGAGTTTAGAGACTATAATTAGGAAATTAAAAAAGACTTAATTTAGGATGTTTTTTTCTTTTTTGTTACCTAATTTAGGCTAAAATAACACTCAATTCACAGGTCTACAAAAAAAAAGTTCTGCTCCAAGGACTAAACCCATGCCTTAAGTATTTTTGTGTGCTGAATCCGAATTTTCAATTTAAAAAATTTTCTACCGCGTAGATTTCGAGTAAATTCCGGTTTTTATTGTCAAAAAACCGTATTTTGACGATAAAAACCAGGATTTACTCGAAATCTATGCGGTAAAAATTTTTTTTAATTAAAAATTCGGATTCAGCATACAAAAATACATAAGGAATGATAGATTTAGTCATTGGAACAGAATTTCTTTTTTTGTAGACCTGAGTACAAAGTGCACCTGTGCCACAGATCTACAAGGAAAAAAGTTCTGTCCCAAGGACTAAACTTATCATTCCTTATGTATTTTTGTGTGCTGAATCCGAATTTTCAATTTAAAATTTTTTTTACCGCGAAGATTTCGAGTAAATTCCGGTTTTCTCGTCAAAATACGATTTTTTGACAACGTTTGACGTTTGCTCGAAATCTAAGTGCAAAATTCGGATTCAGCACACAAAAATACTTAAGGCATGATAGGTTTAGTCCTTGGAGCAGAATTTTTTTTTTGTCGACCTGTGTTATTGTGTGGATCTAGGGTAAAAGTGCAATGTATGGGAGTTTCGGATAGGGACTCTGACACAGGAAATGCCGGATACAAATATTAAGATTGCCACGTGCTTTAAGAAACTGTCTTTTTTATTTAGCTATAATAATAACGCAAAAAAAGGAAAACTCGATAGTTTACTTTTTATCAAAACACTCCAAAATTATTACTTTTCCTAAACTTCTGTTTATGGGATTTTATTAGCCCCCTAGTTGCGCAACCTTTCTTCCATTTTACTATAATATTATTTTTCATCGTTACTGAGATCTCAATGCAATGCATACTCCATTTAAGATTTTTAATTCCTTTTTGCCTTTAACCTTAGTCCTTAATGTGTCACTGGAAAAAATAAGTTATCCTTTCAGATCCTAAAACGTGATAAAACAGTCCTAAACATAAAAAGATAATAATGAAAAGTTCCGTGACACACAATACATAATCATTACTATTCTTAAGTATGGCGCGTGTACGCTTCGACAATTCCTCCATACTAAAAAATTCGTAACTAGCAAACTATTGTTAATAATGAAAATATTTTTTTTCTAAAAACTTTTTTAGTCTATTGACTTCATTTTCTTCACAGCATGTTACACAAAATTTTCAAAAAAAAAAAAGTTCCTCGCTTAGTGAAAATTTGATGGCGTATTCTCTAAACTTTCAGGGTCATCTACGTTTTTGGCATGTCCACATTTTTTTTTATTAGCAATCTTATGAATAGAGAGAAGCGCTTAAGTGTGTGTTTTATAACAAAAAAAAGTTCACATCGATAGCTCAATTCATTTTTGAGATATGGCAATGGATGTACAAAAAAACATGCTTTAAAAAAAAATAAATTTTACACTTTTTTTTAAATAAGAATATCTGTGACCACTAAAAAATGTCGTATTTTGTGTTTTTATGTGTAAAATGATGTTGTTGGTAATACCCACTGTGTCTGATCTTGTTCTAAGCTCATAAAAAGAAACGACACAATTTTACCTCTTTTTCGCTCCTCTACATCCTAAATTTTGTGACACCAACTTTGATGTGAAAAAAAAATATATGAAAAAAAAATGCAAGAAAAAACATCCAGCCTGTGTGGAATTCGAACACACGATCTTTGAATTGGAAGGCCAAAGTTTTAGCCACTGGACCATCAAGCATTACAAGAAAATTTGGATGTCTGTAATATATATCTTTCGAGAATCATATTTCAACACATTAGATATATTATTATGAAATATATATTAGTAAAAGTTATAAACATAAAAAAATACTATAGAGATAACATTTCGCAAGATTTCTATTTAAGTACAAGCGACAAAAGTCAAGAAAATATATTTTTTTATTAAATGATTAATAACTTTTTTATTTACTGATTGATTTTCTTCAAACAGAGTTCTTCCTCTAGCTAACACTAACTTTTTTCCAAATTTCAATACAATCGGACTTTTCTTTCTTAAGTTATCGTGCTTACAAGAAACGTGACGGATGGGCAGACGGACGGACATTTTGAAAGTTGTTCAGAATTCGTTCACTAACAAATGATACGAACATTTTTTCTCTACGAGCGATATTTCCGGGTTTAGAAATGTGCCGATCAAATGCAATATACTCTTCGTTTTTTGCGAAGAGTATAATAATAAATTTGGAAGCTTTTAGTAAAAGTGCCTTTAAAATTCGATTATGGAACACGATTTACAATTTTAACAATTTAAAGGATACCTTTAGGATTAATGGATGCTTTATGTCGATTGCGGAACTAGCTGTAATAAAGTAATATCTATATTCATTACATATTTCAGAGCTTTTCGATTTTACGCAGTCAATTATTTACTTAACCATCGGCATTCAGTTCTATGAGATATAAAGAACATGATTCCCGTCATTCGAGCTTTATACATTATGAAACTCAATAGGTTTAAAACTATATTACCGTCTAATCGTTTGTGACATGCCAATATCATGCAAAGTATTAAATTTCGAAAATATGTTTGTCGTGCAAACAAACTCTCGCCAATGCTTGACCTATACGCTCAAACAAGCTATGCGTCAACGTTTATTATCCAGATATTAAATTACAAAATAACTCCAGAGATTTATGATTTTCTGTGAAAAAAACAAGGGAAGTACGTACAGGTAATTTTACCATAATTGACAATCTTAATTGCTTTACATACGCACCTAACTGTGAGAATGTTGAGCTATTAATTCTCATTTAATTATTTCATACTTGCACATGTCAATACATACGTGTAAAAAACCAACAATATCTAGTTGTTATTGCGTGAATAGCATTTAAATATGTACAGAGAATACAGAAAATGAAAAAAAAAATCACAACATTAACCTCCTTAAAAAAATATCGCTAAAAATCTATACACACAGGGTGATTCGCAAGCAATGTGCCTTTGCCTAGTGGAAGATAGAGCACTTCAAGACAAGTCTAGATCAATAAAGAAAAAAATGTTTTGGTCACTGGTTAAGAAGATACAGTGTGTTTTATGCATTTGGTCTGAAAATTCAAAAGCTATATCTCTGCAAAGGTTAGATGTAATCGAACGAAATTTACCAGTCCGATTCCTCAGCTGGGACTTATCAGAATGGCCTACTTGGTTTTTAAAAATTCAGGGCCGGATTCGGGAAAATCTGCCCTCCTTGTTTTAGACAAAAAAGTACATTTTTCTAACGCATTTCTGGAAAACTATTAGCAAATTCGGAAAGTTCAGGAAATATGCTATCAGAATAGCGATTCAGTTTTGACGGCACACCTAAACCGTTTCGGCAAAAAAAATCACGAAACAATTTAGCGTATCACGAATAACACTTTGGCCGAGCATAATTCATGGTACAATTTGATTCAAATGCTTTAAGTTCGTATCCCTTCTAAGACTTTTATATAATACATAGCAAAAAGCATACCTAGCAAGAAAAATACATGGTCGTACTTGTGAAATATTTGATTTGTTCCGGACTATGGAATCTAAGCTACTCATCTAAAACGATAAAATCTGATTGGATTATGGGTATCTATAATCTACATAGAAAATAATCCATATGAAACTTGCAAAAAAGTGTAAAACCCCAAAAGTGCAGGGGTAGCGACCAAACAAGACTCCGTTTTCAAGGACGGCCAAAAAAATGGTGATAGTCTCGCGGTCCTTACTCCCCTCGAGCTACCCCTAAACGCAGAAAGCAACTCCTTTTTTCGATTTTTCGAAGCATGCGAGGACTTGTTAGATCGGGTTTTTTTTTGAGGAAACTCAATATGTCCTATAAAATTTGGCAACCAGACATCCTAACGACCCACAGGGGTTGAAGCCACCCCCTCTCTCAATTCCGAAACACGCAGAAAACATCCAAACGTGCTGAAAATTGTTTTCCACACGTTTTCAAGGCCGGGAAATACGATGCTGATATTATTTAGCCTCTCACACAGCGAACCATCTACCTCTAAATGCATAAAACCACCCCTTTTTCCCATTTGTCGTTATCAGGCATGTGAGGACTTATTGGATCGGAATTTTTCAATACCGAAAATACTATTATAAGTACGATGAGACTGACTATAGTGACGGTGATGATAAATGTACCCAGACGGAAGCAAGTCTCACTGAAGAGTTTAATGTCCATTCCGATTGGCCAGAACAATATGATTTAATTTGTAAACGCTGAAGAATAAATTAAAATTTAATAATAATAATATATGATCAATGTCTGGAATAAGAATAAAAATCATATACATAATGTGAAAATAAATATAAATAAGTGGACCATGCACATACACGACTGTATACCTCTTTTAAGCTGAAATAAAAAAATATATCTCCCTAGAATACCTGATTCAATGAGCGCTTGTAATCTCACTATAAGAAAAACCGATAGTTTTGGGCATGCCAGAGTAGTTTTTGAGGACTAAAAGAGAAACTGATGCAACTATCGTGTTCTTCATCCTTGAAAACGGGGGATACCTACTTCTTCTTGAGGGACACTTCATGATTCAGGGAGGGAGTGGTTTCAACCCCCTGAGATCGTTAGAATGTCTGGTTGCAAAATTTTACAGGACGTATTGAATTTCCTCAAAAAAAAAAACCGATCCAACAAGTCCTCGCATGCCTGAAAACGAAAAATGGGGAAAACGGGTGGTTCTATGAATTTAGAGGTAGTTGGTTAGGAGTAGGAGGCTAATAATAATATCAGCATCGTATTCTCCGTCCCTGAAAACGTGTGAAATTAAATAAAATAAACGTGTGAAAATAATAATTTTCAGCACGTTTGAATGTTTTTGCAGTTTCGGTATTGAGGGAGGGGGTGGTTTCAACCCTCGTGAGTCGTTAGAATGTCTGGTTGCGAAATTTTTTAGGACATATTGAGTTTCCTCGATCTAACCGATCTAACAAGTCCTCGCATGCCTGACAATTAAAAATTAAAGAAAGGGGTGGTTTTTGCGTTTAGGTGTAGTTCGAGGAGGGTAGGAACCGCGCGACTATCACTATTGTGTTGGTAGTCCTCGAAAACGGGGGGTAGTCATCTTTGGTCGCTACCCTGCACTTTTGGGGTTGTTGCGACTTTGGCATGGACTAAAAAGCATGCACACCAAACTAGATGAGGTTCTCAAAATGTCCCCCCCCCCCAACTTCGATGAGTTTCCTGCATCGCACGAATAAATGTCGTGTGGCTTTCCCAATGGTTTGTCTGTGGTTCTTCATGTCATCAGTGGCTGCCACTACCCGCTGCTGTAGTTCCTCTATAGTGGTGACTTTTGTTCTGTACACCGATTGTTTCGTGTGGCCCCAAACATAGTAATCGAGAACAGTTAGTTCAGGAGATCTAGCTGGCCAAACTTGAGGACCTCCGCGACCGATCCAGCGGTTAGAATACTCATTGTTGAGATGCTCCCGGACTTGGAGTGAGAAATAAGGCGGTGCCCCATCATGCTGGAAATAGAGACCTCTCCTGTCGACATTTTGCGCCAATAATAAATTGGGCAAAATAATCTGGAAGTAATCCAAGTAGATTTCTCCATCGTTCACTACTCCACACAATACATTAAGGGAAAACTTGTGCTGGGAGTTTTTCTGAACAACGGCGTGAGGATTGTTATGGTCCCAAATGTATGAGTTCCTAGAATTCCACACTCCATCTCGGGTGAATTGGGCCTCGTCCGTGAAAAGAATTCTGATCAAAATTCTTGAACCATGCATTATCCAACGGCAGAAGCTAAGATATGCAACTTCGTCACCTGATTCGAGAAGCTGTTGAATGTGGTAAGGATACCTAACGCGTGTGCTATTCTTTTAATGCTTGTCGAAGGATTTTGCTCTGCCATCTCCAGAATGTTTCCTTCGGCCGGTCTAACTGCTCGTTCTACATTTCCGTGAGTTCCAGGAAATCTTCCATGTCCCCAAGAGAACTGGAAAACCCTGATAAAGGTGTGACGCGACGGTACTCGTCGACCAGAAAATCTTCGCTGATATTCCCTAACGGCAGCCCTTGTATTGCCATCGCAAAACCCATACACATAAATGCTATCATCGAATTAAGCATTAGCAAACTGACTAGGCATGTTTAAAACACGAAGAAATCGAGGAACAGTTAGAACACCAAATTCTCAAAATAAGTGTTGTTGATAAGGTAATGATAAATACATATATTATTGTTTCCAATTTCGAAATAAAGCTATGTAGGTATCTTTCTTATATTGTTTTTTCTTCTTCTTATCGACTAAGCAGGAAGGTTTTTTGCTATGTATTATGTGAAGTCTTAGAAGGGAAATGGATCTGAAGCATTTGAATAGACTCTATCAAGCTGTTCCATAAATAATGGCCAGTCAAATTGTTAATCGTGATGCGTTAAATTTTTTTGTTATTGTTTTGCCGAAACGGTTTAGGTGTGCCATCAATATTGAATCGCTATTCTGATTTTTTCTGAACTTAAAGAATCCGCTAATAGTTTTTCAGAAATAGGATAGAAAAATGTACTTTTTGTCAAATACGAGGAGGGCAGATTATTTTCCGAGTCCGGCCCTGTATTTTTCAAAACCAAGTAAGCCATTGTGGCAAGTCCCAGCTGAGGAATGTTACTGGTAAATTTCATTCGATTACATCCAACCGTTGCAGAGTGAATTTTCAGAGCAAATGCATAAAACACCATGTATCTTCTTAACCAGTGGCCAAAAATGTTTTTCTTTGTTGATTTAGACTTGCCTTAAAATACTCTATGGCACATTAGTCGCGAGTCACCCTGTATAATAAATCTGTAAAGTTGGCGTGTCTGTACACTGAAGTAATTTGCAAAAAACTGATCTGGGAATGTAAGATGAGTAATAGAGTACATTAAGATCGTTTTTGGAATTCTTGTCTATTTGTTTGAACTCGCATCACACAGAAACTACTGAAACAATTTTAATGAGATTTTCACAGGTTTTATCTAAGCTTGGAATAACATTCAGTTTTTATTTCATCGAAATAATTGATAATTTTTGAAACTTGACAAAAATGTTCATTAAGGTGTACTATTATACGTACTAAATGTCCTGAGTTGGATCTGTTGCGCTGGAGCCGCCATTCTGGAAGAATCGTGCTACGATTTGGTTTTTGCATCTATCTCGCTAATTATTGGTGATATCGAAATTATGTTTCACATCAAAAATAAAACTGATTGGAGCCACGTCAAAATGCGCTGCTTTTATGTCCTATTAATTGACATATCAAGTGATCTATGTGATATATTTAGTACTTTTTAGAGACCTATTCGACTGGGTGGCGGCTGCATAAAACTCTATCTCATAAGATACATGAATGAAACCATCTTGTACAGAAAATAGCATGAGAGGAGCTCTAAAAAAACAAAGGATTGCCGTATCCTAGCCTAGAAGGTACCACCCATTTTTACCTCAAGTCTACATCATAAAATAAACGGATGAAAGACAGAGTTTCTTAGACATTTGCAAAAGTTTCATAGAGGCAATTTGTAAGTGGCCGCATTATCGACCTTTGATCTCCTATATCTAAAATATCTATATCTGTTTTTTTTTTCCTTATGGGTTGCGGTGCCCGTACTGAAGCTTAAGCTTACTGTACCCCATAATCTCGTTATACCATTAATCCCATTCATCTTCAAAAGGAGAGTATACGGTCAATGAGAGCTCTGGCTATTTCCTCTGGGGTCACGGATGGTTCCCACCGAGGCTGGACATTCACATAGTATGTGGTGAGGAGTTTCCTCATCCTCACCACTCATCCTGCATTCTAGATTATCCTTCACATCTATGTTGGTTAGGTTTCTAATTAGTGTGCATTGTCCTGTTAGGATTCCCACTGCACGTCTCAGCTGTTTTCTGCTCAGTTTTAGTAATTCATTAGTCTTTGCCTTGGATGGCCCGCTAGTGATGAACATACGTGACTGTCTCATCCCCGGTCCAATACAAGTTATGTTTCTGACTTAATAGTTCCTTTACCATTCCTCTTGCGGTATTATATGATATTCCGCAGGATGGCTGGGTCCCATCAAGGCTGTTTTTGCGCCTTCTTTGGCCAGATTATCTGCTTTTTCGTTGCCTTCATTGCCCTGGTGTCCTCGCGTCCACTCCAGTTGTATAGTGTTGTGTTCCGCCAGTTTCGCCAGGGATTCAAGGCAGTCCTTTACCGTTTTGAAACGTATCTCTACTGCATTCAGAGCTTTGAGAGCTGCTTGACTGTCAGTCATGATGCGCATTCTTTTGTCAGTATATGACCTCCTTATCATTTCTTGTGCACAGATTTCTATCTAAAAATCTGTTCATTTTTTAGTTTTGCACCCATTAGGACTTTTAATCGGAAGGTCATAAGACGCAACATATAAAAAATACAGATATTTTCTATTATTTTCTATCATTTTGTAAATGTCGTGTGATTGATACAAAAAAGATAATAAGTATATAACTGCAGTTAGAATTTTTCCTTCGCAATGCATAGAGGTCCTGCTCTGTTAAATATTTTTCGACTGCCGGAACTTTGAAACATGATTCATATGATTAAGGAATATAGGGAATTACCTATATAAAAAACCAGCCATTTTGGAGCTACTTGATTTCTTTTCTTCATCTTTTTGTTTATGTAAATTTTAAAAAATCCTGTAAATTCTTTGTTAATAATTTTAGAACATCCGTAATTTAGAACTTTTGTCTTATTAAAAGCAATATAACCTGTATTGTTACATATTTTGAAAATGTTTTCAATAATTTTACAAATGCAACTGCATGTCTTAAACTTGAAATTAGTAAGAATTTTTCGAGATAATGGACCGGGAACTTTTAATTGAAACTCCTTGTAAACTACTGAATATCTTTTCAGTTATCGATTAAGACTGTGCGAATTAACAAGAACTTACATACCTCATCTCAACACTTAATTATCACCCAAAGAATGTAACAGATATCATATGTTTCATAATATAATAAAGCCCATAAACTTCTCTCCGGTTGCTTTCTTCTTGCTACTTGTTTACTGAAATTTAATTTTTAATTCGTTTATGCAGGTTATCTTCATTCCGAGATCCCGACTGAACAAGTTTGTGGACCTGCCTCAGCTTCCTATTGAACTTGGCGGTAATTTCATCTATAATCACGACAAGTGGATTGAGAACAGGCAGGTATGACCTTTTAGGTTGTTTCTTTACACCGAGGAATTATTTACTAGAAACTGCTTGCATACAAGGTGTGCCCTTTATTACATATTAACGGTGGAGTGGTCGGACTAAAACTAGCAATTTATTTAATGTCATGGAATGTTATGAAAATTATTATTACATTTGATATAGATCTTATGTCTCTTTTCGCACAACTACATTTTTGTTAGCTTACCCTTAGGATATACAATGTGAAATAAATGCAGATGCATTTATGGGTTAAAATAATTATTTAGAATTTAAATGCATTAAAACACGCTGCTCCTAAAATTTAAAGTTGTCTCGCGAGGCGTGCCTCGCAAATTCCATAGCCTGGGCTCGTTGCGCACCGAATTAAGGATAAAAAAAATGAAATATCTGAAAATAAAACAAAGGATCTTTTAAATCGCACGCGTGATTTTTCGGGATTGGATCGATTTACGACATTTTCGAATTTTGACTATGCTAAACGCAAAACTTTTATCGCACTTTGTTTTCAATTTTTTCAGTTAAATATTCACTGCCCTCTGGAAATTTCAAAATTGTCGATTTTTTTACTTATAAATTTGGACTTTCCACCCTTTTTGAGGACTTACAATGTAACCTATTGATTTTTAAAAAGTACTGGTTTTAATATTTGATAGCAAGGAATTCGAAGGGTATTGTTTTAAATGATTGTTTATTATTATTTTTTAATTTAGATACTTAACGTCTACGTATTTCCACTAGCAAGCTCTATCACCTCCTGGGGACGACCTACCCCAACCTGGAAATTTTGCCGAACCTGATCATTGTTAGATGTTGTCTAACCGATTACTTTACATACCCTCCGAAGAGTGGTATATCCAATACGTAATCCTGGCCTTGAAATTACGTAGCTTCTGCGTATATGCTGATAAACAAGCCGACATGACAAATGCATTTTTCAAAAATGTTCTTTGTGCTCTCGATGTGGCTTAAAAATACAAAATCAGGCTCCACATTTTTTTTAAAAGCATTATTTATTGAAATTTTTTCTTTTTATTTATAAAATATAAACAATTAAGAAACAAGAAAACGAACAAAAAGTTGCTGCTTTTTATTATTTCGCATACTCTATCTGACGGTGCTATTAAAAAAATTACAGTTTCCCATTTTCGTCATTTTTCAAATAATAAAATTGTTATGTGATTTGTGGAACTTGCCTTGTTTTTTCTGAGTATTACTAACACTAAATTAAACAAAATATGTTTAGCTATAAGCATAATAGTTAAAAAAAATTAAATGTTTGTAACC
The DNA here is from genome assembly GCA_936432065.2 of Rutpela maculata. Taxonomy (NCBI): domain Eukaryota; kingdom Metazoa; phylum Arthropoda; class Insecta; order Coleoptera; family Cerambycidae; genus Rutpela; species Rutpela maculata. The sequence goes on from OW386285.2 coordinate 42,759,155, forward strand.
CCGTTATTATGCATAATTGAAAAAAAGTTTTATAGAAAAGCTATTCATTTCCTAGTAGTACAAATTAATATTGGACCAACGTACAATCCATATAGGACCAATATTTATATATTGGTCCTACATGGATTGTACATTGGTCCAATATTTTGTGCTACTAGCGTTGTTTCTTCCTACAAAAAGCGGTACGTTTTTTTTGTATCTCGCATATTTTGCGACTTATGACTGTTACAATAATCAAATATATTAAAAGCAGTATTTTTAATAAATTGATTGATTGACATTTTTCACTCTCAAGGAAGAGGTGGAAAAGTTTGTTTTTTGTATTGAAAAATTATATTTAAGGAAAATAAAGGACATCATTAGAAAATATTATTTAGGTATTATGCAAATCACACACTTTTTTTATTTAATATGAAATTACCTACTTTATGTATATTAGTGTCTCGATCTGGTTACGTTAATATACTAGTTAGGTAATAGTATTTTAAACAAGTTACGAAAACGAATCATTTCACACGAGTGAGATAGTCCGGTGGAACGAGCCGACGGCGACTTCCACAAGTCGAATGAGTTTGTAAAGTCGTTTTCAAAGGTGTTGTTTACAATATTTCTTCTACAACTGAAAGTAAAACAAACAATTTCATAAGCAAATAGATCAACCATTTTTAATAAATTTCTTTAAAAGTGACGAGGTTTGACGACTTTAAAACTGATGTATAGTTGTTACATAAGTTGGTTGTTATGAACCTGAATAGGCTAACCTACTTCAAAATATACAAATAAAAGGTGTCAGTCCTGTTTTTGACAGGACTGTGTGAAAAACATTACAGTACTGTATTTTTTGGATTTTTGCAAACATCGTGTGAAAAAGGACAGTTTCGAGTCATGGTTACTGTGCGTTATTTGTCGTTTTCGAAGACAGTCGTAGAAAAACACTTTAGAACACTCATTATTGGAAAACCTGTTGCGGTCTCGTAAAACTGTATTAAATGTTAAGTGTTCAATGTCAATGTATTGACGATTTTTAAAGATTCGGAGACACTTGTTGGTGAAATGAAGGTCATAAGATAATGTTATTAGGCGGAGAATTAAATAGTTAGTGGTATAAATGAGGTCTGCAAGTAAGTACATGTAAAATTCGTTAGGGTGATAGGGCGAGCATAAAAGAAGAAGAAACATTTTTGGAGTGCATAGATGGCCAGCGACTTGTGTGATGAGAGAAATTATTGTTAATAATTGGCGTTTTTGCACGGATAGTTGCACACGTTTAGCATAACAAGACGTCTACATTGTTGGATATATGGCTATATGGTATATTGAGGTTTGCGTCACCGTCTTGGTCAAAATTTGGATAGCCATCTGAGACCCGTGTTTGGAACTTATCCAAATTGTTGGGGTTTCGGCATTTGGAAGACTGGAGGTGAGCATTTATTTTCATTATTTTTCAGAACCTAATTAATGATCTCTGAATTAATGTCAGGTTTCGTATTTCTAGACGTTTTTTTTCTTTTGCCACTTTGTTGCTGTTGTTCTTACGTGCTGACGTGCATCTTACGTAAGAACTAGGAGTACTGGATCTCAATCTATGTAATCGATATCGAGTCTGTCGTCAAGTCTCATGCGGAGGGCTCCATAGTTTTTGCTGGGAACTGAGGAAAATCGAGCGAGTCGATCCTTTAAGGTAGCGAGGCGATTGTATTTATTTATCTACGAGAGTCTACATAGTGGAAATATTATTACTTTTATTCGTTGTGTTATATATTCGCCAGATCGTCGTATTTATTCATCATACAGTAGTATTAACATATTGGCCAGACAGTGATGTTTATTACATTCTCGACTGATCAATGTTAATTATAATCTATAATTATAAATACGGTACATAAAACCATCTAGTATATTGTTTGGTGTCCCTATAATATACTATTTAAGACTCTAGAAATTTATTGTACCTTTTGCAAGGTCGAATTTTTTTGAGTGCATTCTTAATTATAATTACACATATTTTGTTAACCAGTCAGATACTAAACTGAATTTTATTGTATATAATACACATCTTTGTTCTTGTATACTGAGTTTATCAGTGTTTATTAAATTTGTAGTGAATATTTAATGGTTTTTATCTCTATTACTACTTACCTTTGGCTCTAGGGCATATATTGAGTAGAGAAAATCATTTGGAGCCCTTGCAGAAGATGACTAACATTTTATGTAATTGTTCTTCTAGTATATACATTTTTTTGAAGACAAAGAAAACACGAAAATATAATTTACTTACCCATGTCACCACTGAGAAATTAACTAGCCAAAATATAAAGTACAATACTGTTCTCCCTTGTGAACATTATTTAATTTGTTTTAAAAAAAGAGTAACAAACCAATGAAAATAACTACTCTTCTAGCCAATACCCTAGTATTAAAAATAAAGACCGTCATAGTCAAAATACATAAGGAAAAAATCGGCTATTGTGAAATTTCCATAGAACAACTAATATTTAACTGCAGAGTTTAAAAATAAAGTGCAATAAAGGTTTTGCGTTTACCATCGCAACAATTCGGAAAATGTTGGAAATCAATCCAAACAGTGAATTTTTACTTTTTTATTATTAATTCGGTTGGCGTGCGCTGGCCGCTTGGAAAGCAGCACAAAAAACGGATATTTCTAGGCTTCTGCACAGGCGCCTGTGAAGGTAGCTCGTAAACTAAATAACAATTTTCTCTCCTGGATCTTGTGCATTTTTGTCGAATCTATTACCGTTCTCGCTACGTAAGCGGTGAATGGCCAAGAAACATATTATAAATTTCAACATTTTCTTCTCTAATTTGTTAAACAAATTGGGAGGCCTTAAAACTACTCGCAAGTACCATTCCTATCGAGCTGAATCGAGTGTCACTAAAAAATAATTTTTTCGTTCGAGTACCGAGAAATCAATGTAAGTGATTTTGCCAATTACACTGCACTACAATAAATTATGTCAGTCGTTATTTGCCGGTCATGATTGCAGAACTTTATGCTCAAGAGAATCGTGATCATGGGGTTAACAAAAGAGTTACTTACGCAAGTTATTCAATGGCGGATTAATAGCCGATAAATTATTGTAGACTATATAGTGCCCATGCATTTCTTGATTAAAATGTCTGCTGAAATAAAAAATTGCAGAATAAAATAAGTAACCATTGAAAAAATATATTTACGTGTTTCAATATAGTAATATTAGCTACTATTTGAAAGACAAGTTGAAAGATCTAACGCACCCAATTACAAATGGGAAAATTCGATAAATTTTATTCTGACCGCCAATTTCATATTTTTTTCATTCTTCATTTTCATTTTATCAGTGTTGTAAATCAACGAGTTTCGAATCTTTGTAACTTAAATGAAATAACATTTTTAAATGCTACCAAAAATTTGACTATTTATAACTGACTGCGCCAAATTTTTGATAACCGGCTATTTTTGTACATTTTCGACAATTAACCATAACGAAGATTTCTTAGTCGTCTTTATATTTGATATTTTACTACTCGCGTGAGAAGAACGATAATATAAACTCGTTGTGTGAATTAGATCAGCCCCTCGTGATCGTTCGAATCGATTTCGCCAAACTCAAAATTTGAAACTCAAATGGCGAGGAATGTGAACAGAATTACATGGCGCCTTCGCCTTAGCTCTAAGGAACAAAATAAGATTGGTACAAAAACTTTTATTCTTTGAGTAAAAAACAAAAAGCCGATAACAGAGACAAAGAATGAAATAAAGAAAGAACAAAATTAGAACTAAAATAGAAAGAACAAAAGCAAGAACAAGACATAATAACAACGCGAAAGTGAAAACAAAACTATGTGAACGAAGGAGTAGGAAAGTAGGAGGAAAGTAGTAGGAATAAAAATGTCGGGAACAAAATGAAAAGAAAAATTGAAAAGATTGCATGTATCCAGCAAGAGAGCCCGTGAAGTAGAACTGGTCATTATCGTCAGTGCTGAAAACTTCTTATACAACGTGATTTACCACAACATGCGGAAAATAAAATGGTATACTAACTAGCCTTCTATGTGGGAAAGCCCCCATAAAATTTTAGAGTGATCCGAGGTAATTTAGTAATTTTGTTGCATTAAACTTGCAAAGATACGCTACTGTTACTTATCTGTAGTCATTATGATAGGGCAATGAACTTACTTGTGAAACAACATATCGATGATGTTTACATTTCCTTAATTGGTATAAAAAGTTAAGCTGGAGCGTGTGGTCAAAGTGCCGCGTTTTTTGTTTTCGGTCGAACAATCAGGACACCGGCGTGTTATTGACGGGTTTAAGTAAATATCTCTTATATCTATTTGTTGATGCAGAGTTTACTAGCATGGGGTCAATGTCTTTTCGATTTATTTCGCTATTTTTGTAGTGTGATTTGATTAAAACCAAAAACTCACTTCTACCCTCTCCAGCTTTGCTATCAATAGTGTTAATCGCAAGCCTGATAAAGTGATATGATTGTACCGCGTTACGTCAGATTGGTTAAAGTCATTAGCGGTGCATTTCTACAAAAAAATAAGGTAATTTTTTTGTTCGTTTTATTTTAATTTTTCATTTTTTTGACTAGTTTCGGTGGGAACAACCTACTGTTAAATTTTCCGCATGTCATGGTAGATCACGTCGTATATACGAAAAAAACATGGTGTCTTATAGAAAAAAAAAAAAGAAGCTTGCCTACAAAAAACAGTAGCTTATAGAAACGCATCCCCAGTAGAAATCTGTATTTTATACAGGGTGTCTGGAAATTCCATTGCCATACTTTAACAGGCGATTGGGTACAAAAAAAAATATTAAAAAATGTTCTTATGAACATAGGTCCGCAAATGCTTCCTAAAGGCGCTAGAGACCTTTGAAGATGGCGCTCACGAGGTAGATTTTATTTAATTCTGTCAGATGCACTTTGAGTCCAGGTATGCATTTTGGTATGTAAACTACTACAATTAGGGGCTATCTTAAGCAACCATCGGCAACTTACTTTGATGTCATAGGGAGTATTAACAGGCAGGTCACTAAATTTATTCATCCGTATTTTTCATATTATGCACTTTTCTGATACTTTGCATTGATATTATGATTCTTCAATAGTTTTAACGTAAAAAAAGTTGTTCATGCAAAAAGTCGAGACATTAACTGTTTTTGAGGAAAATGGATCTGAAGCAACTTTTACATAGTCTATTAATAAAAGAGCAAATAAATAAAAGACTCTTTGACGTTTAAGTATTCATTTGCAATAGTGGTAGTTTACATACCAAAATGCATACCTGGACTCAAATTGGATCTGAAGAAATTAAATAAAATCTACTTTATGGGCGCCATCTTCAAAGGGTTTTAGCGCCCTTAGGAAGCATTTGTGGACCTATGTCCATAGAAATTTTTTTTAAAAAATGTTGTACCCAATCGCCCGCTAAGATATGGCAACGGAGTTTCTGAACATCCTGAACAGCCTCTGGCCTTGGAAAATTTTGGAAATATCACACAAAATAATCCATAAAATTCTATACCATTCCCCTCTATAGAAAAAAATTTTAAGTCCGTATGTCAAAGGATGTAAAGTTGGCTAGTGACGTTGTACCATAACAAAGAAAGAGTCCTTATAACTCGGGAGCGCCTAGTAATTATCTATTTTGTTCTAAGTTCGTAACCCAGTTTTGTTTTCAGTTCCTCGGTAAAATTCTATGTACATTTGGAAAGCACAGTATATTGTATAACATTTTATTACATATTCTTTCTAGTTTCAATTTGATAGTTCGGAAGTCACAACGAGCTTTTCGACCTTGCCGGTTGCCGCATTTTAAATTACAACATGTCTTAAATACAACAAAAGTATATATTAAAGAGACATTCACAAATTACTAGATATAGCTTTGATACAATTACTGTCATAACAATACATAGGCATTGTTAATAATAATAACAATGGAGTAGATTGGATTGAACGATATTGTAAACCTATTAAAGTAGGTCAAGGTTACTTAGTGAGTTACAGAAAGAGTGTTCCTGCCAAACATTATAATGGAAATTGTGTTATGCTGATTTATTTCCGGTCAACATCAATCCATTCACAAAAGTTTTTCCTTCAAAATTACATTGTGTCTGTCGACTGAGAAATGATTTTTCTCAGTAATTTTAACACATAATACCAACAAATCATTTTAAGGAACTAATCCCTATGATAGATCACGAGAAATAATACGATTTATCACATAGTAAAAATAGTAACTAAAAGAAAATGTTTAATGAAATATATTTAAAACAAAGTATCTCAAAGATAACGGAGCATTTATCAGATAAGCGATATAAACATATATAACATTAGAAATATACGAAGATATTATCAGGTAGAGAATATATAAATTGTGATGTACTTAGATAACTGAAATGACAAATTATTATATAAACAAAATATAAGTTGGCAAAGAAGACAGAAGTATTCAGAATTACTAGTTCTTTTATGATATAATCATTAGTTTACCATAAAGCTTACTTCATTTAAGTTAAACATATTATGTGCATTCCTTTAATAACTATATACAAATATATCAAGATCAACAACTATAATAGGTAATAAATAACAAATAACATAATAATAAATTATTACATGAAAATAAATATCAGCAAGGCTATGTTGCTCAAGATTTTTCATTACTACTGAAAATGAATAAGGTCACATGAGTATATGAGTAAATAATGTGTCAATTTAGTTCCTGTCCATCCTCTACAATTAACGCTTTCAGAAATGATTGTTTTATTATATCTATTGGATTGAAAGAGCAGAAAATATATTTTTTCTACTCCCTACATAGAAAATACTATTTTGCTCCCTCATTTCAGGGAGCAAAGTAGTACTTTTCCTACCTCGGGAGGAAAATACTTTGCCTCCCTAGGGAGGAAAATGCTTTGGCTCCCTCTGGATGCAAACAAGTAAAAACTTCAAATAGCTGTAATAGCGTATAGACTTCTTTTATTGATACACAAACTTCCTGAAAATGTATAATTATTCTTTTCTTTGAAACAGATGTTTTATTACTTATTTTTATTTATAAAAATTGAAAACAGTTTAAATCAAGGTTTAAGTTAACATCAGTAACTAAATATTGGGAAAATTTATGATACAATTAGTTAAATTACTAATGGAGATTCCCCTGAAGAAATATTGGCTCTGCTGGTGGAGATCAGTTCCTGTTTGTTGTTTTCCAAAGTCTTGGTCGCTGATGAAGTACTTGTAGAAACAAAATTTTCAAAAACAAAACGACGTTTTTTGGTACTTGAAGTAGTACTTTCTCCCGTAATTATTTGGCTGGCTACCTCACATTTTTTATAAATACAATCATCTAAGTACCCTTCTGCTACTACATTTGTTCGCCATCCCCCATGTCCTTTTAGAGTGAGAATGTCACTTCCAGCATTGACTAATAATGTAGCTGAAGTACGGCGGAAACTGTGTCCAGTATAGCCTTTCGAATCATCCAAATTTAAAAATATTGCTATTCTGTATGGAATTTTGGCAATTGTGTTTTTGCCAATTACCTGGTTTGTACATTTCCCTTTAGCATAAGTTACAAAAAATCTAGAATGACATGTTTTAGGGGACCTACAGTCCAAATATTTTCTATACATATCCAAGACAGATACTCCGTTTAAAATCTCATTTGTTATTGTAAATGTCCTTTTGATATTAGTTTTTGAGTCAGATATTTTCCCCACCAAAATATCGCCTTTATCACTGATATCCTCAAGTACCATATTAACTAATTCATCGCTACGGCACGCCCCAGCAATTCCAAATATAAGCACGATCTGAAAAAAGAAAATGCAGTTATGACAACTGCCTAAAATGTCACTTAATTGTCATTTTATATATACTTTCTAATAACTACTGCATTACGTTTTTATTTATTATTCAACAATAACGATCAATCTTACCTTCATATGTAAGTTTCATCTGGAGTTTCTGCAATAAACTTGTTGATATCCTCCCTTGAAAAAGTATTGGCTTTCTTGGCTTTATATCCAGCAGATTTCCTTTTTAGAAAAGCTACTAATTTAGGAAACTTAATGTCGATATTGTCTTTAATTTGGAGTGTAGATCGCAACATACTGTATTTGCTCCATAATTTTGAAGGCTTCAAACCGGCGCATTTTTTGGAAAGTAAAATAGGATCACTTCTTCACATATTTTTCTTATTTGCCTAGTCTCCATCCAACATTTAAATAGCTTTTATCTTTTTCATATTTTTAGACATTAACGGTAATAGATTTAACGAAACCACGTTTGCTTCTTCCAGAATATCTTGAGGAACTTCATCTTCACATTCGGAATACATTATTATAAACTTTTTGGAAGTTTGTTTATTTTGAAAACAAGAAGCAACCTTAGCAACGTTCCATGTACTTTGATTTTTAAAAATATTTACTTATCTAAATACCTATTACGACATTTTGACACATTTGGTTTTTTGATTGTCATGCATAAGAAAATATAATAAAATATATGTAAAACCAATGTAAAAAACACTGTAAATGGTCGTAGAAAAAATCATATGTATTACACAGGAGCAAAGTGTCATTTCCTCCCTTGGATATTGATGCCCTCTGGTTCGCGTCGGGCATCAAACTATCCGCGGGAGGAAATTATGCACTTTTCTCCCTTGTCATACAAATAGCTATTAAATTCACTGAACTCTGCCTTTTATAATCCAATTTAATAATAATGTGCAGTATTGTAATATTTTCATTGTGGGTTATTATTAGTATATTATTCAATGAAGGTGTAATTATGGGTATTACTCAGGAGGATGACGACTACCCAACAGAAAGTTGCATTTTAAAGTAAATATGCTGAAAATAATAATTGGCGAGATTTTTAGGGAAAATTCGGAGACGCACATTGTATTGGTCATAACTTCTTTATTTTTTAAGCAGGAGATAAAATTAAAAAAGGACTTTTAGTTTAACTGATAATCTTTAATTTGTTTTTTGCGCAAGTGCCATAGTTTCTGGGATATTTAACTTTTAAAAAGGTATTTTGACTTAAAAAAAAACGTTTGACGCCATTTTTAACCCTTTGCGGACTAGTGGCTATCCTGTGGAACCACCTTATATACACAAAAATGAACTTTGACAAATAATGAATTAATGGAATAATGAAATTACATATATGAATTTTGTGACAAAAAAAATGTACCTCTCTTCTTTTTCATTATCTGAAATAATGTTGAGAATCGTTTGCCAAGAGTTGTTTGATTTTATGTATTCGGTAGAACAATGATGTCTCAGGGTCCCATGTGTAGAGGTACGAAGCACTGAAGATCCACCAGTAAAATATTTCGAATCCCGAATTGTCCATTGGAAAAAAAAATAGATAATGACAGTCCACGTATATTGAAGATAATTATAAGGTTCATAAGGACTATAATCGCATTCCTTATCGTTTTTTATCAATCCGGAAAGGGTTAAACCTCCATATTTGCGAAGAAACAAAAAGTTACGGAAATTTTAAAAACAGCAAATTGTTCCTCGGTTTATGAACTTTTCCTTGGAGATTTTTATTTTTCAGCTAGGGGTGATACTTTTAAATTTACTCGACGAAAACCGTGTTGAGGCGTCCGTTTTCGCAATTTGCAAAGAAGGCGAAACACGAAGTCCTTGAACATTCAGATCTTTTTTAATATATGAGTTGAAGGGCCATACTATGTCATTATGGAAAGAAGAAGAATTGGACTGGATGCACATCGTGAATCGCACCGGCGAATTCGAAAATTTGAGCATACATGCGCGTATGAAAAGATTTCTTGACTTTCGGTGGAATCGATGACCTACATATTATGACAGATTGAATTTAGTTATGGCACACGCGATGTTTTTGAAATTTAAACCGTCTTTTGTTATTGCTCCACAAAACTATTGAATAATGAATCTGAAGCCTTGTGATTGGTCCATGCCCATTGAGCAATGAATTATTATCCACGGCCGTGAGTAATGAACCCTATTACTTGCTCAAAGCGTAAGTGCAACTTCCTGTTGAGTAGTCGTCGAAAAAGTACAAGTACTCGCGATAATAGCTATTACTCACTTGGATGAACTATGACACTCAGCTTCGGCTCGTGCCGTAAACGTCATCCTCTAGAGTAATAGCTATCATTACACGCTCGTTGAATATTATACTATAATCAAATAGGTATATTATAACCGGGGAGGAATTTGTAATAAGAAAATCGTTTCATAACACACTGAAATCAAATTAAGTGCTATTATATGAATTGTCTGATAAATAGTACTAGTATAGAAATAACAAAATTGTCTCCTGAATGGCTGAAGATATCGAAGTAGTCTTTCACAATTTTAATATCATAACTTACGCCAAGTTACGCTCATGAGAAATTCTTGCACAACGATCCCTTTTCATTCCCGTATACATTTTAATGGTTTTCGACTTTTGGAGGCTGTTGCTATGGTATGGACTCACGCCAAAAAATAAATTTAAGTTTCTACCACTTTTGAAAGAGATCAAAACGTGAACAGCTGCCATTTGCTTTAGATCGCCACCGTCATATTGAATTTTCCTGATGTTCTCATCAATCTTAGGTGCCAAGGACTGCCTGTAGCGAATTTCAGATTTCTAGGTGATCAATAAATATCAAAGAATATTTTTTCCTAACAGACAGAGATTTTAATAATATAGATAAGTAGCGAAAAAAAAAATTAATCAAGTATACTTTTTCGGAAAAGCGCAACCTCAAAGTCACCTGCTGATGTTAAAATATCTCATATCAAACATGTGCCGCAGATAATATTTACAACAGATAAAAACACTGATAACGGATCAAAATTAAATTTATTAAAATCTTTAGAAATTAATAAATTAAAAAACTCAGGAATAATTTTAAGTGATCAAAAAGATACGAACAATTCGCCTTTGCTAAATTTGTTTTTAAATTGAATTTTATTCCGACACTAAAAATTTTTAGAAATAGTTATTAATCAGTATTTATGAATAATTTATTATAAGTTTCCTAGTAATAATTTAAACTGTGACCCGATTATTTTTTTCGAGGAGGGGAAACCCTCACGGGTTTCCCCTCACGGGGTGCCCATTGCTGGAATGGGTCTGAGTGTCTAACTGACTCCCAGGAGGAGTCTCACTGACTCCTGGGGCTCGTCTGTAAAGAATACACCGAGGGCACTGCAGTCTCCTGGGCTTATTGTGCTCTTCCTGCCTAAGTTTACTCTATCCATTTTAATATTCCTGTATCACTGACAAGGTCTGAATATGGGCGAGTTTTGATAGTTTCCGGGTCTGTTTGTCTTTGCCCGTAGATATTATATCTTCTGCGGTCCAACGCCTCGCAGTCGTGTATAATATGTTTTATATTTCTGGTACCTTACAGCACAGTCTGCATTTAAGGTCGCCAGTAAACTTTCCGATTAAATGCAGGTACTTCTTAACGGGAAAGTGTCCCGTCAGAAGACCTGTTATGGTTCTCAACTGGATCCCGTTCTTTGTGAGCAGTTCTTCAAATTGTTTTGAATATGGCCCATTCATAAGTATTTTCCCATGTCGATTTCCTGGAATATATCTCCAGTAGTGGTTGTGTTTACTCTTGACCCAGTCTACTACCCTTCTGACTGAGCTTTTTGTGATGTCCAGCGTGGGTTCTGGGCCATAGAATATATCAGCTGCTCCTGTCTAGCAAGGTCTTCTATACTGGTATGCCCCGGCGCCCAGAGTAATCTTACTCTGTTCCTCTCACCCAGAATTTTGAGCTCTTCGTGGCAGTCCCAAACCAGCCTTTGTTAAGTGATTGTATTGTAATTTACAATTTAACAAATGATAAAATTTCAATTCGTTGTATCTCAATTAGTAATGGAAATGTTTTCATAAACTTCAAAACTTGTATTTTTATGAAAAGTAAAACGTATATGACAAAAAAAAATAATTTTAAACAGGAGTTCCTAGACCTAGGGGGGTCAAGCGAATTTTGAAAAAATTTTTCGCAAACTGCTTTTTCAAAATTTGCGCCACAGACGAGAAAAAAAATTGTTGAAGTTTCACCAGCCGCCACTGCCATCAAGGCTGTTTTTGCGCCTTCTTTGGCCAGCTTATCTGCTTTTCCGTTACCTTCATTGCCCTGGTGTCCTCCTCTTAGAATCCAACAACTTTTGTAGAGGTCATTTCTTAAGTGGTGGCTTACACGACGAGATATTTGCAATTAGATTAAAATGATCCACCTTGTATATTTGTAAAAAAATATATAATATAGTTTTGTGAAAATCGTAAAACAATAAGTTTTATTTATTCGTCGTTAAAAATATTAAGGTACCATATTTTGTATTTACTGCACAACAGAATCTTCCAAGACAAGACATGGTAATTTTTTATTTATGTACAATAAATAGCATTGAATATTTGCTTAAAAATTAATTACTTAAGTGAAACAATACGTCATTTCATTTATAGGCAACTCTGCTTTTTCTAAAGGCAAACTTTAAGTATTTCTAAGAATAATATTTTATTGTACTAAGCCATCCTGGTTTTTTTCTATTTCTTTTAATAATAGCAGAAATATTTTGATGGGCAGATGTATAAGCAATTACCCTTATAACGAAAGACTCTTCAAGATTAACAAGCCTCATTAAATAAGTCTTAGTTACCTGCCATGTAATTACGCTACATTCTATTATAACATGAAGATCTTTAGATAACTTTCGACTGCAAACTGGATATACGTTTCTCGTATATTAAGTAAAAAGTAGTTAATGACAAGAAAACACTCTCATTTATCTTTAAGCTCATTTTTCTTAATGCATGTTAAGTTTCCGCTAATTGAAGGCACTTGGTCATTTTTTCATAAAAAGTGAGTTAATATACTGTTTTATCTGATCATAAAAGGATAAAAGTCATAAATCCAAAGCAGGTATTAAAGATTATTATATTTTTTAAGACAAATCTGTTTGATACATATTTATTCAAAATACTGCTTTACTATAATCTTTGAAAATACCAACAAGTCTATTTGATCAGCACATTTCTAAAATGGTGATTATCGCACGTAGAGAAAACTTTTCACTGAATTCAAAATAACCTTCAAAATGGCCGCCTTGTTCGTCCGTCCATCCGTCACGTTTCTAGTGAGCACAACAACTTACAAGCGAGAAGTCCACTCGTATTAAAATTTTGATGTTAGGTTAGGTTAGGAAGAACCTTATTATTTTTGAAAAAATCAAACGGTAAATATAAAAGTTTTTCTCATAAAAATATCTGACGCTGTAAAAGTAATCCCATCTGCCATCTTCAGGTTCTCGCTGATAGCTGCCTACTGCTGCTCCTCGTTACTCGAACTGAACTGACGTTCTCCGCGCTGTGCGGTTCCTTATATATGCTGGGGCCTAGAGCGCGCATGTGCGACTGGTTACTCGTTGTTGGCCCTCTACTATATGTGGGAGGCGTAGCGGGCGCCTGAGCTAACCCGGCAAGTGGCCTCGCTGAGATGTCACGTTTCACGTGACTTCTCGTTGGTGGTCGTACATCCTCGTGTCTAATCGTCTCCGTAGGTGGCCGTGTTTCTGTGTGATTGCGCGACTGGCTACGTGTTATTGGCCCTCTACTGTATGTGGGAGGCGTAGCGGACGCCTGAGCTAACCCGACAAGTGGCCTCGCTGAAACGTCACGTTTCACGTGACTTCTCGTTGCTCGTTGTGCATCCTCGTGTCTAATCGTCACCAGAGGTTGTCGTGTTTCTCTTTGATTGGTCAGCGCTTGACTTCGACTCCTCGTGGAGGGGGAAGGGGACCTATCACGAGGATAGCAATAGATGTACGTGATCAGCTTAAGCAGTGAATCCTCTTGGTGTTAGAGTTTGGAAGGCATGTAAGTAATTCAAATTAAGTTTCACAAAAGTTTATCAAATCAACGTCGCTCTGTTACATGTTCTCGTTGGGCATTCTTAACAGTCAAGTTCATCACTATCTTTCTCTTACGGATTTAGTATAGTACTGATTTTGAGTCCATCTAGGCGCTTTTGAATTATGGACATGATCTTCTGAGACACTATATACGAGTTCCCTATTCTCATTGTTTTCTACAAAATTTTGTCAGATATGAATCCGAGAACAGTTAATTCAATATGCTATCTTGAGCTTTGAAGATGTGGACAGACGGCGTGGAGTATTGATGCTGTCGATATGTGGATATGGAAACGTTTGTTACGAATTTTTGAACAGCATATTTTTCACCAATAGCTGGATTCTCCCAGAAATACTTCTCCCAAGACGACTTTCCAGCATCATGTTCTTCCGAAATTTTTCATTTTTTGGCCACATCAACCGGAGAAACAACAATATAGAACAGCTGATAGGGAAGCAACTGATGGGGAATAATATAAAATATACCACAGAAAAATAGATCGGTTACCCAAAAAACATTTTATTGGATAGGTGTAACACGACATTATGAAATCCCAACTAAATTTATAGAATCAAGAAATCAGGCTAACTCAAAAAATGAGCTGAAAAATGTATACTCAAAATGAAAAATCTCTACACCTGCCGTCTAAACTAAAACCAATATTTGTTTAAATATAAGATCATCAGTCATTCAAAACTTAACTTTAGGTACTGACAAAATACAAGCTGCCAAAGACCTGAGTATCATAGAAATTAAAATTTGTAAATTCTACTTTATGGCGTTTATGGTTGTAAAAGCAGTCAGCAATAAACACAACATAACATCACTACAGCAGCGAAACAATAATACCAAAAAAACTATAGAACTTTCAAAATAGGGTATGAAAAGAGATAAATCCTGACATATACAACAAGGTGCAAATAGATTATGTAACAAGCTAAAAACGTACTCTTCGCCTGTTCACTGAACTTTTTATATAATTGTTACACATTCTATAGGATACTCTTCGCAGTTTTCTGTAAATAATGTTAGTTTAAGACATTAATTTTATAGTATGAACTTAGTTGGTAAAAGTAAAAATAAAACTATACCATACCCCATTTGGGTTTCGAACCCGGGACCCTTGGATTCCGAGTCAAAAGCGTGAGAACTACACCACCCCCTAACACGTAAAAAAATGTAATTTTTTTCATTATAAGAAGGAGCTAAAATCATATTTCCACGGTTGTATATTACATTATGAAATGTATATTTGTAAAATATATAAATATTTAACTACTAAAATGAAATATCATTTCACCAGATTTCTATTCAATTACAAAAATATAAAAATCAAAAAAAATTTTTTCAAATTTTAATCATTAATAACATTTTTATTTACTGATCGATTTTGTTCAAAAACAATAGGGTTCTTCCTCTAGCCAACTCTAACTTACTGTACAAATTTCAGCACAATCGGATTTTTCTTTCTTGAGTTATCGTGCTTACAAGAAACGTGACGGACGGACAGACGGACAGACGGACAGACGGACAGACGGACAGACGGACAGACGGACAGACGGACAGACGGACAGACGGACAGACGGACAGACGGACAGACGGACAGACGGACAGACGGACAGACGGACAGACGGACAGACGGACAGACGGACAGACGGACAGACGGACAGACAGACGGACAGACGGACGGACAGACAGACGGACATTTTGAAAGTTGTTCAGAATTCGTTCACTAACATAATGGTATGAAAATTTTTTCTCTACGAGCGATATTTACTGATTTAGAAATGTGCCGATCTAATTTCGTTTTTGCGAAAAGTATAATAAGGATGTTGTGAATTAATAAATTTCGTAATTCTAATCAACTAACAAGGACGCCTTAGTCGAAGAGAACTTAATTATGAAATGAGCCTTGAATAAATTAGTAATAATATTTCGCTTATTATATTTTAATCCTACGTAAATTATTTATAATCTACAAACAATGTTTCCCGTGAGTTTAAAGATACCTTCATGTTTTTAATAAATAATAAATAATGATTAATGCTACCATATTCAAGACTTTTCTTCACATATATATTCAACATATAGGAAATGTTAAGTCAAATGCAACAGCGACAAAAGCAATAGCATTATAAATATTCGAACCACAATTTTTATTTGCAAGACAAATAGTAACACGTGCACTTGAAGCAGCACTTGAATGTTTCAAAAAAATCTTAGAAAAATCCAGTTGTAGGATTTATGCTACTTTCAGTCTGGGGTTTTCGCATACTTCTACTATTGCGTCAAAACTGTTGGGCATTCCGTCCATGGCTTTTTGTTTAATTTTACCTTGATATGGACTTCTATGCAAATAAGAGAGATAGTACAATCAGTGGGGGGTTATGCCTTACAAAAGGTAGAGTAGAAGTATTTTGATATATGTTGTTTAAGTCAAGATCATGATGAAAAATGTAAGTTTTCGGCCTTGAGAGGGGGGGGGGGGGGGGGGGGGCAAAGTCGCGAGTCGCCATTTTGGCAACATTCGATCATACTAGAAAAGTTGAAGTACATACTTTTTAACTGTAAGTCTAATGTGTAACGAGTTACAATGGCAGAAAGATGAATTTAAAAAATATTAGCAGTGAACATTCAATAAGGGGGTCTACAGGGAAATGCAGACAAAACAAAAATTTTTGACTTGGGAGCTGTATTCGGACTATTTAGGGGGTAAACATACCAAAAGTCCCCGAACGTAGGAGGTGGGGGCACGAAGAAGGTCCCGGTTTTTGGTTTTTAGCTCATATCTCGAAAACGGTCAGCTCTAATCAAAAAGTGGCTATATTGAAAATTAAAGCTGACTAAATTTTCTACAATAAAGTTTCTATTAATTTTTTTCATATCTGTTATGGTTCCTGAATGAATTGTATATCTTTTGACTGTATTATAACTTTATTATAAATTTATTATAAATTGAAAAAAAATTTAATATCATCCTAGAAAAAAAAATTTGTACAGATATCCGTTTCATAGCAGACTGAACTCAAATATCGAACAAAAAATGTCTTTGCGTCTGTAAGTGTGTGTGTGTGTGTGCGTGTATACCGTTTTTGTGAACACGATAACATCTGTTAGACTTAAAATATTTAATTACAGTTTGAAACATATATAAGACAGCATATTACAATAATCCCTATTGAAATTGGGCCATATCTGTAATACATGGTGATAACCATGTTATACTACATGGTATAAACCAAACCATACAATATTCACATCACAAGTTATGGACGATATGTGCATGATCCCTGTTAAAAGTGTTGTCAGATAAGGACTATTATTGTGCAAGGAAATCTAAATTTCATATCATTGTGTTATTTCTCAACATGACTTTCTGTCAAAAAAGTAAAACTGGAATCATCAAAGGCAAGTTTGGAAGAAGCAAGTTTATCACTTTTCTAAAAACTCTTTTCCAATTATCCGGTTGTCACAGAGATAGAATCATGAGGTCCGTCTCTACCGAATTCGACATCTTGTTAATTACTTACGCCACAGCTGATATACAAGTTACAGATTTACAGGATGTGATGGCATATCAACAAAATTGTAGAAATGATCTGGTACTGCACTGACGATACGGATGATGCCGACGCATCTGTAAACCGCACGTACATTTAAAAAAAATGGTATTCAATGGCCATTTTCATTGAAGCATGTTATAATCTTCAAATTTTTTATTTATTTATTCTTATTTATTTATTCTTCAAAAGTGGTGGAAAATCGCAACTAGATTTTTCTGCTTTTTTGGGGGGGATGCTCATATCTGACAACCATATTTCCCTTGTAGTTCACTTTTTGAATGTCTACTTCAAAGCTTAATATTATAGTAAACTGATTATACCTACCACCCCATTAGTCCTGAAGATTAATACACTTTGTCGAAACATCGCCTTGTGGGGATATAAGGTTTGCCTTTATTATGTATCCAGCTCTAAACAAAATCATTGCATTTCAATTTCAGAGCCATACAACTTTTTACATTTAAAATTTTTAACTTTAGTAATTTTGCAAATAAACAATATTGTTTGCCAGAGCCTCGTTTCTTTTCGCAAAGTATGTATTAAATAAACCTTTCCCTTATAAGTATAGCAACCTTAATTAATGTGAATCATAATGCTTTCGAGTTATTTACAGTAATGGTAACGGTTTTAATGAATTAAAAAAAATCTATCTCTACTACATGCACTTTCTCATCATTCCTTATCCAGAACATTTACTTTAAGATTTTAATTGCTTTTTAATAGCACTGGCAGTAATTAAATTTAACACTCGTTTTTCTCTTTTAATATTATTCGATAATAATTTCATTGAATATAGTTATTATAATTAATCAAACAGGCAACACTTTCCTGAAGAAAAATTGCTCACAAGAAACTGATTAATTTCCTTTTTATCTCTTCTTATTTGCAATGTTCTGGCAGATGTCTTACGATTCATGTATTATTCTAGTATTCTATTATTCTTTACTGGAGAGCATGACGCAATCTGTTGCTGCTATTCTCTCATTTTTTGGTCAATCCAACCAGAGAGGGGATGTAGAAAAACTCATCACAGTCGTCTGAAGGACATAATATTGCTTATTTCATTAAGGGTCCTCTCCCTCTTTGACTTTGGGTGGTTAATTTCTACTCTCAGTGGGGTACGGTTAAGTTATAAGAAAGGTCCTTGGACTCGGGTCCTGTAATAGAGGAGAAAGGTATAATTTCGTACCTACCATGGATTTCTAACTGCTCCCTCCAAAGTTTTCGCCTTCCTACGATGCACTGGCCGTATATCTAACACTGCTTATTGACTTATCACTTCTGGATAACCTGATTACTTTTTTAGAGTTCCTTTCTTCAGCTTCTGTGATCTGATCGATGTTCTGATTATCAGTTGTGTGGACCCTTTGAGAGTCCCTTTCATTCAGTTGTCGACCTAACACACACACATACAGATGCTCCCGACAGGTTAGACTTAAAGTTAATCATTCAATCAATAAAATGCTATAGTTCAAATAAAACCAGTTATTGATTACTTCAAAAGTTCCAGTAAATGTCCAAGAACGTATTTATCAATAAGTAAGAATTTACCTACCAAACATGGCAAGGGGCGACGCCTCCTTTAGAAGACGTGTATCTCAATCACCATGCAATGGAGAGTATGTAGTAGTAATCGACTTGGCACAAAAAATTCACAATTTCGTAGAAGCGAACGAGAACAATTTGATTTGGACTGAAAAATATTTTAACAAAATTTTAATGCGCTTGTCGATTTTTCGATTTTTTGACATACAAAGATCTATTCTCTGAAGTTCTACAACAAGGACAATATAAAATGGTTGATAATTGAGTGGAAAAAGTTTAGGTGACAGACAAGCGCGGCAGAAAGCATAATGCTGTGAGATATACTATGCAGCGAGCGGAGGCAAACTAAAATAATGCATAGATAACAATACGCCTGACATGACGAATTAGAAGAAAGGGGAACACTAACTTGTTTATCTATAGACGAGGAACTTAAAGTTTATCGTGCAATTCTCAATATGACTATATTTAACTTAATAATGTATATATTTATTTAAAAATGATGTTATAAATAAGCAATTAAATTCGCAGACCAGACTCGTTTAATTACAGCTCTTATATCGAAGAGAATGAGTCATACCTCAAACGGCCATTTCTCTGGCAACACTAAATCTATTTTTATTTAAGGACTTCTACACGTATATAAATCATTATAACTTTTTTTCCCACTCAAAGGTAGTGATATATTATAAAAAATAAGTATATTTTATATTATAGACCGAAATACACGTTGTGGTTGGGATACCTGCATTATCATTAATCAGTGGGTTAGTTAGTCGATGACGAAGTCAATAATCTGCGTGGGATAATATTTTTGTGAATTGACCTTTACAAGAACATCAGCATTATTCATTGCACATTCAAGTTGTACTTTTACATAATTCAAACTTTGCAGTGTACGCGACAGGACGCTAATAGGATTTATAGAGCTGTTAAGTCGATGTAAAATTCATTATTATATATATACACCAATTTCACTGAATCGAATATAGTGAAGTAAAAATAAAGTTAAAATTCAATATAAGGAAAATGTCTGGGGAGGGGAATGGGGAGTTTTCTGCTGGTATCTTAAGTACACATATAAAGAAGTATGAGTGTAAGTTTTAGACTTCAAGCAAGGTCGGGAACATATTCGTTTTAACAAATAAAATCGCAAAACGTCGTTTTTTATTTTCATTTTTTTCCCGTTAAAAATTTTTCTTTAAACGCAAAAAGTACGAAATCTCGACTTCCAATTAACATAAGAGAACATTTATTTTTTGAATGGTTGCTTCTTTTACGTATTTTTTAACCATGTTTCAACCTTTTAGTTTTGTAAAAGAAAATCACAAAAATACAAGAATTTCAACAAATAAGAACAAAAAATTAAAAATTAAATTAAACTTAAAATAATGGTGAAAATAAAAAAAATCGATTAGTCTATCAAAAAAGTACCTAACTTCAAGAACCTACAGTTTTAAGAAAAGAATATTTCTCTACGATTTGATTGCATAATTTTATAATCCCGCAGAATTTTAAATATTTTATATATCTATAAATGTATCTGTGTGTACGTAAGTGTGTATGTGTGTGACCGGTTTTGTACACAGGATTAATTCTATTAGACATACATTTTTTATTTTATATTTGCAAATTAGCATGGGTAGAATACTCCCCATTAAAATTTTGCCATATATTCACACAAGGCGACCGAGAGAGGCATGTAAAGTATAATGTTTTATATAAACCATGTTTTTATATTTGCGAAGAATATAAGAATATGACGTAAACTTTTTGAACTATACTGTATATAAAAACTCGATATCCTTAGTTTTCTTATGACACCATCATTTAGGCATTTTTTTTTAAGTCCAAATTCTGTTTCCGTTGAAAATTACTGATAATAATGTTTTATCTAGACTATATTCCTCTTGCTAGATCTTGAATAATGCCTGAGGATACTTTATAAAATGATTCGTGATAGAATTATATCTTCAGACCAATAATGAGGCCAAATCCTGAAAGTTAAATTATCCATTGAATCCAACGTGAAAGCCTGCATTTATGTACCTACATTATTAACTTTCACCAACAGATTTTCAATTTTACATAAACACGGTATTATTTTTAATTCATTTACATAAAACCACATAAATGAAAATCGACCACAAACCTTTGAAAAAGAGTCAGATTCCTAAAAAAAATGAATTTAATTAAATAATATCTTGTGTAGTCCAGTCTGTAGGAGTTTTTTCAATTAAAATGAATTCGATACCATGCCGTTTTGAGAGCTTGTTAAGTGTATATGCAAGCTTATGGCCTCTTTTGTCCTGGTGGAAACGCCGTCAACTTGAAAAATTGTTAAGTTTAATTTTTTTGAAATATTTCGATTCATGTTATAGTTACGGAAAAAATAGCTTCCTAGAACTTGAAACTCTCTAAATATAAACTATAAACGGATTTAAAAAAAAACGTAACAATTTTGTTTCTTTGCAAATATCTCAATTAATATTAATTTTAACGAAAAAAATTGTGGATATCAAAAATTAAGCTCACAAACTGAGAATAAAATTGTTTTTGTTATATGCTCATGTAGGATTAATAGTTTCGTAGATATTTAAGTTTATAAATGACATCTGAGCGTTTTATAAGATGAAGTATTTAGAAACAATGTGCGTTTTCAATTTTTTTTAACAAAACCTCGAGAGAGTCTGGCGGAGATTTAGTGATTGTATATAACAGCCAGATGTGTTTTTTTATGGAATTATAATATAAACTATCATGGGAAAAATTTTCAGGACTGCGAAAATAAGGGCACTAATGACTTTTTTTAACTATATTCCATGATAATATCAATTTATATAATAAGTTTCAAACCTGCAAAAATAAGGAAACGTACCCGAGAAATCAATATAATTTTTCGATCTGCTGATTTGTTGAAACGCTTCAGCCAGATTAACTTCGGTGAACTGGAGATAAGCCAGATTACTTTTTCACTAAGTTTTATGGCCTACTTAAGTAAATCGACAAGTTTCATTACTGCAAAAGTAAGTTCAACTCATTTGTATTATCCACCCATGAACCCACCGGAAAATTTTCGTCAGATTAGCGTCACTAACAAAACAATCCTATCGATGTTCGCTGACTGCAAAAATTAGTACCAAAAAAATTCACTGGCTCTTAGACTAATATAGTCCAGCTAGAAGAAACATTTTTAACCTACCAAAGGCCAAAAATGGTTCTTATCAACCCAGGTCTTTTGTATTTTGCAACTAAATTTGTGAAGCGTTTGAGGCGTAAAATGTCTATGGATTTTTCAGTTTTGTCGCCTCCATGCAAAGTAATGAGAAAACATTCCCCTGCCATAGCAAGAAAATATGGGACAAGTTTATACAATTTCAGCGTTGCTCTTCATGCTTCTCAAGAATGTTTATATATTGTCACGCCTTAAATGTTAAATAGGGGATGTAGTGTCACACTCGCTGAAGGCGTGTAGGAAAAATATATTGTCGCATATTGATTTATCATGTTGACGGTTAGCCGAACAGTAAAGTTTTTCATGATTTTTATCTTTTGTAGATTTTCGGAAATACACGTGTGAAGTATGCTACGCAAGTCCAGTTAGTAAAACAAGATGGTCGATATCTTCGCTCACTATTTCGACTGAGTCATATAGGAACCTGCTGCTTCTCCTTCTTCTACTGTAAAGCCCAAATAGAGCCTTGACCTCCCTTAGCTTTCGCCTCCAAATATCCCTGTCCGTAGCTGCTCTTCTCCAACTTCTGATTCCTAGAAGATTCCGTGCGTCTTCAACTACGACGTCTTTTCAGCGTTTCCTTGCCTTTTCCACTGGTTTTTTATCCTGCATTCGTGTGTTAAACGCTTTTTTTTGTAGTTTTTCCTCTTCCGTTCTTACTACATGCCCAGCCCATTGCAACCTTTGTATTCAGATGTACTCTAAGAGTGGTGCATCTTTGAAAAGTTGGCACAATTCGTTGTTATAACTTATTCTCCAAATACCATTATCTAGTATTGGTCCTAAAATCCTTCATAGAGCCTTTCTTTCAAATATATTTAGTTTATAGGTGATCTGTTTTGTTAGGACCCATACTTCGCTGCCATAGCTAACTATTGGCCTGATCATTGTTTTGTATACTCTTAGCTTCGTTTGCAGATGCACATTTCTAGACCGAAATATATGCGCGAGCGCGAAATATGCTTTATTGGCGTATTATTACCCTTTTATATATTCCTTGTTTTCCGTTCCGTCCTTGTACTCGTAAATTGTTCTATTGTCTAGATATTATCCTCTTCAATGATATTTTGTCTGATTCTATTTGCCCTTGCTTGTGTAACTTTTGTCTTTTCTATGTTAATTTCTAGCCCTATCCTTCTGGTGTGGTTTTTCAACGACTATACTTGTTATGCTCTCATAGAAGTTCAGAACAAGATGTTAAAGTCATCTGCCTAGGCAGCCAGTTGGACAGACTTATTAGTCAGTAGTTCTTCTCTTCCGACCTCCATTTGTCTTATAGCGAATTCCAGTGCTAGGTTGAAGAGCATTGGTGCTAGGCCATCCTCTTGTTTTAATCTTCGCGATATTTGGAACGGGTCTGTTAACTCATTGTTTATGCGTACAGAGGCCATAATGTGTTCCACTGTGGCTTTTATGAGATTTATTAATTTGGGTGGTATTGCTATATAGCCGCGAGTCTTTCATGCTTTACAAATTGACATATTTCACATTAGAAAGTTTAGTAAAAAGTGTCATGGCGAAAATTAGATTTACATTACTAAAAGTAGTAAAAAGTCACTGTAGATATTGACTCACTCGTTTATTTTCCAAAGTTTGTAAAAATGAAATGCCCATGACATAATAATCATACCATTGTTGCATTGTTTTCATTATCCTGAATGTTGAATTTGATTGATTAGAGATTATCTTCATTAGTATGTTTTGTGGTCTACAATATTTTAAAACATTCAAATTATACAATTTATCATTTTTTTGTAGCTGCCAGATTAATAGTTAGGCATTTAATTTTTACAAAGTTTGGAAATTAGACGAGTTGGTCAACTTATGCAGTGACTTTTTACAATTTTTAATGATGCTAGTCTTGTTTTCGTCATGACAATTTTTACTCAACTTTCCAACGTGAAATAGGTCAATTGGCAATAACTATTTTTAACTTACAAAAGACACGAAAATGAGGAAAATATTTCTCAACTAATTAATTTTCACCTTTCCCGCGCCATCGTAAAATATTAATCTTAGAAAAAAGTAAAAACATCAAAATTCAAGGTCTACAAAACACTTATTTTTCGTAACTTTGACAGGAAGCCAAATATTTTTAAGACACGGAATTCAATCGTTTTTTCAGTGTGGCATTTATGAGTTTTTTAGGTCAAAATTCGACTCCTCCTTTGTAATTCAACCAAAATTTTCGAAATACTGAGCACTTTAATGAAGAACTGCGAGAATTGCAATACAGTTTATTTTTGACACATGACAGCTGCCAAAAGCCTGTAAAAAATGTGAAAACTCTAGAAAGGCAGAATCTATACACTGTTATTTCCTATATAACTCCTTGGAAGTCCATCAATATCATATTTTATCATGATTTTTGACTTGCAGAATCGGAATTCAAGGATCCGAAACCATATACCTAAATAATTTTATAAATGACCATTTCTTTGGCCAAAATTGGTAATTTTTGGGCCCTTTTATGTATGTAACAAAATCTAAAGTACCAAATACCCTTTTATTTTAAGTTCTTTTATTCGCAAAATTTGTATATAATTATCACAAACGAAAAGGTTAAAGGGCTACGAACTACGACCATTTTTTGGTTATTTCTGGTCATTTTTTAGTCATTTATCTGCTTGTGAACAATGAATTGTGCGCGAACTAAATAAGTATCCATGTATGTCACATTCTGTAATTTATTTTGACATATAGGATTCGAAATTCATGGTTCTGAAACCTATTAGTCCAAATAATTTTAGAAATGTCCATTTTTTTCCAATATTGGTAATTTCTGGGTCCTTTTTTGTGTGTAGCAAAATCTCAAGTACCAAAACCCTTGTATTTTAAGTTGTTTTATTCGCAGAATTTGAATATAGGTGTGACAAAACGACAAGGTCAAAAGGCCATGATCTACGATCATTTTTTTGGTAATATTCATTTATTTATCTGCTTGTACACTGTTATTGGTGCGTAAACTGCATAAGTTTCTCTGTATATCACATTCTGTAATGCTTTTTGATATGCAGAGTCCGAATTTCTTGTACCCGAAACAGGCCCGTGCTGGCCCACCGGGATACCGGGAATTTCCCGGTGGGCCCTCGATAAAGGGGCCCTTCAAGAAGAGCCTTCCCTGTTGAATAATTTTTATTTTGTGGGGTATGAGTTTTTTAAAATTTTCTCCCCCCCTCGATCATCAATTTTCATTTTCGAGATAAAAAAATCTCAGATTTCTGCCTGGGGTCCTTGCTAAGGTATTTTCCCGGTGTCCGAAATTGTCCCAGCACGCGACTGTCGAGAAATTTGAGATATGGCCAATTTTTATTTCAATTTAGGAATTTTTTTGTTTTTTTTCTGTAACAAAATATAATATTTATTTTTTGATCCGCGGAACAACTACAACCAGTTTTCTTTATATTTTAGTCCACTCAAATTAGGAAAAAAAACGCCGTTTTAAAGAAAGATTTTGAACAGCAGTCTCTTTGCATAGATAGTAAGTACTCAACTTTTAGAACAATTTTTTGCTTATGCGCAGAAAAAAAAACGACATGATTTTTGAGATATATATACATATATATACGTTTTTTCGTGTTTTTTTCATTTAGATTTTCATATCTCGAAAAATACATGTTTTTAAGGCTAAACAAACATAGATAAACGTGTTCAGAATACGATTTCTTACAAAAAAGATTCTATACATTTTCCCGATTATCCCATTGGTTTTTCCGGAAAAGCTTGAAAAATATATTTGTTTTTTCGTGTTTTTTTTTTTATTTTGAATGCAAATATCTCGAAAAGCTCGCGATTTTAGTGCTAAATGAACATAAATAAACTTATTCAGAATGAGATTTTCTACAAAAAAGCTCCTATACATTTTTCGATTATCCCATTGGTTTTTCCGGAAAAGCTTCTTGAAGTATATATATACTTGCTTTTTCGTAATTTTTTTTTTTTTCATTTGGACGTATATATCTCGGAACGTACGCATTTTTAAGGCTAGTGAATATTACTAAACTTGTTCAGAATGTGATTTCCTACAAGAAAGGTTCTATATATTTGAGAGATACAGAGTGACCCATTTAAAATTTTTATTTGTTATGCGATTTGAATCAAATTTTACTCAAATATAGAACATATTAGGATCTAATTATGACCAGAAAAACATTCGCCTCCTACAAATGGAAAGTCACCTGCGGTATCAAAATATGCGGAAAAAATCAAAAAATCATATTAGGCATTTTTTTATCGGAAAATTTTGTTAATGAAACTTGTTCAGAATTGTCCAAAAACCTCAAGTGCAAAATTTAATCAAAATTAAGAAATTGAAAAATAGAAATTCAAAAAATTTTAAAAATAATTATTTAAAAAAAAACTGCAAATTACTTGACAACTACCAGACAGCTTTGGTTTTATTTCAAACCAAATTGTCACAGTACAGTTTTCTAAACAAGAAAAAACCATTAAAATTATATTTTCTGACATTATTTTAATCATAATTTCAATATTATTTTATTTTGATTAAATTTTGGACTTAAGGTTTTTGGACAATTCTGAACAAGTTTCAGTATCCAAATTTTCGTATGTAATATCACTAGTGCTTAAAATTTTATCGAAAATTTTTTCAAAAGCGTGTTGCCTGGTAATATAAAGAGTGCAAATTGGCAGTTTATTATCTGATTAAATCCCGACCGCTTTAGCGGGAGGGATTTAATCTTTGATAATAAACTGCCAATTTGCACGAGTTATATTAACTAGGGGCAACTTAGCTTGAGAAAAAAATTTTAGATAAAATTTAAAGCACGAGTGGTATTTGAGCAGAATATTTCACGAATAAATAATTCATTAAGTACATCTTCAATATTATGTTTTCTCATTAATTGCCTTCAGACGTTTTCTTGTCACTTTTTAGAGTTTACTGACCTTTATTTTCAATTTCCTCATTAATTTGGTATACAGAAATATTTCCAAACCGACTCATATTGTCAAAACAGCAAATCTGAAACAAACGCAGTAGAAACAACGGAGATTCGCTATATTTTAAAATAATCTAGTGACGTTTCTATGGCAACTAGTAAATAAAACGAGTTGAAACTTTAGATATTATAATATATAGACTGGCTTAACACCTTTCAGGCGTTTCTGAGGTGCAATATGACGAGAAACGATAGAGAGAGCACTACATCTTTAATCTGCGGGCACTACTTTATTCCCGATGTCCCGCCTATTTATTACTATACACTCATGGTTCCTGTTCACAGCTGTCAATTGTCGAATTATTGTATTCACATCATGTATGAACTGAGTTACCTAAAAAGCATAAAGTCGTAACAAAAAAATAAGATTTGCACTTTGTTATTGTACTTTGACAGCTAGCTGACAGCCTTTTGACAGCTGCCAATTGTCGAATTATTATATTCACATCATACATGAACTAAGTTACCTAAACAGCATAAACTCATAACATAAAAATAATTTGCACTTTGTTAAGGCATTTTGACAGCTAATTGACAGCTGTCAAGTGTCAATTTGGACAATTTGACATCGGATTTGAATTCAGCAACCTCAAAAACATAAACCTAGACATTAAAATCGAAAAAATAAGTTATTTAAAAATCTATAAAGACTGCACGAATAAATAAATCTGTGGTGGAGCTTTGGAGCTTTCAAGCTCCGTAGCAGTCAAAATATTAATTTTCGAGCTTTGTGCTCATTGAGACTTTTGTTTGGGATGACGAAACCTAAAACATATCCAAAATTCAGACGATTTGACCGAAACCCAATTTCCATAAGATTATTGCGGGGTCCTTGCATATACACTTGAGATAGACACCTCTGCAAATGGCATTCTCATTACCACAAATTATTTTAGGATATCAGACTGGACTAATATAATATAATAAATAATACAAAATTTAAATTAAGTACAAATTACTATTATTAGTAGTATTCTCGAAAACCGATTTATTATGTTAATAATATTGTAAGGTAAATGGTAATTTTAATTTGTAGAAAGTTGAGGAATTCTACAGCGACTGCGAGGTAACGCTGAGGGAACTGGAAGACCTTTATCAATATGTGTTGAGAAGTAAAACGTTACGACCTAGTCAAGTTGAGGACGCCATAAATACGAGTTCAGATATGGCGGAATCAACTAAAATGCTCGTTCACAATGCAACGGAAACAGGTAATGAGATTTATGTAATAGTTCCATTAACCCGACTAAAAACATCCTTATTTGGTGCTTTTAAAAAAGGTAATAATTTATTGCACCTTTAGTGTAGACGGCAATTACACAAACTTTATCACTTTATATTCTTGGACAAAATTAGTTCGTATTTTGACACGCAATGTTGTTACCACAGCAACTAGTTTCATCCATATTAGTGTAGTGGTAGATGTAAAAAGTATGTTTTCGAGAAAACGCGGTTTTATAGTTTACACCTCTATAACAAATCAACAATCGCTGCAAGTTTTTAACCATGATGGAGCGCTTGCCGGTAAGTTTTTCTCAGACTGTCAAATAAAATGCACTTATCTTTTCGATTTGCACTCAATTACTATTTCATTTTTGTTTTTTTCTGTACTTGACACACTTGTGCATGGCACAAGAAAATAATTGAAATTTATATCTATAGCTCGTTCTAATTAGACAAGGCGCAAACCTCGCCTTTGTATGAAAAATTATCTCATTCTATTTTTTGGCATATTCACGTTCGGGATATGCCCTTGAATAAGGACCAAGAGTTTGCCGGACGAAAATCTGGTCCCAATTTGTTTAGACTATTTTTTTTTATCGTAAAAATCGCTATTTTCGACCCGAATGTTTTTTTTTTAATTTTTTGTCATTTTAAGCAAAAAAGGTCTCTTGTCATTTTTTTGTAAAGGTAACCGATTCCGAGTTATAAACAATTTAGGCCAGGCGCGCATGGACGATTGTGAAATTGAGCGATCACAATCGCCAGATCACAGGTTTACGCGCGCATAGGCTATTTTGCAGTCGGCCGATTAGTCCAAGCTAATGAAATCGGGTGATCGCGATCGGGTCAAAAATCTGTGTCCGGACCTGGTCCGGACACAGATTTTCAAATCGGGCGATTTTGCGATCTTTCATGTGCGCTCTCCATATATAAAGTACCCTTTCATTTGATACCCATATCAAGGGGGTGCATAAAAAATAACTGGTCCGCCATATTGGATTTAGAATGACGTCACTTAGCTAACCATGCATTGTCATCCAAACTAAACGTGTATGCAAAATTTCAGCTCAATCGGTTGAGGATAACTGTTTTAAAATTCAGTTGCGTCCGCCATATTGAATTTAGTGTGACGTCATTTTATTTTCGTATTCTTCTCAACAAACCCTTTCATTTGATACCCATATCATGGGGGTGCATAAAAAATAACTGGTCCGCCATCTTTGGGAGTCCGCCATATTGGATTTGGAACAACGTCACTTAGCTAACCATGCATTGTCATCCAAACTAAACGTGTACGCAAAATTTCAGCTCAGTCGGTTGGGGATAACTATTTTAAAATTCAGTTGCAAAATTTGACCCACAAGAACAAGGTAAGTTAAATAAAAGCTTCTAATCAAGATGGCGACCAAACATCAAAATCTAATATGGCAAAAACCTTCTCGACAAAATACTCTTTCAAATAAAAAAAGTGCATCAAAATCTAATCATCCGTTGAAGAGATATGAAGCCACAGACAGACAGACAGACATACAAACATACGCGTCAAACTCATAACACCTGTTTTAGGGTCGGGGGTTAAAAATAGATGAACCGTCAAATGAGGCTAGATTGATTATTTACTTTCATTCACGCGGAATGAGTGTAAACTTATAGACTGGAGGTACATGACCAGTCAGGTGCAACGTTTTTAAAATGCATGCCAATCATATATATGAATGAAATTACCGTGAATATGCCAGAAACGTAAATTTTAGGAAGTCGTCGCGTGCAGAAGGGTATGCAAATCGATTATTTTTTGTGTTTTTTTTTTCATATTTTAAAGTGGATGCCAATAGTGCCAAATGAAAATCCTTGAAAAAAAATCCAAAATCAAAATCATCCAAAATCAAGAACACCAAAAAATTTTACGATTTAATGTGCACATCAAAGGTTGTTTTGCGCGCGGAAACTGCATGCCAATGAATTTCCGCTGGAATCTTTTTCACGGCTTTTCGTTTGGCACTATTGGCATCCACTTTAAAATAAAAAAAAAACACAAAAAAAGACAGAAAAAACGATTTGCACACCCTTCTGCACGCGACGAATGCCTAAAATTTGCGTTTCTGGCATAATCGTGGTAATTTCATTCATATATGATTGACATACATTTTAAAAACGTTGCACCTGACTGGTCATGTACCGCCAGTCTATTAGGAAAAATTCCATGCACGTCTGATGCTTCTAAACTACATGCGTTAAGAGCATCATTGCAAATATATATTTGGAAAAATTCCTTAAGCCCTAGATATAAAACTTTAAATTTTGAAGATTTTGGACAAGCGCGGATCTAGAAATTTCAATAATTTTTTTCTCGTCTTGGCGCATGGGACCCATACGAAATATGGGAAGCACTTCTCTAACGACCCCTAAAAAATTTTGAAAAAGCAGTTTGCGAAAAATTTTTTCAAAATTCGATTAAATTATTGAAATTTCTAAATCCGCGCTTGATTTTGGATACATCCTGTATGAAACAGGAGTATTGTTACCTAGATTTAAGTTAAAAAAATTCAGTACCTGATAATCTTATTTCTCAGAGCAAATGTTTTAAGACTTGCAAAACCAAAGCATGCCTTTGTAAAAAAAAAAAAAATATTACTTGTGTACCTTTACGTGGTTGTAGTATAGATAAATGCAAGAATATGTTCAAATAAATTTTTTGCTAATTCAAGAATTTTCAACTTTTTTTTTTGTTTAATTTACCATTTATATTTTTTATAATAGCTATGACAAATTATATTGATTTATAAAACATACAGCAATAGTAACTAAAGATTATGAAAAAGCAAAGCATCGAGAACACATATGATACTATATAGTCCAGTTGACAGTATCGAGTGCGCGCGCCCGCGGCTGAAAAAGAGCGCTCATCCGGCTAAAAAGTCTATTTAACAATTAAAAATTTAAGCTTTATAATGAAATAATCTGCACTTACTCTTCAGGATTTTGTTAATGAATGTTCAAAGATTATATAAGAATTTTGGTGAAAAAATTCATTTTTTAATGTTGTGTTTCAACCGTGAAAATGGGCGTTTTTATTCAGGGGCATGTCTCGAACGTGAATATGCAAAAAAATCGAGTGGGACAATTTTTTCATATGAAGGCGAGGTGAAAACCTCGTCTTGTCTAAATAATATTCAAACTATTTGAAGTTTTCATTTCAAGTTTTGTTTAAAATTATTTGAACTACAGCATGAACTTCAGTAAACAAATGAAATTAGATTGTATAATTTCTTCGAGATCACTAATGAGTATTTCATGAGATATAGGGAAAAAACGAAAGAGGTTAAAAACGGAGAATATATTTATTCATTATGTGGGTGTATAGTATTATGCAAGGATGTACCATCGGCGATGAAATTAGCTCCACTTTTAATAAAAGGTTTAAAATTTCATAAATTCCCATCGCCATTACAACTGTCTCGCTTTCGTGAATAGAGATTATGGCGGAGATGAGAATCACGGAGGTAGGGTTATTTAACCTAAATTCAATTTACGGCAACTAATTTTGAGGTTATGGCCGATTAATGTATCTC
The DNA here is from genome assembly GCA_936432065.2 of Rutpela maculata. Taxonomy (NCBI): domain Eukaryota; kingdom Metazoa; phylum Arthropoda; class Insecta; order Coleoptera; family Cerambycidae; genus Rutpela; species Rutpela maculata. The sequence continues at coordinate 42,791,189 of OW386285.2, forward strand.
CCCCCCCCCCCCTCGCTCATCAATTATTAAGCACGGGGGCCCGTTAACTTTGGAAGAGCCCGTAGTGCGCAGGGGCGACTTAAGGGCCGGACAACCCGCCAAATTGAGGGTAAAGGAGGGGCGCCAAAGGGCAAAAAAGTATTAGTTACTATATATAGGTTATACAAATTTTTTTGCGGATTTCTATTACAATTTTTTTTTTCAGATTTCTAATAGTAACATCCTCGCCCATGAGGTAATAAAAAATTTTTTTCGGATTTTTATTTGCTTGAGGCGATACCGGGGCCCGTGATTTAATGCGGGGGGGGGCTGGCTACAGATGGACTGATTTCAGAATATTTCCGATCTGATATGAGTGCACGCATAATTAAAACATTTCGCTGAATGGTTTTTAATTTAGATAGATTCCTTGCCCCTTCTGCTGGCGGTAGATTGAGAGCCAGGAAATCCAGTACTAATCACAGTACGGATATTTAAAAGATAATCCGTTGCAAATGGATTATCTTTTAAATATCCCAAAAAAACAGCCTCCTCTTCAGGGCTGAAAGTTTGGGATGATCTGAACCAAATTTTCTTTTTAATGACTCTTCTTGCACTCAGCGTTGTGTAATCTTGTCTCTTTCTATTTTATAACTGCGCTAGAGCACGAATTATCTCTCTTTCATTCTTTTCACTATCTTCGATTCTGGACACTACTTGAGCTTCTTCAATTTTAGTTAAATGCGAGGAATTTTTATTTATTTACTGTGGAAGTTTGTCAAACGCTACCATTATGCACTTTCAATGACATGTAACATGTGATAACTCCCAATAAACATTTACAACAGTCGGTTTTACACAAATATGATAAATCTAGTCTCTCATTCTAATACTTGTACGCTTTTTTAATTAAAACAACTGTACATGTATGTATGTATGTATGTATGTGTATAGTACTACTTTTTACTAGGCAACCTGGTCACAATGGCGGGCCCATTGCGCCTAGGGATCTACAATTTAGTCTGGACTCCAAGCCACGGTCCTCGTCCACAACTGTACATAATACTTAATTACTGGAAAATAATAATTTCCAATTACTTTCACCTAAAAACAAACATACATTACCCATTACCATTACTAAGTCACAAAAAATAATTATTCCCGTTATTTTTCCAGAAAAAGTATTTAAATTAGTAATTTAATTACCATCTTGCTCTGAAGACAGAGTACCTACTACTCATTTTTCCGTAATGAAAAAAAAAAAAAAAGATTCATACTACCTATAAAATACTGTAGAATCGTGAACCAAGATTCGTAAAGTTGTCTCAACCTGTTTCCGAAGCAATAAGTAAAAACCGCTACTAAAGCACCATCCTCAAGCTATTTCCGGACATACGGTCAGGAGATTCTCTTGCGTATAGGATTGATTGCTAAACGAACGGGCGGGTATGTATTATATTCCGAAATAAGTATTTTTATTTTTATTTCATTGTATTGTTACAACACGGTTATGACAAATAATTTACGAAGCAATAGGTACTCGTATGTACGACAAAATACTCGTAAAGCTGTAGTTTAACAAATCGTAAGGCATTTTATTTACCTTTGGTTATAATGTTTTAAATTTGCATGAACGGAACTGGGTCAGTTCAGCAACAAAAACTATAACGGATATGATTTAAACCACAACAAATTAAATAAAACTACAGTTACGATGTCATTTACTTTTCAAACCTGTTCATGCAAACACAATATATGATTATTATGTTTTTAGGTAGAGAACTGGTCCAAAACATAGAGTACGAGAACCGAACGAGAAAGCTAGCAGCGGAGGATTTCGAACTGATGTCCACACCGCAAGACACTCTAGATACCATTGAAAGGATAGACGAAGTTGTGACTGCGATTAAAAGGAAACAACAAGAGATCGAAGCTGCGTGGATAAAAATGGAAAAGAGCTTTATTGATACCAAAGATTTAAGTCAATTAGAGGACGGAGTTGTTAAAGTTATTAATTGGATTTTAGGTCCTGCTGAGAATTTGCTCAATTCAAAACAGAAAGTAGGGTACGACGTTTCGTCGGCAGAAGAACTGAGGAGGGAACACGAGGTTATTGAGTTCCAGTGCTGGGAAACGTACGGGGCTTACGCGGAACTCATTCATAAGATAAGCAATTTCTCGAAAAGTGAAATTTTATCGATTCAACACAAAGACCTGATTTCTCAGAAAGACTTTATGGATTTCGTATGCAAAAGTTTCGCCTTAAGGCTGGAGCGGAGAAGGAATATTCTTATAACTTCTCTCAGGTTTTTTAGGTTAGTTTCCGAATATTTTGACAGAACTGGAGAAGTATTTGATTCTTTGGTAATGGGAAGTAATGTGGCGGATTTCAACTCGGCTGGGTATAAACTGAAAGAATTACAAGAGAGCCAGGCAAATTTAGGTAAGCATATATATTCCATATACAGAGCTGTTATTCTCAGAATCAAGGCGACTTTCGTATAATTTTAACATGTGTTAATTCTTAAACCACGTTTGCAACTTAATCACGGTAGGTTTCCAGATCACTTATTTGGAATCCTAATTAATGGTCTATGTGCCTGTGGACAGAAAAGTGACATTGATCATATTTTCTTTGGTTGCTCTTTACACACCCCTGAATCATTGATCCTTGTAAGTGAACTCAGACATATGGGTTTTAGTCTATGGCCCTCGGGGAAAGAAACGCCATTTAATGATACAAGCAAACCACTTGGCGCAGATATTTTAATCGATTTGGCCCGAGACTAGTAAAAATTTCCCTTAGGACTCGATACTCCGCCAATTTTTCAAAATGGCCGCCGAAAAATCACCAAAATTTATAACTGCACAAGATAGACGTGATTATACTCATTTCCATATAATTTGGGTGTGGAGAATTCAAAAAAATATATTTTAAAGCTATATGACCTTGTTTGACGTTGAAATAATTGATTTAAAGGTAAAAAATGTCATATTGCATCATTTTCTTTCAAAAACATTCTTAAATGGCAGTGTAAAGTTATAGGCTTAAATATGCACAAAAAGAGATTTGAAATATGTGTAAAAAGAGACTATTTACTTTTTTTTAAGTAAAATAGTCCGGTCAAAATAGCTTAAACTTGAAAACAATTTCAAAATTTTAACTAAATGGATGTATGCAATAAAGTACTACTATGCAAATTTAATTTGAGTGGAACTCTTTACTCAAGCTAGACAAGTTTTTGTATTATTTTTCTGGTGACCTTGACTGACCATGACTGGAATCGAAAAATATTAATTATTTTTTTTTTAAATTATTAGCACAGAACACAATCACATTGTATTGCAAATGAAGTAACTTTTTTAAAACATATCAATTAACAAAATATCAAAAAGTAAAAAGTCAGGTTTCTAATGACTTGCATTATGATATTCACCTCTACAATTACTGCATGCGGGTGTTCAAGGGAGCTTCAGTCGGAGACATTAACATCTCATACTTTCGCATATTTTCTTACAGCCGCAACTCTTCTCCTTCAGCTCTCCAAGTCCTTCAGCGCCGACCAAACTGGACACACAGTGCTCCATTTTGGTATTCATTTTTTTTTGTCGGAAATCACCCAACCCCAATTTTCAGGTGATGGATTATTTTCGCCGGTCAATGCGCGGCCCCATACTTGACCCGCTTAAAATGCCGCTCTCTTAATGTGCTTCACAAGGCAAGCTTTAATTTGTGGTATCGGTCTATTTCCACCACAAAAAAGTATTTTTCGTAACATATTGATGTCGGTGATATCTTGGTAGCTTGATGTCATACATAAGAATAGCGAATTTTTCCATTGCTTGTATGACATTATCAGGAATATCTCTAGAATAGCTTTTACTTCCCAAGTATTTAAAAGCAGAAATGAACTGTTCCTGCCAAGCTAATCGATCTCGTTTGCCTCTATTTGCGAAAAATGAGGCAGTATCACAGCCTGTGTAAGCATGGAAGCCCCGCAGTGCTGCCGATTTATCAAGTCCTAAATTCAAAGCTATGCTGTGTGCTGCAATATATCTTTGAGTTTTGCCCGAACCAAACAAAAACCATAACTCTTCTAGACCTAAAGCTTTCAGGTCATGGACAAAAAATATTCCTATAACCAGGACATCCGTATCTGAATATCTTACAAAGACAGATTTGGCTCTATTGACAACCATGTCTTTTACGTGAAGTTGTGTTCGTCGATCAGCCTCTTCTAATGTTGTACAAGAGATTCCGTTAACTCAGTGCTTTCTGTTTGTCTCATACTATAATATTCTTTTATAATATGATTCGTATCATATTTTTTTCACTTATAGACAAGCTGCTCTCGAATTGGGAGAAATACCTTAAAGACAGTTTGAACAAAGAAGAATTATTTACGTATTTGGCAGAAACACCTATAATGTCGGTGGATACCCCATGTGTCACCAGCATTAAAGATAAAATGGCTTTATGTGGTGTTATGTGCTTATCTATTTTCAATCGTGAGTTAAATGGAATCTTTTGTACAACATTAGAAGTGGCTGATGGACGAATACTACTTCACGCAAAAGACATGGTTGTCAATGAAGCCAAATCCATTTTAGTAAGATGTTCAGATACGCATATCCTGGTTATAGGAATCTCTTTTGTCCATGACCTGAAAGCTTTAGGTCTAGAGGAGTTGTGGTTTTTGTTTGGTTCAGGCAAAACTCAAAGATATATTGATGCACACAGCATAGCTTTGAATTTAGAACTTCATAAATCGGTAGCACTGCAGGGCTTCCATGCTGTGATACTGCTCATTTTTTGCAAATAGAGGCAAACGAAGAGCTTGGTTAGCTTGGCAGGAACAGTTCACTTCTACTTTTAAATACTTGGGAAGTAAAAGCTGTTCTAGCGATATTCCCGATGATGTCATAGAAGCATTGGAAAAATGCGCTCTTCTTATGTATAACATCAGCCCGACATCCAATATATTATGAAAAATACTTTTTTGTGGTGGAGATAGACCGATAAGTATGATACCACCAACTAAAGCTTGCCTTGTGGACGCACATTAAGAGAGCGGCATTTTAAGCGGGTCAAGTATGGGGCCGCGCATTGACCGGCGAAAAAAATCCATCACCTGAAAATTGGGGTTGGGTGCTTTCCGACAAAAAATGGATACCCAAATGGAGCTTTGTGTGTCCAGTTTGATCGGAGCTGAGGGACTCGGACTTGGAGAGATGCGGCTGTAAGAAAATGTGCGAAAGTATGAGATACTCGTGTCGCCGACTGCAGCTCCCTTGCACACCTGCATGCAGTAATTGTAGGGGTGAATTTTCATAATGCAAGTCATTAGAAACCTGATCCGTCCTTTACTTTTTGATATTTTGTTAAATGATATGTTTTAATAAAGTTACTTAATTTGCAATACAATGTGATCCTGTTTTTTACTACCAATTTTTAAAAAAATAAATAACTATTTTAGTATTTTTCGATTCCAGTCATGATCAATCAAGGTTACCAGAAAAAAAAAATACAAAAACTCATCTAGCTTGAGTTAAATTTGCATAGTGTAGTACTTTATTGCATACATCCATTTAGTTAAAATTTTGAAATTGTTTTCAAGTTTAAGCTATTTTGACCAGACTATTTTGCTTAGAAAGTGTAAATAGTCTTTTCTTCCACATATTTCAAATCTCTCTTTGTGCACATTTAAGCCTATAACTTTACACTGCCATTTAAGAATGTTTTTGAAAAAAAATCATGCAATATGACATTTTTTACTTTAAATCAATTATTTCAAGGTCAAACAAGGTCATATGGCCTTGATTTTTTTTTTAATTCACCATACCCGAATTATATGGAAAAGAGTATAATCACGTCTATCTTGTGTAGATATAAATGTTGGTGGTTTTTCGGCGGCCATTTTGAAAAATTGGCTGAATCTCGAGTCCTAAGGGAAAAATTTTTACTAGTTTCGGGCCAAATCGTTTAAAATATCGTCCTTAACACCTGCGCCAAGTGGTTTGCTTGTATCATCAAATGGCGTTTTTTCGTAATATTTCGCCCGAGGGCCATAGACTATTTTCAGCTATCAATGAATCGTAACTATGTTCTTTCAAGCAAAAATGTAAATGTATTCCGATTAATCTATAATTTTTTTTCTCAATGTGGTATAGTTGTTTAACATTAGTTGTCGTTTGTTAGTTAGTTGGCTTGACTTGTGATATTTATTCCTTATATGCCTTTGTTTATACAGGTTGATCTACCATGACATGCGGAAAATTTAACAGTAGGTTGTCCCCACAGAAAGTAGTTAAAAAATGAAAAATTAAAAAAATATGACCAAAAAAATTACCTTATTTTTTTGTAGGAATGCGCTGCCTATGACTTTAACCAGTCTGGCGTAACGCGATGCAACCATATCACGGATCCGATCGTTGAAGTCCGTAATAAGATAGAAGGGGAGCGTGTTGGTCAAATTCAATTGGCCTTACTTTTATTTGAAGGACGGATCCGTTCCAGGTGGGTGGTTCATTGAATTCTGCACTGACCTAGACAATAACAGTAGTCTATCTCTGCAAGTTTTAATGCAATTAAATATACTAAATTACCTCGAATCACTCTAAAATTTTGCAGGGGCTTTCCCACATAGAAGACTAGAACACCATTTTATTTTCCGTATGCCATTGTAAATCACCTTGTATAACCTTTGTGGTTTAACCTACTATCCACGGTTCAGTCTATGTGTAACTTTAAGTCGCCCTGATGAACACCTGGGCGTGAAATGTGTCTATCCTTTTTACTTTCTTCTCTTTCCCCCATCTGTGTAGCTGGCTGATGGAACCCATCTCAGGCCAAAAATTAGAAAAAAAAGTCGAATTGCGTTCGTATATGAATTTTTCCATGTGTATTACATTGAATGGTCGGGGGATAATTAAATTGATTTTCGTATACCATATGACTTGTGACAGGTATCTATTGACATTAATTTAACCTCACCTGAGTTTTTATTCAACAATATTTTGTTGCAAGAGCTTATTTAGTAAATAGTGATTGATTATGGCTCTACGATTGATCACTTTTACTTGAATATTTTTTATTGATGATCTGAATTCTTTGCTGTCCATACAAAGAAAATGCCTAACTATCAACCACTCTAAGTCAAACGTGATTCTGTACGTTAGAACTATGGCATGTAGCAGATGTTGAAAAAAAAAATCTGGACAATGAAATATTTCCTATAAAAGTCAGCACAGCTTTAACTAGATAACCCTCTTAACTCATTACTGTGTGTTGTACTTTCTGTAATTTAAAATTAATATATGCTAATGTCAAATGTGACATGTGTTTATATATTTGTGTATAAATAGAGTTTTTACTTATATTACAAAAATATGTACAAATATGCACTCTTTAAGTGCAACGTTGCCTTATCTTTCATGTATCCATATTTCTAAATCCGTAAATTTCGATAATAGAGAAAAAAATTAGATAATTGTCTTAGTGATTGAACTCTGAGCATAGAAGACAGGAACTATAGTTCCTGTGTGCTCTGTGCTCTGTGCTCTGAGTAATTTCAAAGTGTCTGTCCGTCACACAATGATCTCAAAGTGACTTTTCGTGTTCAAATCAGTCTGCAGGTTTTATTATTTCAACATTCGAATTGTTTTTTTAATCTTCGTTTCTTAAGGGCCTATCGATCCGTCAAGCCAGATGCTCGATATTTGTCCTTGATTTTTCAAAATTTTTTATGAAAATTCAAACTTCTTTGGAAAGTTTTGAAAAATCAGGGGATAAAAATTGAAAATCTGGCTGGAAAGATCGATAGACAATTAAAAAATGAAGATTTAAAAGAAAAATCCGATTGCCTGAGTATTAAGACCTGCAGACTGATTTGAAAAAAAGTCACTTTGTGGCCACTGTGCGTCTGTCATGTTTCTTGTAACGATAACTTAAGAACAGAAAGTCCGATCATACTGAAATTTGGACTATATGTTAGTGATATCTGAAGAAAGAAACATATTGTTTTTGAAAGAAATCGATCCAGTAAATAAAAATGTTATATCATTTTGATATGAAAATGAACCTAAATAGGGCTATTACTCTTGCTCGCGCATCTGTTGGTCCGTCCGCCTGTCAACACCTTTTGCCATTTAAACTGAGACCAGTTATATAAGATAATTACCAAAAACCAGAACAAGTGTCATTAAATGAAGCTTTTTTCCAAAGTATATGCATGACCCAAAAAATTGAAAAAAATCAATAAAGCTACTTTTTGACTTATCACTGGCACCACAGTAAGTCTAATTTGGACATCTCAAAGAATTTTTTTTTTTAACTATTTAACGTCGGCCTATTTCCGCTACCAAGGCCTATCACCGACGCCAGGAGATGGGCTACCCCCAACCTGGAAATTTTGCCGAACCTCTTCCCTCAAGAAGAGTCGGGATCTTTTACTTGCCTAACATTTAATAGACAAGGGACCGCCTGCTTTACATCCCCTCCGAAGGATGGTATATCCACTACGTAATCCTCGTCTGAAATTATTTTTGTGTTACAATTTTTTTTTATATAATATGCTTGTTTAAAAAAGCTCGGTGTGTAGGTAGTTCACCCAAGAAAATCAATATTAGAATTTTTTGAGCTTTTCGATGATAAATCAAAATATAAATTAAATAATATTCTTGTCTTCATAACATGTATAGAGGACCAAGAATCATGTAAATAGGTTTCTTGGATCAATGATATTTTGTGGGTCAGCCTTGGTGACCTTGATACATGGTAATGACAGTATATGGTGAGCCAATTTTAGGTCAATAATACGTCATACTTAAATACTTAAATTATTTTATTATCTTGTCATCTCTCTATGTTTCTGGTTCTACAAGTATGTTAAATTTATAAGCATTTATTTTTTCGTGTTAATTTTATTTTTAAAATATCTGAATGTAATACAGAAATAAATATTACCATTTGCCATTTATTTCAGTTTAATAAACATAAATAATTCTATTCCAAAGAAGACTCAATAAGACAGTTGTTATGCAGTTTCTCAATATGTCGTAAAAAAAATTATATATGCCTCGAAATTTTCATGGATACAAAAAAGGCATTTGATCTGGTCGATCATGTCTTAGTGGAGTCAATAGAGATTTTTGCTTCGGAAAATTTCCGGGAAGCGGTATCTTCTGAGAATACATCTCTGAACATGTCAGGAACAACATACCAAAAGTTACCAACAATAGTCCTTGAGCGTAATTTGTTATTAAACATGTTACAAAATAACTGTCAAATATATCTCAAAATATATTTTTCTTTCAAAAAGTAATTGCGCCATTCGAAAGTACGGAAAATTTCACATAAAAAATGTATATAAAGTTTTTTGTACGATCAAAAATGTAGGCTCCAGATTTTTTTGTTTAACGCACGAAAATGGAACGCAGAGACACGTGCCAAGCGCGCGCGGCCTGGGGCGCGCTACACTAAATTTGTTGTAACTTTTGAACTAATTATTGAAATTGACCTCACAAAAGCTTAAATGAAAGAAGAAACGTGTAGCTATTTGATTAGATGAATGTATGTAGGAATAGTACATATATGAAGTCGGAACATAAAGGGATTTGCGATGAAATAGGTAAAAGGTCTATCCTTTAAAAAATTTAAAGATAAAAACTTGGGTCTTTCACATTTTACTCTTGAAGTACTGTATAAAAAGATCCGATGAGTGAAAAAAATCTCAAAAGTTTATTTTTTGTGCAGCCGTACGTGAAATGAGTATTTCACGTTCTCAAAACAGTCCGTGAAATTCAATTTCACGGCCGTTACCCTTAGTAACGGCCGAAAAACTAAAAGTAACTTTCATAATAATTGACTTTAGGTCACTTCAAAATTGACATTTCTAAAATATGACAAGCACAAATTGTTATATTTTAACTCGCTGTAACATATTTCGTATATCAGTTTGGATTTTTCTGGTATTACATCAGCAAGCGCCGAATTTATAATACTTTTTAACTCTAGGGGATTACAAGAAATTGAAATCTCATTATCACTCTCAGATATTTTTACGATTAATCGAGAATTGTCAAGTATATATTCAAAATATACCGTTTCCATAGAAATGCTCTGACGTTAAGGCCACCGCGTTTATTTAGCAAAATATAGCATTAAACGGTGGTGTTACTTTCACCATCTATACTTACTATAATTTACGGTTGCACAAAAAATAGTGTTTATACCATGGCCGCGAAATTTTTTTGCGCCCTCGAGATTATCTTGCCTCGGCCGCAAGCGGCCTCGGCGATAATTTTTCTCTCGGTACGTAAAAAGGAATTTCGCGGCCTTGGTATAAAAATAACTATTTGAAGTGTACACTTCCAAAATGTCAAAATTTTGAGAAAATGATAAAATTTGATATATATAACTAACTTTAACCACCTATTTCTCTGGTTTAAATCGCGTTATTAGATCTCTGACATGGTGCATACAAAATTTTATCGCCACCCGGAAAAATTTATAATATAAAAAAATTGAGATATTATAACTTATCACATTTTATTATGACAAAGTAAACAGCAAATACAAAACAAATCTACTTATTTTTTGTTATATTAAACGTGAACGTACACCCTGACGTATTATAAAAATTAATTCCTGAAGTCGAAGGAGTGTCAATAGAAAATGTTTGAGGATTATTATCTATGTTAACAATGTGTAAATCTTCTTTAGTAGAATTATTATTGATAACAACTATGTTGTCAGTTTGACCGTCGCCTAAAATCATCTTTGCGATTTTTTTTTATTGAGCACAGATTCTTCAATATAGGACTCTGCAATCGTGTCGCCACCCTCCGTGACATTTCAAATTTTCTTTACTGCCGCCTGCGTTGGCAAAGAGAGTGGCGGATGTTCGACGGAAACAATGTCCCGTTTAAAGTGATGGTTCTGGCAGATGCAGATAGTTGGCAATTTTGCTTGGTATACTTGCAATAGTATGGATTCCAACTGGCTGAATTGTGTATTTGGCATTTCTGCAGGTTAGGAAAAATCGATCGTGAGACGTATGCTTACGAAACAGAGTGATATATTTATTAAATAATTCTATGGATTTTGCTTTTCTTTCAAACTATGTAGTGATCACAAATAAACGAGTCTTGTTGTCTTTGTTTTGGGTATATGAACAACCAGAATTATTTCTTTGTGCTCTATGTCACCTACTTTTAAATTCAAAAATTCTTCATTACGTAAAGCCCCAGCAATTTCAAACATAACACAAGTCTAAAATAATGACTACATTATATTAAATTGGTTTTGAAAAGTTTCAAAAATTACCTTCATCACCAAGTAGATTTCATCCGGTGCATCTAGTAAAAATTCAAGTATTTCTTCCAGTAAAAGGATTTTGGATTTTTTTGGAACATGATTTTTTCCTTTTTGTTTTAAAAAAACCGCAAATTTTCTATATTCACTAATGTTAACGTCTTGCCACAGAAGATCTATAGGTCTTCTGTGGTCTTGCTTTGCTGAAAGGGTTGCTTTAGGCATGAAATAATAGGACCGCATTGAAGAAGGACAATACTTCTTTGATAAAGCGGAAAAATATGCCAGTAACACGTTTTCACTGTATTTTTTTATTTCGTGTTTTTTGCACCATTCCATAAATATGTCGTACTGACGATTATATTTTTCTACTAATTTTTCTGGCAGAAGTTCCAAAGACGTCTCTAATGACTTCTTTCGAATTTCACGCGGCGGGTGAAGTTTGACTTACCGGAAATGCGTTATGTCAAAACGGTTTCCATGGTAACGGTCGTCATAGTTACCACTACCCAATGGTACTACTCCCATGGTGGGCACTCGCTTAGTTGTGAAGTTAAGTAGTCCAGAATAGTGGAAATGATCTACAAAGAAGCAGTTGCTGTGGTAATGCTTACCACGGTTACCAGTACCTTAGGGTACCACTCCCATGGTGGGCACTCGCTTAGTTACGAAATGATTAGCTGTATTAGTATTTTTTTTTTAAATTCGATTGTGTTATATGTCAAAATGGTTTCTATGGTAACGGTCGTCACTACCCATTGGTACTACTCCCATGGTGGGTACTCGCTTAGTTGTGAAGCTAGGTACTCCAGATCAGTGGAAATGATCCACAAAGAAGCAGTTGCCGTTGTAATGCTTAGCACGGTACCAGCACCTTAGGGTACCACTCCCATGGTGGGCACTCGCTTAGTTACGAAATGATTAGCTGTATTAATAATATAACTCAACTTTTTTTTATTGATTGTAATAAAATTAAAACAAAAATACAAGTTACATTCAATTTTTGAACGGAAATCTCCATATTCTAGCCGTATGGCCACGGATTTCGAGACGGCGACCGGTCGCGCGCTATTAAACTGAAACTGCTTTTTCGTATATCATTTCCACTAATCTGGAGTACCTAGCTTCAAAACTAAGCGAGTGCCTGCCATGGGAGTAGTACCATTGGGTAGTGGTAACTATGACGACCGTTACCATGGAAACCATTTTGACATATAACACATTTCCGGTCGACGTTTCGAAATCCGCGCGCGCGGATTTCGAAACGTCGACCGGAAATGTGTTATATGCAGAAATGTCAAAATTTGTTTCATTTTTATTAACCCTGCCTTAAACCACTCCACGTAGTTTAAGTTTTACGGGGTTAAGTGCACCCGATATCTTTAAAATTCAAGGTTATCGTATAGGTACAACGCATCATTATTGCTCTTAAACCTCTTTTAACACATGGTTGGGGCTAACGACGTGTTTGTACAACTCGCCCTAAGAAAAATAAATATAATTTTTATTATTTTTTTATTCAAACAATTTTTTATTTTCAACAAAAAATAAAATTTAAGTTAATAATAACTGAAAAATAGCTCTGTTTATCGCCAGCAGTAAGACAAAAACAATAACAGAAGATATAATGATAACCCACGTACATGTTCTATTTTCAGATGCTGTCGAACGCGAGCTAGTCAAAGAGGGCGAGAAACTGTCAGATATGCTGTCCATGCCCGTAAAAGACTCCTTGGGTAGGGAACTTGCCGTGGATTATACAGAAGACATTATAAACATCAGAGACATATTGGATGCCACAACGGCCAGAAAAAACATATTTTGTGATAGTGTAGAATTACAGAAACTTACGTTGGAACAGGTGACGCATATTGACAGCTATGAAAAAGATACGGTGCAGGCAATCCAGTGGTTGGATGATCTCCTGCAAGTAATGCTAAAAGATCATGGTCATGTTGGTTGCACAGTTAATGAAATTCAAAGACAAAAAGAAGAACACCAAACTTTCCAGGAAACTGCGAAGGTACGTAACGTTTTATATTTCTTGTTTACAGTCGAAGTAAATATGATACGATCATACCCTTAAATGTGTAGTTGAAATACAAGACCTTGGTGGTGCACAGTGTAGCTATTAAATGTCGGTAATCTTAAACCATTGCCTTTGTATTTAATAACATTTCATCATTTATTTCGTAATAGTGCAACGTACATATCAGTGACACACAAATCATGCAGTTTATTTAGTTATTAAAATTATATTTTCTGTCATGTTCTACAAATTTGTATCTAATTTATTTAACGCATTTTGCAGATTTTTAGAGCTTTTTCTATCACTCACTTAAGGTATTAGCATAATTTTTGAGTCAACTAAAATTTATTAAAACTAGATTTGTGTGAACATAACATAGGTTTTCACACTACTTATATTTTACAGTGATAATAAACCACATTTAAATAAGTAGATTAATTAGAGACTGTCTACTTAATCACCGAATTTGGGAAGTTTATTTAAACTTTTTAAAATCAAATATCGCATTAAGCATGATTTGAATTTATAAAGCGTTTATCTCTGAACATACTTGGACTATTACTAGTCCTGAGGCATAATGTATTCCGTGGGATTTTTTGTGAAAGGAAGGTGCGACTATGTGGAGTCTCTTTATTATATGCTAGATAATGGTGTAGTACTGGGTGTTTACCTTAGAATTGCGCTGTTTGGTTTTTATGGCGTTATACATCCAAGATGGCCGCCATGGGAGACATTTATTCTTTACATCAAGAATAACTCCTTCCAGAATGCTCATACGCAAAATCTGCATAAAATATTTTCTGTTCTACATGAGCCAAAGAACAAATTTAGTTCTTATCAATTTTTTCGTATCTTTTACCATTTAAGAGTTACACGCCAGTTTTACCGCATAACACAAATTTATTAGTTTTCATTTATTGCCTACAACTAAAGGCAGATCGACCACTCTTTACATGTTTGCTGGTTGTGTCAAGAAGTAGATCCGATATCAATCTAAAGGAATCACGGGGTACGTACGAATTTTCTGCTGTTTCCCGATCAATGCTCGCCTTAGATGGTACTCAGTTAATGTGTGGCAATAAACTTATGAAAATACTGGAGGACCACGTGACGGCTACTGATAACGTGCATCCACCAGAAAATCAGACGTCTTCCACATTAAGTCCTTCAGTAGTAGATGTATCTAATAAACTCACAGTAGTTGTTCTTGATGGTATGGCAGAAGTACAAGCCCTGAAAAAAAACCTACTCCTATCTCTAGTGATCTTGCAAATGAATTTACCAGAAAACTGGAATATACACTATCACGTTATGATGAAACCCACTTAGTCTTCGACACATACAGAGAAAATTCACTAAAATCTTCTATGCGTAAGAAAAGAACTGGCAACACACAACCAGTCCACTACAAGATCAGTGATACAACGTATATTGAGAACACATCTATGAAGTCATTGTTATCTCATGTCAAGACTAAAGATGAGTTAACAGCTTACTTGTCCGAGAAAACAATACAATATGCAACTGGAAGAAACAAGTGTTTATTTGTATTTTGGAGGGAAACAGCAAAGTGTTCAATGGGGATTGAAACAGATAAACTGAAAAGCAATCATGAGGAGGCAGATACAAAAATAATTTTGCATTCCATGTTTGCCTGTCGTCGCGATGCTACACTGCTTCATATTTACTCACCTGATACAGATGTCTTCATACTTACTATATGGTGGTAAAAGTTTCTTCCACTGACTACTGTGTTTGTAACTGGAGTTGGCCAAAATCAAAGAATGATCAATCTCAGCAAAGTAACCGATTACCTGGGCTCAAAGAAAACTTCAGCATTATTAGGTCTGCATGCATTATCCGGAAGTGACACCACAGGGACTTTGACAAAGAAAGCGAAAACCTCCTTTTGGAAAGTCTTCAGTAAAGCAGATGATGACATTCTAGAAGCTGTAAGCAAACTTGGAAGCTTGGAAAAGTTTCTTAATACAGATAGACTATTAATAGAAAAGTACATATGTCAAATCTATGTTCCTGGCACAAGTATATCAGACATTGGAGAACTGAGGTGGTGGATGTTCACAAAGAAAGAAATTCAAGGAGAAAACTTGCCACCAACAAGAGCATCACTGATACCAGAGTTCGTTATCAAACCATAGAATGGTGCCGTGCTGACCAGCCCTACCCTAATCTGTCTTCGCCATTAAATTTTGGCTGGGAACTAAAAAACGACCATTATGCTCCTGTTATGTGTATGCTACCATGTGCTCCAGAGACAGTTCTTCAACTTATTCGGTGCTCTTGTGTTAAAAGAAAATGTGCTCCACCATGTAAATGTCTTTCCCACGATCTGAAGTGCACAGAACTATGTATGTGTGGAGGAGACGAAGATATGTGTGACAACTGTGATGAGCATACAAGGCATGAAGATTCATCGGATGACTTAGATGGTGATGATACATTGTTTTGAAGAGAATAATAATATAGTATCATTAAATATTGTTTTCTGTCAATACATGATTCATTTTAAGAACCAATTTTATAATACAACTACTACGTCCTACTAAAAATGGTATGTATTAATACTAGTTACTATTAAAGTTTTTGTGAGTAAATAGCAGCAGAATATTTTTTTTTCCCTTAATAAATAACCGATGGCTAAATTATGTTTTAAACCGATAGTGGCATGTATAATGAATCATAACTCTTATTTGGTAAAAGATACGAAAAAATTGATAAGAACTAAATTTGTTCTTTGGCTCATGTAGAACAGAAAATGTTATATGCAGATTTTGCGTATGAGCACTCTGGAAGGAGTTATTCTTGATGTAAAGAATAAATGTCTCGCATGGCGGCCATCTTGGATGTATAACGTCATAAAAACCAAACAGTGCAATTCTAAAGTAAACACCCGGTACTACACCATTATCTAGCATATAATAAAGAGATTCCACATAGTCGCACCTTCCCTTCACAAAAAATCCCACGGAGTAGGTAAATGCGCATTATGCTCCTCAACTACGTCTTATCAAATATTACTCAACAATTTACATTATTAGTCATTTTTGCCCAATAAGCATCAATTAAATGAAATTAGGATTATTGAAAAATAATAGACTTACCCGAAAATTAATTTAAATTATATGAACAACCTCATCCGAAGTGATTACCTACATATAGTTTCTGTCTCTTGAGTGATTGATTCACAGATTCACAATGTTTAAAGTAAGTTCTTCAACTCGTTCCTTCCCGTACATCTTACCGGCTGTTCACGTTCATTTTCACTTCAGTTGTTTTTTTATTAAACTAAGATATCTGGAATACGATTTATAAAGGAGGGTGAGATGTAAACATTTCGAAGGAGATTGTTCATATAACCTAAATTAGGTAATCGTCAGGTAAGTAGTTTATTTTTTAATTCATATTTCACAACCTCCTCCATTACGACTACATAGACACATGTAGAATTGTAAATGTTTGAAGAAATAAGATCTATTTTAATGAAATGAATTACAAACTATTGGGTTTTAATTCGTAGATGTCCACGGCGCGGCGTATACTTCAAATGCTTCCATAAATATATTGGCGACTGTTGAGAACAGAGGTACGCATATTGGTGCTCCACAGTTTCTTCCACAGACCACAATTTCTGCTTCTGGGGCTATTCCAAACACTCTATGTAAGAAGTGATTATTTAGTCTACGGTACCCCCGTTAGTAATAATTAATAGCTTCTCCCTAAATGATTAAAAAATATTATTAAGGTATTATGCAAATCACAACTTACATACTTTTTTATTAAATATGAAATTACCTACTTTGTGTATATTGGTGCCTCAATCTGGTCACGCCGATATATTAGTATTAGTAAACAATTTAAAACACTCATTACTGGAGAACCAATCAAAACAACTACTCTTTTAGCTAATACTGACGAAGTATTGAATTACATTATAGGATTCCTAGCATTTTAAAGCAAAAAATATATTGAAAATACTTAAATCATTTATTAAAATTCAGTCATTCACAACAATTATTATACTCTTTGCAAAAACGAAGATGCATTTGATCGGCACATTTCTAAATCCGGAAATATCGCTCGTGGGGAAAAATTTTCATATCATTGTGTTAGTGAACGAATTCTGAACAACTTTCAAAATGTTCGTCTGTTCGTCTGCCCGTCTATCTGTCCGTCTGCTCGTCTGTCTGTCCGTCTGCTCGTCTGACTGTCTGTCACGTTTCTTGTAAGCATAACTTAAGAAAGAAAAGTCCGATTGTATAGAAATTTGGAAAGTAAGTTAGTGTTAGCTAGAGGAAGAACCCTATTGTTTTTGAAGAAAATCAGTCCGCAAATAAGAAAGTTATTAATCATTTAATTTAAAAAAATATATTTTCTTCATTTTTGTCGCTTGCAGTTGAATAGAAATCTTGCGAAATATTATCTCTATAATACATATTTTTTTGTTTCTGCATTTTACTAATATATATTTTATAATAATATGTCTAATGCGTTGAAATATGATTCTCGAAAGATATATATTACAGACATTCAATTTTTGTAGCAATCTCTGATGGTCCAGTGGTTAAATTTTTGCTTTGCAATCCAATACACCTCCCTCAGAGATGCATACGCACTATGTCACGACATAACCCCACTAGCGGACTACGCTCAGTTTGAATTCGTAGAATTTTCGAGAAATAAAAATTCTACGAATTCAAACTGGGGGATAGTCCACTAACCCGCAACATAACCCGAATCAGACAGCATAATGCAATACTTTTCGACATAAGACACCATACTAGGCGTTGCCTATTTTCCTCCAACCTCTACCCTAGCACAATAGGGTTCTTCCTCTAGCTAACACTAACTTACTTTCTAAATTTCAATATAACCGGACTTTTCTTTCTTAAGTTATCGTGCTTACAAGAAACGTGACGGACGGACAGACGGACATTTTGAAAGTTGTTCAGAATTCGTTCACTAACACAATGATATGAAAATTTTTTCTCTATGAGCGATATTTACGATTTTAGAAATGTGCCGATCAAATACAATATACTTTTCGTTTTTGCGAAGAGTATAATAATATACCAGTCGATAGAAAAAATAATGGTCTTTATTTTTTGTATCTTGTAGAACTCTGATTTATTGGGCCGTTTTAGAGGTGTAGCCAAACATGTGTCGTTGTTTTTTTGCTGTAGGGCCTTAAAAAAAAGAAAATAGCAAAAAGCTAATGGAGGGTCTTATGCAAAATTTTATACTCCATCGAATGGCGCCAAGATCATTCCCCTAGCTCCTACCGTTTCTGAGAAAAAAATATATATAAATAAGCAGATACAGGCAGCCCCTTTGAGGGTGGCAGGGGGAGCAGGCATGATTTCTCGAGGTGGATCTGTTCGAAAATCTATTTATTTTGACTAGTTCTGTTCATGGTTAAAAGGATTTGCTATTACTCAAAAGTAGAAATATCAAAACACCTAATTCACTAAGAAATAACTCGTTTTTTGATTATAATGACCTTTTGAGTAGGAAATATTTTGACGGCTTTGAGATTTTGAAACATCAGTATATCATCACTAATTTTATATCAAATTCAGCTTGCAACAACGAAACCCCCACGGAAGTCACAAAAAGCGTATTAATGCACTCTACTATGAAAAATATTTTTTAGTGTAACTAAAGTCGAGTAAACTCTAAGCTGGCGCGTCCCAAGGTCGCTTCATCATACAAACTAAGAGAATAAGACATACGCAACTAGTTCATCTCTATGTCACTGCGATAGCTTTATGCGCATCGCATATCAAATCGTACGTCACCTTAGAGTTTACCGGACTATATAGGCAAATAAAAAAAATACCTGATCTGTAGGATCAAATCGCATTTATTATGAAGTAATATAAAGTGTTGCAAGGAATAATGTTTGTTTGAAATGTATGAATATGTTTAACCAAATTGATGGCCAAGGAGCGTGATTTGGAGTCAACGCTAAGTTGAAGATTCTTAGGCGCAAAATGCCCGCCATTGTGGCCTAGTTGCCTAGTAAAAAGTAGTATTATCCAAATCTGTTTTGTTTATTAATATTTAAAAGAAGGAATGACGACAACAGTTACACCGTATCTTTTTTGCTGCAATGAATTTTAATCATTATCAGTTACATTACTAACACCTACAGTGAAAAAAATTATTTAAACTATAAAAATACACGCATTACATAATTTAAAAGTTTGACAGTAATCAGCTATCTAAAAAATTTTGAGTAATACTACTAGTGGTTATACATACCACAACAAATCGTATGATCCATGATGTTTTTAAAAATTCTACTATTAATCACTCACAGCTGGTATTTCTCAGTGTGCATACTCCTAATTTTATTTATAGACATCTAAAAAAATAACGAGTCATACCAATTTCATAAGTGTAAAATTGATATTATTTACATAAAGCAATACTTTATGTTGCAAATTGTTAAGTTTTGGCAATACTAAGCTATCTACATCAATGGACGAAGAGCAACTTACATCAATAAATTCATATTTTCCTTTCCATGTTTAAACCCATTTAGCTGAATTAAGTAGGCACTTATAACCGAAGAAAATATTTTAAAATTCATCGTTAAAAAAATGTACAGTTTGTTTTATAACACGCTAAACTCAAATATCGATTGAAAAATGTCTTCTGTATGACTGTATGTACATATATGGGTGTGCATGTATGTAGATCGCGTCTTGTGAATACGACAATTTCTGTCAGACTTAAAATAGTTGTTTTAAATTTGGTCTATATGCAAAATAGTGTGGTAAAATATTCCCTAGCATGATCGCTACCAGCATATAAACTATCTTTATCTACTCTTATTAGGTTATATACTAAATAATGAACTGCTTTTGATCAATTAATAGTATCCATAAACAAATAGCCTGAGTTATAATGCTTGAGTTATTATAACTCATGCTAGGTACAGAGCCAATCACATTTATCTTCATGCCTAGCCTGTCCAATCGACGTAACGCGCAACACACGAAGGTGGAGCCAGGGAGGTAGTGACAGATTATTCGCGTTAATATCTATAAATATTTTCTGAAATGTCACAAAATGCTAGTTTTGATTCGTTCGTGCCGAGCCGAATTTTCGAATTTCGCCGTGCAATTTACGATCAGGTTTATCTGGAAGACTTCCTCTTTACGTCGCGACATCGTACGGCCGTCCCAATGGTGTTTATCGAAAAATAGGAACGTGTCAAGATTGCATGTTTTTGCAATTTTTTCGACTCCGAAATGTAAGCTGTTTTTTGTTATTTTTCGCAGATATCTCCGAAACGGTGGGAGTTAGCTCGAAATAAAAAACAAGGTCAAACGAGTATTTTCCATTACGAATCTCTTGCTACTATCAGAATTTTGATTTTTTTTTTTTCATTTCGGAGATAACTGCGGAAATTTTGGCCATGTACGGCAAAAAATCGCAAATTTTGAACTTCTACAGTTGGCAACTTTTTAATCTTGGCTCCTACGCCAAAAGACTGCTCTAGTTAAATGAAATAAAATTAAATTTGCTGAAACCTTTTTTGTATCTTTTTGAATTCCGACAAAAATGAAGGAATTAGAGGGGGCGGGATTTGGGACTTTTTTTTTTCGGTAAAATTTCTCCATTTTGTCACCGTAATTAATCGGTAATTAACTGAAATCGATCTCATATACGATGTTTACTTAATATCATTAACTACTTTGACGCTCCGTTAATCTTGGCCCTTCAAAACAAAGGTTTCTGAGAAAAAATATTTTTTTAAAATTTACATACACTCTATAGGAAAACGTGTAATTTCTTTCATTTCCTCGAATATCTCGATAATTATCGTTTTATTCGAAAAATTTGTAGACAGCTTATGTAAAGAGAATTGATTAAGCTTTCCGACACTTTTTTATTTTTTCTCTAACATAAAAAACAAGACTTTTGACCGAATATGCGCTCCAGGCTATTGCAGTTCACGGAGAAGTTTTGAATTTTCCGCCGCATAATATTAATCTACAAAGCTGATTTTTTGTCTACATGCAGTTTATGCACCATTTCGATTAAAAATCACATTTTACCTCTGCTTAAAGGTGGCTAAATCCTTGAAGACAACAAATATAAAAGGGTGAACAAAAATTAAATATTACAGTTAATTTTGTTAATAAACAAACTGAGTAATTTAAACAAAATTTTCTCAGTTTAATATTGTAATATGTTGCAACCCCTTAAAATTTAAGATTATGTTGGTCACTAAAAAGATCGAATATCTGAATGTAGTGTATTTGCACCTACTCGAGAAACCTACCAGAAGTTAGTTCTGGTGACATCTGGAATTATCTAGAGAATGGTGGCGTCATCACAGAAAAATCGAGATCTGTCATTTTTAGGTATAAAAGACCGACCGCATTCTCAGCGAGTAGTTCAGAAAGTTCAGAAAGTATAGAAAGTGAGGTTAAGAGTTCAAAGATAAACAAAGTAATAAACATTGTGATTTTAGTCAGTAAAGTGTATTTAAATTAATAATAGTATTGTGAAGTATCCAGTAAATATTTAATAAAGTGTGTTAATGGACATCTCTTGTTATAATTTTTGGAACCCACGGATTTTGCGAGGGTGGTTTCCTAAGGGTGGGAACACGCGACAAATTGGTGTCAGAAAGCGGAATTTTATGACAAGAGGAGCTCTGAAGTTGTGCTGGAGTGTTCGAGAAGTATTCTCGAGGGTTAGTGCTAACACGGAGGACTCATTTACTGGACATTTGTTCGAGGGTTATTTTCGAACAGGAAAATAGTGTTAAGTGCATTTTTGAGACATTGTAGAACATTTTATTAGGACATTAGTGTGATAATTAAATCCTTTGAACTGAGAAGTGATAGAGACACTGAAAAAGATTCGTTTAGTGCGTGAAAATTTCTAGAACTTTTCTATTTGGACATTAGTGGAGATTATTAAATTCTCTGAACTGGATAGTGACAAAAGACTCTGGATAAGACTCTTTCGTGCTATTTCGAGATTTGTATAGAAAGTTCCATTACCAATATTGACGTGACAGTTAAATTTATTTTATTTTAATTTCATCGTATGCCCGTAACAACAAGAAGTATGGCATCCGATAAACAAATACAGGACTTATTCGAACAATTCCAAAAAATGAAGGCAGCTTTATGTACTGGTCCTGTGCTAGCATACCCACAACGGGAAGGACTTTTTATTTTAGACACGGATGCCAGCAATTCTTCGGTCGGTTGTGTACTGTCCCAAATCCAGAATGGGCAGGAAAGAGTGATCGAGTACTTCAGCAAGGTGCTGTCCAAACCGGAAAGAAATTATTGTGTAACTCGGAAAGAGTTACTGGCCATCGTTAAATCAGTGGACCATTTTCATAAATATCTTTATGGACGACATTTCAAGATCCGGACCGACCATGCTGCATTAAAATGGCTGTTGCAGTTGAAAACCCCTGAAGGTCAACTGGCTCGTTGGATAGAACGGCTACAACAGTATGATTTCAAAATAGAACATCGACCTGGAAGATCTCATAAGAACGCACACGCTTTATCTAGAAGACCATGCAAGGAAGATTGCAAGCACTGCCGCCACGTTGAGAAATTGCAGGGTACGGTGGCTGTCAACACTATTAAAATAGAGGTTCCGGACGATTGGACAACCGAAGCCCTGAGACAAGAACAACTAAATGACACAGAAATTGGGGCTATATTGAGAGCAAAGGAGAAAGGAATTCGACCAGCGTGGAAGGATGTTTCGGATAAGGCAGTTGGATTAAAGGCTTTGTGGGCCCAATGGGATTCACTTAAAGTCATGAACGGGCTGCTAAAGAGAGCTTGGGAAAGCCCGGATGGCAGGGAAGTTGTTATGCGTCTAGTGATTCCCAGGTGTCGAGTACCGAAAGTACTTCAGGAAGTGCATAATGGAGCATCCGGTGGGCACTTCGGCGTTAATAAGACCCTGAATAAAGTACGAGAACGATTTTATTGGGTAAATAGTCGTCAAGATGTGGAAGCTTGGTGTCGCAATTGCAAAATTTGTGCAGCCAGTAAGGGACCACAGACTAGAAGTAGGGGTGCAATGAAGCAATATATCGTCGGAGCTCCTTTCGAGAGGATCGCGATCGATATAGCCGGCCCATTCTCAGTAACCAAGGATGGGAACAAGTACATACTGGTTGCCATGGACTATTTTAGTAAGTGGCCAGAGGCCTATGCAATTCCAAACCAAGAAGCAGTCACTGTCGCCAAAGTCTTGGTAGATAATTTGATATGTCGGTTTGGTGTACCCCTGGAGCTGCACTCAGATCAAGGGAGGAACTTTGAGTTAGGGGTGTTTCAGCAAATCTGCAAGTTATTGGGGATACACAAAACACGGACAACACCCCTTCACCCGCAATCAGATGGAATGGTGGAATGACATAACAAGACCATGAAAGAACATCTCTCTAAAGTGGTTCATAAGAATCAACGCGATTGGGATCTCCACATACCGTTCTTCCTCATGGCATACAGAGCTACTATCCACGAGTTTACGAAACAAACACCAGCCCGTGTAGTATTTGGACACGAGATCAGACTGCCATGTGATTTGATTTTCGGAACACCAGGCGGAGAACAGCTTCCTGTGAACAGCTATGTGGATGAAATGAGTGAACGGCTAAGAAATGTTCATGAGCTGGTTAGAGACCAAATCACCATAGCCAGTGACCGAATGAAGGCTCGATACGACCGTAAGGGTAGTTCAGAAGGGTTCAAGGCAGGAGATCTGGTTTGGCTGTACAACCCACAGCGGAGGGAAGTCACCGAAACTTCAACCTCCTTGGGAAGGACCTTATACTGTTATTACCCGAATTAATGATGTCGTCTATCGTATTCAACGAAACAAAAAGTCCAAGATGAAGATCGTACACTTGGATAGACTGGTGAAGTATGTGAAAGAGGCTGAATTGCCTGACCGGGACGTTCAGGCTTAAGGAGGGGGCAGTGTAATATGTTGCAACCCCTTAAAATTTAAGGTTATGTTGGTCACTAAAAAGATCGAATATCTGAATGTAGTGTATTTGCACCTACTCGAGAAACCTACCAGAAGTTAGTTCTGGTGACATCTGGAATTATCTAGAGAATGGTGGCGTCATCACAGAAAAATCGAGATCTGTCATTTTTAGGTATAAAAGACCGACCGCATTCTCAGCGAGTAGTTCAGAAAGTTCAGAAAGTATAGAAAGTGAGGTTAAGAGTTCAAAGATAAACAAAGTAATAAACATTGTGATTTTAGTCAGTAAAGTGTATTTAAATTAATAATAGTATTGTGAAGTATCCAGTAAATATTTAATAAAGTGTGTTAGTGGACATCTCTTGTTATAATTTTTGGAACCCACGGATTTTGCGAGGGTGGTTTCCTAAGGGTGGGAACACGCGACAATATTTATTGTTATAATCGTAGATAAAATATAGTATTCAACTTGCGGTAATGGTAATAACTCACGCAGATGAAAGTTTACAGTACGAGCCGTAGGCGAGTGCTGTAATTCATCACTTGATGAATTACAGCATTCGCCTACGGCTCGTGCTGTAAACTTTCATCTGCGTGAGTTATTACCTACATTACCGCTCGTTGAATAATATACTATTATCATAATTTTAAAGCTAAGTGTTGCTAAGGTTTTCGATTAAGCTCAGTACAATATGAAAATGTACAAGATTTCGAAATTGTAATATACAGTGTGTCTCACAGGTTTGAACTAACTTTACGCGTAAAGAGCCAATTTTACGTTAGAATGCTATAAGAGTATTTTTAACAAAACTATTAACAAACTAATAAAATTTGCCGATGAACGCTGCAGACTGCAAAGAACTATTTGAACAATAAAAATAAGAAAGTTATTGGCTGTGTATTTAATATCATGGTTACTATGCAAAAGTTAATTTTGCCATATTCGATCATTCGCGATCAGTTGCGCCAATCTGCAACTTCTACTCGTTAACGTATTAGCTGTAAGTTTAAAATACTTTTAATGTATCACAGTTCATCTCGTCTCATCGTCGACGTTTGACTTTTACCTAATTCAGTGCTAGCGGAGTTTGAAATGCTGCCTATAATCTGATCCATCTTGATCGAACTCCTCTACCATAACGTATTTCTACTCTACATTTCATCTTTTCTTATCTCTTTTCTCTCACATCTTCAATCCCCTCCTTTCTTCTTTTTTTTTCTTGTTGTCCTTTTATCATTCTAAATTCATTTCTGGACGATACATTTCTAAAAATTAAAACTTTTTGAATAAAAACCTTTTTAAATATCATATTTTCCTGGCGGCAGGGCAGTTGTCTCGAACAGTTTTTTTCGTTTAGCTTTTTTCCGTGTCAACTATCCAAATTTTTCAGTGTTTGTGCCTAGTGATAGTTTTTAAGTTATTACTTCCACGTCCAGTGGAAGTATAGTAACGACAAAAAAAATTTAAAAAATTTTTATTGTCCAAATAGGCTTAAAATGTCATGAAACGTCGAGATTTTAAGTTTGAGCGAAAAAAAAATTTCTGTCTGTCTGTCTGTCGGTCTGTCTGTCGGTCTGTCTGTCGGTCTGTCTGTCGGTCTGTCTGTCGGTCTGTCTGTCGGTCTGTCTGTCGGTCTGTCTGTCGGTCTGTCTGTCGGTCTGTCTGTCGGTCTGTCTGTCTGTCTGTCTGTAACTTTTTTTTGTGCGCACGTTTACTATGGAACCGTTTAAGATATTGACTTGAAATTTGGTACACATATGTACTTTAACGAGTTCTAGAACTATATTTTCATCTTGTTCCGTCAAAGGGTTTGGGGGTAAATTGGGGTAAATTTGGGGTAAATGGGTAAATTAGGCAGGTAGGAGTCCATGAAATTGGTATATAGTATATACAAGAGAAGCTAAGGTCTCAAAAACATTTTTGGCATTAGCCACCCCCATTACCACCCCCACCTCCTTATTAAAGAGGATGAAAAAAAAAATGTGATTTAGTGTCTGTACAGGAACCAGAAACCTCAAAATATTTTTTCACTTCATCCACCCCCCACTACCACCCCCCTATCACCACCCTCACCCCACTACCGATGTGGGGTATCGTTTTATGGGTTTTTGGGGTAGAGGATTTCAAATATTATATTATTTAAGTTCCATAAACAATTATTTTCACATACAAAGTTTTTTCATTGTGAGTGACTTGGATAGAGAATCTGGATGTGGAAGTAATGATTCCTTGGGCAGCGGTTTTTTTAATTATTTTTAAGCCTCTTTGTGGACTATTTTTAAACAAATTCTTATTTTTTAACTCTGCCATAGGCGGATAGGAGTTTTTAACCTTTTCTTATTGTTTCATTGTCGTTAAGCCGAACCGAATATGCCCCGTACAGCCCTACAAACACCACGGCGCTGCGCGCCTTGATTATCAGACTTGCTCTGCACCAGGATGCGGGGAAGCACATGTATTTTATTTTAACTCTGAATAATAGTATATTATTCAACGAGCGATAATGTAGATAATAAATCACGCAAATGAAGTTTACACACGAGCACGAGCCGCAGGCGAGTGCTGTAATTCATCAAGTAAGTTATTACCATTACCGCAAGTTGAATACTATACTTTATCTACGATTATAATAATAAATATTAAATTGAGAACATTTTGTTTAAATTTCTCAGTTTGTTTATTAATAAAATTAACTGTAAAATTTAATTTTTGTACACATTTTTGTATTTGTTCTGCGATTTTTCGGGTAATAAATTATGTATTGTGTCATTAGCTACTTGTCTTAATTCTGATGGTGTACATATTAGTTCATCTTCACTAACCGAATTCATCATTTTTAGCCCAATTATTACTTAACTTGATTTGAAAACGTCGAAACTATTCAAATATGATAAATCACCTTCCTCCCCTCTATTTCACCGTATCGGAAAAGAATTTCTCTCGGACAGAGCTACCTTCGTGTCGCGCGTTACGTCAATTGGACAGGCTAGGTATGAAGATAAAGGTGATTGGCTCTGTACCTAGTAATTTATAATAACTCACTCATTATAACTCACGCTATTTGTTTATAGATACTATTAAGTGTTCAAAAGCAGTTCATTAATTACTGTATAACCTAATAAGAGTAGATAAATGTCTTTTCCTTCTGCTTATTCTTCGTATGTCTATATACCGTGTGTGTAGTCGCGGGCTAGGCATGGGGAGAAGAATTACAACATCGCGCGTGCCAGCTGGCTGAAATGAAATAACAGAGCTGGAATGCTCCATCGACGGACGAATTTACGGCTGACGGTGTTGTCAAATCTCTCGCGCTACGTGAATGTACATGCCTAATGGGAAATTGCACGCACGGTAGAAAGTTAAGCAACGTTAGTCACGGTTAGTATTTGAAGTTTCAGAGAAATACAGCAACCTGGGGCCCTATTCTCAGGCATTCGCACCGCCCAAGGTTATTCGCAGACTACGAGAGTCGAACGAATTCCGACATTATTGCCATTTTCGTTCACTCACTGTTCACCCGTACTACACTCGTTTGGCACTCGAAATTACAGCGGTGACCGTGAGGTTCAAACAATTGATTTGTAGGTGAAGGTCGTGTCATTGCAATTTTGGTTGTCATATATTCTATCAGAGTTCTTTGCTGTCTCTTGGCGATTTTTCTCGCTACTGTTTTTTTTTTCAGGGATAATTTTTGTGGGCACTACTCTATTCATTGTTATTACTCTATTACTAGTGTTTTGTGATGTTAAAAAAAAATAAATCATATGTGAGTGACACCTTTGGACAGTGTTGTCATATCGACCATTCGCATTTCTCACATCGTATGTACAACGTTCGTAACGCTATGTCGAGATAACAGAGATCTTTGGCAATACTGTATTCGTAATAACGCGTGCACGCAATTTCACGAGTGTTGTTGAGGATAGCATCCCTGATCCCACCTTCTAATGGCTTGTACGTTAACGTATACGCGGAAGCTATGTAATAATAGGCGAGTATAACGTAGTAGATATACCATCCTTCAGAAGGAATGTAAAGCAGTCGGCTCCTTGTCTATTAAACGTTAGGCAAGTAAAAAGTTCCTACTTTTCTTACAAGTGGAGGTTTGACAAAAATCTCAGGTGGCGTTGACGATTGGTGTCAGTTGTGGAAATATACCGACGTTAAACAATAGTATATTATTCAACTAGCGGTAATGTAGGTAATAACTCACGCATCAAATGAGTTATTACCATTATCGCAAGTTGAACACTATACTTTATCTAAGATTATAACAATAAATATTAAATTGAGAACATTTTGTTTAAATTACTTGTTTATTAATGAAATTAACTGTAAAATTTAATTTTTGTACACATATTTGTTCGGCGGTTTTTCGGTAATACATTATAAATTGTATCATTAGCTACTTGCCTTAACTCTGCCGAATTCACCATTTTTGGCACAATTATTACATAACTTGATTTGAAAACGTCGAAACTTTACAAATATGATAAATCACCTTCCTCCCCTCAATAATTTTGGACCGTTCTATTTCACCTATCGGAAAAGAATTTCTCTCGAACAAAACCACCTCCGCGTCGCACGTTACATTGATAGGACGGGCTAGGCATTTAGGTAAAGGAGGTTAACACTGTACCCAATGATTTATAGCAACTCATAAGTGAATTATTATAACTCACGCCATTTGTTTATGAATAAATTGTTCAAAAGCAGTTTATTAATTAGTACATAATCTAATAAGAGCAGGCAAATGACTTAAAAAAAATAAAAGATTGTTTTTGATAATTATGTAAGTTTGAAATTAACATGACCTAAAATTATTATTTCAGGGGACTTATAATTATGGTTGTCAACTTCTAAATGCATCTCTAGTCCTGAGACAGTCCTGCAAGTTACCACTGGATGGCCATGCGAATCTTTACCAAAAACTGGGAATATCCTGGCAAAGATTGCTGAGTGTCAGTCAAGAACAGATGACTAGATTAAGAGTTTCCGCCGTGTTTCATAGATCTGTAGAGGAACAGTGTAATCAGCTAAGAGATCTCAGGGAAGCTGTGACTACAATCCCTCTCATGGATTTGTCAAAGAAAAAGGAACGAGTAAATTATTATTTTAGCCTTAGGGAGAAATTAATAGTCGAAGTTGGGAGAATGGTCAGGCTAGGCAGACTTCTTAGAAGTAGACTTAAAGATCCTCTTTACTATGGCGAAAAGTAAGTAACTATGGAGTCCGTATTTGCTAATCATTTGCAACTTGCTTTGAATTTATTATTGAATGTAACCATTAACAAGGTAGTTTCCACAAACACTAAATCACTTGAATATTACATTCCTTGTGTAGTATTCAAGAACTTTGGTGTTTTTGGAAACTCTATCTAGGCTTTATTACTAAACGTACATAATAAACATGTAAACAGGTTAGTCAAAGACCTGAAACTATTAAAAGAATTAGTGATTGAAAGTTGAATCTAAGTAAGGAAGAGACGAGTATTTTGAGGGCATCTTAAATAAATAGTCCAGTACATCGCCCTTTTTTTTAAATGATTAGTAACAGGCTGAATTTTCGTGAGTAGCTTCGTTTTGACGAGACGCCCAACTTTTCTCTCTGCGAAAATTCTCGGTAGTGGTGGCTAATACCAAAAATTATTTTTTCTATTTCGCACGAATTAGACAATTCGACAACTTGTCAAATTATTTTGGCAATATATTTTTCATTCGTTAAACGTTTGTTAAAGAGTTTGTTTTTCGATTGCCTTGGTTACATTTGCGCGAGTTAATTATAATAAGCCCCGTGTTTGTCCACAACAACATATTGCCAAAATAATTTGACAGGTTGTCGAATTGTCTAATTCGTGTGAAATAGAAAAAATATTGGATGGATTTTTTTTCTAAAACAAGTGTTTTAAATGGAAGAAATAAATTGAGCATCTAGGTGATCCTATATATTAACTAAAAACAGCATTTTTTAAAGAAAAATTAATTACTGAGCAATTACAATAACAAAATGGCGATATTTTGTTTAAAAAAATGTAAAAACGCACATTAAATCGGCCATAACTTCTTTATTTTTGTGATGTAGAAACAAACAAAAAATCGTTTTGAATATTGATTAATCGTCTTTAATTTTATCCCTTAGAATTTTTTATGGAAGTGTCACAGTTTCTAAGATATTCAGCGTTTTAGACTAAAAAATTCATCCTAAATACTGTCGGATGCCATCTATAAAATTAAATATCTCCGAAACTATCAACCCTACGCAAGTATATATAAAAACAAATTCATTTTCAGTTTACAAGCTTCATTGTTGTCCACTATATTTTCTCTAAAACTAATATATATTGAGATATTTGCAGAGAAAAAAAAATGTTACGTTTTTTTCTAAAATTCCTTTACAGTTTAAAATCACTTTTTTTTCTAAAGCAAGCGCTGTAAGCGGACGAAAAAATTTGAGTATCTAGGTCATACTATATATTAACGAAAAACAGTATATCGGAATATATTTTTTCAATTGCTGTCTACTTACATTAACAAAATGGTGACGTTTTTATTAAAAAAAAAATGAAAAGTACATTGTTTGTGCCATAACCTCTTTGATTTTTATAGTATAGAAATAGAAAAAAAAATCATTTGAAAGCATAATTATTAATAGTCTTTCATTTTGTTTCTTACCGGTTTTGACGCAACTGCCATAGTTTCTGAGATATGACACTTAAACTAAATGCTTCGTCTTATAAACGTTCGGATTCCACCTTTATACTTCCAGATCTCCGAAACTATTAACTCTACAGAAATTAGAAAAAAAAAACGAAATTCGTCCTCATTTGTCGTTAGCATGTTTTCGCTCAATGTAATTTTTTTCGAGTTGTTTCGAACATTGTTTTTAAATACCTTTTTTGAAGCTAAAATATTAATTTTCAAGTCGTTATAACTTAAAGACTATCAATTTTTATGAAATGAAATTCCATTTTTTTTTTCAGGTCCAATGTTTTTAATATTTTCTTAGTCGCCACCCCCTGAAAAGTTCATAAGCTTTTTGTCTTTTATGGATGTTTTGTTAAAATATATTAAATTATGTTTAATCATTAACTTGACATGAATATTTGTGTTTCGATTATTTTTGAAGTTATTATGGGCAAAGAAAATGTATGGGATTCAGCTGACAATCTCAGCAATGAAGCTCCCAAATAAAAAAAATACAAGATTTTGGACTGTAATAAAAAAAAAACGAGTGACAAAAACTCACCCAAAAATCTGCGGTGCGTTGGATGCCGGCCGGCTAATGATGTTGCTGGACCTCCACAATAACAGGACGATAACCACTTTTAAGTTCAGTTTTACTAGATAGCGTTAAATCGATTATTACTACCGGCACACTATGAATCAGTTTATTAATTGCATGAATCGGTTTTCACACACTTCCAAAGCCGTCGTGTCTTGCGGCAGGTTCGTTTTTTGTCATAAAAAAGACGCGATAGATAAAAGGTGTTTAAAAACTACTTGGGGAATAAAATATATGTTCAAAGCGAATTTCATAGGCAACTCACAATACAATATATATACAAGTAACAATAATAGCAATAATAATAGTAAAAAAAACAATAATAATTAATTTAAATATAATTAATATAATAAATACGAAACAGAAAAACAGAAAAATTATGAAAATGCCAAAACCACACTTTTGATAATTTTTTTTCAATAGAAATCATGCTAAAAAAAATACGGCGAATTTTTTTTTATAAAACACTATTACATAAAGCAATAAAAAAAATCACTGAAAAGGCCCATTAGACAACCATTATTATGAGGTTTACTAAAGAGTAGAAAGTGTAGTTACAGCTTTCCTAAGATAATTTTTATTGTCACAACGCATTAATAAAGTGAAATGTTAATCCAACAGGTTAACTTCTTTTTTAACTTTCACGCATTTGTTTTTGATATTTTTCATCATTATTAATATTATTTAGTGTATTCTTTTGCATTTAATTTCATAGATAAATTTATTTCAAAAGCTTTTTTGACGTTTACAGTAAAATAATATTTTCCAATTTTCGTAAATTGAAAGCTCTGTATAAAAGTAATTTTTTCTGAGAATTTCATAAATCTTGTGACATTTGGATTTTAGAGGGCGCTGAACAATGATACGTTGAAAGATTATCGATAAAGAAATCATAGCAGGCCGTGGTGTGGTAACCTGACAGTCGCAATAGGTTGTTCAAGCACATCTTAGCACAAGAAATTATCACCCAAATTGTGCTGTTAAGTAAAATTTTACTGTATAATATAGGTTACAGATTATATTAATTTGTCCTCAAAACATCATAGAAAATGCGGTACTTATATAATTTTCCTGGCCTAATACTAAAAATAGTTAAAACGGATGCACCAGTTTGTTTTAAAATGAGTATATTGACATTTGTTTGTCTATAACCAGAACTAGAAGGTAATCTTCTTGAGATTTGCAAATGTTTTCGCTGAAATTTCCTTGAACAACACTGGAAAGAAGTAATTTTCTTGCTACTTATTTTTTTTATTGTAGAATTTAAACAACCAATAAAACATTTACGTTTTATAACGTACTCCTGGATAAGATTTTAGTATTTTTTTATTTAACATTTCAAAATCGTGAAAGACAAAATTTATTACCAGTGGTCAATTAGTAAGAACATCAATTTAGATTACCTTAACACATGCCGAGGTCCCGCTTAATGTCTGTCATTAAATCCATTATTAAGTAGAGTAAGTAAATGTTAGTACCAATAGTGCATATATCTATTACCCTACAAACGTACCAAAATACAGTTTTTCCACGTAAAGTACTTCGAGTTCATATAAATTCTATATTTGAATTTTGAAGTGGTGGGGACGGCAAATGCGGCAGTGGCGGCCTGACCGGCCCGTGTTTAACATCTGATTCTGAGTAAGTGAAAAAATAGTCTTAAAATCAAATATTCCAAATAACAATATTGTATATAGTAAAATTTAACATGTTCCGTTACCAAAATAACTCGCGGCTTTTAATGCTAAACTAAATACATATGTTTGTACTAATTATTATAAGAGACGGTATATTTTTAGATTCGGTTTACTTAACCTCAAACAACTCTAAACATACCTTGTCTCTTGGTTAAGATAAAAATAAATGAATCGTTAAATATTTGAAATTTTAATATTTGGCATAATAAATTGGTGACTACCTATTTCATTTATTATAATTTTCATCCTTAATTCGCGATCAAGACAACTGTAAACCAATGCCAATTTTATTATTACCCATACTTGCAGGGTATTGCTAGGCAGTCAGTTGAATTCATTTTATAATGGAACATAATATATAACATACAGGATGAATCATAAATAATGGTACAACGCTTAACTGTGGATAGTAGGAGTCAAAATATTTAGATTTAGCATAACTTATTGAAATGTCGGTAGTTAACAAGATGTTAAAATTTAATTTTTTTATTCCCTTGTAATTTAGTGAGTTTTTAAAATTTTCTTGTGAAAATTAATCTTAGAGGGCGCTACGTAGGTTACGTGTAATGTGTTAAAAAGGCCGTAACGTTTTTATTCGTATCTTTATGGCAAATTTAGCATAAAAATTGTGTTCTTTTGTTATTTAATAAAAAAAAAGGTATACTTGTATCAAATGAGGTCCCAGGAACCCAAAAAAGTAGTTTTTAAAAAATGTCTGTGTGTGTATGTGTGTATGTGAACACGATAGCGGCGAAACTGCTAAACGGATTTGGTTGAAACTTTGTATTCTTTAGTGCTCCAGAAAATCTGAAAAGGTTTTGGTTGAGATCGTATTAGGTTTACTGCCGTTTTGGCACAACAAGTTGTTTATTTTATGATTACTTACAATTTGTAAGCGAACCACTGAAAAGCAGTAAAAATTCCGATTTCAACGATATATCACACTTGCACCCTTTCGATTTGGTTTCCGTGAAAGAAATTAAAAAGAATTCGTTATATGTGCACACATGACAGCATCCAAAAACTATTATTGCTATTATTGTTAGGTCTGTCAAAATATTTGAGTTGGTAACCTTTGTGGATGTTAATTTATAGGTTATGGTACATTTATAGGGAATGTGCTTCATGTAACTAACGTAACCTCAAAGTTTAAGATTTTTAAGTTAATAATCTTGTTTAATGTTTGTATCCGCATTTTAAGCTTGAAGCCATACTGGCCGAGCGAATATTTAAAACTTCGTACAAATATATTTTTAATATTGTTAATTAATGAAAATAGATTGATGATTATAGGTTATATTTATAACCTGCAAAATGCGTTTTATTTTATTGGGACAAACTATTTAAAACTTCATAAACATTACATTGAACTAGATTTTGGTTGAAAATAAGGGAACAGGGTGTATTAAATAGGTGGTCCGACGTACGGCACTTTCCTATGAAAATAATGGCTTTATAAGTGCATGGTTTCTATTTAATTTAGCAGATGGTGCAAGCTTTAAGATACTACAAAATCCTGTATATAGATAGATGAATTTGCTTTGCTGCATATAGTGCTGCATATATTCTTTCATTATTTCTTATTTAGCTACTTAATGTCACATGTCACTGGACTCTTGTTTCACTAAACACAAACGAAACGCCTGGAATGTATGCAACACTGTATGCAACACTGTATGCAGCAAAGCAAATTCATCTATCTATATAGAGGATTTTGTAGTACTTTAAAGATCGCGCCATCTACCAAATTAAATAAAAGGCATGGAATTATGAAGCCACTCAACGGGTCCTTGTCGCATCACCTATTTAATACACCCTGTACGGGGACCAGGCAGAAATTTTAATAATAGCCACATAATACTTGTAAATTTTAAGAAATATGTATATTTTTGAGGTTAGCTATAACGTCACGTACAGATGCCCCATAGGTTATCTCTAAATTTATTTCATAACCGACATTCAAATCAATCCAAATATTTTTGACAGATGTCAAAACTTATTTTAGTTGTTTTTATTTAAGATAATAATTGTTTATAGCCGTGTTCGGATATTACGTCTGATTGATGGGATGCGTCACAATCGTTCGTTTAATGCTCCGATTAAAGAACTTATATCTAGATACATAATGGCTACCTTTTCTTCATATACCTTATTTGCTCCTAACATAGTCACATTATATGTCCATTAAAATGGATAGATGAACATCACTTCCCATAGGCAACAGAGGCGGGTATGTGTAGAAGGGAAAATGTAAAATATTGTACCTATTTTATGTGATAATTATTGGTTAACTTCTAGGAATATTAACGCAGATTGAAAAAATACAATAGGTAAAGATGTTTTATTCAAGGGAAATATGCATTGGAAGGATAATATTTATAATATTATTATTAAAACTATAAACTGAACCTCATCATGTTACGACTATAACCTACTTACTTATGAAACGATCGATTTCTGCATGTGGCACAGCACTGTTGCATGTTGCACTAAATTGTCACTACACCGTCTAAATATGAACAGAGAATATTATTTAGGTATTAGGCAAATCACAACTTAAAATAAAAAGACTTCTTTGCCACATTTTGATTGAAAAACACGAAAAACACTTATTAACATTAATGAGGGATACTGTCAAAACTGTCAAACTGAGATTATGATAATCGAACTGAAGCCGACCGTGTACGAGCGGCCGCGAATACACCGATGGGCCAATCAGCAACTTATGGGAAGAAGTGCCTTAGATTGGGAGTCTTTCGGGATCATAAAATTCATGCCATTATGTATCTAGATATAAGTTCTTTAATCGGAATCGAGCTAACCGAGCTAAATCTGAAATGTTCGAATATTACAAAATAAAGCCCTCGAACGAAGCTCGACTTGCTCGGACCTTTTTGAACGAGCAAAAAGATTTTAATTTGACGCATACGTAGTCTGCTTGAATTGTCCATAATTGTATTGACTTGGTGAGGTTAGAGTGTCATTTTGGCTAAATTCTGTGTTGTTATTTTTTTTCGCTATCCAGTGTTCTACAAAGTCTTCGAAACGTTATCTGTTAATACCCTTATAACATCCGGTAACATGCAACAAAAACAAACATGAGAGGATATGTTTTAACAGATTGCTTGTAGTCCACTTCAGTTCGTTCGATATTTGTTCATGAAATGAATGGCTCTAAAGTCACGTGTAATTTATCTGTTTGCTCAGTGCTCTGATTTCCGATGTAATATCCAAGCACAGCTTATAAAGATCCACTGTGTGGGGAGGTTCCAGCCGCTTCCAGTGGCTGCCGAGTTTTTCATTGAATTTCTAATTGTAAGAACTTTAATCTTTTACATTAATACAATATTGATAATAATTATTTAAACAAAAAATTATTAATTATCGAATGAATCTTAATGAATCAATATTAATAATTGCTGATACAAAATGGCGAATATGCCACAAAATATATATGATTCGATTAAAAAGTAGTCATTAAAAGGTTAAAGAATTGTCCAAATGAAACCACATGATATTTCGATCGTAGTAAATTATTTATTTTGAAAAAAATCTCAGAAAAAATTATAAGCAAATGATTCTTAAAAATAAAATCTTTATTCATTGTCCTCATTCACTATTTCATTCACTGATATCACTGGTGTTGCATCTGCACTCGTATGTACTCCGTTGTTATAATACTCTTCAGATCTTGCAAATAAAATTGATAGTATTTATTCTCGTCTATATATTGATATATTTCTTCCATACCTAGCAATACCTGCAGGTAAACTTTCTTCTCTTCTTCGGGAACTTTTACAAGCGTATTTCGTAATGAAAGATAACAATCCGCATGCTATTTTGCTTCCACTGCTATCAGATTTATCACACCAGATATCCTCGTATAACTTTTTCGAAAACACCTCTTTCTTCTTTTACCAAATTCCGAATTGTTTCTTTTAAATGTTCACTGGTCACAAAACTTATTTTTCTTTCATTCTCTTCATTAGCTTTTTTTCCTCATATAAAGCAATTATTTTTTCAATAAAAAAGTAGATGATGCAGATCGTAATATTTTCTTTGTGGAAGAGAATGTCAAATATTTTTTCTGTTTATTTTTATATGCACTGATGTTCCTTTTGTTGATATATTTTTGTCGATGGATTATGTGAGCGTAAACAGATTGGCAGCTATTTAAATATTTCTGTAGCCCATCACTTCTTTCCTCTGAACATTTTTTAAAATTTTCTATTCATCTCTTTATCTCAGTTATTTCACCTAAATACGAGCTACTTCTTCTTGCTCTGCTCCTTCCCTCTACCTTACTTTACAGGTATGCCTACGAGCTCGAGGTCCTTTGGGCATTGCGCAGCTCGCACAGGTCTTTCGAAACTGCAAATTTGGTTTCTTAATATTGGCACAGGTCCTAACAATATATTAAAAACTTAGAACTACATGACCTTTTGCAAGGTTGAGCCTTTCTCCTAATTGACTGGCGTGGCATATTGAAGCAAGTATACCTTTTTTATTAAGACATGACGGCCTTTTAAACGTATCGTACGTAACGCCCTCTAGGTATATTGTAATTTCGTACCCCAAATAACCCCACCCATCAATTTTCACATTATTAAATTACAAATGAAAATATGAAATTACATTTTAACTCGCATAGCCCGTATCTCTTTACCTACTAATATTTCATTATTTCGTGATTGGCTAAATCTTAATATTTTGACTTCTATTATCCACAGTTAAGGATGGTGGTGTCGTGCTTAAGAAAATGATTTCGTAATTCGACAATTTCTTTTACATCCCTGAATCGATTAAAAAATGTTTTGTTGGGCTTTTAGAGAAAACTTGATTGAATGATACTAGAATATTGAGGTCAACAGAAATTTTTTTTATTGATTTTCGCACAAGAAAAAATTTTTTTCCCTTCTTTAGTTTTCAATGACCTGGTATCATTCTATAGAGTTATCTCTAAAAGCCTATTAATATATTTTTTGAATCAGTTCAGGGATGTAGGAGAAATTGTCGAATTGCGTTCACGGTACCGCCCACCGAAAGTGTTGTACCATTATTTATGAATCACCTTGTGTAGTTTAATTTTTGTTGAATGGCTAAAGCTAAAGGGTGATCGCAAAATAAGCTCGAAATTCGCCACTTTTTGCAAAGTATATTGTGAGCGAAGGACAGGTGGAAAATTGATACCTTTTGGTCTTAAATTAATCTTTGGATAATTCTAACATGAGCATATATTTTCGTTTTGCAAAAAAAAAAACGCGAAAATCATCCCTATTTAAGAGTTGAAGATATTTAAACCAAAACCAAACCCAGCCCCCCTCAGGTTTTGGGGTGGTTTTCTTATGGGCTCATCAGTAGTTTAGTTATAGTTTTTTGTTTTGCGAAAAACTCGAAAATCATCCCCATTTAAAGGTTGAAAATATTTAAACCAAAACCAAACCCAACCCCCTTAGGGTTTGGGGTGGTTTTCGTTTTGGTTCGTCAGTAGTTTAGTTTGGTAAGTATTACAATAATATAATAAAAGGGTAATTTTATAGCCCAAAATGCTTATTTTTCACTGCTTTTCAACCCCCCGTTAGAGGTAGTTTTCTATTGCGCATAGTATAGTGATTCATGTTCGTTACTCAAGCATTATTTTGATGCAATTATTCTTAAAATCAGAGTTATAATAATCGTTTTATTTTTATTAAATATTTTTTGTTTAATTATTTTCAACGAATTTTGCAGTCACTCTTTAGTTTTAATAATAATCATTAATTTTTTTCCTCTTGTTACTACATTTTGAAAAAAAATGTAGTATTTTTTGCATTTTTCCAGCGGACCATCGAAATCCGAAAAAAACGTCGGATCGAAATGAAAGTCATATCTATCGACTCGAGAACGAATTTAGAAAATTCCGTCTGT
Source organism: Rutpela maculata (assembly GCA_936432065.2). Classification (NCBI taxonomy): domain Eukaryota; kingdom Metazoa; phylum Arthropoda; class Insecta; order Coleoptera; family Cerambycidae; genus Rutpela; species Rutpela maculata. The sequence continues at coordinate 42,830,407 of OW386285.2, forward strand.
CGGTCTGTCGGTCTGTCGGTCTGTCGGTCTGTCTGTCACGCTCAGCCCCCCTAATCCGTTTTCGAATTTCGATGAAACTTGAGTTGTTAATAGGAGGCCTTTAGAAAACCTTAACGCTGGAAGCTCGGCTACGTTCGGAAACCGGAAGTACCCGATATAGACTTTTCAAGTTTCTCGGGAAAAATTGAATAACTCGGTAACGAGCAGTCGGATCGAGATATTTCAAGAAAGAGATAGTGCCGCTGGCAACAATCTACAGATAAGTATACGGGAGACAATGTCGACAAACAAATGGAAATTGAATTTCTTTGCAAAAAACTGGTTTTCTCGAAATCGGGCTAGGAAGCACGATAACTGTCCAGGATATTGATCGATTTCGATGAAACTTAGTGGGATCGAAGGTACACGACCACAAATGAAGCCTATTGCTGGCGGCCCGAATCCGTTGACCGCAAGTATTTTTTGCAAGACCGAGTATGATCTTCCAAAGATATTGATAACTCCCGAACCGAAGGTCCGATTTTGATTTTCAAAAATGGCGATTGTAGGGCTCGATTAATTCTATTAGATGACGTTTGTGAGAAATTTGACAAAACAAAAGCGAATCTACAAATCCTGGAAAATTTAATTTTTTTGATAAATTCTACAAATACCGAACATTTTCCTAATAAAAATCGAAAATTAAGTATTCCATCGGTCAATCTCTATAACCGGTATAAGGCACGGACTTTTCGGACAAAAAATCTGAAATAGAGTTTTTTGGAAAAATTAAAAATAAACGAGTTATTTGCAAAGATGCATGACCACAATATAACCGATGCCCTTTCTGTATTTCAAAATGTAGTTAGCCTTTACTTTAGTCAATGCAACAAGAGAAATAAAAGAAAAATAAAACATGTCAAAATGTACTGAGTCATCCCAACAGCGATAAAAACCATATCAAAATGTAGGTTAGCTTGTTATGAATATAGAATAATATTAGTGGATTCTGTGTTTAATCCTACTTATTATCTACGTCCAATTTAATAAATCATTTGATCCGCTAAAATTAGGTCCGAGGATATGTCAGCAGGTGTCAAAATTTTCTAATAAACTTTTAATTTTGTCATATAATTATATAAATGTCTTGTTAAATGGATATGGTTTATTAAAATTTACTATATTAATAGCTCTTAAATGTGATTTAAGCTTCAATTTCGTGACATTTAGTGACATGATATTTGTGACATTGGCGATGCCAACTGACCTAAACAATATTTATAGAAATTAATAGTGCATTGATTTTAAACATCGACTTCTCTGAATGAATGTAATGTAAATAGATCTTAAAATTATTTGCATTTATTAAAAATTCCTAGAACTGTTAATTTTTGTCATTAATGTCGAAGGAAAGCATTCATCAAATACACGGTGATCTAACATGACAAACTTCATGATGATTGATGATGAATGAAAATGTTTACAATTTTAAGAAAAAAACATCCATCTGATCTGTTTTAGTAATTGAGTTACAACACTTTAAATGAGTATTTATAATTGAAGATCGTAACAAATAATCATCATAACAGTTCAAAAATAAAGTTATTTAAGTTGTAGTCGCCAAGTTTATCTCGTGGTTATAATTATTTTCAAAACTTTGAAATGCATGCAGTTAATCAATACACCACATCGCTTTTGTGCAACGTTCGACGAACGGGACGAAAACACCAGCGTATAAATATCAACATTTTCATACAGTTGTTACCACAACACTTCGTAAATCTAGAGAAGCTAATAACTCAGCTTCACACAATGCGACTTGTTCCCATTTCAGTTTGCAAAAATTGTGAAATTTTGTTCCATATTCTTAGTGAATTTTTGAAGGCGGTCCAATTTTTTTTAAACATTTTCTGACCCTGTTATTTTGAATAGGCTTCCTGCACAAAATATAATTTTAGCATTTTTAGAATCTTTATTTAATAGAAAACACAATGTGTAAAGGCTTTTTTCTTATTTTTTCTTTTACAAAGAGTATTCAACATTAAAGTTTGAATAAATCCGTTAGGCGCGCAAACAACGTGTGACGTCATATGTCAGGAGGCGCACAGCGTTAGCGTACATTTTAAATTAATTCCATTCATGGACGTTGCCTTTCTAACAGCTTGATAGTGGAGCGAAATAGACCATAAAAATCTCTCCATTCTCGAGAAAAAAAATCAGCGTAGCACCAGAGAGTGTAGTTTTATACAGTGAAAAATTCTACATAAGAAATTGCTATTTAATATATTTTTTGTGATACAGATATTTTTTATTTCGAAAAATCTTGAGAAATTTATTGATTATAAAAATCGTGTTTTTTAACATTTACACTGCCATATTTTCAAATCTAATTGAGCTACCGATCTGATTTTTTTTTTTTAATTCAAGTACACAACTAAGCGCTTCCAATGGTCTTTTTGTTTCTATCGATTATTGTTTATTATCTTCTTTAAACAACAATGAACCTATTACTCGACTAATACTGCGCTAAAAATGTACCGTAATTCTGACTAAGCGACAAACTTTTTTATTTTTGAAAATTTTCATACATATGCATTGAAGTTAAGATACAGGAGAATTTTTTTAATAAAAAATTTTCATCTAGGACTTATAGTTTCTTATTTATGAATATTTTTGTGACGCGGGCGGCAGGCAGGCGTACGGCGTGAACTATTCGATATACCTTTTTATTTTTATTTACGTAAATATATTAAGACTGATAATTTTATTGTGATAATTTACGTTTACATTTAGAAAATAGGAATTTTTAAAATGTAATTAAATTTTCTTTTTTACTGTGACTTGCTATAAACATTTTATATGCAATATAGTTAAATAAATGTCTATCTATACTAGCATATCATTTAAAGTTTTTTTTTAGTAATAATCACTCTGCTGTATTTTTTGACTTATTTCTGAAAAGTACAATTTTAATTCTATTGAGCAAGTATTTGGTCTGAAATGAGATCTTCCTACGATGAGATAACCTCATATGAATATTTATAGAATTCTATCAACCAATTAATCCAAACAAATTACCACTTTTGGATGTTTAAATTTAAAGTTTTCCACTTACTGAAATCAGATATACCTCACTTAAACTTACATGAATTATGTAGAAATAGATATGATATAAATTTTAAAAAAATTTTTACGCTCAACGTGGGTATTAGCATGTGGGATAACTGTTAATGGTTTTTTTTGAGTGTGCGTATAATTTTTTTAATAGACTTTCTTTTAATAATGATCAACATTAATTAGCTTTTTTAATTTTATTGGTTTAACTGTACAAGTTTTCCTTTTATCAAAAATATTATGATAGCCATGTTTAATTTCCACTTTTGAATTTATAAATTAACGTCGATGTCCAGACATGGTCACGTAGTAAAGGAAAGGATGCAATATATTTCCAATTCCAATACTTAATAAGAAGCGAAAAATGTCACTCAAACTAATCCATGTATCGAATCTAAAGTATAGTTATTTATGCACCAAGGGTCGTAAGTGCACTTTTTTTGGTCGAGAATGCAGATTGCAGACGAGGCCCGTGGGGCCGAGGTTTGCAAGTATTCGATACCAGAAAATCGCACTGTACGCCTTGAGGTGCATATTATATATTTCGTCATACCCATGAATCATTAAACTAGAAGAAAACTTTAGAAACCTACAGGGGCGGACTAAAGGGGGGGCTTTAGGGGCTTAAGCCCAGGGTCCCGGCTAGTAAAGGTGCCCCCGAACGCTGAAAACGGACTTAAAAATCAAATATGATATATTATGACTATGCTCTGTGATCTCATTGACGCTATAAATATTAAATCAGAGATGGATCCAGCAAACTTTCCATATTTGATAAAAGTCTGTAAAAGTTATGTAAATAATGTAATTGTATGCACTTATTTGGTATCAAAATTAAGCTTGCATCATCACGAATCAGATTTCACCATAAAATAGACTATCAATATACCCAATGGAAAGTTTTCCTTCTAACTTTCCATTGGGTATATTGATAGGCTATTTTATGGTGAAATCTGATTCGTGATGATGCAAGCTTCATTCTAATACCAAATAAGTGCATACAATAAGTGCATACATGACGTTTACAAATATGGAAAGTTTCCTCTGTAATAAATATAAAAATATAACATTTTTTGCTCTTGTCTGCTTCTGCATCGCAATCCACGGTCTTTGCGCCACTGTATGCATCTGGATTTGACCAGTCGCAACCAAGGCCCAATATAATGCAGCTACTCGCTATTATTATTATAGTTTTGTTCAGTATTTAGCCAAAACAAAGTGAAACGTGTCTTGGTGGTGCGTGATCTGACCTGATCTCAAAGAAATGCTATCTTATGAGGTGGGAGGGGCCCCAAAACATTAATAGCCCAGGGCCCCGCACCCGGTTAGTCCACCCCTGGAAACTTAGTGGAAAACTATAATTATTTGATTCAGGTTTCATATTTGCTAAACAAATAGTAAAGGTAGCGATGCCTAGAATATCCACGGCAAGCGTCAATAAAATAAATTTAGGACGCGGCTTCTATTCAAATGACAACTACTGTCGAGATAAATTGAATCATATTATTATACAGGGTGTTCGGCAGAGAGTGTGCCAAACGGGAATAGTGGATAGGTGGGGCCATTTAGAAGTTAGTTAGCACTAATGACCTCTATCCAAAGTATCACCGTTTTTGAGATATTATTTTTTAATTTTTTTTTTTGAAAATTTCCTTCAAATCAGACTTTTAGCATGTATAACAATTTTTTTTATGGTTCTAACAGTATATTGTATTTGATCGGCATATTTCTAAAATCGTAAATATCGCTCGTAGAGAAAAAAATTTCATATCATTGTGTTAGTGAACGAATTCTGAGCAACTTTCAAAATGTCCGTCTGTCCGTCCGTCCGTCACGTTTCTTGTAAGCACGATAACTTAAGAAAGAAAAGGCCGATTGTATTGAAATTTGGAAAGTAAGTTAGCGTTAGCTAGAGGAAGAACCTTATTGTTTTTGAAGAAAATCGATCGATAAATAAAAAAGTTATTAATAATTTAATTAAGAAAAAAAATCTCCATAATATATATTTTTTTGTTTACGCATTTTGCTAATATATTTCATAAAAATATATGTAAGGAGTTGAAATATGTATGATTGTCGAAAGATATATATTACAGACAATCAATTTTCGTAGCAATATGTGATGGTGCAGTGGCTAAAATTTTGCCTTGCAATCCAAAGATCGTGTGTTCGAATCCCACACAGGGTTGGATATTTTTTTTTATTTTTATTTTTCATATAATTTTTTTCACAACAAAGATGGTATCACAAAATTTAGGATGTCCAAAAACGAACATTATTTACCAGAAAACTGCGAAGAGTATCCTATAGAATGTGTAACAATTATACAAAAACTCAGTAAATTGACGAAGAGTATCTACGTTTTTAGCTTGTTTTTATTTAATACGAAATTAGCTACTTTCTTATTGTTATTATTAGAGGCGGAAATTTTAGGTTTGCATAAAGCGGCAAATACTTTAATCCGTCACTGCTCATTAGCGCAATTAACTAGACACGAGACTTTCAAATAATATGCGTCTTCTATCACTTCGATCTATTTGAACCCAGAAATATTACTACAATAATGTAAATCAGCGGATTTTGTCGTGAACATTACAACTTCCTGTTTATTTCTTATATCTACGTTGCTTATATGTTTTAACTATACTGGTTTCGTTTCTGTGCTAGTGACAAATGTATTTTTTTTCCTGGCGTGAACAAAGAATTACCTACTTAAACAAGAATAATGCACTATTTTGTTGTCAACACTAGTAGTATCCGTTGATGACGTGTACACCAAGATTCATTGATTCATTATCTCCGGATGATGCCTACATGGTTGGCGAAATGAACACCGAGTAATAGTATTCAAGTGTAGTGTTCAAGTGCTTTCGTGTTTGTGGAAATTATTTTACAGGCATTATATAGTCCACTGCATTTAGGATTTTTCTTCAGACCAATTCAAACAAAAGCAAATGTTGGTTTACCAGGTAGGTTCGGGTGTCCTTAATAAGGTCTCAAAAGTCCCCGAAGTGGGAGTGTAAGGATAAAATTTGGCAACTCTGTAAAGGGCTAAAATCGTGCTCGGAAACGAATTTTTCGGGATATCTCGGTTTTCATTGCCTCTACGATAAAAATACATTAGGCCAAAAAGAAAGCCATGGAAGTTCTCTATAAAAAAGATAAAGAGTCTTTTTTTGGTATACGCAATAGTTTTCTTGAAAATCTTGCATTGAATTTGAACTTATGTTACGTTTTCTCCTTTTATAAATTCATCGATTCGTTCGAGGAAATCTGAGTCAATCTGAGAACTTTCAGTATCTGCTTCAGTGACGGCTTCTATTTCTGACGAGTTTCTAATCGGTTCAGCATTCAAGCCAGATTTTCCATGGCAGTTTCCGCAAACTGGTGAGCAATTAAGTCCCAACCTCCGATAGCCACACAATGGTCCACAACCTTTCGTACAGTTGCAGAAAATCATCTTCAGAAGGCAATCACGCGCAGGAAGTTGGGATGTTGTTTTTGGCCACAATATGGTATCTTTCAACATCCAACCCACTCTTTAGGATTCAATACATTATCTAACCATTTCTGTACTTGAAAATAAACACGAATAGATGCTGTTGAGCTGCGTCATGAGTGGGTGGTAATGAATTCAATTTCACTGGTTTGCTTTTGCTCACAGCTTTAATAAAGCAAGAATGCCGATAGTTATCGATGGAAATTTCTTTAACTGGAGCGTTATAGATTGCGAGGAAAAATGTTATCCCATTCTAAGTAACTATGTCAGGTGAAGTACCAGTCTGGCAGAAAACTTCAGCTACAAGTTTCAAGTCCTGTCGTTTATTCATCACTCCCAAAGCTGCAATCTTGCCTTTATTAAACAGAGCAGATGTAGTGTCACACCCAGAGAATGCGTGCAGAAACAATATGTGATCTCGAATATCTTTGCCTGGTTTGAGGAGAAAAATTTCTTTATTAATAGGTGTACGAGCAGTTCAAATTATAAGAAAATCCACATCTTCCCCAACCACAACCGTAGTATTTTTACATGATTCCTCAAGCGCTGTTTCGACTATCAAAATGTCAGCATCATCTTCAGCATGTCTAACAATATAATTATTTGCCTCAAACTTTTCTGTCAACATCGAAATCAATCTGGTTTTATTTTTATTATTGGAAAGAAGCTTCTCTTGGCTTACAGTTGCAACCATCTGCTCATCAAAGTAAATGTCAACATATGAAGCTTTTGAGGACCGGCGAAGCTGCTCCATAGCCTCCACACTGTTGCTAATATTTTCATAACCATCAAAAACAATAATAGAGTTCGAGCCAAAATGATTTTGCACATAATTAATATGTTTGGCAAATAGCACCGTAGGTTTCATGTTGATGCCATATAACTCAGTGCAAGAGAGAGATCCCCCATCAACGATATAAGTGACATTTTGGAGATCTGGTTCAGATTCAGATGGCTGGAAATTGTCATAGAAAGCTGACTTGTTCGTCTTGCGCATACCAACTTCGTCAAAGAGTGACACCGGATACGGATCTAATTCATACTCCAAGTAGGTGCGAAGCTCTTTATTTCTTCTCTTCATGACAGTAATCCTTTGAAACAACAATAATGGATCAATGGGCATTGTGGTATCATGGACTTTAACATTGCTATTGACAGTTAATAGTGGAAGCACTCTATCTGCACGTGATAATTTAATATCACAGAAATTGTTACCAATTTTTTTCTCCATTGCAGCAGTTCCAATCCTATGAGCATCATGACATGTTATTTTTCCATCACCAGTGCAATCGACATAATTTTTGGCACAATTGGGAAAGGATTATGAGAATTTAACCAATCTGACACTTTATGAACATCCTCGGTATGCTTTATGCGAGATTCCCTTGCGTCAACATGCTGTTCCCCAGAGTGAAAAGAAAGCCCACAAAAGTTGCTGAGTCCTTCGCTGATGTTACTTGCAGTCAATAGTCCAATAACCCATTTATTCACGACACTTTCATCTGTACTTCTTCCACGAGTAAAACCTTCTTTTGATTTCGACGATTTCATAAGAGATTGTTCAATTATCATATCAGTAGATGTTCCACAGAAATATTTATCTGAACGTTTAACCGAGAAAAAGTCGTTTCGGATTTTTTTTTGTTTTGTTTTAACCCTTCCGTGCAATAAAAACTGCCACAAATAAATTTTTTGATTTTAGGTATAACTTACTGGAATTTTTCAAGAAAAACTATTGCGTATACGAAAAAAAGACCCTCTATCTTTTTTATAGAGAATTTTCATAGCTTTCTTTTTGGTCTCAAGTGTCTTTGTCGTAGAGGCATTGAAAACCGAGATATCGCGAAAAATTCGTATTCGAGCACGATTTTAGCCCTTTAAAGCGTTGCCAAATTTTATCCTTACATTCCCACTTCGGGGACTTTTGAGACCTTATTAAGGACACCAGAACCTATCTGGAAAACCAAAATTTGCTTTTGTATGAATTGGTCTGAAGATGCGGCTCATTTTTCACTAAATGCAGTGGATTAATTGTCCATATCAAAGTTTCAAAAAAAGGGTTATAACTCCAAAAGTGCAAAGGTAGCGACTAAACATGGCTACCCTCCGTTTTCAAGGGCGACCGATACACGATGGTGATAGTCGCGTGGTCCCTACCGCATCGAGCTACCCTTAACGGGTTATCAAATATGCGAGGATTTGTTGGATAGGGTGTTTTTTTTGAGGAAACTCAATATATCCTGTAAAGTTTCGCAATCAGGCATACTAACTAACCCCCGGGGTTGAAACCACCTTCTCCCTCAGTACTAAAACTTACAAAAAACATTCAGACGCTGAAAATTGTTTTTTCTACGATTGTGCTGAAAGTCAAATTTTCTAACTTCAAAATGACTGCAGAAAATATCACTTTGCCGCACGCAGTGCGGCAAAGAATTTGCCACACGCCTTGATTACATCTTCACACACCGGAATAAAATAGTGTATTTACCTTAAAGAATTCTATATTACTTACTGGTAATAACAATTAAATTCTATAAATGTACATTAATTACACATGAATTGCAATTACAAAGTCAAATTTTCTAACTTCAGAATGACTGCGGAAAATGTCACTTTAAATAAAATCTGACAGGCAGCAGTTTTAAAATTTTGGAAAAACTTTAAAAAAGGGAAATAACTTCACAACCGTAGAAAAAATAGTATGTAACACATGTGGCAAGCTTCATTGCAAAACTCGTATGATAGGAACACTCGCTGCGCTCGTGTTCCTACTTTCATACATCGTTTTGCAATGAAGCCCTTGCCACACTTGTATTACAATCTACTATTTTCTACGATTGTGTTGAAATTCAAATTTTCTAACTTCAAAATGAGTGTAGGAAGTGCCACTTTGCCACACGCCTCGATTACATTTTCACATATTTAAAATTTCGAAAAACTTTAAGGGAAATAACTCCACAACCGCAGAAAATCATTGCAAAACTAGTATTATAGAAACATTCGCTGCGCTCGTGTTCCTACTTTCATACATCGTTTTGCAGTGAAGCTATTGCCACACTTGTATTACAATATACTATTCTACCCATTTTCAAGGGCGGGGAAGACGATGCTGATATTATTTAGCCTCCCACCCCTGACCAACTACCCCTAAATGCTTAAAACCACACCTTTTTCCTATTCTTCGTTATCAGGCATGCGAGGACTTGTTGGATCGGAGGTCTTTTGAGGAAACTCATGTTTGGTTTTGCCCTTGCACTTTTGGGATTTTTGCAACTTTGGCATGGACTATTATTGATTTAAACTCTCGTTCGTCCTCCTAGCGGTTGACATTATTTTTACGTATACCATAACCGATAGTTGTGACAAATTTCAGCTTTTTACGTATACTGAAAAAGAAAGAAACAATGATCAGACAGTAAGGCTTTCTTGTTTATATAAAAATTGGCGCCGTATTGAAGCCTTTTTTAATGTTTGCAAATTTTGGAATTTTTAGAGAATCGCGGGGGTACTCCGTCCCTTTATTACAAACTATAAACACAAATAAGTTTCTGTCTCATTGGCAGGTAGCCAAACAATTCACGGGATAGACAAAACATAGGTAAAAAAATTACATATTTCTACTATATGTTACTCGTGCCGACGGTGTCACAAATGCATAGATGTCAATAGAAGATAATTCCAACATTTATTGTAGTTTAGTTTTTCCTATTTTTGGCCAAATTATTTTATATATTTATGTACTCGTGTCGACGGTGTCAAAAATTCATAGATGTCAATGGAAGACAATTCGAACATTTATTGTAGTTTAGTTTTTCCTGTTTTTGGCAAAATTATTTTGTATTACAAGAAGTGTTGTTGTTGTTAATAGTTTTCCATTGCCTCCTCACAAATATATTAAATTTTTCGAAAATTAACCACTTTTTTAGGGATAAATATGACACATGATATATCGTTTCATAGCTAATTTAAGAGGAGACAACACCAATCACAACGTTTCATCGATAAAGCTAAAGCTGAAGTGGGGCGAAGGGTAGGCAGTGTGGCTATTATAGGGCATCTGCACGTGACGTCACAGCTAACCTCTTAAGTTTAAGAGTATTATTATGCAGCTATTATTAAAATTTCTGCCTGGTTCCCCTATTTTCAACTAAAATCTAGTTGAGTGTAATGTTTATGAAGTTCTAAATACTTTGTCCTAATAAAATAGGACTCTTTTACTAGATTGGAAATCTAACCTGTAATTAGCAGTCTATTTTTATTAATCAACAATGTTGAAAAATTATTTACGTGAATTTTTAAATATTTGCTTGGAGCCAATACGGCTCCAAGCTAAAAATGCGAATACAAACATTAAAAATGAGAATAAACTTGAAAAACTTAAAATGTAAGGTTATGTTGGTTGCATGATGCAGATGCTGCTGGAGGTGGCACCATCTATTAAAAAGCACTGTACTAAAAGTCTTGACCGGGAAAAAGCAGTTTTTAGCCAAACGGCTGGCGTTATTAAACTGAAAAAAGATATTCTTGTAAGTAAATGCCATGCCCCCCCCCAGCCATCCTCCATGAACCAAAAATATATTATCTAGTAGAGGAATCTATACACATCCGTTTACAATAATTTTCTGAAAAGTTTTCCTCACGCTCTGGAGAGGCCGGTTCTATTGCCCCCCCCCCCCCCCCCCGATGAATTTTCTGGCTGCACCACTGACTATTATTGTGTATAACATTAAAAGTGTCTACTTCTTTTGTAGTAATCCTGTATAATAAATGGGCTCATGCATATTTTCTTAATTGCGTTTTCCAAAAGAACATGGACGTTGTGTGATGTCATTCAATCTTAGTTTTTCATTTCCCTCCTTACGGCACTTATATACTACATTCTTTTGTGTTAAATTACTCATATAGTCTATAAATCACCATAATCAAGTACATTTCTGGCAGATTAAACAAATCTGCTTTTAAATAGCCGGATTCTAACAAAGTGAACGCACCTTCGAGAAAGACTTTCGGATTCAGTGACGTCAGCACTTTGAGCGCGTCGCGTCGGTTCATGTTTAAAGGAATATATTTCTGAAACTAATCGACTTCAAATTTTTAGTGTTAATTATTCGACGATTACTTCTAATAAACGTACTAAAAATTTGACTAAATTACCTCATTGTAATCGATACTAGGTGCAATATGACACGGCACTGATATACCTTAGAATTTAGTGAGATGGTTGCAATTTTAATAGACATTTACATCAATTTTCCTAAAAATATCTGAGTCTATCTATAGGAAGCAATCCCGTAATAAACCGAAAATAATTCTTAAACAATTCATACAAAGATCTCAATATATACAAGGTGTCTCACCGAGAACTGAATCGATCGATATAGAGAAAAGTACGCATCAGAAATTTTTGAAAATTTTGGGAGTTCTAAAATCAGTGTAGCCAATCCAACTAAAATAATTACAAGCAGCTGGCACTTCCGCTTATACCGGAAGTCGATACCAACTTGCTTATTTTAAATGGAACACCCTATATATTTCAGGGTTTTCGAAAAGAGCGTAAAATTCTGAGTCAAAAACATGTAGGATACCCTATGCCTAAATCCATCTGTTTCAGAGTTATTTGGCATTTTATAGAAAATTTGACAGGTGCAACGGTTTGCAAGAACCGTTATAACTTTCTTCGTGTAAAAGATCCTCATTTGCTTCTTGGCACATAAAAAGAACACAAGGAGAACTACGTTCTACAACTGAAATAAATTCAATAATATCATACCAAGTGTTCCGTTTTTCGCGTTACATTTTGTCAACTTCAAACCGCGAAAACTTGTTTAGGTCAAATGGAACACCCTGTATTTTTTTTACGTCAAGTTGTGTAAAATTGAATTCCCTTTTTTCTGGTATTAGCATTGTGGGGTTAAAGTTTTCAACTTTTTGAAATATTTGCGATTTTACTAGAAATTCATGAATTGTTGTAATCATTTCATCAAAATAGCCATGATTGGAAACAATCAGTCATTATCTTATGTTAAAAAATTTCAGCACGTTTAAATTACACCCACGAAGACTTTTTAAATTCGTTTATTATTTATGGAGAATGTGATAAGGTAATATCAAGAACTTGCAGCACATTTGCTAATCGATATCCAGAAAAACGGAAAATAACACTAACACTGTAACATGCGTATTAATCGAATTGAAGATACAACACGAACTAAAATAGCAGAGGTAAGATCAACTTAAAACATGATTCCTTTTTAATTTAATAATTGCTCAAAATTCCGCCCTCGAACCTCGACACATTTTTCGCACCTTCGGATTAGTTCCTCATGGGTAGCTCTTCTAATTGAATCCTGTGATATGTTTTGAAATGCATTTCTTACTCTCTGCATACAATCTTCAATGGTTGTTAATGGGCTCTCATAAACTTTATTTTTAATAGTTCCCCAAATAAAATAATCAAGAACTGATAAGTCGGGCGAGCGAGGAGGCCATAAGAAATGTCCATTATTGGCAATCCATTGATCATAAAAGTTTCTTGTAAATAATTATTAATTAAATATGCGTTATGTGGGGGGGGGCACCGTCGTGCTGATAAAAAATGTTTCTATGTTCGGCGAGAGGTAAATTTTCTAAATAGTCATTATTCAAATTTTGTAAGATATTCAGATATCTTTCACCTAAAAAAAAAAAACAAAAATTTACCTATACATATTAGTAGAAGAATAAATTTAATTTATCGTTTAAATTTTCCTGATAAAATTGTAATGCCACCACTCTATTGTTTCTTATGGCACAGTAAACATTGAACTGCCAACTTTCCTGAAAGTTTCGCTCTCTGAACATATGAGGATTTGAGTCACTCCAATAATGCGAATTGTGTCTATTAAAAAGTAAATTTTGCTTCATCTGTCCATATAATATTTCCCAAATAAAAATCGTCACCCTCAGACTTTATTAGAATAAACTCATAAAAATTCTGTCTTTTTAGGAAATCTGTTTCTTTTAATCCTTGAACCATATGGAATGAAAACGGGTGAAACTTATGTTTTAATAAGATTCTGTGAATTGAATCCTTGCATAGTCCCGATTCCAGAGCAGCTTGTCTTAATGACATCCTTGGAAATGCATGAAAATATCCCAGAATGACTATTTCAATGTCTTCGTCATCAACAATAGGCTTTCTTCTTTGCATTTTGCCTTGACAGAGCCATAATTTTTAAAATTTTCCAGTATGCGTTTTACAGTGTTTGGTGACGGTTTCCGTTTTTCTGGATATCGATTAGCAAATGTGCTGCAAGTTCTTGATATTACCTTATCACATTCTCCATAAATAATAAACAAATTTAAAAAGTCTTCGTGGGTGTAATTTAAACGTGCTGGCATTTTTTGACATAAGATAATGACTGATTGTTTCTAATCATGGCTATTTTGATGAAATGATTACAACAATTCATGAAAACTTTAACCCCACAATGCTAATACCAGAAAAAAGGGAATTCAATTTTACACAACTTGACGTAAAAAAATACAGGGTGTTCCATTTGACCTAAACAAGTTTTCGCGGTTTGAAGTTGACAAAATGTAACGCGAAAAACGGAACACTTTGTATGATATTATTGAATTTATTTCAGTTGTAGAACGTAGTTCTCCTTGTGTTCTTTTTATGTGCCAAGAAGCAAATGAGGATCTTTTACACGAAGAAACTTATAACGGTTCTTGCAAACCGTTGCACCTGTAGAATTTTCTATAAAATGTCAAATATCTCTGAAACGGATGGATTTAGGCATAGGGTATCCTACATGTTTTTGACTCAGAATTTTACGCTCTTTTCGAAAACCCTGAAATATATAGGGTGTTCCATTTAAAATAAGCAAGTTGGTATCGACTTCCGGTATAAGCGGAAGTGCCAGCTGCTTGTAATTATTTTAGTTTGATTGGCCACACTGACTTTAGTAACTCCCAAAATTTTCAAAAATTTCTGATGCGTACTTTTCTCTATATCGATCGATTCAGTTCCCGGTGAGACACCCTGTATATATTTTTGTAACGAAACTTACTATTTGAAAGGGACAAAAATCCATTTCTTTAATCGAATTTATCAAATTTATATCCAAATATTACATACATCCGAAAGCAATTAATTCGGGTCGTTATTTAAATGTCAAGGCAATTACTAATGAAATAATGCTAGTAAATTTCAGAGAATTATATTAAGTTTAAGTTTTATTTTATTCTATGATAATATGATGTTACATAAATGGAAAGAACGAAATATTAGCCAGATATACGTTCAAGCATTACTTCTACTCACACGGCCGCAGACATGAGTTATAAACATGAAGATATTTTTAGTCGCGCCCACCTAATTTTCAAGCTTTCTCCAAGTGTCCACTACCAGCGTACATTTTATGAAAAATTATAATTTTAGTTTCGTTCCGTTCCGAGTCATTTATAAAATAAACAAACTGCTCAGAAAGCGGTTTTCATGGATGATAACATATTTCAAAACAACATATTTATAATTTCCAATGCATTTAGGCGGGCTGCAACTGACAGGAGAGAAAATCATGACCTAATAGTATGACCCACACGTTATTGTCTAAAGTCTTTTAACACCTTTAAAACATCCTCTCAACATCTTTTAAATACAAAATAAAAAAATTATGGTTACTATATTTAATTATTATAGTATTAAATTATAATCCTCAGTCCTAAAAGAATTATTAAAATTGTTAATGAGGAGTAACATGCATTTAGGTTTTAATTAAATATTTATTGAATATGGACATATTTAATTACATTCGTATATTTAAACAAGCTAAAAACGTACTCTTCGCCGGTTTACTAAACTTTTTATATAATTGTTACACATTCTATAGGATACTTTTCGCAGTTTTTTGTAAATAATGTTAGTTTTAAACATTTAATTTTATAGTACGAACTTAGTTGGTGAAAGACTCAGTGTAAAATAAAGTAAAAATAATAAAAACCATACCATACCCCATATGGGTTTGGAACCCGGGACCCTTGGATTCCGAGTCAAAAGCGTAAGAACCACCTAATACGTAGAAAAATGTAAATTTTTACAAAAACAAAAATCTATAAAAAAATTCTCAAATTTAAATCATTAATAACATTTTCATTTACTGATCGATTTTGTTAAAAAACAATAGGGTTCTTCCCCTAGCTAATACTAACTTAGTGTCCAAATTTCAGTACAATCGGATTTTTCTTTCTTAAATTATCGTGCTTACAAGTAACGTGGCGGACGGACAGACGGACATTTTGAAAGTTGTTCAGAATTCGTTTACTAACACAATGATATGAAATTTTTTTCTCTACGAGCGATATTTACGATTTTAGAAATGTGCCGATCAAATACAATATACTCTTCGTTTTTGCGAAGGGTATAATAATGCAAACAGTATCGGCAAATACGATAGAATACAGTAAACTTTTGGGCTTTCTCCTGGTTGAGCTTCAGTCTATTAAATGTAAACCAGTTGAGTCAGTTTCATTTGAAAACAGATATATAAATTTCTCAATGTTTCTATATATATGTATAAATTTAGGGGGTGAATACTTTCGTTGGTTTAAACATCGATACTTAATTAGTGAAGCACAGCAACTTTGACGTAGTCGGCATTTGGAGGGGAGATATCCCATCGTGTCAACTGTTATTAAGACGTTGGGACGAGGTCAGTTAAGTTGGAAACCGAGGACCGTAGTTTGGAGTTCACGCTGAAGTGTGTACAGAATCGGAAAGCGTTTGTTTTGGTATAGCACTAGTTTCAGCGATTTAACCGACCGCCCACAATAAAGACGTCTACCAGTACTCTAGCAGAGGTAAAGAATGATACGCCCATCAAGAGAAGCACGTACACGATTGCTTGCTTCGCTCTCGCTTGCTCTTATTGCCATCCCAAAACCAACACTTTCCGATACTGTATACAGATCCCTTGGTACAAATGGTCAATTGTGAGTTAGTTTCCCAGTAAAAAGTATTACTATTCTTTATCCACTACATAGAACAAAATGTATAAAAACATGGAATTGTTTCACTAAGATGATGGTTTTGTCTGATGTGAGTTCAGGAGTCTTGTACGACCGTACATTCCTCCGTTAAGAGTTAAGAGTTGGAAAAGTTAGAGACATAATAAAAATCAAAAAATAACTTAATCAATGTGGGTAACCTTTATTATTTTGGGATTTTAAATTATGGTAGACACAACTTTATGGTTTTTGGCAAGAAGATCTGTTGTCTGGGTTTTGTCTTGTATCGTGTGTCACAAATTGATGTCCACATAGTTTCCTCTGACCACATGGTGGGTGTTTCTTTATTGCTTGTTTACCTATTCGCTATTTCTGACAAATTGAAGATACCGGCTCGTGATTCTTTGAAGCTTGGGTGCATTCAAAAAAACGTTTTTTTCAAAATTGAAAAAAATTTTACATTTTGATTGCTAGCAAGTCAGTTTGTTGAGAATGCATAGAATTATTTATTTTTAGTTGAAAGTTGTTTTTAAACAATTTCTTGAAATTGGTAAGTACGTTTGTTTTATTTTTGATAAACAGGATGGTTTAAAGTAAAATTAGTATAATTGTGATCTTCGTACTGGACATAACGTCTATTTTGCCTTTTTTTTATCTAATATTCATCATCGTATATAATCCAGTTGAATTAGACATAATAAAAAATTTTGCGTCCAGTGGACTTTTTTTTGTGGAAGTTGTTTAAGAGGGCATAATAAGCAAGCACAGAAAACTACACTCTGCTACACCATGTGCGTCCCCTATTTTTAGAGGTTGAAATTTTGAAATTTCACTTATTATGTGCCCATATCTTTTTCCCTATTGCCCGTAGGGAGGGATGAATCTTCAAAAAGTGTAACTTGCTAAGAAGCCCTACGGGCAATAGGGAAAAATATATGGGCACATAAGTAAAATTTCAAAGTTTAAAGTGAACCTACTTTTTTTCGCTCATTTTATCTCATGTATGTATGACCCTAATATAAGAAAATTTACGTTGGTGTCATTTTAATACAAAGTTTCCTTCTCCTACTGACTTGCAATGTTTGTTTATTAAAGTCGCCATGATCGGCCCCTTCGCGTGAAACATGTGCCCACTGTAATTTTTCCCATAGTTTTTTAGTTGATTCTATTTGTCTCTTTTATAGTGCAGAGTACGACAATCTGAGCAGCTGGCTAATGGGAAATACCCGAGGCCAATCTAGACCCGGAAAAAAATGAAAGTTCCTTGCATCCGTACTTAAAACCGAATCCTTCGCCATTTATTGGAATATCTTCTTAATCTTCTCCTTCTTCTTCTTCTTCTTTTAGCGGGGCAATGAAAGGTCGCCGCACTTAGGCCTTGTGGCCCATTGTGCTACCGCTACGAAATTATGGACCTCCCCTGTTCAGGCCTGATTCTAATCCAAAGACCAGAATACTTCCTATGGGGGCATTCCTCATTTCCTCCAGCAGTGTGCAGTCAAGAGACCTGCCACGATTCTGACCTGTTTCCTGCTCAATCGCAGGATTTATTCTGCTCGCTTCGGAAGGGCCCTGAAACAAGGAGCTTCGCTTGCCTAAGTCCTATAATTTTTAGTTTTTTTTTGATTGCATAATGTATTCACTCAGTTGTTGTACTGTAATATATTCTACGCGAAAGACAGGTACTATTTTAGATATGAATATAAAATAAATTTAAAAGTGAAAAAAACTTTTTAAAAACAAGCCTTGATCCCTTCGTAGCGCTGTAAAACCCTTCAGAATTAAGGAAATTAAAAAATATATAAATGAAAATTATTCGTTGTGAAGTCTTCTACAAAAAACATGTGATGTATTTTTTTTTTAAAATTGAAGAAAAAAGTTTTAGCGTTTAAAAGAAAATTTTCTAAGACTTATAACTTTTTAATTTTTCAATTTACGAGTGAAGTTGTTGAGAATTCGATTCTAAACAGAGAATCTATGTGTAAATGTTTTGTGAGACTTACATTTACGGAGAAAGTGGGCAAAAGTGTTAGCTCAATTTTAAATTTACACCCCCCCCCCCCCCTACCAACCTTTATCCATAAGCTTCAAGAAGGTGATGATTTATATCGACTTGAATTCTCTTTACTAATGGGTGAACGCATAATGGAAAGCCTTATTTTTCACCACCATATAATATTCAGTAACGAATCTACATTTACAATAAATGGGATACTCTCCAGTCAAAATTGTCGCTTTTGGGCAAAATAAAATCCACACTTCAGGAGTCATACAAACAGCCAAAAATTTAAGAAAGTCAACATATGGTGTGCATTAACGTTCAATAAAGTAATTGGTCCATTTTCCTTGGAAGGAAGGCTTAATGCAAATTTTTTATTTAGAAATTCTTAGTGAATACTTTTTGCCACAAATGGATGAAGTAAGTTTGGAATTTAGAAGAAATATGATATTCCAACAGGACGGCTGCCCAGTGCATAGTGCAATGATTGTCACCGATTGGCTAAATGAACATTTCCCCGAAAAATGAATTGGGCGCCATGGACAGATAAACTGGCCAGCGCGGTCTCCGGACCTCACCGCAATGGATTATTTTCTGTGGGGGTATCTTAAGCCAAAAATGTATGCAACTGACATGCAAGATAATATTGAGATTTTGAAAAACAGAATCACTGATGCCATTGCTACAGTGACACCAGATATTCTTCACAATGTTTATAACGAATTTCAAAAAAGGATGGAGAAATGCGTTGACGTAGGAGGGTTTCATGTTGAGTAAGGACGTTACTGTATAAATACTTAAGTTAAATAAATACTTTCTCACATTTAATTAAAAAAAATTGTTCTGTCTATTTTTAATATCAAATAACTTAATAACAATAACTCCCATGAAAAAAAAATTATTTGGCCTTGCGATTACTGCTTTTAAGCTCCTTAATTCCAATGCCTCAAAAAGTTTGATTTTAAACTTTTTTATTTTGAAAATCCAAATTTTTATAATTTTTGCGCACCCTGTATAACAAAATTAAACTTTCTCAACGTGAATCGTATTTATATAACAAGCAAAAGAAATTATGAAGAATAAGTTTTTTTCGAAAAATCGAAAATAATCATTTTTATAAGTATAGTTAAGTCCATCCGTTGACACACTGTATAATGAGCAGAAGAGAATATATTTTATATAATGTTGACTAGAAAATGAGTGCAAACAAATTTCTTCTCAGCTGCTCTTCCAGTCATGTAATGTAGTCCAAGCATATTAGCGAAATCTAAGTGATATTTTCGGACATGAGCGGAACAAAAACCGCAAAAAATCATGACAATACAAAAGTAATTTTTTAAATTTATATAGTAACAACATAAACTATAAAATGTCTAAAAGTTCTTTTCTGTGCCATAAAAAGTATATTTAGTCCATTGAAATGTTACATTTTTTGAGGCTAACCGCTAACCTTGAATTTTGTAGTTGTGTAGGGGGGGGGGGGGTGTAAATTTAAAATTGAGCTAACACTTTTGCCCACTTTCTCCGTAAATGTAAGTCTCACAAAACATTTACACATAGATTCTCTGTTTAGAATCGAATTCTCAACAACTTCACTCGTAAATTGAAAAATTAAAAAGTTATAAGTCTTAGAAAATTTTCTTTTAAACGCTAAAAATTTTTTCTTCAATTTTAACAAAAAAAATACATCACATGTTTTTTGTAGAAGACTTCACAACGAATAATTTTCATTTATATATTTTTTAATTTCCTTAATTCTGAAGGGTTTTACAGCGCTACGAAGGGATCAAGGCTTGTTTTTAAAAAGTTTTTTTCACTTTTAAATTTATTTTATATTCATATCTAAAATAGTACCTGTCTTTCGCGTAGAATATATTACAGTACAACAACTGAGTGAATACATTATGCAATCAAAAAAAAACTAAAAATTATAGGACTTAGGCAAGCGAAGCTCCTTGTTTCAGGGCCCTTCCGAAGCGAGCAGAATAAATCCTGCGATTGAGCAGGAAACAGGTCAGAATCGTGGCAGGTCTCTTGACTGCACACGGCTCTTTCAGGAAACACCTGCGCACTATAGGAGCGGTGGACAACCTTGACTGCAGGTTTTCCGGGGACGAGGAAGAAACTTCTATCCACGTCCTAACTTCCTGCCCTAGTTTTATGAACTTGAGACACAAACACTTCGGCATCGGTTTTCCGATGCTGGAGGAAATGAGGAATGCCCCCATAGGAAGTATTCTGGTCTTTGGATTAGAATCAGGCCTGAACAGGGGAGGTCCATAATTTCGTAGCGGTAGCACAATGGGCCACAAGGCCTAAGTGCGGCGACCTTTCATTGCCCCGCTAAAAGAAGAAGAAGAAGAAGGAGAAGATTAAGAAGATATTCCAATAAATGGCGAAGGATTCGGTTTTAAGTACGGATGCAAGGAACTTTCATTTTTTTCCGGGTCTAGATTGGCCTCGGGTATTTCCCATTAGCCAGCTGCTCAGATTGTCGTACTCTGCACTATAAAAGAGACAAATAGAATCAACTAAAAAACTATGGGAAAAATTACAGTGGGCACATGTTTCACGCGAAGGGGCCGATCATGGCGACTTTAATAAACAAACATTGCAAGTCAGTAGGAGAAGGAAACTTTGTATTAAAATGACACCAACGTAAATTTTCTTATATTAGGGTCATACATACATGAGATAAAATGAACGAAAAAAAGTAGGTTCACTTTAAACTTTGAAATTTTACTTATGTGCCCATATATTTTTCCCTATTGCCCGTAGGGCTTCTTAGCAAGTTACACTTTTTGAAGATTCATCCCTCCCTACGGGCAATAGGGAAAAAGATATGGGCACATAATAAGTGAAATTTCAAAATTTCAACCTCTAAAAATAGGGGACGCACATGGTGTAGCAGAGTGTAGTTTTCTGTGCTTGCTTATTATGCCCTCTTAAACAACTTCCACAAAAAAAAGTCCACTGGACGCAAAATTTTTTATTATGTCTAATTCAACTGGATTATATACGATGATGAATATTAGATAAAAAAAAGGCAAAATAGACGTTATGTCCAGTACGAAGATCACAATTATACTAATTTTACTTTAAACCATCCTGTTTATCAAAAATAAAACAAACGTACTTACCAATTTCAAGAAATTGTTTAAAAACAACTTTCAACTAAAAATAAATAATTCTATGCATTCTCAACAAACTGACTTGCTAGCAATCAAAATGTATAATTTTTTCAATTTTGAAAAAAACGTTTTTTTGAATGCACCCAAGCTTCAAAGAATCACGAGCCGGTATCTTCAATTTGTCAGAAATAGCGAATAGGTAAACAAGCAATAAAGAAACACCCACCATGTGGTCAGAGGAAACTATGTGGACATCAATTTGTGACACACGATACAAGACAAAACCCAGACAACAGATCTTCTTGCCAAAAACCATAAAGTTGTGTCTACCATAATTTAAAATCCCAAAATAATAAAGGTTACCCACATTGATTAAGTTATTTTTTGATTTTTATTATGTCTCTAACTTTTCCAACTCTTAACTCTTAACGGAGGAATGTACGGTCGTACAAGACTCCTGAACTCACATCAGACAAAACCATCATCTTAGTGAAACAATTCCATGTTTTTATACATTTTGTTCTATGTAGTGGATAAAGAATAGTAATACTTTTTACTGGGAAACTAACTCACAATTGACCATTTGTACCAAGGGATCTGTATACAGTATCGGAAAGTGTTGGTTTTGGGATGGCAATAAGAGCAAGCGAGAGCGAAGCAAGCAATCGTGTACGTGCTTCTCTTGATGGGCGTATCATTCTTTACCTCTGCTAGAGTACTGGTAGACGTCTTTATTGTGGGCGGTCGGTTAAATCGCTGAAACTAGTGCTATACCAAAACAAACGCTTTCCGATTCTGTACACACTTCAGCGTGAACTCCAAACTACGGTCCTCGGTTTCCAACTTAACTGGCCTCGTCCCAACGTCTTAATAACAGTTGACACGATGGGATATCTCCCCTCCAAATGCCGACTACGTCAAAGTTGCTGTGCTTCACTAATTAAGTATCGATGTTTAAACCAACGAAAGTATTCACCCCCTAAATTTATACATATATATAGAAACATTGAGAAATTTATATATCTGTTTTCAAATGAAACTGACTCAACTGGTTTACATTTAATAGACTGAAGCTCAACCAGGAGAAAGCCCAAAAGTTTACTGTATTCTATCGTATTTGCCGATACTGTTTGCATTATTATACCCTTCGCAAAAACGAAGAGTATATTGTATTTGATCGGCACATTTCTAAAATCGTAAATATCGCTCGTAGAGAAAAAAATTTCATATCATTGTGTTAGTAAACGAATTCTGAACAACTTTCAAAATGTCCGTCTGTCCGTCCGCCACGTTACTTGTAAGCACGATAATTTAAGAAAGAAAAATCCGATTGTACTGAAATTTGGACACTAAGTTAGTATTAGCTAGGGGAAGAACCCTATTGTTTTTTAACAAAATCGATCAGTAAATGAAAATGTTATTAATGATTTAAATTTGAGAATTTTTTTATAGATTTTTGTTTTTGTAAAAATTTACATTTTTCTACGTATTAGGTGGTTCTTACGCTTTTGACTCGGAATCCAAGGGTCCCGGGTTCCAAACCCATATGGGGTATGGTATGGTTTTTATTATTTTTACTTTATTTTACACTGAGTCTTTCACCAACTAAGTTCGTACTATAAAATTAAATGTTTAAAACTAACATTATTTACAAAAAACTGCGAAAAGTATCCTATAGAATGTGTAACAATTATATAAAAAGTTTAGTAAACCGGCGAAGAGTACGTTTTTAGCTTGTTTAAATATACGAATGTAATTAAATATGTCCATATTCAATAAATATTTAATTAAAACCTAAATGCATGTTACTCCTCATTAACAATTTTAATAATTCTTTTAGGACTGAGGATTATAATTTAATACTATAATAATTAAATATAGTAACCATAATTTTTTTATTTTGTATTTAAAAGATGTTGAGAGGATGTTTTAAAGGTGTTAAAAGACTTTAGACAATAACGTGTGGGTCATACTATTAGGTCATGATTTTCTCTCCTGTCAGTTGCAGCCCGCCTAAATGCATTGGAAATTATAAATATGTTGTTTTGAAATATGTTATCATCCATGAAAACCGCTTTCTGAGCAGTTTGTTTATTTTATAAATGACTCGGAACGGAACGAAACTAAAATTATAATTTTTCATAAAATGTACGCTGGTAGTGGACACTTGGAGAAAGCTTGAAAATTAGGTGGGCGCGACTAAAAATATCTTCATGTTTATAACTCATGTCTGCGGCCGTGTGAGTAGAAGTAATGCTTGAACGTATATCTGGCTAATATTTCGTTCTTTCCATTTATGTAACATCATATTATCATAGAATAAAATAAAACTTAAACTTAATATAATTCTCTGAAATTTACTAGCATTATTTCATTAGTAATTGCCTTGACATTTAAATAACGACCCGAATTAATTGCTTTCGGATGTATGTAATATTTGGATATAAATTTGATAAATTCGATTAAAGAAATGGATTTTTGTCCCTTTCAAATAGTAAGTTTCGTTACAAAAATATATACAGGGTGTCTCACCGGGAACTGAATCGATCGATATAGAGAAAAGTACGCATCAGAAATTTTTGAAAATTTTGGGAGTTACTAAAGTCAGTGTGGCCAATCAAACTAAAATAATTACAAGCAGCTGGCACTTCCGCTTATACCGGAAGTCGATACCAACTTGCTTATTTTAAATGGAACACCCTATATATTTCAGGGTTTTCGAAAAGAGCGTAAAATTCTGAGTCAAAAACATGTAGGATACCCTATGCCTAAATCCATCCGTTTCAGAGATATTTGACATTTTATAGAAAATTCTACAGGTGCAACGGTTTGCAAGAACCGTTATAAGTTTCTTCGTGTAAAAGATCCTCATTTGCTTCTTGGCACATAAAAAGAACACAAGGAGAACTACGTTCTACAACTGAAATAAATTCAATAATATCATACAAAGTGTTCCGTTTTTCGCGTTACATTTTGTCAACTTCAAACCGCGAAAACTTGTTTAGGTCAAATGGAACACCCTGTATTTTTTTACGTCAAGTTGTGTAAAATTGAATTCCCTTTTTTCTGGTATTAGCATTGTGGGGTTAAAGTTTTCATGAATTGTTGTAATCATTTCATCAAAATAGCCATGATTAGAAACAATCAGTCATTATCTTATGTCAAAAAATGCCAGCACGTTTAAATTACACCCACGAAGACTTTTTAAATTTGTTTATTATTTATGGAGAATGAGTAATTTAACACAAAAGAATGTAGTATATAAGTGCCGTAAGGAGGGAAATGAAAAACTAACACTAAAATTGTTGTAGCATCATTTTCATCATGTCTTTTTTTTGTTTTTTTCACATCTTTAACGTCATCATAAACATCGAATTTACGAACCATATTTCTTAAAGCATTTACAGAAATTTGTACACCTGGAAACTTCCTGTGGATAACTTCTATCGCGTATTTATAGGACACTTCTCCAATACCATAACACTTGATCAAGTAAATGCGCTGCTTTAGGGTCAACATTTTTCTAAAGATATTAATTGACAAATGTTAACAAATAAAAATGTCACCTAAGCATTATTTCACAGCGGCAATCTTGATTACTAAAAGTTAATTCAATGAAGTTGGACCTGAGTTGAAAAACTATGAAACAACATTTACACCCAAACTTGTTAATAATAGTCACAAACAACGTTTTTTACAAGTAATACATAGTCTTTAAAACATATTAATCGATAACAAGATATGGGGAAAAATCGATTTAATTTTTAATATCAAATAACTTAGTAACAATAACTCCCATGAAAAAAATTTATTTGGCTCTGCGATTATTGCGTTTAAGCTCCTTTATCCCATTGCCTCAAAAAAATTGATTTTAAAATTTTTTATTTTGAAAATTCAAATTTTTATAATTTTTGCGCGCCCTGTATAACAAAATCAAATTTTCTCAACGTGAATCGTATTTATATAACAAGCAAAAGAAATTATGAAGAATAGGTTTTTTTCGAAAAATTGAAAATAACCATTTTTATAAGTATAGTTAAGTCCATCCGTGGACACACTGTATATTTAATTTATTATGTTCTGTCAGCGTTTTCCATTTTACTGTGAAATTATATAATTACATGACGCTATACGGTAATAAAATTTTATATATGTAGGTGTCTGTTAATATCGTTACCCATTATTTACATCGATTAAACTCGAAGGTTACTCTCCTGTTACATAAAATGAATGTATTGCAATTGAAATAATTATTTTCAAATAAATTTACATACAATATGGAATCAAGATAGTATTTTTCTAACTTTGAACTGAACAACTGCTGCTACTTTAGAGAACTCGCTTTACCATAACATCAGGTGCACAACAGGTTATGGCAGAGAAGGTAGCATTCAGAAGAGAAGTATTAACCGGCACGGTAGCTCAATCGGTTAAGGCGTATTGAGTGGCGAATACGCTGATCGACTCGCTACCGCGCTCTGGGTTCGACCCCCAGCACCGGTATTGACAACACCGGTGGGTGTAGATGTATGTTTGCGTTTTTCCGAATGTGTAACCCCCTTCCGGACAGCCTTGGCTTTGGATTTGGGGGTTGTCTACTATCTGTGGTGTGTTTATGTTTATGTTTATGTTATTCTAGGAGGACTCTCTGAGTCATCTCCTCTTTTGCACCTGACTAGTGTCGTTATCTGTTGAACTCAGCCAAACTCGCGGGTACCACTAAGGCTCACCCAGCAACCGAAAGCATAAGGTCACTCATCTGTATTTATATGGATGACCTCAAACTTCATACCATCGTAGAGCGTGAACTTCAAAGTATTCTAAGGGCTGTTGAGGAGTACATGTAGGAAATTGATATTGAGTGCAGGTTTAACAAGGGCGAAATCATTCCCTCAAAAGAGGACTATGCGGGGACTTTATTGAAAACGTGCAGCTCACAGACAGAATGATCCTAAGACATTTAGATGCCGGAGAGGCCTACACATACTTTGGTGTGCAATAACATCACATCCAGGATGTGCAAATAAAATAATGTCTCCGCGGCAAATACAAGCAACTTTGAATGTTTTGGTCGTTCGATCTTTCAGGGAACAACAGGGTTTCTAATACTAATATGCCAGACATTCCTATTCTGCTCTACTCCTTTGGAATGGTGATATGGAATGTAGATGAGCTTCGCCAAGAGATTCAGGCAAGATAATGAATATTGACTGGAGCATACATCCCAATCCAATCCAGACCAACAACAATTTATTTGTTACAATTATATGCTGAGCCAGATCCAGGTCCGGAGCTAGCCGCACAACCACGGCGCGCAGCGTCGTGGTGAATACGCGGCTGGGCGGAGCCGGTCCGGTTCGGCTAGAACGACGGATATTTATGAGTTAACACTCCTGTTTAAAAATGGTAAAACTTAAAGCTAACAATTTGGTTATATATAGAACGTGAAGAACTTTTAAAAACTTAAAATTGCACTTTGACGATTTTTTACTCGCGAAGCACTGCACTATTTACGAGTTCTGATTACTGATACGAGAAAAAAACCCGTTCGAGCTAATGACATCCTTCTTCCTGGTGGTAGTAATGACTCCAGGAAGGTGGGGTGGAGGGGAGGTTATTGTTTAAAATGTTTGGATTTAATGAGAGGTTATTGGCCGAGGGGAGATTTTAAAGAAGAAACAAAAAGGGACAAAAGAACAAAAATTAACAAACACCAAAAAGATAGAGAGAAAGAGAGAGCGAGAGAGAGAGAGAGAGAGAGAGTAAAGGGAATAGAATGGGGGTTTAAGGGTGGTGGAGAATGGAAGAATTGTGGTATAGGAGGGTGTGGCTAGGGAGGTTGCCGAAAGATAGGCAACGCCTGGTATGGTAGTGGGTGTTTCAGGTTGAAAAGTATGGTATTATGCTGTCTGATTCGTGTTATATTGCGGGTTAGCGGACTATCGCCCGCTTTGAATTGATAGAATTTTTGTGATATTTCCTGGACGTAGTCTGCTAATGTCGTGACAACGTGCGTAGTAATCTCTGAGGGAGGTGTACCTACCGGAGTTCGAAATGAGGCGCGTAAATTTGTGTTCTAAGACTCTAAGTTTTCGCATTGTCGTGGCCGGGATGCTGCACCACATCGGCGCCGCGTATGTGATGGCCGGCCTGATCACCATTGTTCTTTCCTCGTGAGAATTTCACATGTCACCATGGAGACCGAGGACTTTGTCTCCGAAATGGCAGATCCTTCGTGACGTGTGGAGTGTATGCAGGGCAAAAATTAACGCGGAGTATGGCATGCATCAGCCTTAGGAGTTCAGAGCCGCTCCTGCAATTAGTTAGAGATCAAGAAAACGTAGTATGGGTGCAGAATTATTCAAGGTAGCAAAAAGAGTCGCAGATGAACTTGGTATTTGATGAGAGATGAAGAGGCTGACCTCCGATTAAAGAACTTATATCTAGATACATAATAGCATGAATTTTATGATCCCGAAAGACTCCCAATCTAAGGCACTTCTTCCCATAAGTTGCTGATTGGCCCATCGGCGTATTCGCGGCCGCTCGTACACGTTCGGCTTCAGTTCGATTATCATAATCTGAGTTTGACAGTTTTGACAGTATCAGTCATTAATGTTAATAAGTGTTTTTCGATCAAAATGTGGTGAAGAAGTCTTTTTATTTTAAGTTGTGATTTGCCTAATACCTAAATAATATTCTCTGTTCATATTTAGACAGTTTAGTGACAATTTAGTGCAACATGCAACAGTGCTGTGCCATTTGCAGAAATCGATCATTTCATAAGTAAGTAGGTCATAGTCGTAACATGATGAGGTTCAGTTTATAGTTTTAATAATAATATTATAAATAATATCCTTCCAATGCATATTTCCCTTGAATAAAACATCTTTACCTACTGTATTTTTTCAATCTGCGTTAATATTCCTAGAAGTTAACCAATAATTATCATATAAAAGAGGTACAATATTTTACATTTTTCCTTCTACACATACCCGCCTCTGTTGCCTATGGGATGTGATGTTCATCTATCCATTTTAATGGACATATAATGTGACTATGTTAGGAGCAAATAAGGTATATGAAGAAAAGGTAGCCATTATGTATCTAGATATAAGTTCTTTAATCGGAGAGGCTGACCTAGAGTCAGAAAAAAAAATTGTAGGTAGCTATTTGGATTTTGCTTCTTTCTAATTTCTCTAATTTAATGGACTAAAATTGGGGAAATAGCTGGGGTCGACAAATTAACGGCCCAGACTCCTATGTCAGTTAGTGATGATGGAGTAAGAATCCTGCACAGAATATTACAGAAAATGTGGGAGATCGCAATCTACCGATAACTGGAGAACCTTAATCTTCATACCACTATATAAAAAGGGGAAGACAAATGTCTGCCAACTATACAGGGTGATTCTTTTAAGGCGGCCATTAGAATATTTCCCACTTGCAGATGAGAGAGACATTTGAGATTTGGTACCCTACCATAGTCGACCATTACGAGTCCGAAAATAATAATTTCAAAATGGCGGCACTTCCGCAAATACCGGAAGTCGATACCAACTTGCTTATTTTAAATGAAACACCCTATATATTTTCGACTTTTCGAAATGATCATAAAATTCTCAGTCAAAACATGTCACACACCCTATATCTAAACCGAGCAGTTTCGGAGATATTTGACATTTTATAAAAAATTTGACAGGTGCAACGGTTTGCAAGAACCGTTATAACTTTCTTCGTGTAGGAGATCCTTATTTGCTCTTGGGTACGTAGAAAGAACACAAGATGAGCTACTCTCTACAAAAAAAATAGATTCCATAATAGTATACCAAGTGTTTTATTTTTCATGTTACATTTTGTCAAATTCAAACCTCAAAAACTTTTTTATTTCTTGATATCAAATTATATTATATTAAACTCCATTTTTTCTAGTATAAGCATTGTAGGGGTTAAAATTACAACTTTTCGAAATATTGGCGATTTTTTAATAAAAATTGCCATCAACTTACCCATGATTAGAAACAACCATTAATGTCAGTCATTTTTTATGTTAAAAAACGCCAGCACGTTTAAATCACACCCACGAAGACTTTTAGGTTTGTTTATTATTTATGGAGAATGTGATAAAGTAATACTAAGAATATGTAACACATTTGCTACTCGATACCCACAAGAACAGAAACCATCCACCATGCATTGTAAAAGGCACATTGGATAATTTTAGAATATTTGGCTCTGTCAAATGGCACATGCCAAATTTTATTATGGCAATCGATGTAGAATTAAATTTGAGGTGGACTTATATCAGCATGTCCTATATCTAACACATGTACTTTTTGAATTAATCGCAAGTTTTTGTTGAAAATTATAATTTATCCAAAAAACGTAGAAGCCTATGAAACAATTGAAACAATAAAGTGGGTATCGACTAGCAAATGTGTTACATGTTCTTGGTATTATTACTTTATCACATTCTCCATAAATAATGAACAAACCTAAAAGTCTTCGTGGGTGTAATTTAAACGTGCTGGCATTTTTTAACAAGAGAGAATGACTGACATTAATCATAGGTAAGTTGATGGCAATTTTTACTAAAAATTCTTGGACATTTAAGAAAATCGCCAATATTTCGAAAAGTTGTAACTTTAACCCCTACAATGCTTATACTAGAAAAAAGGGAATTTAATTTAGCATAATTTGGTGTAAAAGAATACAGGGTGTTCCATTTGAAATAAAAAAGTTTTTGAGGTTTGAATTTGACAAAATGTAATGTGAAAAATAAAACACTTGGTATACTATTTTGGAATCTATATTTGTACATAGTACACCACCACCAAAGAGCAAATAAGGATCTCCTACACGAAGAAAGTTATAACGGTTCTTGCAAACCCTTGCACCTGTAAAATTTTTTATAAAATGTCAAATATCTCTGAAACTGCTCGGTTTAGGTATAGGGTGTGCGACATGTTTTGACTCAAAATTTTATGATCATTTCGAAAAGTCAAAAATATATAGGGTGTTCCATTTAAAATAAGCAAGTTGGTATCGACTTCCGGTATTTCCGGAAGTGCCGCCATTTTGAAATTATTATTTTCGGACTCGCAATGGTCGACTATGGTAGGGTACCAAATTTCAAATGGCTGTCTCATCTGCAAGTGGGACATATTCTAATGGCCGCCTTAAAAGAATCACCCTGTAGATTGTTGGCATAATACTACAATAAAATAATGTTATATATTCTTCAATTCAGACTTCAGCGTTATCTGTCTCGGCGAATATTTCTTGAGCAAGAAGACCTTGTTAAAGGGATTACCCTTACAGTATTATTTGCAACCATGGGAAATAGGGAAATATATTTTAAGCAGTGATGTAGGCCTTATCATGTTGAGAACTACCAGTTCAGTTACAAATATTAAAATATAAAGAATATAAAAATAGCTATAAGCTCTTTGTAGATGGTTTTTCTTTTTTTTTTTATATAATAACAGTTTCCATAGAATAAACGATTTATTAGATAATGGTAAAATCGGGCGCCATTTTTCATTATGGAGGACGTAAATGAACTTTCTCTCAGTGTGCTATACCTACCTATTGTATTCATCACAAAAAACTGCACTAATGCGTAATGTGCCAAATTTCATGTTACTATCATAAAGTAAGCAATTGTAATGCTTAGCAACGCCACTATTAGTGTGGTTTCTTAGCGGAAAGATCGTGACCTGCTGGATTAAAGTTCCAAATTTTGCACACTTCTTAGATACCCTCAAGGGGGGGGGGGGGGGGTGCCCGATTTCAGTGTCCGCCATCTTGAAATATGACGCCATCTTTGTTTTTTTTTAACTGTACCCGTAAATTTTCGACTTTTTTTGGTTTTTACTAAATATCTCCCAACTTCTGGATTGTAGCAAAAAGGATTTAATGTAAACTTTTGCTACAATTTGAGACCAGAGCCGCTTTTGTAACTTTAATATTTTGCGAGATACAAACTTCCAAAGTTTCAGGTTATTACGAAAATATGTTTTTGTTGGTTTTGCTAAATATCTCCAATGCTGTCCAAAACATTTTATTAATGTTTAAGAAGAATAAATAGGCTACAATTTGAATAAAGAAAGACGTCGATACAATCATTTGATGAGATAATGCATCTGACCATGTTACAAACGTTTCAATAAAAAAAAAATTACAGAATAACTATTAAGAGGGTATATAAGAACTCTGCAAAATTTGGCGC
The DNA here is from genome assembly GCA_936432065.2 of Rutpela maculata. NCBI lineage: Eukaryota > Metazoa > Arthropoda > Insecta > Coleoptera > Cerambycidae > Rutpela > Rutpela maculata. Next base: position 42,862,350 of record OW386285.2, read on the forward strand.
TTTAATCCAGCAGGTCACGATTCTGCCTAGTATTTACTCTAAGCCACCACACTGTATAAAATGATTTGTTGACTTGCTTGCAGCTATCCGATTAAAAGCTTAACTGAAACGATATCTTTTCTTCTAAATGCTCTCATTTTGCCATCCATTTTGTAACTAATATCAATAAGAATTAAACATAGCATCTTATGTTAAGATGAAATGTAAAGTCAATTTGTCTTTGAAATGTCTTGGTGGCTTATGACAACTACAGTGTTTGATTAGTGAATTTTCATGGAATTTAATTATTGTGTGGAAAAAACATCTAGTATTACCCAGGCAACTTGACGATGTAGAAGATGTATTTTAGAATGTTCGTCAATTTAAAAGACTGTTAACAAATATTTTCATAATATAAGTTAATTTATTTTTAGTCAGAGAGAGTGTGTAAAATCGATATTATGTCTTTAAAAATATATTCTCATTACATCACTAATTTCTTGGCATCGGTAATTAATTTTAAGGCGTATATAAAAACATTATTAATACATGAGGCTGTCTGGATATTATTATATGTATTTTAATCGTGGAGCGTCATTAGCTTGAAAGATGTTAATTTAGTGATCCATTTATATTGCTCAAATTTATTACATATTTTTTTTAAGTAAAAGGAGATAAACTAAAAAATTATCATTTACAGAAAGAGTTTACTTCATAACTAATTTTTAGATTCATCTTGCTAAGAAATAATATACAGAATTAATTTTCAAGTAGTTACCGTTCAGTCAAATATTTCTCCTCTTAATGCAAAAAATTGCAGAATGATAAAATAGTTATGTTACAATCATTGCCAAATATTAATCATGGATAGGGTGACTATACGTCCGGAATTTCGCTGGAAAGTCCAGCATTTTGGAGTACTGTCCAGCTAGTAAATGTTGGACAGTACTCTAAAATGCTAGACTTTCCAGCGAAATTTCGGACGTATGGTCACCCTAATCATGGATCAAAAATTTCTGTTTAGACAATGTGTTTATAAATAAATACTGTTTTTGACCTCCGAATCATAATTTAGTACTTGTCTCCACAAGGCTGCAGCAACTCAATGCCGAATAAAAGTTACAGAAAACATTAAAAGTTTCTTTTTATTACTATGGTTGACATAAAAAGACTAACAAAATGTTTACTTAATAATATTCGTCGAAATTTTTCAAATCAGAATCATGGATGTTTCTATTTTAATAATGCAAATTATTATATTTTAAGACATACTGGTAGCTACTTATCTACTTTAATTAAAATATATAAAACTATCCAAAACAATCCTGTAATTATTTCCCATTAATAAAATAAATTGTTAAAAGATGCCACTTGGCGCTGTTTAACATTTTTAATTATGTTTTTATATATTTTAAATACAAAAATATATTATGACCTAGCCAATATAACAAAATACAAAAATTAGAAACACTTCAATTTAGACAAAAAAAATTAAAATAATAGGTATTCTATATAGCAGAACACTGTTGTAACTAAATAACTGAATAAAATATATTTTTGTTGGTTTTGCTAAATATCTTCAATGCTGTCCAAAACATTTTATTAATGTTTAAGAAGAATAAATAGGCTACAATTTGAATAAAGAAAGACGTCGATACAATCATTTGATGAGATAATGCATCTGACCATGTTACAAACGTTTCAATAAAAAAAAATTACAGAATAACTATTAAGAGGGTATATAAGAACTCTGCAAAATTTGGCGCTTTAATCCAGAAGGTCACGATTCTGCCTAGTATTTACTCTAAGCCACCACACTGTATAAAATGATTTGTTGACTTGCTTGCAGCTATCCGATTAAAAGCTTAACTGAAACGATATCTTTTCTTCTAAATGCTCTCATTTTGCCATCCATTTTGTAACTAATATCAATAAGAATTAAACATAGCATCTTATGTTAAGATGAAATGTAAAGTCAATTTGTCTTTGAAATGTCTTGGTGGCTTATGACAACTACAGTGTTTGATTAGTGAATTTTCATGGAATTTAATTATTGTGTGGAAAAAACATCTAGTATTACCCAGGCAACTTGACGATGTAGAAGATGTATTTTAGAATGTTCGTCAATTTAAAAGACTGTTAACAAATATTTTCATAATATAAGTTAATTTATTTTTAGTCAGAGAGAGTGTGTAAAATCGATATTATGTCTTTAAAAATATATTCTCATTACATCACTAATTTCTTGGCATCGGTAATTAATTTTAAGGCGTATATAAAAACATTATTAATACATGAGGCTGTCTGGATATTATTATATGTATTTTAATCGTGGAGCGTCATTAGCTTGAAAGATGTTAATTTAGTGATCCATTTATATTGCTCAAATTTATTACATATTTTTTTTAAGTAAAAGGAGATAAACTAAAAAATTATCATTTACAGAAAGAGTTTACTTCATAACTAATTTTTAGATTCATCTTGCTAAGAAATAATATACAGAATTAATTTTCAAGTAGTTACCGTTCAGTCAAATATTTCTCCTCTTAATGCAAAAAATTGCAGAATGATAAAATAGTTATGTTACAATCATTGCCAAATATTAATCATGGATAGGGTGACTATACGTCCGGAATTTCGCTGGAAAGTCCAGCATTTTGGAGTACTGTCCAGCTAGTAAATGCTGGACAGTACTCTAAAATGCTAGACTTTCCAGCGAAATTTCGGACGTATGGTCACCCTAATCATGGATCAAAAATTTCTGTTTAGACAATGTGTTTATAAATAAATACTGTTTTTGACCTCCGAATCATAATTTAGTACTTGTCTCCACAAGGCTGCAGCAACTCAATGCCGAATAAAAGTTACAGAAAACATTAAAAGTTTCTTTTTATTACTACGGTTGACATAAAAAGACTAACAAAATGTTTACTTAATAATATTCGTCGAAATTTTTCAAATCAGAATCATGGATGTTTCTATTTTAATAATGCAAATTATTATATTTTAAGACATACTGGTAGCTACTTATCTACTTTAATTAAAATATATAAAACTATCCAAAACAATCCTGTAATTATTTCCCATTAATAAAATAAATTGTTAAAAGATGCCACTTGGCGCTGTTTAACATTTTTAATTATGTTTTTATATATTTTAAATACAAAAATATATTATGACCTAGCCAATATAACAAAATACAAAAATTAGAAACACTTCAATTTAGACAAAAAAAATTAAAATAATAGGTATTCTATATAGCAGAACACTGTTGTAACTAAATAACTGAATAAAATTCGAAGGCCATAGATGCAGTTTTTCACCCTTCTGATTATTGTTGCCATCTGCTTTAAAAATGGTAATAATCTGATTAAAATATTTTAACAGCTTCATTTTTAAAGTGGCATTTAAAAGTTACAGACAGATTAAGTTTTCTTTTTAATAATTCACTTTTTGTATCCAGAAAATTCTATTTTAGTGTAGTGACTTAGGTGTTTGGTACTTCCACTTTTGAGTAATAGCAAATCCTTTTAACCATGAATAGAACTAGTCAAAATAAGTAGATTTTCGAACAGACCCACCTCGATAAATCACGCCCGCTCCCTCTGCACCCCCCCCCCCCCCCCCCCCCTTAAAGGGGTTATCTGTATCTGCCTATATATATTTTTTTATTACCTTTTCTGTCAATTGGTATATAATTTAAAAACATTATTTATTTAAATAAAGTCGCCAGTGACATACATAGACAAAACAATGTATATAATTGCATTATAACTTATTTTTAATAATATTATATTGAAAACTCAATATTTTCACTATTTTTTATTCTACAACACATTAACAAAAAATATATATAAATATTGGTAAAATTAACAAAAAACATTTAACAAAAAATAAAATAACTAAATTATAGTATATACCTACTTAATGAAAGTAAATTTTAAATTAAATAACTTAATTGCAATATTCTACTCACGAACATAATTTTGTACGTTTTAAATTTTTTAAAGAACATTTCCACTTAGGCCCACAAATTTTGCACTTGAAGAAGAAATGTTCTCATTTTTGGAAGTGAGTAGTCCAGAGGGGCATCCATTTATCTTTATCCATAATCCATCCCCATTTGGATAGACATGGGAGTTCTATGATCGACTGACTGAGCTTACCCCAAACAAATCCTGCTTGATAAATACATCTATTGATATGAATTGACAAGGCATTTATTGTTTAGGGTAAATTCTCAACAGTACGGCTTTTTTGTAAAAATAATTGCATTCGACATAGGTCGATATCATCTGTGTCGGAACACTTATCATAGATTATTATGACAAACTTTGACGGCATCCTTAATTGATTATTATTTGGCTGCTTGGATCTGTAACCAAATCTATGAAAGGTGGCGGTGACATCTGGAAAAGAATCCCAAGCTCCCCAACACTTCTTTTTTCCTTTTCCAAAAAAAAAGACGTGGTGTCACAACCCGTAAATGAATGGAAAAAGGGGAAAGCAAAACATTTTTCTTGAAGTTGATTGGATATATCTTCACAAGATATATATTGCCCTGATTTTCATTTTGATATTGATAAAAGAGTGCTAGTACCAGAACATCAGTATCCACAGTCTTTATTAATATTTTCTTTAAATTGTTCTCATAGCGATTTTGTGTATGCACGAAAATCCGCGTATCCGCTTCCTGGTGATTGCATAATAGGGCTGTATATATATTATCGAGAGGCGGATTATACAGAACATTCTCATCATACAAAAATCTTATTTTCAGGTAATGGGATGCTGCCAAAGTAGGTGGAAATTAGGTTAAAGAATTGTTGTTTGTTTACTTCAACTCGCAAGAAATCGTACCAATTTTTTGGTATTTAGTCTAACTAATTTTCGATTTCCTTTGCCTATTTTTTTTCAATAGTTTGTCCTTTTAAACTATTCTCTAAATAAGCATTCCAAACAATATTTACCCTGGTTATTGATTTTAGAATATTAAATAAGTATGGTTTAACAACGTTTGAAATGCAATCACAAAAATTTGAACAGGCTTTGGGTTACAGAATATGCACAAGAGCAGCTCCGTCTAAGAGAACAGCATCAACATCAGTTGGTTTATCTAAAGTAGTAAAATACTTATCAAGGCGACGTAATAAATCAGACTTACTTCCATGATACATTTCCCCAAGTTGAGCGAGAGAAGGGGAGTAGGGGTGATTTTCAAATTTAAAGAAATTTTCCAAGTCTCCATCCCGATTTTGAGAAGATCTATATAGCCGGCTGAATAAATTAACATATAACTTGAGCTAATTTTGCTTAGATGTTATTTTTTGTTTAATATTTTTGTTATGAAATGAGATGTTATTATGATGATTTTTTACTTACCAAATAAGTTGTACCTTAAATCGATAACGAGAAATTTTACTTTCACAGAACAATAATAGGAACTTTTAGTTTTTAATACATTTACTTTTTTTACATAAATTAAGAATTATTAATTTTTTTAACTATTAAGTCAGTTGGAAACATTAATCGTGTCGATTTATATCCTTACATGAACAAGTAAATGCAAGACTAAAATAAGGGATATAGAGAAGGAAGAATGTTTGTCTAGGCGGCTACGGTTAGTTATATTTCCACGTTTTTCTGTTATCGTGTTGATTTCAACGGAGAAAGCGCAACCTCAACTTTGTTTGAATAACTGCTTGATAATTACAAGCAAATTTCAATGTCTTTTGCGGGTTATAATATAATAATAATAAATTATTTTAAATAAATTCATTATGCACATGTGCAGCTTTCTCTTTGTACGTCACTGACGGCTTTATTTAAACAAATAACATATACAAATAAATTCCAATCGATAGAAAAAACAATGGTCTTCATTTTTTGTATCTAGTAGAATTTTGATTTATTGGGCCGTTTTAGAGATATATCCGATCATGTGTCGTTGTTGAAAGGCTTCTCCCCTTTTTTTTGCTGTGGGGCCATAAATAAAAGAAAATAGCAAAAAGCAAAATAAAGGTCTTATGGAAAATTTTATACTCTATTTAATGGCACCAAGATCATTCCTCTAGCTCCTACCATTTTTGAGAAAAAAAATACATATAGGCAGATACAGGTAGTCACTTTGAGGGGTGGCAAGGAGAGCAGGCATGATTTCTCGAGGTGGGTCTGTTCGAAAATCTACTTATTTTGACAAGTTCTATTCATGGTTAAAAGGATTTGCTATTACTCAAAAATGGAAGTATCGAGGCATTTACGAGACGCAAGTCACTAGACTATTTTCCTATTTCAATAGTATTAACAAAATTTAGTTAAATTATTAGCTTGTTAATTATATTTTTCTGCCATCGATGAATTAGTGGATGACTATTTATTATCAACATCTAAAGAAAATTAATAACATTGAATTTTTCATATACATTGCCCAGCTTCCTAACAAAGAACTGAGAGCCGTTCGCAATGAATTATAAAAAAACGCGTTACACAAATTAATAGTCATTTACAATGGGCAGTATTTTTATGCAGACAAAGCTATAGGTTTTTTAAATAATATGCTAAATGTGTTTTTTAGATGTGCTAAAGCATTAGAGTTATTCTGTCTTCTCCAATAATAAGAAATTGTTTTGTCCAAATATTATACTAAGAACGCCCGAAGATTAAAAAATGGATGGGAACATACCGTAACACTAATCACTAGTCTGGTGATCTCGTACCATTGAACTTGATTTTTTGATCTTTCCGTTATCTTTTTAATACTTTTGAGATGTAAGAGTCTGCAAATTTTCATCGCAGTGCTCGATATAAAACAAGACGATGTTCAGCGAACATTTTTTTAATACTTGTTTTTTTTATTTAATAAACTCTTATTAAATCATCTTTATGATCGTTCATGAAGCCTCGTTTAGTATCTGTTAATATAAATTTATGATATAATGAAGGAGAATCTAGTTACATAAAGACATTACGAGCACCTGGAATTATTAACATTCTATTTATACTACCTTCCGCAGGCACTAAATGCTAATATAACAAGGTTTTTATCATATATTTATAACAAACAATTTATCATGTGTGCTGGTGTTACAAGAAGAATTGTTCCTTATTTCTTCTGCTGTCATCAGGTTTCTATGGAGTGCTTCTAAATTCCTGTCAAGAAATTTTGGTGCTACTTCTACATGTAGAAATAAGAAAATTCTTATAAACATTGTACAAAAATACTTCCTCTCCTCAAAGAACTACCTCGTTCAGTTAGGATTATGGAGTTTAGCATACGAGTTTACATTAATGCTTGATGTCATTTCATAGTATTAACTAAAAATATTTGAACTTTAGGCGTACGAAATAGATAAGGGATCTATGTTTTTCTACTTAACTTCTTAACTTCTTTAATAATTTAATATTGGAATATGATTTTACGAAGAAAACTACAAAATAATGGTTGCTAGAAATATATTCAATAAATTATAATTATAATTAACAGGTACAATATAATTGTAACTAGATGGCGCTGTGTTCGTCTGTTGGCAGTAAACAAACTTTTATTGCGCACGGTTACTAGGTAATTTCCTAATCTGGCATAAGGTCAACCTCTGATATTCATTAAGTAATACAATAATAAATAATTAATAAAACTGATTTAAAAGAGTTGGCTCTCTTAAGAGGCTTTCTTTAAAAATTTAAATGTTATTTGTATGAGATTTAAGTCAATGTGTAAAGTGAACCAAACCTTATTGTTCTTTAGATAATACATAAAAACCCTCCTTTTTCCTCTTCTTCGGTACGTAGCTCTCTTAGAAAGCATAGACGTATGTTTATATAATCTTTCGATTGGTGATAGGAAGAATTCCCTATATGAACTTTTCAATGCTGGAAGGGAATTAGGCCTTCGGAATTATTGGGATTACAAAATAAAATCTTGAAATTTTTCGCTCTACCAGACCAAAAATACACTGTTAAACATCAATATAAAATGAAAACTAGCCATTTCTAAGTGTTTCTTTCCTATATAGTGAAATAATGTAGTAATTGTGATGAGAAAGCGAATAGTTTAAAATTTATTTTTGAAATAGAATCGGAGGAAGGCCCTTGTGTCTGGGGTTTAATCCCTTATCCTGGACCGAATTTTGTACACAACCCACCAGCGCTAGAGAAGGCATTTTCCGACTCTACGCTGGAATGAATTCCGTTTGATATTAAATATTTTATCATATTGAATTTACAAATAATATTTTAGTATCAATTATTAAGTAGCTGACAGAATTCATCTTACTTTAATACACTTTCTTGTTGCAGGCTGCTAAGTTCTTTTGCATCTACCGAAAGTGAACACCTTGAGGAGCTGTGTGACTCCATAGCAAATAATGAGATAGCTGTTGAGGCGATTTCCGAGAGGCTTACTGAAGTTACAGGATTGGCTGAAGAACTTGACCAAGCTTTACATAGTGCGCAGCAAGACTGTTTAGTATTTACATCCACCTCGACATCAACAACCTCATTAATTGATCCAACTAACACTATATCCACAGTTAAGAAAGCTATGGAAAATAATCCGACTAATCCTGAGGTTAGTTTAGTGAAAATTAAGGTGTGGGGACGCTAATATTTGCTTTTCATGATAACTTTACATATATCCCTCTCTATACGCAGATAATGATAATAATTAGCAGATATATCATCATTCTTAACATTTTAATAGGTGCTGTTAGGTCGTTCAAATAAAATTGAAACTATTGTAAGTTTTCATTTTATTTTGCCAAGTTTTGTTTAAAATTATTTGAAGTACTCTATGAACTTTAGTAAATAAATAAGTAAATAAACAAATAAATAAACTTTATTTTCCTCTCAGACAAAGTGGTATACTTGTATAGCAACAATATACAGAAAGTATATAGGTAATTTCATACTAAATAGAAAAGTGTGTATGTTGTGATTTGCTTAATATGTAAATAGTATTCTCTAATCATATGCTTAGTTACAAACTAACTGTTACTTTCATAGAACTCATCCAGACTGTAAAAGCACTTATCAACAAGATACTTGTTTAACTGTCTTTTAAAAGATTTTAAACTTGATGCATTTTTTACATGTGTCGGTCATTTGTTAAAAATATTTAGACCTAAATAATTTGGTGAGTTTGAAGTTATTTTATATTTACAAAATTGGTCTTTTTGCCTAGTATTTATTTGGTGGATATTTTTGTTTAAAATATTATTTTTATAAATAAAAACACATAGTTCATATATTAACAAGCACACAAGGGTTAAAATATTGTAGTTTTTAAAAAGGTCTCTACAAAAATACCTATTAGACGTACTAGCAGTACATCTTAAAATATGTTTTTGTGCAATAAATACACCCAATGATTGTGTGGAGCTACCCCGGAAAAATACCCCATATCGCAGTCTAGAAGAGACTTGAGCATAGTACACCAGAATAAGTTGTTCAACTGTTGAAACAGTTTTTAAGTTTCGACATAAATAACATAGTGAATTTATTTTCGAAATTAACTGTGTGCACTGCGTCTTCCACCAATTGTAACACCTAAGATTTTAATTTCTTGATTGCAACTCAAAATATCTGACCCTAGGCCAATATTTAACGGAGAAACCTGGTTTTGTCCGTCATGGAATCTTATTACCTTGGTTTTTTCAGTGTTAAGGTAAAGTGTGTTAGACTTATACCAATCACCCATAATTTGTAATATGTTGTTACATTTGGATTTCAACATATTATCTGCATTATCCGATATTAGAAGGGATTTGTCATCAGCGTACACAACAAAGAATGCATTAGTAGATAAAGTATCAAGCTTGTTCGTACATAATAAAAATAATATCGGACCCAGTACAGAGCCCTGTGTTACTCCCACCGTTATGTCTGGATATTCAGATTTTATTGTGTTTCTGTTGTTATTGGTAGGATAGGATAACATATTGTCTACGGTGATTCAAAAAAGAAACTACCCATTCATGAGCTACTTCCACGTATATCATACGAATAAAGTTTAGATAACAGTTTTACATGATTAACGCCGTCGAATGCCCTACTTAGATCATAGCCATATATTCTGGTAGTTTGTTAAGAAATGAGTGAATAACTGTTTGTGTTGACGTATCAGCCCGAAAGCCATGTTGATTTTTTTGTAAAAATGTTATGTGTATCGATAAATTTGAGTAAGCGATCTAAATAACAATATTCTAATATTTTTGAGAATCCAGATGGAATAGTCACTGGTATGCAATTTTCCATTAAATAGGGATTCCGTTTTTTATAAATTGGAGCCACATTTCCCAACTTTAAAATTTTCGGAAAACATCCCGTTATGAAAGAGAAATTAACTAAATAAGTAAGTGGATCTATAATAAAACCAATCACTTTTTTCAGTAAAAACATAGGAACATCATCAAGACCTGAAGAGTATTTATTTTTTAGTTGTTCTTTAATAAAGTTAGCATTTCCTCACATACAAATGGTTTAAGAAGTATTGAATGAGATTGATTGGGAATAATAAATTTTCTACTATAATTATTTGTACTAGTTACAGGTATTTTATTAATTATATTCTCCGACGCATCTATAAGAGACTTACTAAAATTACAGGCTACTATATTGGGGCCCTCGCAAAGCTCACCTTCCTTTAATACACTTATATTCTGATTCGTTTTATTTTTATTGGATAGTTCAGTTAGTATAACGTTCCATGCAGTTTATATAAGTTGTTTGAATTAGTGATTTTATTTTGATAGAATTGTTTTTTAGTGTGTTGAACTAATAAAGTATGAGCTTTTTAGCGGTCTTGTATATACTGGATAATTCCGGACACATATTTTTTAAATTATGAAGATCTTTTAATTTTGAGCTTGATACTTTTACCTTGTTAGTTATCCATTTTTTCCACGCCTGGTACAATTGTCATATATTTTCTTGAGTGGAAAATATTTGTCAAAATAATACATAAATATATTATAAAAACATTCAAAAACATCATTAAAAACCTTTATTGCATAAACCTCAGACCAGGACTCCGCTTGCAAATCTAAAGAAAAATTATTTATTGAGTTGTCGCAAAAAACTCTATGCGAATAATATGTGTTTAGATTAATAAATTAAATTAAATAAATCAAACTATTTTCTCCGATGAGTATTTTATGAAATACGAGAAGGTAGTAGCGGAATAGATGTTCTATAATGGAGGTGGGGCTATTTAGTACGTAGGTGTATGATATTCTCAGCGATGAAATTAGCGCTACATTTAATAAAATACTATTTATAGTGCCTTAATGCAGGTCTATATAGTTTAACATTCGGTACAAGAAAACTTCAAATTTCATAAATTTTCACCTCCGTTACAACTGTCTCACGACTGTAACTATAGATTATAATGGAGATGAAAATCACGGAAGTTTGATTATTTAAACTAAACTCAATTTACGAGATCTAATTTCGAGGTTATGTCTGATCAATGTCAGGAGAGATCATTGGTAATCAATATTCATATGGCACTGATCATAATTAGGAAATGTGTCTGTTTTATGTCTACAAATGTACTACACGGAGGTGTTATATGATCTTAAACAAACAGGGTTTAATTATATTTTTTAATAAAACTCACCTTCCACAATCGCAACTACACTGACTGGCTCTGATCAAGCTACGGACTGATTCCAGAATATTTAATTCCTGGGCATGCCCAGATCTGAGTGCAATGTTAAATTGAAATACTTCCGTCTGTTTATTTAAATACTAAGGGAGAGTGATAATGCGTGAGATTAAAGCTGATTTTAATTTAGAAAATTATTTATTCAGAATATCTTATAGCATAGCATCAGAAAATTTGGATGCGCTGAAGTTCTAGGAGTTCTAGAGTAACCGTTTTAGCTAGTAAAATACTTGACATAACATAACACATGTTGAAAGTGGAAATAGGCTATTTTATATATCTAAGCAGACAACGTTATATTGTTCCTTAGAAACATTTCCATTATGTGGTTTATTGAAGTCCATTTTAGTAGATACACTAAGGATTTTAGCATGCTTGACACACAAACTGATCCAATGAAGTGGATTTATTTAACCGGCATGATTTCATTTCTTCAAGGAAATAAAAAAGGAACACTTTTTTTTAAATCTATTTAGGAATGCGGTGCTTGTCCGAAACTTTTATGATTGACGGGTAAATAAATATCTACATTACCTACACTTTAATACTTCGACGAAGTTGATTGTTTGCTTTTTTAAATTAAAAGATTTATTATATCATATTAACCATAAAGGATGATCCTCAAGAAAATTCGTACATGCCAATTATTAAGATAAACACAAGTGGTGTGCCAAAAGAAACAGATAATATGTCATCAACAAATTACTTGAAATTAGGTTAAGTAAACACCAAAGGAATTAAACTGGAAATTGCACATGAAGGGATATCCCAATATACCCAAAATGATCAGTTCATTTCTGAAATATAAGAAATATTTTTAAAAATCTCAAAGGATACCGCCAGCGTATTTCAAACCTTTTCCAATCGTTTTAGGCTTTCAGTGACCATGAAAAAATACAGTGTCTCAACAGTATATATAAGAGGATAACAGTAACCAGAAATACGTGATTTCAAAGCTAACTTTTCAAAAAATAATGGTACTGGTTTTTGAAATTAGAACGAAGTCACATTTAGATGTATGTCTTTTCTACTCTAATATGACTTTGAGAAGGTGAGATATCGTACATTTCTGATGATGAAGGATGAAAAAATAAAAATCTACAAGTTGTACGAAAACAAAATTTTGAACATTTTCTGCTCTTTCTAATTACTATTACAAGTCCATTTAAAAAATAAAGTTTTTAAACTAATAAAGTAAAACTTCTAAGGTTCGAATTTCGTTGAAATTACCCTGCTGCCTCCTAAAAGGAGTGTTACTTATAACACTAACAAAAAAAAGTCTACAAATAGTCAAACGTAATTTGTGCGTCAAACAAAACTTTTATTTAACAGTTTCCGTCTGATCTCTTCATGTGTAACTGAATATTATAATTTGAATGTTATTACATTCAAATTATAAGTAATACTTGGCGTTGCAAAATTCAGAAATTCCTATTTTGTACTACTTTAACTTCATCTAACAGTTGTTAGTTAAACGATTTAGGGCCGCTTTTATAGGTTCCGTTTAACTTAGATCTGATAGTTAACTCTGAGTTTTGTCAAAAAGTACGTTTTATGTCTGCCAGTAACTGCCAATTTTATAGCCCAGGAGGCAGTGAAATTTTTTCGTACTTATTTTCCCAGTCGGTGTATATGAATTAATCTGTTCTCTTAGTGACAAAAAACAAGAATTTTTGAGTCTGGCTAAAATTTTTGGATGGATTCAAAAAATAAAAACACAATGCAAGTCCACTTATTTTCCCAGTCATAAATATTTTACATTTACTAAAGTGGAACATAAAGTTTATGAAAATAGCAGTCTGGCTTATCTCAGATAGCGGAAAGTGAGTCTGGCTGAAAATTTGCGGATTTCAAAATTTGACGAATTTTGCGGATCCGTAACCCTTATTTTGCCAGGCTTGAAATTTAGCACATAAATTGATACAATTCTAAACTGTAATTAAAAATAAGTCTGGCTCATTTAAGAAATTGGCAAATGAGTCTGGCGGCATCTTCAAAATGGGAAAAATAGAAAATTTTTGCTCTTATTTTCCCGGATTTGAAAATTTGCCACATGATAGATTATACTATAATTTCATAGAAAATACACGTCTGGCTGACATTTACAATCACGAAGGCCTTGCCAGACTCACAAGCCAGGTAGTTAAACGAGGAGTGGAATAGCAGCACGTGCGTATTTAGGTAACGACGCTGGAATGCGAGTTACCTGAGCGCAGCTGCCTAGACCCCTGTCCCTTGTATTCCTATCTCTGTCAGTTACTCGGATTTTGGGTTACTACCATATGACAATATACACTATAGTGATGGGTCGAACCAGCTATTTTTGTTTAGCAGCTACTTCTTCTACTGCACTTTCAATTAGCAGTTAAAAATAGCTGCTATTTTAATAGCAGCTATTTTTTAGCATTAGTTGTTGTTTTGGCTAAATGGCGCATATTAACAGTATTAGCACTATTAGCAGATAACAAATGAAACTTTATATAAAAAAAAAGCAATATCTGTATAGGTGGCTAAATGGCGCATATTAACAGTATTAACAGATAACAAATGAAACTTTATATAAAAAAACGCAATATCTGTATGGGTGGTTAAATATGATTAGTTTTAAAAGAAATATAAATTATCTCTATAACGTTTATTACAGTTTATTTTTTATATTCCGCTAGCAGAACGAACATAATCATGTGTAATATATTGTTAAAATAATAGTTTTTACTTTTACATGAATTACAATTCACTTTCTAAGTGCTGTACTGTGGACCTGCTGCTAGCTGTAGCTGAAAGAATATGCATGCATTAGACATTTCATCAATAAATTTTTTCAACCTGCCCCATCATAATTCTACACTCTATACAGTGTATTTGCTTTTTTGTATTCAATTATTTAATGCTGTCATAAAAAAGAACATGTACGTATGACACTAATCACCTGTATAATTGAACGTGCCGAATTCAGCGCGCCTGACGATCATTAGACGAGTCTGGCAAGGCTTTAGGGGTGTTCCACATTAGCCAGATTGTATTTTAAGCTGTTATTATAATATAGGCCATCATCTGATAAATTGTCATGACTGCGAAAATGAGGGAAATTTTTTTAATGAAAACTTTCCAGTTTTTCACCTGCCAGACATATTATCCATACTCACAGATTAGCAAGACTATTTTTTTTACTTAACTTCAGTATACCTCTTTCTACTAGAACTATTTTTATCACTGGGAAAAAAAGGGCAGTGTATTCGTATGTTCTGACGCATTTTCCGCCTCAACCCATCGGAACCCCCCCCCCCCTAAATATATATGAATTTTGCTTAGAATTACTAACCGAACAATTCTATCCATGTTTGCTGACTGGGAAAATAAGTACCGAAAATCGTCACTGCCTCCTGGACTATTAAGTTTAAACGCCAAACTTAGGTTTACGCACGCTTACGTTGATTAATTAGCAATATTTTGAAGCATGCTGCACTCAATGCAAACTTCAAATTTCAACTTAACCCACAAATAATTACCTACCTATTATATATTCTGTAAAGAAAAAGTTATAGAAAAATGACATTTTCGATATTTTTGAAGACATTTTATCAAGCGATGGAGATGGTGTTAAAAATATAATAGAAGCACCTCGTGCACGAAAATTCCGAGAGAGACCTGATCATTTACAGATATGGAATAACAAAGAATTGATAGATCGATTTAGAATATCTAAAGAATATGTGCATATAGTATTAGAACCATATGCGTTATTAAAATCTTTCCCAAGTGCAATCCAGGCATTTGCTTTATCTTTCCAAGTAACCGAATCACTTCTCTTGCATTCGATTACACCTTTACGCTTTTTAACTAATTCAATCAATAGCTTGATTTTACTGTCGTTGAAATTTAAAGATCTTTTGTCACTCATCGCGAAAAGTCAAAGTAACAGTAATGAAAATGACATAAATCGCCAATTTGTCACTATGCTACCAACTAACAAAATGGCGATAGAACCGACGATCTTGACAAGCACCTATAAAACGGCATTTTAGCGAACACTAAAATCTAAAGTTCTCCTCCAGTAAAACTTCAGTTTAAACTTCTAGTAAACTTTGGTTTAATCCGTACCTATAAAACCGACCCTTAACCTTACGAATCACAAATTATTAAGAATCAAAATTAACTTTTAAATGTTTTATTAAATCCAGCAATTTGTTTTTCCTAAGTAAGTTAACTTCAGTTAATTAAACTTCATGTTAATGTCTTTTGAACTAAAAAAAAATGAATATCTTGATCGATAATGACAAAAAGTTTATTGGGTGTATATCTGTATAATAAATCTCCATTACAAAATATTATTTAGGTACTAAGCAAATCACAACTTACACACATTTTTATTTAATATGAAATCACCTACTCTCTATATATTGGTGACTCAATCCGGTCACGCTAATATACTAGTTGGGGAGACACTTTAAAACACTCGTTAATGGAGAACCAATTAAAACAACTACTCCTCTAGCTAATACTGACGAAGTATTGAATTATATGATAGGATTCCTAGAATAATGAGTGTTTTAGTCTTTACCTAACTAGCATATTAACGTGACTAGATTGGGGTACCAATATATAGAAAATATGGAAGCAATCTCATATTAAGTAAAAAAGTGCAAATAAGCAAATAAAAAAAATAATTAATTGTAAAGATAAATCTCTATTATTTAATAAATGGTAAATAAATAACTGCAAATTTTTATTTATAATAATAATTCTTGCTAAATTCATTAAGATAGGGAGTCATTTCATAATACATATGCAACCAATTGTACATGCGGGTTTATATAATATAACTGGCCTAAAGAGAAGAATGGTGTGCGGAATGAAAATACAATGAATACTACTATCGAATGTAATACCATTAGAGGTTTGATTTAGCTGGATATTCATTATTTCGCTTTTCATGGAGTTTGTGGTGCAATGTGACGAAAAGTGATTTTGTCGTCAAATCTTCTTACAACAGAATTAACAAACCACCGAGTTTCAGTTAAAAATAAAAATGTGTCCTGACTAAAATTGTATGGTTTTAATTTATTTTCGATGTGGGAATAAATGCAGTGAAGTTTTGGACTAAATCTGGCCATTGTTTCATATAAAATTTAAGCAATGTTTGTTGAAACATTAAAATTTCCTGCTATTGGTTATCTCTGGTTCTAGTCGCAAAAAATAAAAATCCAAATTATTCGTTATAAAATGTCGAATAAAACTAGACCTAGTCCCACAGAGTTATTTGGACAATTCTTTCAAAAACAAATGCAAAAAAAAAACATTTTAAATAAACAAGTTTCATAATACTATCGCAAAACGTATGTAAAAACTTACATTTAAATAAAATTCCCTCCTACGAGTAGATTTACTGAAACTACCTATAAGCGATTGAAATTTCGAATTTTTAGCCGTTTAAATAAATATTTTTCGTTAAAATAAATCTCTATTATTTAATAATTGGTAAATAAATAACTGCAAATTTTTATTGATAATAATAATTATTCCTAATTTCATTAAGATAGGGAGTCAATGTTAGTTCAATAAAAGATATAGTTTCATATACTTTCATAAAAATGTATGCATTATTAGTTATTACGATATATTTCTTAAATTATACAAAAATGCCGATTTTATTTTTTCCAAGTTAACAAATTATGAGAAAGTTTTTCATAGATTTAATCTGAAATTTTATTGCGAGCAATTTAGTTTTTATTTTTGGCAATGCGATTACTATGACTGGAAATAATAAAGAAAATAGCAGAAAATTGTTGCAACATATATTATTTAAATCTTATATAAACCTACAGTCAGATTTATTCCAGAAGGGGCTCATTGCACTTTTTATCACACCTAAAACAAATGAAAACAATAAAATCGTAGCAGCAAAACAAACAATTCGATTACAAATTCAGTACCCCGCTACTAATTACACAGTCACACAAAAAAGTGGTCTGGCCTGCGGACCAGACTAGTGTATCCTTATGTATTTGGACCTTTTGAAACCGAGTCCGAAGTCCGAAGTCATATTGGTTCGTTTTTTACCTCTAACCCCAAAAATACCCCCCCCCCCCCAAAAAAAAAGTGGTCTGGCCTGCTGATCATACCAGTGTATTCTTATGTATTTGGACCCCCCTCTGAAACCGAATACGAATCAGAATTGTCAGATCCGCTCGTTTTTCATCCCTAATCCCAAATCAAAACAAAAGTGGTCTGGCCTGTAGACCAGATCAGTGTATCTTTAGGGTTTGGGTCCCGGGACGTCTCGTGTCTCGAAGTCCCGGGACTTTTCCCAAATTTACTTGTCTCGTGTCCCGGGACTTTTGGGTCAGGACTCGAGACACTCTTGTAATAATTTATTAACAAAGGATCATAATAAGCTTCATTAGTTCAGGCTTCCCGCACTCTGTCACTGAGCGCCATCTGTTAGTTTAACGAGTAGTTATTTGATACTCATACATACGTAACTTACTATACACAATAAAACCGGCATCTATCGAAAACAAGAGAGTGTTCTCTTTTCGGAGGCAGTATTACAAAAATTAAAAACGGATTGTCGGACAAAATTGTTAATGCACTAATTTTTTAAAAATATATATTTTATTAAATTAGGAAAAAAGACTAATTGATAGGGCTAGTGCGACGATCGCGGCGAACCGCGACCGCCTAGTAAAATCACATTGTTTTGAGCCTTTCCACTCTCGGACCTCCAAGAGATATCGTTGCCACCTTCGACTAGAAAGGATACGGTCTTAGAGGCGTTCAGGTATAATCTCACGGATCGTAGCTTCGCACCACCGTCCGCCCGCTCGAGTGAATGCGTGAACCAAATGTCCGAACCTGCGGTTCCTCTCGTACTGAGCAGAATTGCTACCGCAACGACGAGTCATCAGTAGGGTAAAACTAACCTGTCTTACGACGGTATAAACTCAACTCACGTTCCCTATTGACTAATGGCTAGAGACTAAATGATGAATATTGATGATTAGTATGATTACTAAGTCTGTTTTATGTTTTATTATAAGATTTTATTTCCAAAAAATGAATCTGTGTATGAGAATTAAACAGGAATTGTTTAGGCTTTAACTATCGTTAGAAATGTTAGAATTGGATTTTATGTTCAATAAATGTTGATTTTTACTAAAATGGCGATTTTATTGATACATCTCGCCAAAAATGAACTCGATTCTAATTTTATTTTGAAAAATCTCGAAGTCCCGGGACGTCCCGGGACTTTGATCTTGCGATGTCTCGTGTCCCGGGACTTTGAAAATGTCGAGACTTCCCAAACCCTAGTATCCTTATTAGTAGAGTGCATGAATACGCTTATTGTGACTTTCGTGGGGGTTTCGTTGTTATGAGCTAAATTTGATGTAAAATTAATGATGATGTTTCAAAATCTCAAAGCCGTCAAAAAGCGTCCTACTTAAAAGGTCATTATAATCAAAAAACGAGTTATTTCTTAGTGAATTAGGTGTTTTGATATTTCTACTTTGGAGTAATAGCAAATCCTTTTAACCATGAACAGAACTAGTCAAAATAAGTATATTTTCGAACAGACCCACCTCGAGAAATCATGGTCCGTAGGCCAGTCAACTTTTTGTTTTAGTTTGGGGGTGTTCTTCGTGGTTAGAGGTGAAGAAAGAGCGAATCTGACAATTCCGACTTCGGATTCGGTTTCAGAGGGTCCAAATACATAAGAATACACTGGTATGGTATGCAGGCCAGTCCACTTTTTTTGTGGGGGGTATTCTTTGGGGTTACGGGTGAAAAACTAACCAATCTGACAATTCTTTCTTCGGATTCGGTTTCAGCGGGTCCAAATACATAAGAGTACACTGGTCTGGTCACTTTTTTTGTGTGTGGCTGTGTTATTACAGTTTTTTTTGATATTTATAACTTAGCCTTAATCATGACATTGTTTTGAGATTTTAGTTTTTTGAAACACCAGTTGGTACTGATGTTATGTCGGTCGTAACAAACAATCTTCGCAGTACATTATTATTATACTCTTCGCGAATACGAAAACGAAGATTATATTGCATTGATTGGCGCTTTTATAAAATCGTAAGTATCGTTTTCAAATCTCAGTGTTATTGATCAAATTTTGAACCACTTTCAAAATGTCCGTCTGTCCGTTCGACCGTCACGTTTCTTGTAAGCAAGATAACTTACGACAGAAAAGTCCGATCAGATTTAAATTTGCACAGTAAGTTAGTATTGGCTAGGGGAAGAACCCATTTGTTTTTGAAACAAGTCGATTCGTAAATGTAAAAGTTATGAAAAATTTCAAAAGAAAATTCATGTTGAATGTTGTGACCTTTGATAAGATACTGCATAATATACCGGCAAACATCTTGTTAATCAAGATGGCATCATCGGGTGATGATTAAAATTATAAGTAAAGAAAATCAACATATTTCCAAAAAATTTCGAAGAGGATACTACAAAATGTGCAACAATTATATAAAAATTTTCAATAATCCCGCGAAAAATATAATGTTTACATCTACGTCTTCCTTTGGTAGGTACGACAGAAGCTCCTAGTCTCTTCAGGGAAATCATACCTATTAGAGGACGATATTCGAATAATTGAGTTTAATCATTCTTAAGGTAGGGCGACCACATCTACAAAAATACATTTCATGAAGAGGCAAAGAACTTCTACCACATTTGTCAAAGGAGGACTATGATGCTTGATTAATTGAGATCTATTATTAGTAGGATAAGTCGATCGATCTTTCAATTTTTACGCACAGCTTGAATCAAACATTATTAAAACTTAACATGTTTAATAATACAAACTAAAACAATAATACAATAAAACAATATAACAATATACAAAATAGGTTGGGGTTATAGGAAGCATGATCTAAATTCATCTGATAGTTTAAAATCCACCGCCGAATCCACCTCCACCTCCACCGCCACTGAGTGCTCCTATACCTCCATGTTCCGAATGGCCCTCATACCTTACTTTGTAGTCAATTCCGTGTTTGCCAGCTACATATTCTACTATACGCTTTCTTCCATCTGGTTGAAGCAATTCATACCGTCCCTTGGTTTCTTTGCCATTTCTCACCTCATAATGGCTTTTGATGTCGTGGTGTTTCGGATCATGAACTGCGTAATCGTAATGATAATGGGGCGGTGCCTTAAATTCAAACAATTATGTATAAACAAGAGCACTTCATTTTTACTCTGGTCAATAGATAAAAAAGTAAATGCTATTTACTTTTTTATCTATAAGCAATTTTTTCGCCTTACGTTAAAAAATTTAAAAAATGCTCTACAACTTCTTTTCTCACGACTTTTTCGTGGGAATAACATTTGGAGAGTTATCTTAACAAACAGAGCAAAAAACGTGAGGCGTAAAAATTATTTTCCACAATTTCCGAATTTCGAGGGCGGATATCTGGAGAACAGAACAACATATCGACAAATGTAAGTAATGATTCTTGTAGCAAATTTTATATAGAGTGGTCAAGCCGCTGCTACGCACAGTTTCCGAGGTATAAGCGAAAAACCAAAAAATGGGAAATTTAAAGTGCCCCTCTCCCCCCCTCACCACCTAGGAATGGGGACTTTTGATATATTCATCTCCAGACTAGTCCAAACAAAGTTCCGAAGTCAAATTTTCTGTCCCTAACATTTCCTTCTACACCCTTTTTTGAGCATTCGTTGCCTGGATTAAACAAATCGGCAAATGTAAGTAATGATTCTTATAGCAAATTTTGTCAGCTTCAATTTTGTATAGAATGGTCAAGCCGCTACGACGCACAGTTTCCGAGATATAAGCAAAAAAACAAAAAAGAGACCTTTAAAGTGCCCCCCCCCTTCGCTCACCGCCTAGGAGTGGTGGGAACTTTTGATATATTCATCTCCAGACTGGTCCAAACAAAGTTCCGAAGCCAAATTTTCTGTCCCTAAAATTTCCCTCTATAATCATTCGTTGCCTGTCCTATATAGACTACTAAATTTTCTACAATTTCTGTAACAGACGCTATTTTATAGAACTTATAGTTTAGTAAAAAAAAAAACGCTACCCAAGGAATCATTACTTCCACTACCCAAGTCTCTCACAACGAAAAAAATTTTGCAAATGTAAATAACAGCCACTAAAAAAATTGGCCTGGGCGCTACACTAGTACGTTCTCATCTATTTTCACGTGCTGAATCCGAATCCGAGGTCAGAATTGATCGATTGGGTCATATATTTAAGATAACCTCAAGAAATAGTTAAATACGGTTCCAGAGTAATCGTGAGTACCAAAAAGTTACAAGACCAACAGACAGACCGACGCGACAAAAAGAATTTTTTTCTTTGCTCAAACTCAAAATCCCGACGTTTCATGATATTCCAAGCCTATTTAAACAATAAAAATTAAAAAAAAAATTTTCGTTACTGTCTATACTTCCACTGGATGTGGAACTAATAGTTTTTCAAAATATTTCATGAACTATTGATCGAATATAATAATATATAATTGTAAACTTGTAGAGCGTTAAATTTTCTACAATTTTAATTTCGAATTTTTTTGCAAAATTTATAAAAAATATCTCTTTAACTATCTACAGAAATATGTAATTATAAACCTGTAGAATACCAAATTGTAAAGAATTTACTTTAGTACTATACTAATAATGACATATTTGAATGTACTATAAATAGTTTATGAGAAATTTTGAAAAAACTATTTTTCTATAACATTTGATGGGCTGCAGCTTGTAAACTGTTAGGCAAAATGGCGTCTGTAATAGAAATTATACAGCATTTTGTGCTCTACAATATTGCTATTTGACATTTTTATGTACAACAGTTTAGAAAATAACTCGCAAAAATTGCTTCTTGCAAACTTCGACGTGCTGCAAACTCTTAAACGATTGGTTCTACGAAAATAAGCCTGTGAAATAATATATAGAGAATTTAGTGCTCAACAAAAAAGGTTGTTACCATTTTTATCGTAGCATCAATGGTTCGCGAGATAGCTGCATTTGAACATTTCGCAATGGCTTTCTTCCCCTACCTCTCCAAACAAAATGTTTAAAACATGTTTAAAACACCGTACTGTGTTTTAAACAAATGTTCAAAACATATTTAATACACAATGCGATGTTTGAAACAACTATTTAAAACACAGTTTAAAATGCAGCGTAATGTTTTAAACAAATGTATTATTTTGGAGTTTGTTGAAAAGCAGGAAAAGTGCAGCTGATGGTCCATTCCGATAAATAATTTTGATAATTCCGCTATAAACAGTAAACACACTCATATGAGTTAAATGGTCAGTGGTCACAAGCACTAAATTGAGCATTTTATTTATAGAGTGCCGTAAAATCCGCCCTCTGGCATCAAGTAGTAGTAGCAGACACAGTAACTTGGCACTATTTTATTTTACTTGAATAGAGTTTTAAACCTGTTTTAAACATAGAATTTAAAACATTGAAAAAACTGTTTTAAACAAAGAAAAGACTGTTTAAAACAAAAAAAAATAGTATATTGTGTATTTAGGTGTGAAAGCAATACATTCCCGGACGACGATGCAAATTGTTGGCTGAGGCGCTAGCCGAGGCCAACAAGCATCGAAGTCCGGGAATGTGCTTTCACACCAAAATACACATACTATTTTTTCTGAAATCAAAATGAATATTATTATAAATTAAGGAATTTGTATTAATGCATAACATTCCTTCATTACAATCTAACTGCTTACTAATAAATGCAATTTTAATGTGAGTTGGTTTGTCTGCGTGTATTTATTTACTGTCTAAAATATACATAAAAAACCTTACGGGAATGTTACTTTCCCGGCCTAGGCCGAGAAAGTAACATTCCCGTACGGTTTTATTGATCGTTGCTTGGCAACAGAACTTTTCAGGTCTGTTTTCTGATAGTTTCTTAGCAACGGACTAAAATACTGGAATTATGCATTTTTCGATCTGAAATCGTGCCGAAAATGTAGACATTTCCAATCGATTTCAGAAAAACAGTTTTTTTTTGTTTAAAGTGAAAAAAAACTTTTTTCCAACCCTGCCGCCAAATTGGAAGAATACTTAGGAGGCACCTCCGAACACTTTAAAAAGAAAAATTAACGGTTTCAAAAAAAAGTGCCTGTAGATTGTACTGTAACTTTCGCGTTATTGCTGTTATGGCATTCAACGTACCATTTTCAAACGATTTAAAAAAGGATTGAATATACAATTTACAGAATATTGATGCTATTTTATCTTAAAGAAAGTAGGAAATTTAAACATCATTGTTTATTAGAAATAAGAGAATAAAGAAAGTGCAGAAAAATGTTGAGTGTCTTTTAAAACTTAAAAGTTATGAGATGACAGAATGGCAGCCATTTTTCCAGAGATACTATAATACAGTCAATATGCCATTTGAACCGTGAATTACTCTTACAAAAAATATTCTTTCTTTATAATATAAGGGAGAGGGATTCGCCACAAAAATATCGCTATGGAAAGAAAGGAAAACATACTTTTTCTCAATTATCTCGTTTCCTGTTAATTCTACCATAAATATCTACCGATATTGTAGAGAATAAAGATAGCTACAAGTTTATTCAAACAATTTTTCGCTAGTAAGTGTTAATTCTTTACAATTTGCAGATGACATGGCAGTGTAAATTGGTGCCTCACTGCAATTTTTTTGCAAGTACCTCGACCCCCGTTGCTCCTGTATACAGTTATTAGTTAATCAATATTGCAATCAGGACCACTTCAACGACTGCAATGGAGACCATCCTTGGACTCACTCCCTTGCATGTCGAAGTGAAACTGGAAGCTAGGAAAGCAACAAATAGACTGTTTAAGGGTGGAATGTGGAATGCGACGGAACAAGAGCTAGGGCACATAAAGGTCTTAGCTCTACCCATAAGGGAACAGGTCGTTGATCAGTCAGATGATGACCTGTGTCTCCCCATCTATAAGTTCACTATTCCATATACAGTCGTGTTCCCTAGTCGGGATGGTGGGAATACGATAAAATGAGTCCCGAAGGCCTGGAATGGTACACAGACGGATCAAAGACTGAGGAATGAACCGATGCTGGTGTATGTAAGCCAAGGGCTCGTATATCGGCGCCACTTGGTAAATTTGCCGATGTACTTCAGGCTGAGATATATGCCATTATACTGTGTGCAAGCGAAAATCTCAAAAGAAGTTTCGACAATAAGCACATTTACATACGTAGCGACAATCAGGCAGCTTTGAGAGATCTTGCATCAAACAAGGTGACCTTTAAACTGGTGCTGAACTGCCGAAATATTTTGACTGAGCTGTGTGAACACAACTTAGTTAAACTTCTATGGGTGCCCGGACACAGCGGCACCCAGGGCACCCTTTGGCGGGTTAAAGAGCAATAACTCCTTTCCCTGGCCCAGAGCCAGCCTTCGGTCTACCGAGAAGTCTGATTCAATCAAAGTTGCAAGATTGGGCTATGGCACAGTTTAACAACTATTAGGCTCAGCTCCCCGGAATGAGGCAGCCAAGGCTCCATATAAAGTGGTCTTTGACTAACTCTACTGTAAAGTTGTTGCTTTGGCTCGATTAAGACGAATGATAGGCCTGATGACAGGACACTGTCCTCTGAACAGCCACTTGCATAGAAAATTAATCCTACTTGTCGAATGTGTGGAGTAGCGGGTGAAACGAGCGTCGAGGTATAGGTATTTGGGAAGGCAATTTCTACAGCCGAAGGAACTTCGGGATATGCCCTGGAAAGGACTGCTCTTCTTCGTGAAGAGCACTGGTCTTTTCTAGGAGATCCTAAATATGGCGAATGTACAATGGGCCGAGAGGTCTGAGTACTGCGGATTTTCAGATCTGCTCGCGTTTCTAATAATAATAATAGCCAATATTGTAGATCATGAAATTTCCTAAAACCTTTGTTTAAACCATTTTCTTCTACGGCCAATTGTTGATTAAACGACAATATCCCTGGACAACACACCAAAACAGTTGAAACACTACGTTTGAGTACTATCACTAGCTACACGTTTCACCAACTATGTTAGCACCATTGGGAGATTATTAAAACTCAGGCTTAATCATCTCTAGATGATGCTAACATTGTTGGTGAAACTCGCGTCGAGCGATAGCATTCGAGTGCAGTTCAAGTGTTTTAGCTTTCGTGGGAACTACTTCAGAGGCAGGCCACACCGAGCGTTTAAAACCCCCTACAGGAATAACGATAAAAATCTGTTTCAAATAACATACCTGATAGTCTATATATTCTTCCAAATGATGATGGCCTCCTCCATGTCCTCCCAATCCCCCGAAACCTCCTTGACTATATACGGAGGCAGTTATGGCAATAAGAAAGGCAACAACCTGAAACGTAGATATTTATTATTTCGAATAAACTATTATGTGGTATTTTGGATAAAACATAGCTTCAAAATTGTAAACAGAAATATTTGAATTTATTGAAAATTCTGGAAGTAGCCATAATTTTAAATTTCAGCGACTTTTTTCATTTTGGGGATGTCTTCATTGCTTATATATACAGCATGTCCCCGGATTGATTTTACAACACGGAACCCTTTTTATTTCTGATTTTATGATTTAAGTTATTCTTGTTCTCTTAAAACGTCTGCTTAGCTAAAGAACATGATGTGAAAAAAGTTAGGAAATATGTACTTTGTGTTTCATTTTATAACTAAAAGAAAAGTTGTACAAAATTATAAAATTGTTGTTTTTGGTCCCACGACAATCCTCATTAAAAAAATTTTCTCCCAGTCAAAAGAACAAAAAAGTTATAAAATGATTGAGCTTTATTTTTCTCCCAGTCAAAAGAACAAAAAAGTTATAAAACTATTGAGCTTTATTTTTTTGACTTTTCTTTCTGTCTTTCGGTTATAAAATAAAAAACGAGAGCACTATTCTCTTGAATATTTGGTTTCAGTAGTACTTTTCAACTAATCCAACGTATCTGTCAAGAAATAAAAAAGTTTCTACTCTTGTAAAATCAATCTAGCCACACACTGTGTATAGAAACACAAAAGCTTTACCACACATTAATTTAAAAAGCATGTTTACGTATTACTTTTTTTTCTCTGTGTTGTTTGCACTGATTTTTAGGGAAAAAAAATACATTTTTAATTTATTTTAGCTTTAGAATTGAACTGAATTACTGAAAGAAATACTAATAATGTACCCTTCTTTCTAAAATTAATATTTAGACAATAGGTACTTACAATTTTGTTATACACAAAAAATATTATTTTTAGTATTTAATATAAAAATTCAGAATACTGATAGTTACGTAAATCATTTTGAATTTTATTGTACTCACAATTTGACCGTTCATTATTAATACTGTGTCTGTCTATATTACGTCTACTCGTTCAGTAGTTTTGATTAACTGTGATAGCAGAGCAATTACCGATATTTATTTATAGTGTTTATTAGCTAAATTTACGTGAAAGGGACAATTTTTCTGAAACGAATATTATGTCGGTAAAATTAGGTGTCATGTATATTATGATAATGATATTAATTTGGTTTATTTACATGTTAATTAATAAACTATATTAATAAAGTTCCACATTATACTTCGATAATATAAAGTCATTAACATGAAAGTTATGTCAAGTAGGTTAATTAATTCAATAAACATATTTACCTCGCATAATGTCTGTATAAATTTTATAGAAAGACGCCAGTTATTAAAATATTCTATTTTGGGTTTTATAAAAACTAATGAAGAAAAGACATTGATTGTTATCTCAATAATAATGTTTAGTGTACACAGCTGCTATCTTTTATGAGAATATTTGTTTGTGTTGTGCGAAATGTTTGGAAAATTATGCCATTTTGCCACCGTAATAAATCAGTAATTAACTGAAATCGATCTCACATACGATGTTCACTTAATATCATGTACTACTTTGACGCTCCGTTAATCTTGGCCCTTAGAAACAAAGGTTTCTGAGAAAAATTGTTTTTTTTAAGATTTACATGCACTCTATAGGAAAACGTGTAATTTCCTACATTTCCTCGAATATCTCGATAATTATCGTTTTTTTCGAAAAATTTGTAGACAGCTTATGTAAAGAGAATTGATTGAGCTTTTCGGCGCTTTATTTTTTCTCTAATATAAAAAACAAGACTTATGACCGAATATGCGCTCCGGGCAATTGCAGTTCACGGAGAAGTTTTGCATTTTCCGCCGCATAATATTAATCTACAAAGCTGATCTTTTGTCTACAAGCAGTTTATGCACTAATTCGATTAAAAATCACATTCTACCTCCGCTTAACGGTGGCTAAATCTTTGAAGACAACAAATATAAAATGGTGTACAAAAATTAAATTTTACAGTTAATTTTATTAATAAACAAACTAAGGCATTTAAACAAAATTTTCTCAATTTAATATTTATTGTTATAATCGTAGATAAAATGTAGTATTCAAGTTGCGGTAATGGTAATAACTCACTTGATGAATTACATTTACGTAAGTTATTACCTACATTACCACTCGTTGAATAATACACTATTATTTCACAGTGTGAAGTAAAACATTGGTTTCTATGGAAACAGCAATAGAATTTAGTAATTACGACAAAAATTATATTGTTTTCTAATTTCGAATGGCGATACAAAAAATTTTGTATATAACTCGAGACTAAAATGTGTTTTTTTTTACTCGTGTGGTTTATAAACGCCCAACTTGTAAAAAAAACACCATTTTAGCCACTTGTTATATAAAATACTATTATCAAATGACGCAATCGGTGAAAAAAACCGCTGCCCAAGGAATCACTACTTCCACATCCAGATTTTCGATCCAACTCACTCACAACAAAAAAATTTTGTATGTGGAAATAATTGCTTATGGAACTTTAATAATATAATATTTGAAATCCTCTACCTCAAAAACCTGAGTGAGATTTTCTATGTTGTAACTAATGACATTAAGATAATATTCTGCTTTCACCTAGATGTTAATTTTGTACGAGGTTAGCCTTTATTTTAGCTATTTATAACAAACTTCAAAAAATTTAAAAAGGAAGAAGGTTTTCATTTCGATCAATATGTATGATTTTTTTGTTTGTTCAACCATCACTCAGTATTGGCTTCTTTCTCAAACTATGAAGTGTAACTAGCCCTGTAATAATTCATCAAGCTACATCTAGTGCAAAGTGAACAAAAACATGAAAAGTTTTTTTAGTTAAAAATTTGGCAGATGCGCTAATGATAAATCTCATCGGAAATGCATTAACATCGGTAGTTAGGTATTTTATACAGAAACAAACTAAAAATCTTTTGAAAGCTTAATTAATAACTTTTAATTTTAATTCTCAGTACTTTCGAAATAAGTGCCATATTTAACATTTTTAATCTATAAACGTTCGGACGCCATCTTTAAACTTCCACATTTGTGAAACTGCTAATCCTGCAGAAATGAAGAATTAAAATAAGTTCATCTTCAGTTTATAAGCTTTCTTTTTGGACTCGATGATTTTTTCGCTAAAACTAATATTTATTGAGATATTTGCAAAAAGGGAAGAAATTTTACTTTTCGTCGAAAATACCTTTATAATTTTATGTGTAATTTTTTGTAAAGCAAGTGCTTTAATAATCGGGTAAAAAAAATGAGCATCTAGGTAATGGTAATATTAACGAAAAAGAGTATTTGAGAATTATTTTTTTTAATTACTGGCAAATTACAGTAACAATGATGACATTTTAAAAAAAATAATAAAATGTAAAGACGCACATTGTCTCTATCATAACTTCTTTATTTTTTATGCTACAGAACAAATAAAAAATTTGAAAACACAATTAATGACTATTTTGATCGTTAGTACTTTTTACGTAAGTACCATAGTTTCTGAGACATTTTAACTGCTTAGAAATTTTCGGTCGCCATATTCATGACGTTATAACTATGTCCTCCACACAATGAGAGCACGACATCAGAAATTTTTCCATTCAGGAGACCTTATCGAATATGTTTTTGCTTGCTGTCGCCATTTCCCAGCTGAGTCCGGCGGAAATTCTATTTAAGTCAATTAACTTATCTACTAATTACGATCCTGACGTTAAAAGGTAAAAATTCAAAATGACAGATATTTTCTTTTATTGTGTAGAAGCTAAATAACCGTGGCCATTGAAAAGGGTGATAAAAATTTAAAAATAAATTTCAACTGCCTTCAAAAAAGGTCGCTTGAAAATATGAAATAAAATGTCACAGTCGCAGAGTGGGGCAGGAATTCGAAAACGTGGCATTTAGTCGTAAAATGAAACGAGCTAAAGGACTATATGGCCAGAGATCATGTCAGTGTATTATTTTTGCCACTATCTAACTTTATTCAGGGTCATCTCGCCTACCACCACCTCCATGAAACTGTTGTTGTTAAGTAGTATTTGCGTATGATCGATGCGCTAAATTTGATAGAACTTTTAAGTGAATAAACTCATTTATATCTGTAGTTTTTTACTTCATTGACCATCCATCCAATACCGTCAGGTATGTACTCAATATATTACGTTATTTTACTATAATTGTTTAAGTTATATAGTAATTATGGCTTCAAGAACAAGCCTCTGCAAATATACCAATAAACTACAATATATTTTGTAACCATAGGAAAAGTTTACTTCCACATACGTCCACATTGTGAATTTGATGTATTTATTATAGGTGAACTATTTTAGATTAAAAATTAAAGTCAAACTAGTAGTCATGTACACTCCTTAAATTTTTCTTGCGATTTTAACTAAACATTTTGACATATGTAGTTTGAATTTGTCAAAAGCAAAACCAACCAAACCAATGTGCCCGCTTACTTGCTTTCCGCTAAAATTCATCAAATTTATAAATGGATATACCAATTACAAGCTTTAAAACAATTAGTTATCAAAATTAGGAAAAACCTTACATTAAGGAAAATGCACTTTCATTATAAGGGCAACACAAAAATAACACAAAGAAATGTCGTTGTTTTCAGATTTTATAAAACAAATTTTAAATGTTTTATTAATACTAGTTCATTCTTCTACATTATTTCTTGCTTCTCCTTCCTGCCTTGTCGGCTCCAATATTGACTCTCTCACCCCCGAGTTAGTAACGTCTTCAACAAATGTCTTACTGCATTTCTATTCATATTAGTTGGTGCAGCAGATAATTCGTGAATGAGGGTATAAACTTCTAATAAAAAAAGTGGTAAGCAAGAAACGAGGATAAGTCTATTGTAGCTAAAAATAAAGAAATTTAAAAATCGAATGGGATTGATAGTTGATCAACCTAAACCTGGCTTCGGAAATTCGAATTATGGGAATACTGCGATTTTTCGAAAATGCAGACGGCACCTGGAATTAAAGGATGCACAGCATTTTAGGAACAATATAGAGTGGATACGATATTGACATTAACAACTTTAGAAAGTATACACTTGATACTACAAACGGTTTCGTTGAAATGTATCCTTGGTTTTATATGCCTCCAACTATACATAAGTTACTTATTCACGGACCAGACGTGATTGCTTCTTCATTATTTCTGATTGGCCATTTATCAGAAGAGGCTCAGGAGGCTCGGAATAAAGATTTTAAGGGATATCGCGAAAACTACTCCAGGAAATGTTCTCACGAGGAATGTAATAAAGATATTTTTAATTTAATGTTAATTAGTTCTGACCCGGTGATCACTAGTTACATGAATCTTCTCAAGAAAACATTAAAACATTTTCCTACAGAAATTCTTGGGTTACTACTAATTGCTCCATATATTTCAGTATCCGGAATTTCAAACACGGAAGAAGATGATGCTTCCTCATTAGCAACATCAGATGATTTGTTATTTTAGGCTCGTCGTGCTGTTTGCATTATCCAAATCACCATCGAACACGACAGTTATTCTATTACCATAATGTTTTCTTATGTAACTAACGTAAGCGTTGTAAACGTTATTAAATTCTTCTTTTTCTGGCCATATTACATGGCGAAGCAAGTATCCTCCATCAATCACATACCTACTCACTAATTTCGAAAATATGGTCTCGTTCTGGAACAGTATTAATAATCTGATATAAAGTTGCCTTGTTAGTTTTTCCCTTTAGGCCTTTGTCATCGAAAAGTGAAAGAGGTACCGAAACCAGTTCAAATGAATTGCGCAAATAATTCTTTAAAAATTGCGATATTTTTAGAGGCGAGAGGGTGGAGGCGCTACATTTATTATAATTTTAAGTGGAGTTTAGTAGCTACTGCTTTTACGTTAAGAATTGAAGTAGATTATAGCAAAGCGAGTAGCAAAGATTACAATTTATTGTGTTAACTGGAACCAACCCTTATGTGTGCGCCTTATTTCCCACGGTACTATTAATTTCAGGAAAGAAAAGTGTAAAAATGAGAATTTTATAAGGAATAATTTTGTATATAGGTATTTTTATCAAAAAGTACACCGTTCCCGAGATAATCTAGAAAATCTCAAAATGGGGATGGAAACGACCTCCTAGGGAACGAAGCACACTATTTAGGAGTGGGAACTTTTCGGTTTACTAATTCTTATGCGATCCTTAATATTTCCACCAATTTTCAAAACTTTATGAATTTTGTCCGATATAAATCGTTATATTACTGAACTAAAGGTAAATACAGTCCCATTAAAAAATTCAAAATTAACGTCAACAGTTTTATTGCGAAACAAAAACAATAATAATATAATACTTAACTATTTAACAATGTACAACATAGATAGGGCCATAGTCTAATCTCACAGGGTATAAAAATTTAGGTAATACTGCTTTAAAATCCGCCTTGACCGCCTCCACTGCCACTGAGAGCACCGATACCTCCGTGTTGGGAATGGCCCTCATACCTAATTTTGTAGTCAATTCCATGTTTTCCAGCAACATAGTCCACAATACGTTTTCTACCGTCTGGTTGAAGCAATTCGTAACGACCCTTGGTTTCCTTGCCGTCTCTCACCTCATACTGACTTTTTATATCGTGGTGGTGGAGATCATGAACAGCGTAGTCGTAGTGGTAGTGAGGTGGTGCCTTGAAAAAATAATATATATCAATTAGTAATTGAAAATAAAAGTGGATTTAATGATGATCAAAATCAAAAACAAATGTGTTATCCGAGAGTTGAATGTAAATGGACAAAGTATTAGTGTTTAATAATAACTGATATTAAAGTTTATAAATTTTGCTTTTCATGAAAAGACATATTAAGGAATTATAAATAAATTAGTATGTAAACCTGTCAACGACGGGCAAGATCGAGGTCCAAGTCATCTAAGCTGTTTTTGATTTCTTAGGATTGAAAATAGAAGGCCTAAAGTAACTATTTGATAACTGGTTGACTTCCTTGTATTATGATTTTAGAAAAAGTTTTTGAAAACTCTTTCAGGAGAGTGCGTTGCTGCCGCTCTTGATACAAAACCTTCAATTTAACCTCATTGCATGACCCGATTTAGAACACTCTAGGTAATTTAGTACTACTGTATGCAAACATACCTTACCTATGGTCTGGAGTTACGATTTATTAATCGAAATAGAAAATTTTGTCTCACGTCGTTTCCGTAACAAAAAGAAAATTTATGTTCTTGTTGTATTGTCATGCTGTGCCAACTTTTTTGTCTCAACCGCGCATATCCCTCTGTGCATAGGACCTGGTTACTTTCCCGTTTAGATATCGAAATTTCCTTCCAACTTCTAGGGAGTCCAGCTCCGGCTGGTTTTATCAATCTCTGCCAAAGAACACCAACAGGACGTTCGAACTTATCGTTCTCTCGAACCGATCCCTATGAATGTTATTGCATCGATTTGTAGGCAGATATACCAAAAATTGTTGATGAAACGCGATAGAAAACGCTGAAAAACAAGCTGGCTCGATCTAATCCCAGTAGACTTAACTACATCTATATACATGTAGACGTACCAAAAATTATCGATAGAATACCATGGAAAACAATGGAACACTAATTGGCCCAATTTGGCCCCAATCGATATATTCTCAAAGGCAGATATACAAAATGATCATAATTTAAAAAAATTGTCAACAACACGCCATAGGAAGCAGCGGAATATAAACTGACTCAACTGGATCCCAATATATTTGTTTTCATTGGCCCACGTGTGAAACCATCATGATTTCAAAAAATATCAGTAAAACTTCATAGAAAACAAATGAGCACAAACTGATTGGATATAACACACAATCATTACATCAATCTGAATATAGCCGTATAAGACAATATTGACAAATCACTATAGAAAGGCATCGAACTTAAGCTGACCCGATTTGTATCCAATCGATCTTTTTCCACTACAAAAGCATATCTGATTTTCTTCCTTGGCAATAGTGCCAATTATATGCCAAATACTTGTCGACATATGGTTTTATATTATAAGTATTATTATGGTCATTATGGTACCACAAAAAAAACTATCGAGAAGGAAAGTCGCAAATCTGACTACGATGGGTTCTGCCCCATTTCACATAATATATGTGCAAAATTTAATTTCTAGATCGAGTGGGTACTGAGGAAAGCGTGGAAAGACAGACAACCATACAGAGAGAGATACGCTAGGAAATTATAAATATATAGATTACTGAGTCGGTTTTCTAAATTTTAAATTTTATCAATTTTCAAGTTAGAAAATTGTTTAAATTTTCCTCAATCAAATATACACCTTTTAATTTTTATCAGCTTATATTAAAATTAATTTGCGAATCAAATTAGAAAATTTTCTTTCCTTTCTCTTTCAAAGTGCTATTTATATTCAACTTGAAAGTCCAACTTGAAAATTAACTTTTTTTCCTCGCTCTGATAAATAGCAGCTTATTTTAAATAACATACATACCTGGTAATCAATATATTCTTCCGTATGATGATGTCCTCCCCCATAGCTTCCAAGTCCATTGCCACCACCAAATCCTCCAAATCCTCCCTGACAGTAAACTGAGGCTACTATGGCGGCTAGGAAGGCGATGACCTAAAATATTAAAATTGATAAATGTATGTGGTTGATGTTTATAATTTCAATAAATTCCCGATTAAGCTGTTGTTTAAATGAGCAAATGAAAAAATAAGTGGGTACATAAAAATTAGAAAAATAGGAACATTGATTGATGATTACATTTATTCCCTACTAGTTCTAACCCCCAAGCTGCATTTTAATTCAGTATTTTGTTAGTGTTAAAATAATGTCATGAAGAAAAAAGCTATTAAATTAATAAATATATATTTCTAAATCTTGACAATATTGGTAAAAATGAAACGTGAAAACTCAAAAACTGTAAATTATGCAACAAGTGCATAAAATGATGCTTTCTCACAAATGAAAAGTTTGACATTTTGGCAGTACCACGAGTGAAAAAAAGAGACACGTATGTATGAGTTTAATATACTATTTTTTCTACGACTGCTGATTCCCAATTTTCATACTGAAATAAATAAATTACAGAATGAATTAACTTAAACGTTGAATACACAAATTTATAATTTAACATTTCTCAAGCGAAGATCGCCAACTTGATTTGTTTTCAATGTACTCTTATAATCCTGCTATAAAAATAGAAGAAATAATGATATAATGCTGCTTTATTCACATTTTATATTTTTTTCACTTACCATAAATGTGTTTTACGCAAAAATAATAATGAAAACATTTTTTTTACCAGTCTTAGAAAAATTAGTTTTAATACAAATTTTATTTTTGAAATTTTTGTAAGATATGTACTTACTATTTGACCGTTCATGGTTCTATGTGTACTTGTTTGACAATTTTAGTTAACTGTGATAATAACCAAACAGTTGTTGATATTTATAGTATTTAATAGCAGAATTTGCATGAAAGGAGTAATTTTTCTATAAAATAAGTATAGCAACACCGATTACGTATATGTGCATTATGATAATAAGTATAATTCTATCTACGTATTTACGTTAATGACTTTCTACATTACTTCGTTAGTGATCAACAATAACTTGAAAGTTATGTCAACTAGGTTAATTAATTTCATAATTACATAGATCACATATGTCAAAAACTGTCTTTAAAAGTCTTATTATTATTAATTTTTAGCTATATACTCATCAATTCTAATATGAATGATATTCAATTCACGTAGTTGCGCACCTGCACGGACATCTTTAGAAAATTTTCTGAATATTAAATATTCAGAAAATTTTCTAAAAATGTAATGTAACATATTTTTGACAAATTCAACTCATCTAAAAGGGCATAAAAGATATTTGTTTCTGATATTGGTCTTTGCAGATCGCCATAATAAATTTTGGAATGTTTTAACAATACCATCTTTCCAAAGTTATTAACGATAATAGCAATAAAACAACGCTTTTTACGTGAATATCTTAAAAACTAAGCGAGACACGAGAGTATAAAATGATGAAAAATATTGTTATAACAACAAAACCGTAAACATAGTTGATAGTGAGGTTTGTACCTGTCGCTGAATCCCAAAGATGAAGTTCTGAAGCAATTGTTTTTCGTCATGTTTTAGTAGTAACTTTACGATTTTTATATATATATAGGTCATTTAAAGTCAAATTAAATATCTGAAAAAGTCACGTTTTATGTACTCTAAACAACACTTTTCATAACACAACAGATTTTTTAGACATTTTTTATTTACGTTGTGGCTGTATAAATATAAACAACTGACCCTTTTATATTGTCATAGTTTTTTACGGTGTTCGAGTCTTATACAGAGTGTCTCTAAAAGGTGCGGAAAAAATGCTACCACAAATTCCTGAGGCTAAAATATGACGATCTAATCCAACTTACCTCAGTCCAAAAGTGAATGATTTCGGAGATACAGGGTGTCCAAAGTTCAATTTGGTTTTAGTTTTTCATAAATAGTTGTTTTAATAATTGTTGTATTGTCACAATATTCGGCTAGGGAGACAAATTAAAATCTGCCCTCATTTTCATTGTACAATTTAGAGGGCGCCACCTGCGGTACTTTGCATACATTTAAAACAAAATAACTTTTTTGAGCCACACTGTATTTAACTTTTAAATAAACATTCTTATTCTCCAACGTCTTTTACCTAAAAACGGTATACCTGGTAAGAGTTGATTTGAGCAGCCGTTTTTGAGATTTAAAAAATTCATTTCGTGTATGGCCAGGTCTAAATTATTGTAATACAATGGAACACAATTAGAAGCGATGGCGTTGTAATAAGATAACTGTCATTAAAAACTGACGTTTCAAATTGCGAGTAGTACTGGAATATCGTGAAAGTGAATTAGCAAGCGCCGGTGAATTGTCGAACAATTTGGAAATTTATTTTCGTCATGGCCGTACAGTATACCAACGAAGAAATGGCCGATATGTTATTGGTTTTTGGATATTGCCAAGGAAATTGTTTAAAATCTTGCAGAGTATACAGTGAACGATTTTCGAATCGCCGCTTAGCAAACCGTAAAACCTTGAATGACGTATTCGTGAAACGGGTGTGTTTACGTCTGTTTCTGCTAATTATGATCGTGTACGTATGGTAAGAACTCCAGAAGTTGAGGAAGATACTCTAAATCAGATTGAAGAAAATCCAAGACTCAGCAGAAGACGATTGGGCTTAGAGCTAGGGGTATGCAAAGATACTGTTATTAGGGTAACCAGAGAACAACTACTGCACCCATTTCATATTCAACGGGTACAAGATCTTTTACCCCATGATTTTGAATCACGCCTAGGTTTCTGCCGGTTTATCCAGGAACACAGGATTCGAGATAGGAACTTTACACGAAGAATTTTATTCACAGATGAAGCCTGTTTCACGAGGAGTGGCATAACTAATTTTCACAATGATCATGTCTATGCTGTTGAAAATCCCCATGCGACTAAAGTAACCCATTATCAGCGTGAGTTAAGGATCAATGAGTGGGCAGGAATCATAGACACTTTCATAATTGGTCATGTCATTTTACCACCTCGACTAAATGGCGAAAATTATTTGGTACATCTGCAAAACGAATTACCAGATCCCCTGCCATTGGAAGTTCGAAGAGGAATGTGGTGTATGCATGACGGTGCTACTCCACATTTTACGTTAAACGTACGTAATTCTTTAAACGAACAGTATCCAAATAGATGGTTAGGTAGAGGCAATGATGCACGCACACATTGGCCAGCTCGATCCCCTGACATGACCTCGATGGATTACTTTTTATGGGGAACTTTGAAATCCCTTGTGCATTCTAGGCCAGTAGACACAGGAGATGAATTAAGGAGACGTATTCAAACTGGAATTGATGCTTTGAAAAATGATGATGAAATGCTTCAGAGAGTTCAATTAATTTTTTTACGACGTATTAATCTTTGTACACACGAAAATGGAGGTCATTTTGAACATTTGTTAAAAGCATTGTGTTTTAATTAACTTTTTGTTGTTGATAATTCTCTTATTGACAGTTTTTACTCGAGAATAAAATTAATAGCACATTTACTTGTTTTTGTAATTTTTGAAATCAAAAATTTAAATTTAGATATCGGCTGTTCAAATCAACTCTTACCAGGTATACCTTTTTTAGGTAAAAGACGTTGGAGAATAAGAATGTTTATTTAAAAGTTAAATACAGTGTGGCTCAAAAAAGTTATTTCGTTTTAAATGTATGCAAAGTACCGCAGGTGGCGCCCTCTAAATTGTACAATGAAAATGAGGGCAGATTTTAATTTGTCACCCCACAAAACCCCCCCTAGCGGAATATTGTGACAGTACAACAATTATTAAAAAAATTGTTTATGAAAAACTAAAACAAAATTGAACTTTGTATCTCCGAAATCACCCACTTTTGGACTGAGGTAAGTTGGGTTAGATCGTCATATTTTAGCCTCAGGAATTTGTGGTAGCATTTTTTCTGCACCTTTTAGAGACACCCTGTATATTATCTGAGACAATTTTCGTGATATGATTGTTTCTGACGAAATTTACAACAAAAAATGTATTCATTATTTTTTTCTGTAGAACGGAAGTTGATATATTATTAATATACATTTTATAATATAGTTTCAACCGTGGAAATGTGATTTCAACTCATCCCTTATAATGTAAAAATGTACGTTTTTTCACGTGGCAGGTGGTGGTGTAGTTCTTACGTTTTGATTCGAAACCCACACCTGGAGCAGAGTTTGTGAGCATTTTTCTCTTCATAAACTAATATAACACTCATTCCTTCTTAAACGAATCTCATATGTTTCAGACCCTCGATCAAAAAATGTTTTTAAACTGGAGCGCCATCTTCTGTGCAATGTCAGCTTGCTGGTCAGCAAGTATTAGAGATTTTACTAATATTCTTATCATTTTGCTTCATAATTGAAATAAATAAATAAATATATATAAATACAGTCTGTTTCAGTTAACATTCCCGATATTTCGGAAACTAAGAAATATATTTTTATTCTGTAAACGGTAATGGATTTCTGTGGTTAATGCCTTCTTCAAGAAGTACAATTTACTATTATAACATTATCACCAGAGATGGCGCTGCAGTTTAAAAATATTTTTCGATCGAGGAAGGTGTGAAACATATGCCACTCGATTAAGAATTAAATTTTAAACAAAATTATTCTTATTCCAAAGAGTCAGATCTGCAGTAGTTTTTGAGTTATTTTAATTTTATTGTCTAATTTTTGAGTGTTATTTATTTTTTTTAATTGCTGTAACTTTTTTAATTTTGATATTCGGATGTAGGTTCTTACTAATTTTTTCGTCTACTAGAAAATTATTTACTGGTGGGAATTTTTTTTTAATAGCACCGATTTTACCGGAAATTACTTTAAATTGAGAAATTTAAATGGAAATACAACCAACAAAGTGTTTTTTTTTATTTTTCCAAGATGGCAGATTGACCTTTACATATCGGACAGGTCTATATTTTTACATTTCAGGGTCAGCTTTAAAATGTACACCCTCAAAAACCCGTATAAATGATTTTTTTAGTGATTGTTCCGGAAATTAGAATTGTTGCCATGTTTTCGAATTCCTGCCCCACTGTGCAGCGCAAGCGTAGATTTTATTGCATAAATCTGCCATATCTTCTATTGGCTCTTGATATACTTTACTTTTCAAATATCCCCACAAGTAAAAATCCGGAGGAGTCAAGTCCGTAGAATGCGCGGGCCATCTAACCGATGCTGAGGTGCCAATCCAGCGCCTTGAAAACGTGTCATTCAAATAATTTACAACAATATTAGAGTTGTACTCTTACACCATCTTGCTGAAACCAAATTTCAGCTCTGTTGTGGTAAAAGTCTTGGTAACTCATTTTCTAAAAATCTTAAATAAAACACACTGGTTAAATTTTCATGGTATAGAATATAATCATTTAAAAAACCACACCATACATTTACGCTGAACACAGTTTGGTTTCTTGTTCGAATCATCCATCTTGGGTTGTTTTCCGACCAAATCTACAGTTATGTTTTGTAATTGTGCCGTTACTGTGAAACTTACTTTCGTCACTCCATAGTACATTTTTAAGGAAATTACAATTTCCTTCATAAAGAACAGAAAACTCAGCAAGACAGGTTAAGCGACGATCATAGTCCGTGGGCAGTAAATGATGTAATAAATGTGGTTTATATGGAAAGTACTTATTTTCTTTTAAGATTCTTTGGCATGACGATAGTGATACATTGATGGAGACTCTTATTAAGATTATATTTATCGCGATATAACAAACGCCAGACAAATTCCTAGGGTCCAACAGTGAAAAAATTATTGTTCAAGTCGTCAACTATTCCGCGAAAATCAAACGATTGGTTCTCATGTGCAATGATTTTTTTTTTAAATTAACCAAAACGAAAATGTATTGTATCATTCACAGACATTTTTAGTGGGCCAAACATATTTTAAATATTAAAAGAAGTGCACGAAAAATAGCCATTTTTTTCAAACGATTTATTTCTGGCTGGCATTTGGATTTTAAAAAGACATGGTAATAAATAAACCATATTTCAAGTCCCAGACAAAAAGCGTGGGCCAAACATATTTTAAATCTTAAAAGAAGTGCACGAAAAAAAGCCACTTTTTCAAACGATTTATTCCTGTCTAGCATTTGGATTTTAAAAATATATGGTAATAAATAAACCATATTTCAAGTCCCAGACAAAAAGCTTGGGCCCAGCCGTAGAAATGTTGAGTGAAAATATCGAAAAATCAAAAAACAGTCGTGTAAAAATCGATGCATTTTCAAACGATTTACACTCGTCTGGCATTTCATTAGCTTGTCATTGTAAAAGAGTATTATACACATTTAAACAAATTTGTTTCGCGTCACTACTTTCCGTTTTTTTTCACTTGAAACTCATTTAGAATTTGATTTTCTTTATCACTGGAATCAATATAACTGTCACTTTCACATTCATAATCCCTCGATCGAATAATTTTGACAATAATATATTACATACCGAGGTGGAAAGTGTTTCATTGTTGTCGAGAGATAAGATAGTTGACCGAGGCGCGCAGCGGCGAGGTCAACTAATTCTCCAGGCAGCAATGAAACTTTTCACCAAGGTTTGTATACTATTTTATTCACAATCATCTCCCTTAATGAATAAAAAGCCAAAAAAAATCGTTTACTAAATTTTTAAATAGCATAAACACAGGTTGGCAAAAGCTCTTGCCGACCCGAAAACGGGTAAGAAAGTGGCTACTTTCCAACCCGAAATGTTAAAATGTCACTTTCCAACCTGCAAATGTCACATATCAGTTCAATCGTCGAATGAAGTAGAAATGTCTAACTTTCCAACTTTTGATATGTAAGACAATTTGATTATTTTTTGTATGATTGTGAATAAAATAGTTTATTTAATACATTCATATTGTCACACCAGGCATTCTCATACTCACCATCCTATCATGGTTGTCAGGTGAGTTATACGATATTTTAGTATTTTGTTTTGGCTTTGTGTTAGACTAGATAATATCGAAATTGTTATTTTATTAGTACCTGCTGCAAAAGTGACGCCACCTGTTAGCAAAGATGAAGCCAACGATAATATCGATATTTTCTTGTCGTGGGTTCTTTCATTTTCATAAGTTCAATAGCTATTTGTGTATTAAGAGCGCAAAATGCTTCATTGTCGCTCGATAGTGTAAGAGTGAGAGCGACAGTGACACTGCGCTCGAATTACACACATGATCTTAACTACAATCGTTTGAAAATATCAAAATGAAAGGAATAATAAGTTGAATTTGGGCTGGAAACGGCGACTCAACAACATTTTATGAGTATGCCTTGCATATGTGATCAAAATAAACCGACGAACAAGACACAATCGATGACAACTTGTTTAAGTTTTATTTATTATAAAGTTCGTATTTTTCGTTTAAAAAAAATTAGGTAATTAATTTTTACCCTTACATAAACTTTCATTATATTAACAACAGTTTCGGTTCATTATCATTTCATAAAAATACATTGTCACTGTTCCGCCTAAACTTGTCAAAGGACAGGTGCACTCGAGCGAGCGTAAATTACATAGTGTAACTTGTGGTAAAAGCAATGCATTCCCGGACAAAGCGCGACGATGTAAATTGTTTTGCTTTGAAGTCCTTGAATGTGCTTTTACCACGAGGTACCTACACGTACTATTCCTTCTGAAATCGCAAACAATATTATTATAAATATACAGAAATAAAAAAATATAGACATATTAAAATGTATATAAAAAATAGTCCGGGAATGTTAACTTTCCCTGACTGTTTTCTGATAGTTGCTTAGCAACGGACTAAAATACTAGAATAGCGCATTTTGGAATCTAAAATTGCACCGAGGAAGTAAACATTCTTGATCGATTTCAGAAATAGTATATTGTGTATCTAGGTGTGAAAGCGATACATTCCCGGACGACGATGCAAATTGTTGGCCACGGCGCTAGCCGAGGCCAACAAGCATCGAAGTCTGGGAATGTGCTTTCACACCGAAGTACACATACTATTTTTTCTGAAATCACAATAAATACTATTTTAAACGTATAAAAATAAAAAATATAAACATTTAAAAAAAAAAACTGAAATCACAATCAATACTATTTTAAACGTATAAAAATCAAAAATATTAACATATTAAAATATATATAAAAAACCGTACGGGAATGTTACTTCCCGGCCTAGGCCTAGGCCGGGAAGTAACATTCCCGTACGGCTCTGTTGATCGTTGCTTGGCAACGGATCTTTTCCGATCTGTTTTCTGATAGTTTCTTAGCAACGGACTAAAATACTGGAATTGTGCATTTTTCGCTCTAAAATCGCGCCGAAAATGTAGACATTCCCGATCGATTTCAGAAAAAAGTACTTTGCCGCTCGTTGTCATGGGACACCATCGGCAAAGTGATATTATTCATAGCTCGTCGGAAAACGTCAACTTTGCCGCTTTCAAGGTAGATAAACGTATTTTTATTATACTGGGTTGTTCATTCACTTTGATAAAAATAATTATTTAGTTCATTTTACTTCAGCATCCAGAGGAAGTAGACTTTTGTGTAATAAAATCCCGTACACTTGAAAAATCAAGTAATCTAGTTTTTACTAATATTAAGTGATATGAATCAGTCCTTTTGGAATTTAGATTTTTTATTATCATCATATAATAAAGTGTCATAAGTAAGGTATTTGGAAAAATGTTAATGATTTAATGATTTCGATTTATAACAAATCTAAAAATTGGCGTTGAAAAATTGTGTCCGAGATAAGGCCAGATTCTGAAAGCTCAAAACATTAAAAAGGAGTTTTCTGCATGGCTGTTCTGCAGGTGTCTGCCTGTGATAATTTTACTTCCACATCCAGTGGATATATATTAAATC
Organism: Rutpela maculata; assembly: GCA_936432065.2. Classification (NCBI taxonomy): domain Eukaryota; kingdom Metazoa; phylum Arthropoda; class Insecta; order Coleoptera; family Cerambycidae; genus Rutpela; species Rutpela maculata. The sequence goes on from OW386285.2 coordinate 42,905,805, forward strand.
TACCATGACCCATGATACGCCACGTTACACCAGGGCCATATACGCTTATCTATGCCCAAACATTAACAGAAAATCGCTCGGACCTGTTCCGCGTAGACACGTAGTGTTCGTGAAACCTGGTATTTGCAGGACAGTACACCCGAATATGTCCGTCATTACAAGACTGAAAAACTTTTTCATCGGTAAACACAACATTGTTCCAAAACTCCAACCGGCGATATACATAATTTAAACAAAACAGAATGCGGGCTTGCTTATGGTCTTCTGTTAATATGATCTTTTTGGCACTTGCACAGTTTTTTTATTCGGATTTTCCTATCCTTCGGCTAGCTGTTGACCTCGATGCTGGATTTGTCATGGACACAGCGTCTACTGCTGTTTGAAATAGATTTTCCCTCAAATAACCAAGGAACGCTTCATCTTGAGCGAGATTTGAACTTCTCGGTCGGCCTGAACCGTCTTTTCTCTTTATGATTCCTTCCTTGTCCCACCTTTTCTTCACACTCATAACGGTACGTTCAATTTTAGAGAGATATAGGATTTTTTCATGTTCAGTTAATTTCGGCATTTCGAAAATATGACACTGACACTCACAAATAAATAAAGAATGATTTAATATAGCGAAAAATAGGCGTACGGGATTTTACACAGAATTGTACAGTAACGACAAAAAATTTTTTATTGTTCAAATAGGCTTAGAATATCATGGAACGTCGAGATTTTAAGTTTGAGCTTGTCGGTCTGTAACTTTTTTGTGCGCACGATTACTCTGGAACCGTTTAAGATATTGACTTGAAATTTGATACACGTATGTATTTTAACAAGATCTGGAACTAGATTATATTTTCATCTTATTCCATTGAAAGTTTGGGGGGTAAATTGGGGTAAATAGGTAAATGAAGCAGGTGAGAGTCCATAAAATTGGTATTTAGTATATACAAAAGAAGCTAATGTCTCAAAAAAAATTTCCCTCATTACTACCCCCACCCAATTATAAAAAGGAGTGAAAAAAAAATTGTGATTTATTATGTATACAAGAACCAAAGGCCTCAATTTTTTTTTACTTCATTTTTTATCAAGTATTGCATATTGATATATTAATTTTTAACAAATACATATTTGTATTTGCTTTATACAGTAGTTACTATAAATACTATTATATTTGATGTTGTTTATTATTCTAAATTAAACTCTAAATAACTACTACCACTTTCGTAATTTCTTTAATGCCGGGGCTATTATCTTGGCCCAACTAATTCAAAATATCTATATAACCATGTTTTAAAAAATTAACATGCGCAATTTATAAACTAAATCACAAATTTTAGTAATAAATGAAGGAATTTTTTGAGGAACTGCAATTTTATGAAGGAACGTTTATTTAAACATTTATATTTGAAAATGCAATACATAGTGAACAAATGTTTGACTTTTGATTTAAAGCAAATAGTGTACACATAAAATTTGTATTGGTCTTTACGTTGCATTTAAAATTATTGTTAATCCTCGGATACAGTTAACTCTATGAAGCTTAGGTAAATATTGACAATTACTTTTTAAATCTTTGAATAAATACAAAGCCACTTTGCTTAAAACAACACTATAAAATTTTTCCTAATGTAAGCTTCACTGAAGTAGTTTCCCCAAACACTGAACCATGTACTACCGCCATACGTTCTCCAAGATAGTTTATATTATATAGTGCTAGGAGGAGTTCAACGAATGAAACAGAGGTAAACAATAATAAAAATAATAAAAATAAATAACGTTTATTCAAAAATCAAAGAACATTTACAAAAATGTAGCTTATTAAATTAATGCACCTAAGCTCACGCGGGTCTTGTTTTGTGCAGATTTATTACTTACCAAATACCAAAAATATTAAATCATGTTAGTAATAGCTAACATATATTTACTATATAATATCAAGATAGAGTAATCCTAGGTTTTTAGGATTGATCATATCGCTACGAAGAGACATAAGAAAATATCAACATTTAACCTTCTTGCAATTGCTTGTTATTAATCGTATTAATGAAATCATTGGTCTTAATTACTGAAAAACTTCCTTGATTTATGTATCTTTGGCAAACAGTATACAAACCGACCAAATTTACGTTGCGCGCAGGATTTGTATAAAGCAAACGGATAGGACAGCAGCGTTCTCACTCAAGCACAACCTATTCAAGAATGAGATTCTCCCTCTTTGATGAGGGGCAAACCGAGAAAGAAATCTGGTGTACACCCAGAAGGAAGTCCGAGGAAATCCTAAGGAAATCTTAAGGAAACACGAGGAAATCTTCGTCAAAGAGAAAATCTATTGTACAAAATTTTGTACTTGATTATCTTGTCTAGTATGCATATAACCTTTACGAGCCGCGTAAATTTGAAGAAGTACTAATTTAGATATGGTTGAGTTAGTTACATACAGGGCACTATGGGGCAACCCTTTTTTTCTTCGGAGTGCCCCCCTACGGAAATATTACCCTTCATATTCATATTCCATATTCCCTTTTATATTCAAGAAGGTTTTATGCACATTATTTCCAAACCTTTCTATTGATTTTAATAAAATTTGGACTGTGTACATATTAAATGAATTTATTTCAGAAATATGGCGGCCTTCGAATCTTGTCTAGGAAGCCAGAAACACCCTTAATGCTTTTTACCCCCAAATTTTGACATAAATTAATTTTTGAAAATTAAGGCCACATTTTTAAATTCCTTATAGTACAGTACCTAAGCGAAGCAGTAAGAATGGTAAAATTCCCGGCCCGAAAACGATGAAAGGAATTTCCTTATTTTTTGCAATTTGCTTTATAAAATACGCAGATCATAATCTATATTGTTGCATTACCTGCTTTTTATTTTTAAGTGTGGAAACGACCTCTAAAAACTGAAAAATTTATAACTCTTCTAATTTTACGAATAAATTAACGAAAATTCAACTACTTATGTTTTTGAAGTCGCTGAATATGACTGTGAAGTCAAAACTTATGAGACGAAAATATTAAGAGTTGAAATCAGGAATATAAAATTATTTTTTTTAAACTTCCCATTTTTTCAATAAATTAGAATATTATTTTGAACCATTCAATTAAAACTGCATTGAAATTATTAATTATTATTATTTATTTACCAATAGCCTACTTTTTGAGATGTTGTATCCTACACAACTTTAAATATGAATTCAACTCTTAATTCGCAAAAAATGGGAAGTTTCAAAAAAATAATTTTATATTCCTGAAATTTGGTATAGTGGTATAAAATTGCATTCTAAATAAGTTTTCTTAGTGGAATTTTTTCATATTTTGAAAAATGAAGGTACTTTATTAGTGGTGATTTTTACAACTTTGCTTATAAAACACCCTGTAGAACACCAAATCAAGTCATTTTTGGTATACTTTAGTTTTACAACAAGCAGGACTCAATCCCCAAATACCATTTCAAAATTCCAAAATTTTTGGTCCATTACACCTCTTGTTAAACACCTATCCTGGGACACACTGTATATGAATATCACTATGGATATAAAAAACAAAATAATTATTATGAATTAGAATTTTTATATATATTTTTGAAATACAAACTCTTTGCAAGAACTTTTATATATTTATTAATATAGCATATAATAATGCTATAACAACTTATTCGCGAATGAGATTCTCCCTACTTGATCATCTTGTCTTGTATGCACATAACCTTTACGAGCCACTAGTAGAGTAAAATCTGGAAGTAAAGTCGCTTAGTTTTCGAGAAAAAAAAAAAACCGGCGTAGAACCAAACCAGACTTAGTGGGATTCTTTAGTAAGATAATCGTGTACACGAATTCATTTTTTACGACATTTTTTGGTAGTCGAGAACTTTTTTATTTCGGAAAGACTCAAAAAAATAGATTTTTAATGAAATATGTTTTTTAACGTCTCCACCGCTATATCTCTGAAAATATTTGTGCTATCAAGCTATTTTTTTTTTAGATTAAAGTAGACACAATAGCGCTTCGAACAACGTCCCACGTGAACCCGATTTATTTTTTTTTAGGTTGGTAAAATAATAGGAAACTCAAACTTGTTATTTTCAGTAGCGTAATTTTAGGCAATCGAGAAAAAAATTTATTTATGAAAATTTGTATATACATGCTGCGTACAAATTGAAGCCAATAGTTGAAAAAAGTTTTTAGGATAAAAATTTTTCAAGTCCCGTTGATAGTATTGAGTCAGCAATTTTTTTTTAACGGGCCAAAGTCATATTCTTGCGCGCTCGGCTGTAGCAAGCCTGCCGACTGCAACGATCTGACGGTTCCGGTCGGGGATGTAGTAGTTTAACTTATATCAATAGGTACAAAACCAGTAGTGATCAAAAGATCTAGGGGATCAATATTATTGTTCAATATTTCATATATTGTACAGTAGTATTGATCATATGTTGTTAATATTAAGAAATTGTACAAAAAATATTAAATAGTCTCCTTTTAATAATAAAAAGACAGGTAGGTAGATATAAATACCTAATCTATAAATATCAATCAGTGTTACTAACTACCCATCTAATTAGTAAGTTTATTAGACATTTTTAAATGAATGAAAGTAAAAACGTACGCATAAAATGAGTTTAATTGTTGAAATAAATTTTCTATTTGGATAGATAAATATGTAGTATGTAGTTTGTATAGGCCCTACATTAATAGCATTCTAATTCGTTCATATCTGCCTCGAAATCTTTAATAATGTTGTTACAGGAACGACATTTGCACTCGTTGCAACATTTTAGGCCTTCCTTAAAACAAGCACATTTTCGATTGTCACAATTTTTATCCGAACAATGAATAGTTAATGATTTTCGACAACCGCCACTTCTACGCGACTAATCTGACCAACCCTGCATACTACAGTACCTAGAGGTAAAAAATATGCAAAACTTCGGAAAAATGTCATATTGAACAGATTTCGTTCATTTTTGGCAGTATAATAGTAAATGCTTCATAGAAAAGTTTCTATATTGTGCGGAGGCTTGCTAATTTATAGGGTGTGGATGCCACCCCCTCTCAGGGTGTGGCACTTAAAAAATATATATATTTATTGGAGCCGAAGTAGAATCAAATTTTAAGAAGAAAAGGTTCTATGCAATTTTTCACATAAATTGATAGTTTTTAAGTTATAACGACTTCAAAATTGCGATTTCAGCAAAAAAAAAAGGTATTTCCAAACGGCTTTCGTCAAGTATCTCGAAAAGTATTACTTTATCGAAAAAATGTTGCAGACCAATTACAGAAAGTACAAACTGGGAATTAATTATATTTTTTGTTTATTGATGTAGGATTAATAATTTCGGAGATATTTAAGTTTACATTTGGCATTCAAGTGTTCATAAGATAATTATTTAGAGTGAAAGTTAAATATCTCAGAAACTGTGACACCTACGTCAAGGGTGCTAATAGGTAGAATAATATGTTATTAAGTAAGCTTTCAATTGTTTTTTAATTTGTTTCTGTAGCATAAAAAACAAAGAAGTTATGACCGAAGCAATGTGCGTCTACACATTTGTTTAATAACAACGTCGTCATTTTGTTACTGTAATTAGCCAGTAATTAAAAAAAGGAATTTCAAACACTGTTCCTCATTAATATATAGCATGACGTAGATGCTCAAATTTTTTGGTTTGTATACAGCACGTGCTTTAGAAAAAAATACAGTTTAAACTATAAAGGTATTTTCGATGAAACGTAATTTTTTTTTCCTTTTCCAAATATCTCAATAAATATTAGCTTTATTGAAAAATGGGTAGATACCAAAAAATAAAGCTCATAAATTGATAATGAATTTCGCTTGTTAATTTATTTACATAGATTTAATAGTTTCGGAGATATGAAAGTTTACAAATGGTGTCCGAACGTTTATAAGACGAAAAATGCAGTTTAAATGTTAAATATTTCAGAAATTGTGACACCTACGTCACGCATGCTAAGAAATGAAATTAAAGACAATAATTGCGCTTTGAAATTATTTTTTACTCGTTCCTGTGGCATAAGAAATAAAGAAGTTATGACGGAAAAATGTGCGTATTTATACTTTTTTTATATAAAAAGGTCGCCATTTTGTTAATCTAATTAGCCAGTAATTTAGAAAAATTATCTCAGATACAGTTTTTCGTTAAGATGTAGCATTACCTAGATGCTCAAATTTTTTTGCTCATTAAAGCACTTGCTTTAGAAAAAAGTGCATTTAAAACTTTAAATTTAATTTCGAAACACTACCAAATATAAACTTAAATATCTCCGAAATTATTAATCCTACATCAATAAACAAAAAATATAATTAATTCCCAGTTTGTGCTTTCTGTAATTGGTCTGTAACATTTTTTCGATAAAGTAATACTTTTCGAGAAACTTGACGAAAGCCGAAATACCTTTTTTTTAAGCTAAAATCGTAATTTTGAAGTCGTTATAACTTGAAAACTATCAATTTATGTGAAAAAATGCATTGAACCCTTTCTTCTTAAAATTTGATTCTATTTCAGGTCCAATAAACATATATAATTTTTTAAGTGCCACCCCCTGAGAGAGGGGTGGAATCCACTCCCTATAAATTAGCAAGCCCCCGCACAATATAGAAACTTTTCTGTGAAGCATTTACTATTATACTGCCAAAAATGAACGAAATCCGTTCAATATGACATCTAGTTAGTGTACTAGCATGCGAGGTGTATTAATTGCGTCCCAATTTCGCATTTAGCGCTGATAAAAAAAAATCGCTGTTGCCAAACGGTACACTTTAGGAAAAAATATATTGTTTCAAAAACTTTTGTGATTATTAGGCTTTATTTTCTTCGCAGCATGTATGTAAATATTTTCAAAAATAAAAAAGTTTATCGATTGGTGAAGATTTCAATACATAAAATATATATTTTTAGTTTATCTGATTTTTAAAGAAATGAAAGTGCGAATTGTACCCAAACCGTTTATATTGGTAAAAGCGCTACAGTGTGACCTTTAATTTGATACAAAACAAATTTCGGTACCTTTAATAGTTTTAAAGATATGGCGGTGGAAACAAAAAAAAACAATTTTCTTTAAAAATATATTTTTTTCACTTTTTATTGATTTAAAAAGTTCGAGACCACAAAAAAATGTCGTAAAATATGATTTCATATGCCCGGTGACATACTCAAAGGAACCTAACATGTTTGACCTGGTTCTACGCCAAAAAAAAAAACGACACGATAGACTTACGACATCGCTGCTCTACACGTAAATTTGAACAAGTACTAATTTAGATATGGTTGAGTTAGAGTAATCCGGCAGCCAATGCCTGCAGTAACCAAACTCATACAATTTTTTTCATGTTTGGGATGTTCTTGGAACCTGTATATAACTAACGCTTCGATATAGTTTAGTTTCAAATAAAGGGAGCTTAACTCAAAAACGTTCCAGCTTAATAGTATACTTACTTTTGACCTATGAAGATGCTATTATAAAGTCTGCTTTAAAATGGACTGCTTTTAAAAATGATCTCTTTGTTACAGAAGCCTACTAAACCCGATGATTTAAAATCAGACGAGGAGTTCCTGACGGCTTCAGAATGTACACTTCAGCATTCGCGATCATCTTCTTACAACACCGCGTCGGAATGCGAGCAACGCTACTCCCCTTGGTGGGAGTTTGGAAAAGACGACATGCACGACAACATATCCAAGGAGAAGATGGTACTTGCTGTGGGTTGTCCCGAGCTACCGTTAGCTAAGGATGTGTTGAAACCATCACCAGAAGTGCCTCCAGGAAAGATCGTCCACGAGGTCACAGAAACAACCCATTTTAAGGTTCAGCAGACACATTCGTTGGGAGTTACTTCTTTTGTTTTAACTTCTGAGACCGTGAGGGATAAGAATAATGAAGGTGTCAGCAAGAGGGAAGAGGTGATAAAAGTTACAAGTGAAGATGGTAAAGTAACAGTGATTCCGGTGGGACTTGACAGTGACATTGATGAAGAGGGCCTTTTGAGGAGGCTTAAAGAGGTAGGTCGAAGTGAGGATGGCGCATGGAAAAACTATCACAAAGCTACTAAACAAGCGATTAAAGGTTTTATTTAGTGTGCTTTTTTGCTTTAAGTGTTATAAATCTTGTCTAACCTAATTTATTGAGAGGAATGACGTGTCGGAGAAATTAGTCGATTAACTGATGCATCCTCGATTGGGTGTAATGACCAAACATTTTTGAATTATTCGTTGTTCATGTTCTGGATCTAACACCCACTAAGGCTAACTTGTGACATTACCAAAATTATTTATTGACGGGGCATTTTAAAAGCAGGTTTCAAATATTTGGTAAGACTGCCTATATTTTCAAACTTTGTTGTTCAGAATAACAAATGATGTCCAATTGAAAATTTTTTGAAAAACTGGCTTACTTTGCTTTTCATATCTATTTGATTTTGATCAAATAGGTGTAATAATATAACGGAACAAAAACGTTTAATAATCACGTTTTATATTTTATAGCAAAATATTACTAAAATTTGTTATCACGCAGATAGATACAAAGGTATACAATATATCTAAACTGCAATATACTGTGGGTCTCTCAGGTTCGAAAGAATTTTAAATGGGTTAAATGATATATCAATCTTACCATATCTTAAAAATATTATTACAGTGTTTTTAATAAGACTACTACGATGCGAATAGAAATTGGTGTCGGACGTTGCCGAATGTGAATACATGTGGAATATGATAACAGCTGTTACAGTTTTTTTTATAAAAAAATATGGCATGGCAGAATAGTCACTTTTGAAATTGAATTTATATTCGTCATAGGGGGTAATCGCCAGAAGCGTGCAAACTGTCTTGTTTGATATGAACCATGTTTTATCATAATTTTAGAGCCAATTGTTACTGAGATTTTTAATAAGCACACAAAAATAGGAAAATGTAGATAATATTGAAACTGTAATATGCTGTGTGTTTATCAGGTTTGGACAAAATTTAGGTAGATCAGGTGAAATATCAATTTTACTTTACATGTTTATGTGTATTGAGACTATTATGGAAAAAATTAAAGTTGCAATTGGGAGCTGTCGACTGCAAATACTTATTTGAAAAATAAAGTAGTATCGGTAAAAAAAAGATATAAGCAAAGAACCATAATTTTCTTAAAGATCTTTATTACTTTCAGTCTGTATGCCTGTATCTTGCCAAAAGGACATTCCTATATAGAAACTTTTTTATCTGTCACTAATTTTTTGCAAGTTATTGAAAAATAAGGTGGTTGAAATTGAAAGTATCACATGTTTAAACAGTTTCATTGACTAATTTTTTACGACATTTTCCTCTTTATAAAATATCATAACTGCCAATTTAATCTGATTTTTGTATTTATATTTATAGTATTTATATAGATAAGTTATTTAGTTACAATTATAAAGTTTTGTTGTTGACTAAAATAGCTATACGGGATGTAATACTCAAGCGGCTGGAAACAAGGATGTTAATAATCCCCAGACAAAAAAAAATATATCTATTTGTACGATCAAGCTTTTTTTTGTTCATTTACAATATCTGTTGCCAAGATGATATTTAGGCTAGGCCTAACACGTCGGTAAGTAATTTACTTACAGACGTCTGAACGGTAAGTAAAATTAATATAATATATGTGTTTGTTTGTTTGTAAGCAACTTCAAATAATGTCTTGGAACCATATAGCCCAGTGGCATGTCGTAAAAAAAGAGGACCTGACGAAGGGTTATGGAGTTTTGTATTTTTGATATGTTGTATGTACCTAGGCCCTTATTAAAAATCCATGTGCTCTAATTTGGTGCGCCTGTGTGCTCGTCAGTACAACCACTTTTGTGTCACTGTTACCACTCTTATCTTTTTTGTAGAGCACAAAATTTTTTACAATTTACTTTAATAATTTTTTATTTCTGAATGCCATAGTTACCGAAATACAGAGCTTCAAAGGTAAAACAGTTTTCATGTATTGTGGTCTTATTTGCAATTTTTTCTATCTATCATATGGCTACAAACTGTTACTCATTTTGTCTTTAAATTGAACCAATACACAGTTACGATGATGGACACTGTGTTTTTGTGGTAATTTTCTCTAATTTTCTGCTTTGAATCTCTGTGTTTCGGTATATAAGGTTTAGAAAAACATGTTATTAGAATAAATTGTAGGTACAAAAACAGGTAAGCGTATTTTTTTTGGAAGGACGCACTAGTAAAGAGTTATTGAACAAAAACCGAAAAAGGTAACTCAAAAGTGGTCGTATTGACGCGCCCACAAGCAAGTTAAATTATAAAACTTTTTAATAAGAGCTTAGGTACTACATATAACATATCCAAAATCCAAAACTACATGACCTTTTGTTAGGTAAAATGTACTTGGGCCACTGGACTTATATAGCAAATAAATAAAAAGTAATTACATGGTATTGTCTTTTGCTTTTTATTGACAGAGGAACACCTCTCAAGGTTTATCGTGACGTTTTTTGAGACATCCTGTATTTATTTGAAAAAAATTACATGCCAGAAAATGCAAAATCAGAAGCAGAAAAATCTTGAAGATCAATTTTTCTGTCTGAGAAATATACAGCCTTATTTCCAGCTGAAGTGAAACATTTCCCACTAATAGTATTAGGTGAATTTGTAAACAAACTAATAATTTATTAGCTTTTATTTATTCTAGTAAGAATAATAATATAATGTGATTTCAGTTATGTGCCAATTTAGTACAGTTGTGACAAATTTTAAGTTAATGGAAATATTCCATAATCGGTAGGTTTACATTCATAGTAATTAAAAATTGATTAAGACTTCTATCGTGGAGAGCATTGTTTAAGTTCAGTTGATTGTTAATTAGTGACAAGTACTTATTGTTGCTTATTCTGTCTCCAATTTGAAATAAATAATCTGTTTAAGTATTATGTAAACAACTAGTATCCTTGTTTGTACCATATCGAGAGTAAACTGATTTTTAATGCGTCTATTTTAATAATTCGCGAATTAGTGACAATAATAAACTTAATTTTTCACATAAAGTAATCTACATTTTCTTATAGAAAGCTTAGCACGTGCATATATTTACTAATTATATAATTTGTTAATTAAAGTACTATGATAAAAATCACCATAATATACTTTTACGATAATTTATGTAAATTAAGTCACATATAGGTGCACAAACTCAAACAATACAGGGTGGATGATTTAAAACTTTGCACCCCCTCTATTTTTCTTATTTTGACAAATCAAGGAAAATACTGAAATACATCGATGTTGTGTAACCATGAAAAATTCAACCCCTTGGTTTTCCCCATGCGAGGAAAGCAATCCCTTAATTAAAACCGCTGCCCAAGGAATCACTACTTCCACATCCGGATTTTCTATCCATACAAAAAATTTTGTATCTGGGAATAATTGTTTATGGAACTTTAATAATATAATATTTGAAATCCTCTACCCCAAATACCCATAAAACGATACCCACATCGGTAGTGGGGTGGGGGTGGTGACAGGGGGTGGGAGTGGGGGGGTAGATAAAGTAAAAAAATATTTTGAGGTTTCTGGTTCTTGTACACACACTAAATCACATTTTTCTTTCATCCCCTTTAATAATGGGGTGGGGGTGGTAATGGGGGTGGCTAATGCCAACATTTTTTTTGAGACCTTAGCTTCTCTTGTTTATACTAAATATCAATTTTATGAACTCTTACCTGCTTGATTTACCTATTTACTCCAAATTTACCTCAATTTACCCCCCAACCCTTCGACGGAACAAGATGAAAATATAATCTAGTTCTAGATCTCGTTAAAGTACATATGTGTACAAAATTTCAAGTCAATATCTCAAAAAAAGTTACAGACCGACAGACAGAGAGAAATTTTTTTTGTTCAAACTTGAAATCTCGACGTTTCATTCTAAGCCTATTTGAACAATAAAAATTTTTAAAAATTTTTTTTGTCGTTACTATACTTCCACTGGATGTGGAAGTAATTTTAAGAAGTAGTAGGCGTCAAGTGATACCTCGTTTTAAAGGTATTTCAATTCTCTTTACAACTGTTTCAAGTTTTTACATTTGAGAGAATATTGTCCTGCACTTAAGAATGGTATAATCTAAGAAATTAAAATTCACCAGTTATTTAGTTATATTTAGTAAAATTGAATAAAAAAACATTTTAGAATTAAGTTTTCTTTATCCACTCCATATTATTGATTTCAGTACATTGTTTTGCAGTAATAGTTTTTTCAACTGAATAATTTTTTTCCATTTATAGTTTTGAAGTTTTTACATTATTTCTGAAGTTTTCCTTATATTCCTGGTTATTATCTAATTACAAGAAAAAACTACTTTTTAATGTTTCAAAATAAGTATATTGATACTCTACATATGTTTCGGCTTATTAGGCCTTTCTCGAGATTGATCTTTGTATTTATTCTTGAGAAATGCCTAATAGGTCGAAACATATGTAGAGTATCAATATACTTATTTTTACACATTCAAAAGTAGTTTTTTCTTGTAATTAGAATTATTTACAAGATGTTTCACAAGGAACCAACCACAAATTCAGTTCAATGTAATGGTTATTATCATTCTGTTATTGAATTTAGTAAGTGTTCCTTACTAGATTCATATTTTACTAAAATGGTGCATACTCTTGCAGAGAGAATTGTAAATTTTTCAATTTATTTTAAGAATAACGACTGCGCAAGAGCTACAGCTAAAATATTTAACGATAGACATCCAGAGAGAAAAGTATCTCATATGTATGTATCAGATTTAATGAGAAAATTTGTGGAAACTGGATCAATAGATAGAAAAAGTAATCGAACTCGCACTGTAATAAATAAAGCTGCCCAAATAGCTATATTGAAACATGTGTCTTTAAACAATACTTTCAGCATCAGACGATTGTCGAGAGTAAGAACTAGTGTACGAAGAATTTTAAAAACTAAATAATATCATCTCTATTACCAGATAAAACTCGTACAAGAACTTTATGAAGATGATGGTGATCGCCGTTTACATTTTTGTGTGGTATCAGCGAGCACTTATTGAACAACCAAAAATAACACATACACAAACTCTTCAGAAATTAGATATGTGGGCTGGTATTTTAACCACTTTATCGGACCATTAATTATATCATGTCATCTAACCGGAAAAATGTATATTGTCATTGAGATTGATCCATTGATAACTGAAATTATTGACAACAATATGAGCCTCGGGTAAGAGAATTCCTAAATGAATGTTCCATTGGATTGGCAGAAAAGGCGTAATTGAGTGACCTGCAAGATCACCCGATCTTACTCCTTTAAATTCTTTTCTATGGGCACATTTAAAAAACGTAGTGTTTGCTGCCAATCTAACTTCTTTAGAAAATTTGCGCCACAGAATAAACACACACACCACAGATAGTAGACAACCCCCAAAGGCTGTGCGGAAGGGGGTTACACATTTGGAAAAACGCAGACATACATCTACAACCATCGGTGTTGTCAATACCGGGGCTGGGGGTCGAACCTAGAGCGCGGTAGGCAGTCGATCAGCATATTCGCCACTCAATACGCCTTAACCGATTGACCTACCGCGCCGGTAGTAGACCAACAAAGGTTATGGCCCGTGAGGAAGCGACAGAAATTTTGAGCACATTTCATTAATATTCTTTTTAACATTATTCTACTATTTCTGTGCTAAACATAGTGAAAATGAGACATAGTTCAGTCAACCAAGAAGTGGTAGAGAACATGGAGGGGGGGGGGGGGGGGGGAGAATTTTAATCTTCAGGAATGTGTTGGGAGGTAAACATACCCCTGCACCTAGCCCTGCTGATTCAGGGGGGGGGGGGGGGGGGGCTGGCAAGGCAAACGGTAAACCGTTTTGATAGAGAAATGTCTGATAACTAATTGATTTACTTATTAATTATCGATTTTCGCTGGCGAATGTCTCAGAAACCATAACACATAGAAAGAAAATGAATATAGGCATTCTTGTAGAAAATTTAATCTTGTTTAATTTTGCATAACTTTTTTTCCGTACGACGCATCGTTTCCTAGTTAGAAGCCAAGAATCGGAAAAAAGGACCTTTCCACCCTCCCCCCTAAAGCGGCAAGGCTAGTGGCGGGAACTTTTAGTATGTTTACCTCCTAATAACCAACACCTGAAGAGAAAAATTCTCCCTTCCTCCATGTCCTCTACAATCCCCTTTTGGGCATTCATTGATTGGACTAACAAGGTTCATTAGGAGTGTTTCAACCATACAAAAAAAAAACAATATCGTTGACTGAAACCATTAACCATCAAATGTTCTTTATGAATTATGGATATCATGAAAAGTTCGAAAAAATCCTGCTTGCCATCATACTTGTGGGACAAAATGCGTCTGTCACTTGAAGAAGTATGTCAAGGAAACGAAGTAGTTAGACTTAAATCATTAATATCGAAACTTCTTGTATACATAGTTTATGGTATAGAATGTAAGAAAAACATACTCTCCCAGTCTTCCATAGTTTTAAACGAGATATTTCTTAACGCCTGTCCCCATTTAACAATTTTGAAGGAGTTGATTTGCTCCCATAGAGGATGAAATATGGGGGTTGAAGTTAATCATGGTTATGCGTCCCCTTTAAAAACAAAATCGACGTGTTTAGCGTTTTTCTTAAATCTTTACAAAGCAGGAAGAAAAGAAGGTGGAAAGCTTTAAATGATTCACCCTGTATTATTAGTTATTTATTAGCAACGAACAGTAATATTATGGTTTTTATCATGCTTGTATGACAGTCATGTAAATTGGTTTTAAAGTTTGTTTGTCTTGTTTATTATTTTATTATTATAATATATTTTTTATTTGTTGTGTATTTTTTATTTTGTTTTTCCTGATGCTTCTCGTTTTGCATGATACTAACAAAAATATCTAGCGAGGACAAGTGACGAATTTATCTCACGTAAATAGATTTTGCTACATGTATTCATACGCCAATTTTAAAAACGATATTTATTAAAATAGACTGTACACTATTTCAAATAATTACAGCATTGGAAATATATGTAGGTAAGTGATTATGCGTTATACTGTTAGCTGTTTTAGTGGGTAAATAATTACGTTTTTAGGTTGTCTTTCTCAATTACCATGCTGGCGATTATATTGATTTAAATGTTAGTGCAGTTATGCAATAAAAATAGATTCAAATTTACATCATGAAGGAAAAAATTACAGGATTACTTTGCAAACATGTTCATTTCTATCTACTCACTCGGGGATAAAATATTCTTAGAAGGGGAAGGGAGGATGCTACATTTGTAGTTATCATTAAAAATAGGCATTTCATCGAAAAATGTAGAGATGTTTTGTAAAGATTATAAAAATTTCATCAATTTGAAACTTCTCGCATCCATTTTCCCTAAAAACTGATCACAAATCAAATTATGAATATATTTTCGCAGTTGATTAAATAACAATACGCCCTGCGTTAAAAACATTCTACATAAAGTTTACATTTTATTCAACTACCTTTAATATCAGACCTGCCACATCTCTTGATACTAGAAATTAGGCAACATAAATAATTAATTTAATAAATTATCTTTCAAATGTTGCCTACTATATGGCCATATAAGTGAAAGCAAAAAATTGACAAAATTCTACGGTTTTCGCAGGAAAAATTATTTTTAATACGGTTTTTAAGTAAATGCTATTAGGGATTGCAATTTACCGGAAGTTTTAATAACCGGTAAATCGGTAAATAAAGATGTAAATAACCGGTTAACCGGTATTTACCGGTAATTTTTAGAATTAGTGATATGCAAAAATGGCAATTGTCTTTTTCCATGTACAAAATTATCTAAATTTAACAAAAAACATTTTTATATACGTATATTTAATATAATGAACAAACAAAAGGTTTTTTTATCAAAAGGAAAAAATATAAATGAAATAAATTTAAATAAATAATTATTCGGTAAATAACAAAAATATCAAGTTAAATAACAAGAATTATAAACATAAACTCAAATAGGGCATTTACTGAATACCTAATCTAAAAATACAATATTTTTTAAAAATAGCCCGTTAGTTTTCAAAGCTATATCTGTTAGTCGTCTGATATTTGTGCATAGAATACCACCAGCTGAAGATGCCCTTCCTCAATCGATATTGGTGGGTCGATAAGTTAATAAGAATTGGTAATAACATACTTCTAAATGTATTCCACGGATATTTGTGGCAGTGAAATATTCAATTTCCTGTCGCAAGATATTGTCAATATCACTCTTGTATTTCTTGGGGCTTGGTGTTTGGATTTTACTTTGTATAACATTATTTATTTATTGTTAAAAGTGCTCAGTGTTGGGACAGTCACTCTGTATTTAGTGAATACTAGTCACTGACATAAATAGAAACGTTGAATACGTGACATATCGTAAGTTCAGAATTTACCGAAATAACCGGTAAAAAATTAAAATAACCGGTAATTATAGTCATGTGTTTTTTGTCCCGATAACCGGTTAACCGGTATTGCAATTCCTAAATACTATATGTTGAGTTGAACTACAATGTTTCTGTTATACGAATCCCTTTCTAATCCATTTGTACTCTGAGAAATGCGCATTTAAAATTTTTAACAATTGTCAGGAAAAAAATGAAATTTTTTTATTTTGTTGCGAATATCTCAAAATGCTGACTGTCCAGAAAAATGTAGAGAGGTATTATTTTTTTTCTTTTGTTCATTGGGTGAGGTGAGAACTAGAGTCCTCGAAAGTATTATATTTTTGTATTTAAAAAATGGTTACAATTTAAGCAAAAGAAATAAAATGTCTAATTTAAATTTTCTCTTGCCATTTTATGCCGAAAATATCATAATCCAGGAACTTTAGACGAAATGCGCTCATCTTCGGAAAAATTTATAGTGTGCTATAAATTGGTGTACACGAACTTTTCAGCTTCCCAAACAATATGTGAAAAGTCCCAAAGATTCCGTTGTATGCTTAACTTTTGACAGCGGAAAAACGGCCTAAAGAAGTACCTTTCTCAGTTTTTTACCAATATCTTCGTTCCCATCGATCCTACGGTACAAGAAAGAACGGAAAATTCTCTACAAAGAAGGTGATATAAAGTTTATCGATAGAAATAGTCATTTCCACGGAAAAAGGCGTGAAACATCAGATTTAGTTTTGTGGTTGCAAATAGCAGCTGCGCCTTCCACTCTGACGTCGGTGATGGGTTTATACCTGCTTTACTGTTTTTTCTGGTGGGAGAATACCGTTACCAGTGCTACTAGTGTATAGAGGCAGGTTATCACTTTGAACCCGATTCATGCCGAAACGATTTCGTTGGCGCTCGTTTGACACATCGAAGATTTACTTCTAAATCCTTTTCGTATGGTTCGTTTGCAGTGGGATGGTTAGACGCATAGGTAAGATACTCGCTTAGCATGCCCCCTCTAGGCCAAAAATTCACCGAAATCATAACTTTTTAAACCACAAACCTATTTGACCCTACCTTCCTTGCCGGCGGCGGTCAGACTGCAAGGTCGTCATTTGCTCGACCCAGGCAAAGGAAAAGTCCCGTGAAAGCTATACTCTTCTCGGAGTTTCATAAAGGGAAAACTGCAGCTTTGAAACTTTTCACGAAACATCAAGACTTACGTGCTGCAGCTCAAATTTCAACCACAGTGATGCTTCTCGAGAGTCAGTTTCTTTGGTTGGAATACGCATCTTCCTAGCTGTGTATGGCGCTCCGGTTAACCAAGATGAATTGGAAGAATACCGTTACCAGTGCTTTATGAAAGCTGTAGGCAGAAGCAAGTCGGTCCAGTTGAGTATGTTACCCCCACAGTCGATGCGGCTAAAGAGCACCTATATCGTGTCTACTACCAGGTGCAGAAGTGGTTAGGAAACGAGCTGTACCCTCAAGATTGGGGATGGGTATTAAAAAACGGCTTATTGGAGGCAATAAAAACCTCGCAACCTCCTGCCCCGGATTGTCTTTTGAACATGATTTTTGGTAATTGTTCGAAAGGCTATGGCGCTTTGTGCGGCTGTCGAAAGTTGGGACTACAATGTTCAGTCATGGGACATGCCTGAATGCTGCCCCAATCAAAGACCATAATCTCGAAAAAAGAATTGACATCGACGATCCAGAGACAACCTTTATTGATGATCCCGAATCCTGGTATTCTCCGCCAGTCCAGTGGTAAAATGAAGAATAACCATCTTTCATACCTCAATTCCTTTCAAAAATGTAAAGATTAGAAGATAACGCACAGAAAACTGTACTAAAATATCCATACAAAATTTTTACCGGAGTTTCAATGCCCGATTACGTAAAAACTATTTGTGTTATCAAGAAACTTTATATTACCTTTTTTGTAGACAATTTTCCGTTCTTTCTTTTATATAAGTACATGTCGTAGCCGTAGGATTGTAGGATCGATGGGAATGAAGATATTGGCAAAAAACAGAGAAAAAGCACTTCCTTGGGCCGTTTTTCCGCTGTCAAAAGTTAAGCATACACCGGAATCTTTGGGACTTTTGACAGATTGTTTGGGGATCTGAAAGGTTGTACACCAATTTATAGCTCCCTATAAATTTTTCCGAAGTGAAATGCTAAACTTCCTGGACTATCACGGCATTGCGTTTGATAAGACAGGCCGACAAAAAAAAATGTTTTAGTAAAATTTTCCGCTAAATCTCAAAATAATAATAAAAAAAATTTCTGACGTATGAATTATCCCCCTACACTCGCAATTCCCCCCAAAAATTGAAGAAATCCAAACTGGCTATCCAACCCACCTATCTATCTAGTAAAATTTTCCGCTGAATCCGAAAATGATAAAAAAAAAATTTCCTACGTATGGATTACGCCCCCCATACATCCTCAATTCCCCCAAAAAATCCAAACTGGCCCTCCAATCCACCTATCTTTAGTAAAATTTTCCCCAGAATCCGAAAATGATAAAAAAAAATTCTAACGTATGGATTCCCCACATCCACCCTCAATTCCCCCCAAAAATTAAAAAAATCCAAACTGGCCATCCAACCCACCTATCTTCAGTAAAATTTTCCGCTGAATCCGAAAATGTTTTAGCATTTTAATTTCGCAATCAATCAAAATGCGAGTTCAAGTCCTGGGGCCAAGTCAAGGCATCTACCAACCCAGGGTAAGTTATAACCTGAATTTAGAAAATACCTTTCGTATGCTACCTAGCTTAAAGTTACTTGAGGGCTTAAAAAATTAACAGTTTATTGTTTAAACTTTCACTGAAAAATTTCATCAATGCTAGGATGCTAACCGTAATTTGCAAATGCTATCTGGGGGCGAGGTTAAGTGTACGAGCAAAGGGAACTTGTAGTTCAAAAATATTTTTTAGTATTGGTTTTACCGGCAGATTTTATAAAAGTTATAACGGTTGCCACGTCCAATTTGTATTTATTTTTATTTTTGAAAGAAGCAAGTGAGAGATACGGATGACTAGAGGAGATCCCTCATGTTCAAACAATTTTTTTTGCCATTTTCGGATTCAGCGAATTTTACTAAAGATAGGTGGGCTGGATGGCCAGTTTGGATTTTTTGAATTTTTGGGGAAACTGAAGGTGTATGGGGGGTAATCCATACGTCAGATTTTTTTTTTTAACATTTTTGGATTAAGCGGAAAATTTTACTAAAGATAGGTGGGTTGGATGGCCAGTTTTGATTTTTTGAATTTTTTGGGCGAATTGAGGGTGTATGGGGGATAATCCATACGTCAGAAATATTTTTTCTCATCATTTTCGGATTCAGCGGAAGATTTTACTAAAGATAGTTAGGGTTACGTCTCTAAAACAACAATTTTTTTTTGTCGGTCTGTAATAATCTATATCTATATCTATAGTTATCGTATTATAAGATAATAAATATTGAGTTTTGTTTTTTGGTAAAAAAGAAATTAAAAAACTGCACATACGAAATTCTGCGTCTAAAAAGCACGCATTGAATTTTCATGAATATGCACTTGTTGGTTACTATTGGCAATAACTTAACTAAATCTTATCATAAACGAAGATGACAGGTTTCAAACTAGAAGTAATTGAAGCTTTCAACTTAGTGTTAGATTAGATCTTTTGTGCGCCACTTTTTTTGAATTTACGAACAACAATAGAGTATTTTTACATATGGTGCATTATTTTCTAGTATTTAGGTTATTTTCTATCGAAAATGACATGATACATTTTATATTCACGGAAATTTGATACATTTTGGGACAAATCATAAAATTCATTTCCCTGTTCTACTTTCTGCCTCTCTAAAAAAAAATTGCCCTCGGTTCTGAAATAGACTGATTGTTTCTAGTTAATCCAGACAGTAGATATATCCTTGGATTAATGCAACGATGTATGTAAAAAGACCAGAATTCTTTTAGTTAACTTTTCCCTTTCTAGGATTGCACTCGGCTGAAAACTATAATTTCCGACATATTTTTGATTTTTCAAAATAAATTTTGACTTGACAGTTGGGAAAATACCGTTTTTTATTTGTAAAGCGCTTCTGTGAGTCATACGCCAAAGTATTATAAACAAAAATCATCCAGAATGAAAACAATTTGGGAGAAATCGAATAATTATGATTTTCCTTAAATCACGTTTCACGTATACTACATTTTTCATGAGTTATACAAAAAAAGTGGTTAAAAAAAGTTATTGAAAATTACACACCTCTGAATAAACTTGAAGCATTATAATTGCTGCTATTATTTTCCACAATGTGGTGTCACAAGTACACAGAAAACAAAAGAATGCACTAATACAACATTCATCATTCAACATTCACAACATCTGGGCAGACATTTTATAATGCATGTATTACTTACTGCATAGTATGGCTGACAACATTACACCATAAGCTGCGATTGCACTTTACCCAAAAGGCAATTGCAAGGCATGGCTTCACCGAAACTCTGCTTCGTGTAGACACCAGCCCAACGTTTTTAGGGCAGCTCTCTTCTTCTTCGCCTCTTGCCATTTGGTTTTGCCTGAACTATTTTCTCTGTGCTTGATAATCCCAAAAAATGAAAGAGCTTGTGAGTTGCTTCGGGGTACGTATTTCTTGGAAAATCGAGGTGTTGGTGAAATGGGCTGTCCAGAGAATTCATAAAGAAACCTCTCGAGCCATCCATAAATTATCAGAATGCCATCGGTCTGCCCCGCTAATGGTTCATATCTGAGAGAAGTAAAAAAAAGAGATGGGCAAAACTAATGTGTTAGAAAGTGACCTTTGGGTGTAGAGGAACGCACTACCGGGCGTCAAAATGACGCGACACCAATTTATTTCTCAGGGGGCGCCAGTCGCGTATTACCCCGTTCTTCTACCTCCCAGGCGGGTTCGAGATAAGATGACTTCGGTAGCCGAAAAGCGGGACCAAGGCTGCACTACCACAGATCGGAAACTACGCTCTCTCTGGACCCGAATTCCCTCGTTAGGGGTTTAGGCACCTCTTAATTTCCTGAATTTTTGCATAAAAAAATCCCAACCGAAGAATTTCTCTGCGGAGGGATTAGTTTTGGTACGCGAAAATCGCGTTTTGGTCCATTAATAACGGAATATATTTCTCAAAAAACGCATAAAAAAATCCCTATCGAACCTCCGTAAAACAACCAGAAGGTCGAACGTTAATGCGAATTAACTCGACACATCCGGTTTTCTATACGAAAGTTCCAGGGATTATAGACCGTCAACAGGCCTCAAGATCAATTAAGAAACATTAGTTCAAAGAATCCGTTTATTTAACAGAATTGGTTATACAAAATTCTCAAGAAAGAATCGTGCCTTCCCCAATCAAGGTAGTGACTTTCAGACCATACAAGCGAGAGCGCTCGCGCTAACGATCGATTAGGTAGAAAAGATTCATACGTACCTTCTCAGAATCAAAATGCGAGCTTTTAGAATCATTTCAGACTCTGGGTAGATGAATAATTAAGGCTGACTGAAATTAACTTAAAAAAGTTTTACTAAATGAATTTAGTTTCGCTAGAGACTACCTAGCTTTAAAGTTCTTGTATCGTGGAAATTCACGTACTCAAACACATTCAGAGGACTTATTACTGCATAAGTTGAGTGGCGTTCGATCAGTCCACGACTTACTAACCCTTATCACAGTCGATTAATAATATCGATTTGGCAGCGTCTCACCTTCGAGCGACTTTTAGGCAAAATTGAATTTTTGGATTTTTATGCATAAGGCGTTTTCCTCTATAACTTTGTCATTTGAAAAGCCCTGTTATTGGCTTTTCTACCATCGCTTTGTCTGGACCACTCAACGCGCTCGACCAAATTGCGAGCCGCTGGGTCAATCCAAACTCTTTCTATGCGAGAAACCGGCCTTGTACATGTGCATTGATTTTTATCAATTTTTGCTTATCGGCACTACGCCGGCTTTGACAAAATCTTCTATTTTGCCTTTTGGATGCAGTGCATCGTTAAAATTTTATGCTCATACTTTAGAATTGTGCTTTCAATGATCGTACCTCAAAGGTCAATGTCTTTGGTTGAGGAATAAAAAATAAAAAATAATTTAAAGTATATTTTCGTGGTACTTTTTAAACTGATTTCGTGGTACTTTTGAAAAATCCAGTTTAAGACCAATTTTAGCGTACTTTTGAAAAATCGATTTTCGAGCCAAATTTCAAGGTACTTTTGAAAAACTAATCCGCGGGTGAAATTTTGGCGTACTTTTGAAAAATCGATTTTCAAGCCAAATTTCAAGGTACTTTTGAAAAGTTAATCCGCGGGTGAAATTTTGGCGTACTTTTGAAAAATTGATTTTCAAGCCAAATTTCAAGGTACTTTTGAAAAGTTAATCTGCGGGTGAAATTTTGGCGTACTTTTGAAAAATCGATTTTCAAGCCAAATTTCAAGGTACTTTTGAAAAGTTAATCCGCGGGTGAAATTTTGGCGTACTTTTGAAAAATTGATTTTCAAGCCAAATTTCAACGCAGTTTTGAAAAATTGGTCTGCAAGTGAAACTTTGGCGTACTTTCGATAAATCGATTCCTGGGCCAAATTTTGACGCCCTTCCAAAAATATTATTTTTCAAAGTCCAATTTATGATACCTTTGAAAAAGTATACTATTCATAAATCTTTGTCATTATATACTTCTACTCTGATATTCTGAACCAAAAACATTTTTCCTAAGTGAAAATTCGGTGTTTCTTCGAATTTTCGCCTGGTCATTTCCAACGCCTTATAGAACCCAAAACGGTCCTTGTGGACTGATCTGCGCCTCTGCAGACTCCCAAAAATGTCTTTAAATGAAATTTTTGCCTAAGTCGAATTTTGATTATGTCTTCAACTTAGGACGATTTTGGAGAGTTCTACAACACTCCCCTCCTTTGGTTGAATCTTTTCTACTCATCGATCGCCTTTAATTTCCATATTCACTTGTATGTCTGTATGCCTTCATTTGACGGTCTGACCTATGTACAGATGTTTTTAAAAAAATAACGGCCTTAATTGGGGCAGACGGCTGATTCGCCTATCTAACTTAAAAATAAATACATTTTTTAAACAATACGCCAAGTTGATACAACATTTTTATCAACTTAATTACACCCGCGTCGAGGTGTGAAGCGTAGCACAATTTTGATTAGCGTCCACTCTCACTAATTCGTTGCACTCGCTTTTTCGCCCTGGTCTCGCTCTTGCTTGACTTCGGCCCTTTCTAGAAGAGGCTGTCTATATCTCCATGCCGCAGCTTGGACGGTCCTCGCCTTTGAGTTCCAGACTTCACCATGCCGCGCCCTTGCGACAGGCTGGGTCATCTTTCCATTTCTGCACATGGAAAATGCAGTTCAGCAACTAGATTGACTTTTTAGCAAGTCGTCGACTGGGACGCGTCGACTAACAAACACAATGTGTTGTTTTTAATGAAATATTTTTCTAACATGAATTTTGTTAACTTATAATGGTTAGAAATTGGTTCTTCGTAAGGTAGATTGAATCGGCTTACGATATTCGTGCGGTCATCACTACTTTGTGAAAAAAAGTATAAAAAAAAAATTGAAGCGTCTTCTTGAGCGAAGAACGGCTTCTGAAACTCGTCTCGTAGTTTCTACTTCGTAAGGTAGATTAAATCGGCTTACGATACTCGTGCGGTCATCACGACTTGTGAAAAAAGTATAAAAAAAAATTGAAGCGTCTTCTTGAGCGAAGAACGGCTTCTGAAACTCGTCTCGTAGTTTCCACTTCGTAAGGTAGATTAAATCGGCTTACGATACTCGTGCGGTCATCACGACTTGTGAAAAAAGTATAAAAAAAAAAATTGAAGCGTCTTCTTGAGCGAAGAACGGCTTCTGAAACTCGTAGTTTCCATTTGAGGTATACGTTAATTTTGTTGACTTAAAATGATTAAAATAGAAGTTGTCTTCTTGCATAAGAAAAACAGCTTCCGAAACTCGTACTGATTCGTACTTATGCCTACGTCCATTACTCGAACTTGGCGGCTCTCGCTCTTGAGAAGCTAGGCTTACCGGATCGCGCTCTTGCGTCGGGTTCGCCGTCTTTCCATGTCTGCTCATGGAGTAGACTTTAAATTTTCGATTCGACCGCATATAGGTCAAAATCGCTACTTAGAATTTTGAGAAAAAATATAAAAAAAAGCGAAAACGGCTATTAGCCGTGGTCGACCTCAGAAATATCTAGAGGTGACTCTTCTATATCTGGCTCATCTCGAGCATCTTCGGGATCTCGACTTATTACATCCGGCTCATCTTGAGCACTTGCGGGAACATTGATTTGAACTAGTGTGGTATCGCTACGTCGCTCTGACCTGGGCGCGATCTCATTGTCTGATGAGGAAGCGTCGTCACTAAGATGAATTTCATCCGGACTATCTTCTGATTCTTCAGACAATTCCAATTCAACATCGGGGTCTCCCTTAGGTGCCGGCCTGATGGCATCGACATGTAATCTCGTCGAAGTTACCCCCTTGTGAATGAGGTAAACTTCATTAGACAATCTCTTTAAAACCTTGTGTGGCCCACTCCACGACGGTGTGAAGGTATGATCCTTCCTGATCCTTTTAGTCATTACCATATCTCCCACTTTATATACGACCGGCGTTACCGCCACTTTGGGCGCGTAACGCCATTGGTAATTTGTTTGATTTTTACGAATCTCCTTGACTCTTTCAAGGCGGGGAACGTCCGCTTGATTACGACGCTCTTGTCTATAAGCGAACATATTCCAATCACCAATCTGCGGTAATTCATAGCCGAGTACTACGAAACTGGGCGTATGCCCCGTAGCGGCGTTTTTTCTTGTTCTCAAGATATATGCCATCTGACTAACATGTCGATCCCACTCGTCGTTGGGTGAACCATATAATAAGGTTTTTAAGATCTTCTTAGCTTCTTGCACCCTCCTTTCTATTGGATTGGCCTGTTGGTGGTAAGCTGCTGTGAAGAATCTTTCAATATTGTTACGTGTACAGAACGTATCGTAAAAGCCGGAATTGAAGTGGCCTCCCTGGTCGGAAATGATGACCCTCGGAACGCCATATCTCGCCACTAGTTCCTCTTCGATAAATTGTGCTATTGTTTTTCCACTGACTTGGGTGAACGCCTTGGCTTCGACCCACTTACTAAATACATCCTCTACCATTAATATATATCGGTTATCTGCATCTTTGGTTCGCTGAAGCGGTCCGATTACATCGACGCTTAGAACTTCGAACGGATGCGATGGAGCATGGCTTCTGAGAGGAGCCTTCGGTTGTGATTGTCTGCTTTTTACGGAATTACAAATAATGCACTCATTTAAATATTTGTTAACTAGTCTCGACAAATTATTAAAATAATAGCGGCCCGAGATGATTCTAACAGTTTCATCGCGGCCGGGGTGACCTACTTCCGGTCGGTCGTGAAAATGAGATATTACTCTCATGACCATACGTTTTGGTACGTATAATTTTTCTATAACATTTTCGCCTCTTGTCCAAAGTGTGCCGCCTATCACTTGTCTTGTATTGACGAATTTCACCTCTGCCTCGGTTTTATCTGCTTGTCGCACTAGAGTATTCCATCGTTCGATTTGGTCTTGGATTTCTCTGGAGTGCGTTTGCGCTTCTCTGACCTGATCGTTTAATTCCAATGTGGTAATCACTGATATTCGTTCCTTGTACGAGAATTTTGGTGGATACATTCTCTCCTCTTCGTCGTCTGCTTCGACGTTCGGGCCTTGAGGATTTCTGCTCAAATAGTCTGCCAATATATTTTCCTTGCCGGGACAATGTTCTATTGTGAAGCTGTATTCCTGAAGTAATAATGACCAACGTGTAAATTTCGTTTTCTCGTCCTTATGCTTATTTAACCATAGTAAAGCTCGATTGTCGGTTTTGACTATAAATGGACGGTCTGCCAAATATATTTTGTATTTCCTTATATAATTAACGACGCTCAAACATTCCAATTCATTGATATGGTATTTTCTCTCCGTCGGAGATAACGTATTACTAGCATAAGAGACGATGTGCTTCTGGTCATTATCCCCCAATTGATATAATACTGCAGATAATCCTATTAAGGATGCGTCCGTCTGCAGTATGAACATTTTATTGAAATCTGGCCGGTGCAGTCCTAGAGGTTTATTCAATACTTCTTTTAGTAAAATAAAGGCTTCTTGGGCTTCCGGATTCCACTTGAAGCGCCAGTCTTTCGAGAGTAGTCGGGTCAAGGGCTTTGTAATTATTGCAACATTAGGGATATATTCACGTACCCAATTACATAAGCCTTGTCGTAGGGGCCGGATAATTTTGTATCTGTAATATGTGTTTTTCTAATGGTTGAGTGGTGTTGGCATTTATTTGATGCCCGAGATAGGTTATGCTTGACGTGGCTACCACACATTTTTCCGGTGACACCTTTAAATTATGCAAACGCAGGCGTTCAAAGACGGCTCTCAGATGGTTTACATGCTGTTCTATATTTTCACTGTAGATGATAATATCATCGAGATATACTTTGCAGAAATGATGCAAGTAGCCGGTCAATACGTCTCTTGCCATAAATTTTTGGAATGTACATGGAGCGGTCTTCAATCCGAAAGGCATCACGTTAAATCGGTAAGATGCTCCATCTAATGTTGTAAACGTAGAATAGTTTTTTGACGACTCCTCAAGAGGGATTTGCCAATATCCGCTCTTGAGGTCCAACACCGTAAATATGTTGGCGTTTCCTAGATCCTTTATACTCTCGTATATCTTTGGTAAGACGGATGCTTCGTCTTCCGTTACTTCATTTAAGTGACGATAGTCAATGCAGAAGCGAGGCTTCTTGCCGGGCCTTTCAATTATAATGGGAGGCGAACTGTACTGAGCGGTACTCGGTTCTATGACCCCGGCTTTCAGCATCTCTTCAATTTGATCGTACATAACTTTTTTCTTAGTAGGAGACATAGGGTAGGGTTTGATATTGAACGGGCGGTCGTCTTTAACTTTTATTTTATGTTTCGTTGTCACCGTGGTAGCTTGGGTAGGCACCGCGGTGAACAATTCAGCGAATTCCTCGAATAGAGGTTTTAAATTATCGTTTCCGATGATCAGTTCTTCGGGAAGCCGGCATTGCTTCCTTGCTTGATGTGCCGCTTGATTCCAGAAGACGGTTATTCGCTCTTCGGTGCCGACGTAGACACATTTACGTTGATAATCGAATACGACATTGTGAGCATATAAAAAGGGGGCTCCCAGAATGAGCTCTTCGTTTAAATTTTGAATGACCTGAAACGTGGTCTGAAAGGGTACATCTAGTACATTAACGTTTATGGTCGTAGTCCCGAGGGATTCTACTAAACCATCGCCACAAGCCATAACAAAAGTTTGGGGAGCTGTAAGTTGATCAATGTCGTTCAAAAATTTCGGTTGGATAATATTCCTTGTCGAACCTGTATCCAATAAAGCGTTAACCGCTCGATTATTAATTATAATCTTAATGCGAGGCAGAGGGAAAGCGTCGTTGGTTTGATTGATAGATTCTAATGGAGTGAATCGGTGGGGAGATAGGTTGACTTCTTGATCCTTAAACAGGTAATTAAGGTCAGGAAGGTCATCGAAGTTTTTTAATTTAAACTTCTTGCTTCGGAGCTTCCTCGAGGGTCGCTTCGAGCCTGCTGGGGCCTGGTAGGCGGGGCTGGTACAGTTCGGCCTGGGCCATCGCCTCTGACCCCCGCTTGGTTTCCCGTATTCATATTACGATAGGGATTGTTTGGGCATTCCGCATGAAAATGCCACTGCTCTGTTGGGCAATATCTGCAAGGGCGATACGGGACTCGGGAGTTCCTTACGTCTCCAGTACCCCTTCTCGGTATATCCCCTCTAGGCAGCGAGGAAATATTATTTGCAAAATGCACCCTTGGTGCTGGCGGATTATCTCTTCTTTGAGATCCATTGAATGGTGTCCTAGATGCACCAAAGGAACTGGAGGACGGCTTCGCTAATGCGGAGGGTTCCGTTCTCCAGTTACTGCTCGATTGCTGATTCCCTTGAGCTGAAGCGGTAGAGGTGGACGCTTCTCGGTCTTTGCTTTTCTTTGCATTTTGCAGAATCTCGAATTCTTTATTCTCATCCATGATTTTGGCCATTTGTTCGGTCATCGTCACTAGTGTATTTGTATCTAGTATGACGGCACTCTTTAGGAGCATTTTCATATCAGGTCTCAACTGATTGAAGATGGTAGCCGCCTTCATCGCCTCCGGCTTAAACGGATCGATCCTGTTGAAGAGGCATACCTTCCTGGAAATAAATACTGACGTATTTTCCTCGGCATCTTGTTTCTTGCCATATAAATTAGCTACTGCTTCGGTGAGTACTTCACCTGAATCGTAACGGCTTCTGAACCGCTCGAGGAATAGAGGATACGTGGTAATTAGGGTTCGGTATTGTTCGAACCATTTCCTAGCATCGTCTTTGAGCTGTTCTGATATTTTATACAGACGGTCGTTATCCTGCGTAATTCGTACTCGGACGAAAAATTCCTCCATATGATGAATGAAGGTTTCAGGGTCTTCGTGTTCGAAGCCATGAAATTCCGCATTTGGATGCTTCGACCGATACTTATGCTCGTGTGTGGCTTCGCTTAGAGCTTTGGCAAGACCTGCTGCCATTTGGGCGAACACTTGTTCTGAGGAGGGCTGTATGACTCCTTCAGTGGTACTCGGGCCAACCCCCGAACTACCCAGTACATCCTCCGCGCACGGCCTCTCTAACCCTCTAGAGACGTTGTCCATCACAGATGTCGGCTCGTCGTAAAACTGGAAAGGCGTTGATTCATCCATATCCTTTCCAGAAAGCCCTGCTGACTAACAACGCCCCACGTTGGGCGCCATGTAGAGGAACGCACTACCGGGCGTCAAAATGACGCGACACCAATTTATTTCTCAGGGGGCGCCAGTCGCGTATTACCCCGTTCTTCTACCTCCCAGGCGGGTTCGAGATAAGATGACTTCGGTAGCCGAAAAGCGGGACCAAGGCTGCACTACCACAGATCGGAAACTACGCTCTCTCTGGACCCGAATTCCCTCGTTAGGGGTTTAGGCACCTCTTAATTTCCTGAATTTTTGCATAAAAAAATCCCAACCGAAGAATTTCTCTGCGGAGGGATTAGTTTTGGTACGCGAAAATCGCGTTTTGGTCCATTAATAACGGAATATATTTCTCAAAAAACGCATAAAAAAATCCCTATCGAACCTCCGTAAAACAACCAGAAGGTCGAACGTTAATGCGAATTAACTCGACACATCCGGTTTTCTATACGAAAGTTCCAGGGATTATAGACCGTCAACAGGCCTCAAGATCAATTAAGAAACATTAGTTCAAAGAATCCGTTTATTTAACAGAATTGGTTATACAAAATTCTCAAGAAAGAATCGTGCCTTCCCCAATCAAGGTAGTGACTTTCAGACCATACAAGCGAGAGCGCTCGCGCTAACGATCGATTAGGTAGAAAAGATTCATACGTACCTTCTCAGAATCAAAATGCGAGCTTTTAGAATCATTTCAGACTCTGGGTAGATGAATAATTAAGGCTGACTGAAATTAACTTAAAAAAGTTTTACTAAATGAATTTAGTTTCGCTAGAGACTACCTAGCTTTAAAGTTCTTGTATCGTGGAAATTCACGTACTCAAACACATTCAGAGGACTTATTACTGCATAAGTTGAGTGGCGTTCGATCAGTCCACGACTTACTAACCCTTATCACAGTCGATTAATAATATCGATTTGGCAGCGTCTCACCTTCGAGCGACTTTTAGGCAAAATTGAATTTTTGGATTTTTATGCACAAGGCGTTTTCCTCTATAACTTTGTCATTTGAAAAGCCCTGTTATTGGCTTTTCTACCATCGCTTTGTCTGGACCACTCAACGCGCTCGACCAAATTGCGAGCCGCTGGGTCAATCCAAACTCTTTCTATGCGAGAAACCGGCCTTGTACATGTGCATTGATTTTTATCAATTTTTGCTTATCGGCACTACGCCGGCTTTGACAAAATCTTCTATTTTGCCTTTTGGATGCAGTGCATCGTTAAAATTTTATGCTCATACTTTAGAATTGTGCTTTCAATGATCGTACCTCAAAGGTCAATGTCTTTGGTTGAGGAATAAAAAATAAAAAATAATTTAAAGTATATTTTCGTGGTACTTTTTAAACTGATTTCGTGGTACTTTTGAAAAATCCAGTTTAAGACCAATTTTAGCGTACTTTTGAAAAATCGATTTTCGAGCCAAATTTCAAGGTACTTTTGAAAAACTAATCCGCGGGTGAAATTTTGGCGTACTTTTGAAAAATCGATTTTCAAGCCAAATTTCAAGGTACTTTTGAAAAGTTAATCCGCGGGTGAAATTTTGGCGTACTTTTGAAAAATTGATTTTCAAGCCAAATTTCAAGGTACTTTTGAAAAGTTAATCTGCGGGTGAAATTTTGGCGTACTTTTGAAAAATCGATTTTCAAGCCAAATTTCAAGGTACTTTTGAAAAGTTAATCCGCGGGTGAAATTTTGGCGTACTTTTGAAAAATTGATTTTCAAGCCAAATTTTAACGCAGTTTTGAAAAATTAGTCTGCAAGTGAAACTTTGGCGTACTTTCGATAAATCGATTCCTGGGCCAAATTTTGACGCCCTTCCAAAAATATTATTTTTCAAAGTCCAATTTATGATACCTTTGAAAAAGTATACTATTCATAAATCTTTGTCATTATATACTTCTACTCTGATATTCTGAACCAAAAACATTTTTCCTAAGTGAAAATTCGGTGTTTCTTCGAATTTTCGCCTGGTCATTTCCAACGCCTTATAGAACCCAAAACGGTCCTTGTGGACTGATCTGCGCCTCTGCAGACTCCCAAAAATGTCTTTAAATGAAATTTTTGCCTAAGTCGAATTTTGATTATGTCTTCAACTTAGGACGATTTTGGAGAGTTCTACAACATGGGCATCTCATAATATTTTGTCATGAAAAATTTTGGTCAACTGGCAAGTTGCAAATCTTGTCATATTATCACGTCCGTGGGGGACCCCAGTCACGGGGTGGTTAAAATACTCGCTTGGCATACAAGAAGGTTTGAATTTGAGATTTAAATGAATACTGTATAAATAAAACATGGTGGTAAAAACAACAAGGTACAGGTTTATTAACACAAAACAATACAATAAAACAGAATAATTCGTACTTACATTAATTACTCTCTGAGGGCTACCTTCTAGAAGGGGAGCTGCGCCACGCACTAAGCCACCGTATATCCATCCCAAAAACCAAAACCTAGTTAACTTTTCATAATTCAAGCGTGTCCTAATTGTTATCTTTTACCAATTCAGCATTGCACCATAGTTATAAAATATAGCCAACTTCCTGCTGACCATGCAGTTCCCTTGTTCCTATGGTGCAACTTGACTTGTTTCGACTCAACGTTGTTCATCAATTACAACGATATTTTATTTCTGCTGAAGGATAATATGATATACTGAGTATTCCAAATGAATTTTACAGAAATTACAATTACTGCGTAACAATATGTATTCTTCTTCGAATCGCACCTTCGTAGTTGCCGGTACTCTCCATAAAGGTTTCAAGGTATACCATCTTCACAATTCTATTTTCTGCAATTGCACAAAAGGTCGTGGCATCAATTGTGGATGCAGAAAAATAGGATTGCCATGTTCCGTAGTGTGGGGGCCAGTCGTGTCTCAATACGATGTCCGAGGATGCAACCGTTGAATCTGAGTTCAACGATGATGAAGCCGACCTCATTTCGTTATTTTCCGCTGAGATGATTGTTGATGAGGTTGAAAATATTGAAGAAGTGGAAATAGAAGAGATAGACGGACACGAAGAAGAGAAAGAAGTCAACAAAGACGAACAATAATCAACAAAATTATAATATAACTTGTAACCCATGGACACCATGTAAAAAGAAGGCGCCTGGCATTCTTCCTCAAAGGTGGTGCGGAAACGACTGCAGCGCAATGCCCGAGTTTTCTCAGCCCAATATCTCAAAAACTATTGGTTCTACGTAAATTTTGTATATGCAGATTTGTCTCACAAACAAATTTTATAACAACTGAAATTAACGTAAAACCGATAATTTATGCGATATTTGAGAAAAACTGATTTTCGTGACATTTGACCTTCTGTAACTTTTTTAGCCATCCAGTTGGCTTTATGGACTTTTGAGAAATTATTTGTGACGCCAAAATAAAGAGAATTCCGTTGAAAAATATTCAGTTGGATTTTTTTAGAGGTTCATGTATAAAGTGACTGCGCTATGGGCTACGAGAACTTTTTGGATGTCTATACAAAAATTTAATTTTATGACCGTATTCTGAAATTATCAGAATGGATTTAAGTAGCAAAATGCTACGGAATTGAAGAGCAATGTCTTGCTAAAGTTATAAGACTGTTCAATATCAAACCAGAACCAAAACACCAAGTGGATAAGGTTAAAAAATGAGAAAAAAATTATATCAAACTGCGAAATCTGTGCTGTTAAAGTGAAGTTTCCATTTGTAATAATATATTAGTTAATGAGAGCGTAATGGCTATTACTCGCGAGGATGACAAGAGCCGAAGGCGAGTGTTATAGTGTAATAGTTATTACACGCGAATAGAATACCTTTACTCTTTACTACGGTTAATCATCGATTGAATCATTTTTTCACAACAATCTTGTGCAGATTAGTAAGAGAAACCTGATAGTAATTTTAAAATTTAAAGAAATCTAGGTGTCCATGACATATTGATATTTGCATAACAGATTGAATTGGGCCATGGCATACTCGATATTTTCGAACTTTAAATCGTCTTTTGAGATTGCTTCACGGCTATGAGTAATAAGCCCCATTAAGTATTCAAAAACGTATCTATAATAAATGAATTAATCAACAGTCGTAGAAAAAAAAATTCATTGTCAATACTTACCCATTACAGTAGGTAACATCAAGAGAATAAAAATTTTGATGAAATTGATGCTTTAGGTCAAAGACATAATATTTAAAAAAATTAATATTATATGTTGTGTCACACAATAGTAAAATTACTTGTTCTTAGATTAACTCCATTTTAACTGAAATTTGATAAATATCCATTTTAAGTCAAACAGATCGAGACTGCAGAAAATGAAAGCCGTACTAATTCTTTTTGGTATATTACATCTAACGCAAACTCAATCCGGGGACACACTGTATATATGATATATCTCTCAAAAAGCGTGTCTTTTTTTCTGCGCATAAACAAAACATTGTTGTAAAAATTATATACTTTCTTTTATGCAGAGAAACTGCTGTTCAAAATTTTTCCCTAAAACGGCGTTTTTTTCCTTAATTTGAGTGGACTACAAAAGCAAATCAGTTTTTCCTCAACTTATTTTTGAAAATTCAAAAAAAGTTTTTTTATACAAGAATTTTCGTAAACCTGCCTTACCCACTTAACATCTTCACCGATAACGCTTTGAAAAAATTTTAGGTACTTTAATTTTAGCCAAATTAATGATATTATAAAAGAAACCCGTTTGTTAAATAAAATTAGTCATACAGGCCAGTGTCCTTTTTAGCAGCCTTTAAAAAAAACATGAGAATAGTCTAAATTATATGGTTTAACACGCATCAGTCATTTTCACGTCCGTTGTAAACGTAATTAATACATGCTTGCTGTTCAAAAAACAAGTTCACTCCCTCTTATATAACACTACTAGTTTCAATAAACCTGTTATAAAGAAAACGGTTGTTAAAATATTTTTAAATATTCCAAATTAGCATATTTTTTTTTACTTGGTACTTGTAGACATTAGTTAAGCCTCCTATTTAGAACAAATTTGAAAGTACGTACCCACTTCTAAATATGTACTTGTCATTAATTTTAATTTTATCATCATTATCTATGAGATGTTTCAAGTCATTATGTAGAATAAGAAGGTAAACGGTTATTGTTCAGACATATGTCGTTAATAACTAAAGGTGTTTTTATATAGTATTACCATAATACGGCCAGATCTTAAAAGAGACAAGCAGTAGAAAAGATGGACAGTTGAGTGACAATTTAAAAATAATTTCAAAAACTTGAGAATGTTCTTTTGTTTTGCTTCATTTCGCAATACCTGAAAGAAATAAACTGAAAATCTGATTCAGATTTCAACGAAGATATCCCTTTAAATACAGTTTACTGAATACAAAATGATTTCTAACAAATTTTTATTTGCTGGATAATCTGAAGGTGTCTCTGTAATTCTAATTACTTGAGAACACTTAAAAACATTGGGTAGAAGATTAAGACTTAAGGTAGTTGATCAACATCAAAAAATATATATTGGAATTGAATCAAAGAGATTGTGGTGAGAATAGTATATTATGATAATTATTATAAGGAACACACCACATCCTTCATCAGATTTTCAAGTCAGAAGGAAAAATATGCAAAAATATATTCAGTTCTTTAAATAGTTACTACAGAACTGGCCAGAAGTTATTTGTACTTCTTTTCTTTAAATGATTTATTTAACGTTGGCCTATTTCCACGACTAAAGCTAATCACCGACTTCAGAAGACGAACTGCCCCCAACCTGAACCAGAAAATTTTGCCTGCTCATATTTTTACTTGCTTAATCGCTGACAGACATGGGAACGACTGCTTTACATGTCCTATGAGAGATGGTATATCCTAGTGCGCAATCCTCGCCTAATATTGCATAGCATTTGCGTAGATGCCGATATATAAGTGGCTGGAAGTACTAACCGTGACCAATGTTGCTTAACTGTAAGGCTCAATGGAGCGGAAAATCCATTTGCAATGAGGTAAAATGCCTATGAGTTATTTTCGACCACAAACTGACATTGAATACCCGCACCAAAAAGTCGTACAGGAAACAATAATTGCCCTGGGAAGGTGCAGGCAGATATGTGGAAAGAAATCCCAAGATGACCTTATTGGTTATACACTGGAGACGTAAGATCCAAGATAACCTACAGATTAGTGGTATGGTGAACCAAGATATTTCAGCCGGGAGCATAGGGCTATTAATAGGCGTACAAAGGCAGGCTTGTCTGTGCGTTATGGAGGCCTTACAAACTATCTCTACATTGAAAGTACTTTTACACCTGCAACCATTACAAATATTTATTCAAAGGGGAAGCTCGTTCAGTGGTGCACAGGCCAATGCAAGGCATAACGTCCATAAGGCGATAGCACAGAACAGTGCACCAAAAGTTATACTTGCTGAAATCAGATGCCATTTTAGGAATACCCATGGATATTACAGACCAAAGTATAACTTCAACACAAATGTTCAAATCAAAATATCAGAGAGGACAGACTGGAGAAACGGTCCGCCAATATCTGAATAAATAATCTCGTATATGGATGATGACTTCAAGATAGAAGATGGGATTAGCCGGACACAGTCGAAAATATAAATCTCAATAAGTCTAGGAAGACACGCCACAGTATTTCAGGCTTTTACAGTGGTGTACAAAGGAAGGTAAAGAACTGTTATCTGGTTGATTGCCATTTTTTCTGATAGCCAAGTAGCACTGAAATAATTGAATCCATGCAGACCGATTCGAGACTAGTATGGGATGCATAAATGGATCTAGGAGGTCAAAGCAAAGTGATCATGGTGTGGGTACTAGGACACAAGGGATACAGAGAAAACGAACAGGCTGTTGAACTGGCCAGGGAAGGAGCGTCTAAGGTCCTATCAATCAATCAATCAATCAATAACAATTTATTTAACATTTTAGTTACATGTATATGCGCCTAGCCGGATTCCGGTCCGGAGCGAGCCGCACAACCACGGCGCGTGGCGTTAGTGCTCCTGCCTTAAGAAATACAACTAAAATAAAACTAACAATATGACTATGTATAGGAGAAAGCTTTTAGAAACTTAAAATTAAACTTATTGGTTTTTATTTACGGTGCACTTGTTAGAGCGCACTGCACTGTTTAAGTTTCGGTTACTGATACGGGGAAAATTCAATGAAAAAAACCATTCGAGCTAATGAAATCTATAAGGTCCTAGTAGAACCCAAACCTTTTTACCGTGTGGCTATCTCTGAAATGGTGGACGAATTTTTCTCTAAAGCGACAGGCCAAGGAGTTCATTAAAGAAAGATCTGGGGAAACTCGAACAGGAGCGCTACAATAGGCCCACAGGGGCGATAAAAACAAATCATTTGTTTTCTAATTTAAATCTGAATACTTTAATCGTCCTGTCTTGCAGTTGGGTGTTTGTTAACCTAAAGGGTAGTGTATTTAGGTAAATAAATAAATAATTGGTAAAAAAGAGATAACATGAAAAAAACTCCAAAAATTAAAAGTAATTTTATACTAAAAGTTCTTTTCCGTTTGTTTTCCTATTTGCCTTTAACGGCATCTTATTTTGTGAAGTTTTATATTTGGAAAATCCAAACTGATACCTAATACATGTATGTACAGATACGTGATATAATTTCTAAGAATTTAAATTCAAAACATGAGATAGGAAGCTCGAAAAATTGTTTTAAATCAATAGCCCGATAAGGGCTATCTTGTAAAGACATCTAGGCTCGTAAATATCAGATTATAAAAACAAAAACAATATATTTTCATTCATACTTATATTCATTTGAATAAATTGAATAACTAGGAAAATACTGCTATCCTTTGTCAGTAATTATCACTTGGATTTCATAATACTATATATCCCTATCTAAATGTCGGCCTACCTGAGAGGGAACCCAAAATTACGAAACTCTTGGAAGTTAATTTAACCACTAGCATCCCTATAAAGAAATTGATTCCTACTTCATGATATAGCTTCATTTATTTTCGACAGAATTAAGCGAAATATAGCACACAGAAGTAAAAGGGAGAGAAATTTATTGTAGGGGGTGGTAACTATCAGACTAATGGAATCAACATTACTCATCCATACCCGTCGTATTAATCAGAAATTATATGGATTGAATGGGGAGAACTATGCTGAAAGAATAATAGAAGTGTTACTTTATCACTTAAATATGCCGTGGTCCCATTTTATTTAGAAAGGCATATTTATAGCTTCTTAGTAATTGAAATCATGCATACTCTAGTATGATAATAGTCTGATTAGTATATAATACAGATTATTTCACTCATTAGCTTGATAGCCAATGAAAGCCCGTTTTTTGACAGCACTGCACCAATCAAATGTCATTATTAGTGGTAAACTAACCTAGATCGGCTTTTGGCAGTACCAACACGTAAAATGTCTCTCTCTAATTTTTTGTATCGACGCGTCGACAAATATCGCGGAAATATTGTGACGTTTTGTTTGGTGAAATGTTTTCCGCAAATAGGACCACTCGTGCTTTTTAATTTTTATCTATAAATTTCTTCTCTAGCTTATTGCTAATTGTTAACGTAACTTGTAAATTGTAGTATTGTATTATATACAGTATGGAGTATGGAATTAGCAGGAGGGTGGTCAAAAACCACAGCACTTAGGCCCCATTGGACCCCTTGTACATCCTCCCTCTAGGCAGACACTCGCCTAGGCCTCCAGCCAACCTATTCTTTCGAAGTAGGTGGTGATGTTGCCTAGGGGCATCTCCCTTACATTGGCCAAGGTAGGCCAACGCTCTCCCAAGATGGATTCTCTAATTGATGAGACGGCTGAACAGTCACAGAGTACGTGTTGAACCGTCTCATCTTCTTGTTCACAACCTCTGCAAAGAGGTGTTTCGCTTAATCTCATATTGTATAGATGTTTCCTTAGCGGACAGTGTCCAGTCTGGATTCCTGTTATAAAACGTAGATTCCTTCTGGTCATTGCCAGGTAGTCCATTGCTGTTTTCTTGTTGGGATACGTGAGTAGTTCCCTAGCAAGCTGACAGCTGCTTGTTTCATCCCACAGCTTCTTAAATTCGTTGTGGGTGTTCTCCTTAATTAATTGTATTATCGCCGTAATCGGTAACAGACTGGCCGGGCCTGGTCCAAAAATAAGTTGGCCTGCTGCCTTCTTGGCCAGTTTGTCGGCTTTTTTGTTGCCACTGCACTGTGCGTGTCCTTTCACCCAGCATACCGAGATGTTGTTCGTACTGGAGGCACCCACAAGTGCTTGATGACATTCCCATACTGCTCCTGTGGTTATTTTGTAACTTCTCAGGGCTAGTAGTGATTGTCTACAGTCTGTGTAGATCCTGATGGTTTTGCCCGTAGTTTGTCTGCGGACAATCTCTTTTGCGGCTATGGTTATGCCCGCCAGTTCAGTTTGTACTATGCTGGCTCGCTCATCCATAGTCCATTTATATTGGATTTGCAGGCTTCTGAAATATATTCCACATCCTGCCCCCTCCTTCTTCCTTGATCCGTCTGTGAAAATGTTAATCACACCTTCACCAGCGGTCTCGTTTTCACTGTTTGTCTGTATTGTGTAGGGTCTATCAAAGACAAATCGGGGAGAGATGCCATCTGTGCATGCCTGTAGAAGAGGCGTCTTCCTGACAGCCTCGTTCCACAGGCGACTTCTGGTCTCCCCACAGCCTACATTTGGTTGTAGGCCAACGGACTTGAGGCGTGCCATTGTTATTAAGGCCACTTCTCCTAGATGTAAATCCAGTGGTGGCAAACACAGCATTACCTCCATTGCTCTCGTCGGCGTTGTTCGCATAGCTCCTGTTATGCTTAGGCAGGCAACTCTCTGCACTTGGCTGAGCTTGGCTCTTGCTGTAGTCTGTTTACTCTTAGGCCACCAGACCACAGCTCCATAGGTTATCATTGGTCTTATGATGGCAGTGTATATCCACATGACCACTTTGGGTTTCATTCCCCAGGTTTTCCCCACGGTCCTGCGGCACTGCTCATAAGAAATGTAAGCCTTTTTTAGTCTTCTGTCTAAGTGAAGATTCCATGTTAGTTTGGCGTCGAATACGGCGAATACCCCAAGGTATTTCACTTCTGATGCGAAACTTAGTGTTGTGTCCAGGAGAACTGGTGCTTTCAGTGCTCCTGGTTTCCTTTTTCTTGTGAAGAGAACCATCTCCGTCTTCCTGGGATTAACAGACAGCGAGTGTTCTCTGCACCATTTTTCAATTATTCTTAGAGCCCCCTGCATCCTTTCACAGAGGACTCCTTCAAATTTTCCGTTGAGCAGTATTGTTACATCATCTGCGTAGGCGATTGTGTGGAAACCCTCTGAGTTGAGGTGGCGCAAGAGGCTGTCGAGAACTAAGTTCCATAGCAGTGGTGATATTACACCTCCCTGCGGGCATCCTCTCGCGACCATTCCTCGTACAGAAGCGTCTCCCACACTGATTTGTACAGCTCTTTTGGAGAGCATGTTGGATATCCAGATTCCCATAATCGTGGGGACGTTTCTCTCCACTAGGGCTGCCGTGATTTTTGGGAAGGTGGTTTTATCAAACGCACCTTCTATGTCTATGAATACACCTAGGGTGGACTCTTTATTGTCCAAGGATTTCTCAATCCGACTCGCGACCGCATGGAGGGCGGTGTCGGTGGATCTTCCCAATGTGTATGCATGTTGGTTGGGATGCAAAGGGTTGTCTTTCACTACGACGTCCCTTATGTATCGTTCACATAGCTTCTCCATCGTCTTGAGGAGAAACGAGGTTAGGCTGACAGGCCTATATGCTTTGGGGGTGGTATAATCCATCCGCCCTGTCTTCGGAATGAACACAACTTTCACTTCTCTCCATATCTCTGGAATATGAAGGTGTGCCAAGCTCGCCCTAAATACTCCGACCAGGTGCGGCAATAGTTCATCCAGTCCCCATTGCAGTAGGGCGGGATAGATGCCGTCAATGCCTGGTGATTTGAAAGGAGAGAAGCTCTGTATTGCCCATCTTATCCTGTCTTCGCTCACTACTTGGTTGGCCATTTGCCAATCCAAGTCTGAGGGCTGAGTGTCGACTTCGTTTGGCCATTCCTTCCGTTCTGTTATCACAGATTCCGGGAAGTGAGTTTCCATAAGTAACTCTAGGCTTCCACGAAGGTCGGTAGTTCTTGTGCCATCGTCCTTTTTTAGTAGGCAAAGGTCATGGTCTTTATCTTTGGCGAGGATTTTGCAAAGCCTAGCGGTCTGTGAGTAGTCTTCGATTTCCTCACAGTAGGTTCTCCACGCTTCTCTTTGTCTTTGTCTGACTAGTTTCTTAAACTCTTTCAGGTTGGTTTTGTATGACTCCCAATCTGATTCCTGTCTAGTTAATTTTGCTTTGTTGAAGGCCCTAGCCTTCTTCTTGAGGTCAGTCAGCCCCTGACACCACCACTTGGTGGCCTCGTTGGACTGTTGCGAGGACCTCAAGGGGCAGGATGTCTCAAAAGCTTGTCTCATTGCTGTTTGCAATATTTTAACATATTGCTCTATTTCACCACTACTTCCGGGTGTCCTTACGCTAACTCCTTCCAGGTTCTCCCTGAGTTGACATCGATATACGTCTTTGTCAGTCCTCCGGGGATCTCGGAAGGGTTTTTTCGGTGTCTTAATAAGGTTGATTTCAAAGTTTATCCATTGGTGGTCTGATAGTGTTACGCAGTCAGACACATGCCAGTTTTGGATTAGGCTGGATATATGCCACGTTGTTAGTGTTATATCTATTATGGTTTGACTTCTGGAGTTTATAAATGTTGGTGTACTGCCCCTGTTGCTTACAATAAGGTTGTTACCAGTTATATAATCATAAAGTGACTTACCCCTTGCATTGTTGTCTTCACTGCCCCAGGTCACATGGTGTGCATTGGCGTCACAGCCCATGATTAGTTCCCAGTTTTGATTGCGGCAGTGTGCTACCAGTTCCTCCATTTCATTTGATGGTGGAAGAGTGGCCGAGTCCTGGGGGAGGTATACTGATGCTAAGACAACAGTTGTTAGTTTGTTTGCCACCAGACATTCCACCTTAACGGCCGTTAGATCAGATGTTGAGAGGTGTTGATGTGCCGAGGGACGTAGATGGCAGTCCTCGGTCTCTCTGTTGTTGGTGAGCTGAAAATGAGTCCACTTAGTCTTGACAACCCTGTTATTTTAGTTTGAACTATCCAGGGTTCCTGGATTAGTGCCAGTGTATCCTGCTCCTCATCCAGGCGTCGGCACAGTGTTGCCGTTGCCGCCCTGCTGTGTTGCAGGTTACACTGCACTATGCTTACCTCACTTACCTTATTTAGTGTCCCAGCCATCGTGGGATATAAAAGGAGAGTTAATTGGTCGTTCCCTCCTCTTCCGTTAGAGGGGAGACGACTTCCATCCTGGATGTGCTGGGAGTTGGAGTGGTGGCATCCGTCTTACCGGATAGCTCATCCTCTCCAACCTCCACTTCCATCTTCTTTTGGGGTTGGGGGGCTTCTGGTTCTGCCTCCTGTTTTTCGGCCTTTACCCTTAGGGCGAGAGATTGAAAAAGGTAATGTACCCTCATCGATCTCGCCCCCAGGGTTTTAATGTCCTCGTCTCCGATGCCGAAGACGAGCAGGAGTCCTTTCGGTTCTTCTTTGGCTTCGTGATGGAAAAGGCACCACTTGCGGACGCTCAGCGCTGGGTTTTGACCTGCCAGGCGACCAATCACGACCTCTTTTTCCTCGTGGTCGCTTTCGGCTTCCACGGGGATCCAGAGGGTGGCCTTGGTCAGCCTTGGCAGTTGGTCAACGCGAACGACGGCAAGTGTCGCGTTTTCCCACGGCCTCAGGTTTCCCACCGAACTCACTAGCCAGCCCAGTGTGTTATCGTCTTCGCAGACAATCCTGATGATTTCACCAGAATGTGTCCACGAGCGAAACATGGGTGGCTGCATTGTGCTTGTTCCGGTGGTGGACAGAATAGTTTTGTCCAGCTCTCCCCTCAGCATTTTCTTGACAAGGACCTCCTTATCCTTTGGGATTTTCCCATAGGGGTTGTCCTTGTCAATTATCGCTACCTTAAGGTGACTTAAGGCAGCGTCCTTGTAGCTGGTCGGGGGAGCAGCTGCAGATCCGGGGATCTGTCTGGCCCTCTTGTACCCCCTCGGAGTAGAATCAGAGGAGGTTCCCGACCGGTTTCTCTTCTTGGAAGGTGGCACACCTTGCGGGTGCTCAGCCTTCCTGTTTTCCGGGTGCCCTTAGGGTGTCCAGCCTTCCTTGGGGGATTTGAGTCCCTTGTGGTGGCTGGCACACCTAGAGGGTGCCCTTTTTTCGGTAAGGGCTGTGCGGGGGAGGTGCTCGGCCGGAGAGGTGGGCTGCAGCAGCAGCGCGTTCCTCCTCTTCGCGGGATTTCCTCCTCCTTTTGGCTTCAGCGCCACATATCCTTTTGCCTCTACGAGGCTTTTTCCATCGTCCCTGTGGGGGGATTGTTTGCAGCGAGCCTTGTGGCTCAGCCGCATTGTGTTGCAGTGAGCGTGATTGCCCATCCGCTGGTTTTTGTGGCGAGCGTTGCCGCTCTGCCACAGGGTTTTCTTTGGCATTATTGTTATCCATTGGTTTGTTGTTTTTATTCTTCCGCTTAGCTCCCCACCCACCGCGGAGCCCCACATCGGGGATGTCGCACGGCAAGCCCATGCGATCATCAGGGCTACTAAGCGGATATAGCCCCCAGAGACAGGCAACGTCGTGAGAAGGTTATGCATCCCCGAATGACGACGCCAATCATCATCCGGGTCTGCAGCCCCCTACGCGCCCCCTGCCCCAAAAGGACTCACCCTGCCGGCCCTCTGACGGGACGACACAGCCAATTGATCGAGAGTGGGTTAGTTCTCAACCGCCCGTCTAGCCGAACTCCGGACCGAAGTGATGTGTTGCGGGCACGGCCCGCTCAATCACCAGGCACCCTTCGTCCGACGACACGGGTCGCCACGCACGGCACAAACACGTGGGAGCTGGTCCGCGGGAGTGTTTTCGCATAGTTCGACCAGGATGTTAGTCCCAGGGAGTCCGCTTATGGCACTCCTTGCCACGAAGCCTGTAAGGGCTCCATGGCGTACCCCTATCCGCCACCTGGGGACGCGCCCGGTAGGTAGCTCAACCTCCAGGTATATACAGTAATATGATAATATAAATATAACATAAACGCTCCACATAAGTTGACAACTCCCAAGGCTCTGTGGAATATATAGGCTAGGGACAAGTAGTTATACGCAGCTTTCAATGAATTATAATAACGTAATTACAAAATAATAATTATCGCAAATTAAATACAGATGCCTACCGAGCAGGCAAGTCAATTTCATGTTAAACAAATGTACTTACGGTAATCCATCTCAAAGTAATAACAC
This sequence comes from Rutpela maculata, assembly GCA_936432065.2. Lineage (NCBI taxonomy): Eukaryota > Metazoa > Arthropoda > Insecta > Coleoptera > Cerambycidae > Rutpela > Rutpela maculata. The sequence goes on from OW386285.2 coordinate 42,949,514, forward strand.
CTTAATAATTCGGGAAATCAAAACATTATGCACTGTACCCTACATTACAATAATTCATAACACTTATTTCAACTCAACCTTCAGAGTATAAATGCCCCCTGCTTAACCAAACAACCGTAACTTAATTTTTACACTCCTTAAATTGAAAATAAGAATTAAATAAGTAATATATATCAATAAACACTGTATATAATAATTTTGTATATTACACAGTCTGGTGATTCTTTGTATGTAGCATTTAGCGTTACTGTTACTAGATGGCGGTACCATTTCATTTCTCCTTGATCAACTTAAAATAGAACATAAGGGCGGAACATTGATAGTGCTCTTCTGTCTTTATACATAATGTAATTGGTCGAAGCATGACTAAGAACTGTTTGCAGTGAAGACTCCCGGCAGTGTTACACCTTTGTGTAGCATCACAATACCTAGGGTTCAAGGTATATTGGTTTATTGCTTGTCATTACATTTAAAATATTGCAAATTCCGTGGACATTTAAATTTCTGCAACTGCGATTGTTAATTAATTATACCTCCTTTGTTCTTTATTAAATGAGTCGGTTTGGAAATACATTTTTATGTGACATAAATAATGAAATTGAAAATAAAAGTTAGTAACCACTAAAAAATTATATGAAAAAGTCTGGAGACAGTTAATAGCAAACCTTAATATCAAAGATGTTTTATGTACTTTATTTATTCGTAAAATATTCTCCCCAAATGCCACTTGTGCTTTTAAATTCTATATGTCTTTTAAATTTTATCTATTTTTTCTCAACCGCAGTTGCCAACAGGTAATACAATTCGTCTAAATTGGCAGTATATTATCAAAGTTTAAATTTAATCAGATAATACACTGTAAATTTACACTCTTTATATTACCAGGCAACAACGCTTTACTACGTATTACAATATCTATGGTTCCAACGAGCTATTTAGTTTCCTGGTTGTCATTACATTTAAAATATGGCGAATTTCGCGTATTTTTAAAATGCAGCTGCGTTTGTTAAATACTTATACCTATATTATTTTTTAGTAGATAAGTCGCTATGGAAATACATCTATATGAACAAATTATGAAATTTAAAAAAAGTCAGTATAAATACCAAAAAAATACAAAGGAAGCATCTGAAATACCGCTTGTGCTTTTAAATTTTATGTATTTTTTTTTTCGAGATAAGTTGCCAAAGGTAATAGTCATTCGTGAAAATTGAGAGTTTATTATCAAATAAGATAATAAGCCACGCTCTCGAAAAAATTTTACCAATAAAACTCTAGGCACTAGTGATGCGATGAAACTTTACACTTCAATAAATAATTTCATAATTTCATACAGGACTGACTCATTTGGACAATATATGTTATATATATTTACTTATACTGACCACTATTCTACAGCCTACATGTATTGGAAGTAAAAATAGCAAATTCTTAGTCATGCTAAATAACAATATAAAAAGCAAAAGTTCAAGTTGGCTCTGGTTTTTCCAATACAGGTAATAAAGTGTAACGCAGGTATCCCAGCTGCTGTGACCCGACATTGTCGGTACCCTTTGAAGATAATTGGAATTCCAGCGGACCAGTTCACTTTTACGAATGAGTTCAAAGCATGCCCACAAGGCTGGCTGCCTGCTACTGGATCATGTGTAGACCCCTTATAAATCCTAGTTTATGGGCGGTCCTATCACAAATAACAGGTAGAATTAGAATTCTACGAAAAATATACATACTAGCTACCTACCTCTTTATTTGTCACTAAAACTAATATTCATTCCTAGGTAGTCGTATCTGTACCTTGTGCATGATAAGCGTTCATTTTCTAAAGTAAATAGTGCTATTTTGAAAATATGCCACGAGATTTTTGTTATATTTGTGGTGAAGTGACTTTTGCGCATCAAAAACGTAATTTTACTCCCAAAATTAAGAAGGCGTACCAGTTGTATTTTGGTTGTACAACTGGAGGTGAAGAGAAAAAATGGGCACCTCATATATGTTGCAGCAATTGTGCGAACAATCTTTGCAGTTGGCTAAGTGGAAGAGGACGTTCAATGGCTTTTGCTGTGCCCATGATCTGGCGAGAACCTACAGATCATGTTACCGATTGTTATTTTTGCGTGATACCTCCTATTAGACAGGGTATTAACAAGAAAAAAAGGATGGTAATACAATATCCCAATTTACCATCTGCCATTCGCCCGGCTCTCCATAGTGATGAACTACCTATTCCTAATCCACCTCAAGAATACAGCCTTGATTTTGACGAAGAATCAGATGATAATGTAGATGACGACTTAGTCCAACCATCAACATCACAAGATCCTGATTTCTCTGCTGAAGTGTCCGGTGGTGACCACACAAAATTAATCAACGCAAATTAAGTGATCTTATAAGAGACCTTGATCTATCCAAGACAAAAGCGGAGCTTTTGGCATCTCGATTACAACAATGGAATTTATTACAAGAAAATGTTAAAATTTCCAAGTATCGAAGTCGTCAAAAAGATCTTATAATACCTTTTTTCAAAATGGAAAATGACTTGGTTGCCTGCAAGGACATTGATGGTTTAATGAGTGCTTTACACATCCACCATGATCCTAGTTACTGGAGACTTTTTATTGACGCCTCCAAACTTAGTCTAAAAGCTGTGTTACTCTACAATGGAAATAAATTGCCATCAATTCCAATCGCCCATGCTGTCTACATGAAGGAAAATTACAGTAACATGAATGTACTGCTACAAACTATAGAATATAACAAGTATAAGTGGCGGATTTGTGCAGACTTAAAAGAGATAGCTATCTTACTCGGTATGCAGCAAGGGTATACCAAATATTGCTGTTTTCTTTATGACAGTCGAGCGCGATTAGAACATTACATAAGAAAAATTTGGCCGCCAAGACTGGGTTTTGAACCAGGAGAAAAAAATGTTGCTAACATTCCATTAGTTGATTCACAAAAGGTAATACTGCCACCACTCCACATAAAACTGAGGCTTATGAAAAATTTGGTAAAAGCTATAGACAAAGAAGGACGTGCTTTCAGTTATTTAGAACAAAAATTTCCCAGACATAGTAATGCGAAAATTAAAGAGGGAATTTTTGTGAGTCTTCAAATCAAGAACCTTTTCAAAGATGCTGAATTTGACAACATTCTAGAAGGTAATGAAAAAGCTGCTTGGAATTCCTGTAAAATGGTAGCAACACACTTTCTCGGTAACAAAAGAGCAGAAAACTATAGAGACCTTGTTGGGAATCTTCTTTCTTGCTACCAGAAATTAGGATGCAATATGTCCACTTCCTACATTCACATCTAGATTACTTCCCAGAAAACTGTGGTGCAGTAAGTGATGAGCATGGAGAGAGATTCCACCAGGATATTCAAAATGTGGAAAAAAGATATCAGAGTAAATGGACTTCTGCGATGTTGGCAGACTACTGTTGGACATGTATAAGAGATGCTCCAGAAATAACTTATAAGAGACGGGCTAAGAAGCGCAAGAAGAATAATTAAATTTCTTATTAAAGGGCTTATATTCTAATTAAATATATAGTATATAACATGTATTTGAAATATATATCAAAGTGGCAAATATTTTTTCGCATGATGTAATTAATTGCTTTTTTTATTAAAATTATACCATAATATATGAGTTAGGTCAGTTATTACAATTTTTAGAGCCAACAATTTTTTTTTATGACCATGTTAGACATAGCTGGGACCAAAACAATGCAAATAAGTGGTTTTGGTTAAAGATACAAAATAAAAGTTAAAATTTGTAGGTGTGTGATAAGTGCATGTACGTGATCCACAGAGAGAGAATACCTTTATTAATCTTGTGGTGAATGAGCCACTGATAATCAATTTTTCGTAACTTTAAAACGCAGTATGTGCGAAATGCACAAAAATTCACATTAAGTTTCGCATAAAATTTTGCATCTATTGACATACTGTTTGTAGCGCCGGGGTAAAATATATGCAGGATGCGCGTTTGGTTACATATAATAACTCTGTAAGAAAAAAATTTATTTAACTAAGTATAATTTTGTAAAAATATTGTAAAAATTCTAAATTTTTACCTCATACTTAGTCATATTTAAAATGCAGTGATTTTAAGAAGAGTGTGTGGTTGAGATGAGTAAAAATATTTCAATTTCAACACTTTATTTATAAATATAATAACTATTTCTGTGATTGCTATTATTACTTCAAATTATATTTCTGGAACCTAGAAATAATGTAAATAAATATCGTGCAATCTAATATATATGTTCACAATGTTATAAAATAATATACATTTTATGTATATAATATTTAATATTCGTGAAATGAAATATATTCCTCTTCACTTCAAGTACGAAAACAAAAGTTAAAAATAAATTATTTAGATAATTTTTCATGTGACGTTAATCTGTGGGTGTACAAAGAATTTCTTCTGTTTCAAATATCAGCTTTAATATGACCGAGACATGTATTAAAAATGTATTTGTTGTTTTAAAGTTAGATGAAATATGCTTCTCAAAACCATGATATCGTGTCGATAAAATTATAAAAATTATGAAAATTTTATTTCCTCGCAATATGTAAATTCTCATAGGTGTGCGATGTTTTCAACATATATTTTTATGTATCCCATAAAATAAATCATAAAAACATTAATGATAAATAAAATATTGTGCAAATACTATCGAGGATTAATTTAAAAATTTTGTTTTGAAATTTGGTTCACGTATGCATATTAACACGATCTGGAACTATAATATATGTTTCAGATCGTATTGAAGGGTTGGGGGTGAAATTGGGATAAACGGTGTAAGTAGATAAATCAAGTAGGTAAGAGTCTGAAATTGGTATTTAGAATATACAAAAGAAGCTATAAAGTCTGAACAAATTTGTTAGCATTAACCACCCCCACCCCATTATTAAAGGAGCCGAAAAAAAAATATGATTTATTGTGTGTACAAGAACCAGAAACCTAAAAATAATTTGTTATTTCATCCACCCCCACTACCAACCCCTATCACCACCCCCACCTCACTACCGATATGAGATATCGTTTTATGGGTTTTGAGGTAGACGGTTTCAAAAGTTCCATAAGCAATTATTTCCACACACAAAATTTTTTCGTTGTGAGAGACTTGGGTAGAAAATATGGATGTGGGTATAGTGATTCCTTGGGCAGCGGTTTTCACAACTAGAATAAATTCCTTTTCAAACAGAACATGAAACTATACATTTTAATAATTTTTAAGTAAAAACTTGTTTATTGAAAATTAGCTCAAAGCTGAATTTATTTGAACCTTAACGAACTTCACGATTCGAAATACTCTACAAAATCAATATTTCCGAAAATAAACTAATGGAAATCCGGTATCCGTTAAATTTCTCCAATGTTTGATATGTTGTTCTACTGATCCACTAGATCAAAAGTCTTAATGGGCACGAGTCCCAAAAACACACCCTTCTTAAATTTTACCCTCTATGTGAGTGAAAAGAACTTGTATAAATTTAATAACTACATTTCTATAAATAAATATGTTTCAGCACGGTAGAAAACCTCAGTTGAAGGATTTGACTTACATTCAGACAACCTTCCACCCTTCTCCACCCTTTCCGTGAGGTGAAAATTGCTTTCACGGCTGCACAGCGGTATCTTTGCTCCAAAAAAATTATGAAACTGCTCAGTTGAGTAGAGAACTATAAAAGATGGTGCAGACATCACTATGAAGTACACCCTAACGTTTTTCTACTCCTTTGTTAAATGTGTACGCTTGTACACATCATACATTTTACAACCCCATAGGGGGTAAAAGAGTAGAAGGGTGTGTTTTTGTGACTTGAACCCAATGAGATTTTTGATCTACTGGATCAGTGGAACAACATATCAAATATTGTGTGCGGGGTCCTTTCAAAGTATATATCGTTGTTTTCAAGATATCAACTGTGAAAGCATAAGAGAACCAAATTTTCAATTATTTGTTGAAAAATTATGAATAATTACACTTAATAAAAAATTGTCTTTTATTTATGTTTTTCACTATATGAACACTATTTTTCTCAGATTGGTGTTTATGTGGTTTATTAACCGACAAAAAACCGCTGCCCAAGGAATCACTACTTCCACATCCAGATTTTCTACCCAAGTTTCCCATAACGAAAAAATTTTGTATACTTAAATAATTGTTTATAGAACTTTAATAATATAATATTTGAAATCGTCTACCCCAAAAACCCATAAAACGATATCCGGTAGTGGGGTGGGGGTGGTGATATGGGCGTGGTAGTGGAAGTGGATGAAGTAAAAAAATATTTTGAGGCTTTTGGTTCTTGTACACATAGCAAATCACAATTTTTTTTTCATCGCCTTTAATAATGGGGTAGGGGTGGTAATGGAGGTGGCTAATGCCAAAAAATTTTTTTGAAACATTAGCTTCTCTTGTATACACTAAATGCCAATTTTATGAACTCTTTACCTGCTTGATTTACCTATTTACCCTCCATTTACTCCAATTTACCCCCCAGCCCTTCGACGGAATAAGATGAAAATATAATCTAGTTCCAGATTCCGTTAAAGTACATACGTGTACCAAATTTCAAGTCAATATCTCAAACGGTTCCAGAGTAAACGTGCGCTCAAAAAAAAAGTTACAGACCGATAGATAGACCGACAGACAGACAGAAATTTTTTTTCGCTGAAATCTAAAATCTCGACGTTTCATGACATTCTAAGCCTATTTGAACAATACAAATTTTCAAAAATTTTTTTGTCGTTACTGTACTTCCACTGGATGTGGAAGTAATTAAAAAATTCCACCCGTACCCATGTTTTTTTTTATATTTCCTTAGTTATTACTCTGGATTGGTTTAAGCGGCTTCTATGAAACCTTTCTTAAACTTCATGTTATGACTTGGCGGTAGCTCCATAATAATTGCATCAATCTACAAGTAGTGTATACTGTATAGTGAGCAATAATTGAAACAGGATTTTATTAGTCGAAAATATGGTGGATGCGCTAGTGATAAGAATTCAAATGTCGAAATTGCATTAAAATTGGTAGTTAGGTATTTTGGGAGCAGCTGATATAGAATGAGTTTAGAATTCAAACTGGCTAATCCAACAATTGCGAAAATTGCAATATTTTTACGGATTTGCATGAAATCTGATACATAATGATTCCAGGATTCTCTAACAACGATCCTGCCGTAAAAGTTTAAAAATTCAAAACAAGGTGAGAAGAAAAATTTTGAAATAAAATTGAACCGCCTTCAAAAACTTGGTAAAATTTCACCGTCGTACAGTGGGGCAGGAAAACGTAGTATTTAATAGTAAGATGAAACGAGCTAAAGGACTATATGTTGTTGACATATGGCAAGAGAACATATCAGTGTATAATTTGCGCCACTATCTAAATTCATTCAAGGTCACCTCGCCACCACCATAAAGTCGTTATTGTTAAGTAGTATTTGCGTATGCCCGATGTGCTAAATTTGATAGAACTTTTATGTGGAAAAACTCGTTTATATCTGTAGTTTATAACTTAATTAACTATGGTATATACTCAACATATAACGTTATTTTACTATAATTGTTTAAGTTATATAGTAGTTATAATTTCAAAAACAAGCCTATGCAAATATATAAATAAACTACAATATATTTTGTAACCAAAGAAAAAGTTTACTTTCATATACATCCATTTTGTGAATTTGATATAATGTAGATGAACTATTCAAGTTTAAAAATTAAAGTTAAACTAGTACTCATATGTACTCCTTAAAATTTAAACCGAATTCCTGAAAATGTATTTCATGAATATTTTTGTAGAACACTCGAATTGATTTAATTCAATTTCTTTCAGCGACAACATTCCACTAGAAATTTTTTTGTTGATTCTTATATATTATGATCTCCTGATTACGAAAAAAATATTTGTGCCCAAAAATTCCTAATGCGTCAAAAATTATATGCACCTTTTGACTTGATTTTAAAACTACTGACTTATTTGAAATAAAATTCTAAAAAATAATAGACCTATCCGATATGTATATATCCGCCATCTTGGGAAAATATAAAACACCAAAAATGTGAAAAAATCAAAACTGAATATTTTTTCTATAAGAAGGGGTAATTTCACTAAAGTTGGCAAAAACAAAACTCATCTATGGTCAAATATAATGCACCAAACCATAGAACGCTCAAAGATGGCGGATGAAATAATTTTTTTTTAATTCTTCGTCAAGTACCAAGGAGGCTTTTGTGAGTCACTTCTTTTCCAATTGATTTTAGGTAGGGATAAAGATGTTTTTTTTTATTTTCAATAAAAGCGCATTTTCTACAATTTTTAAAAGTGCATTTTCTTTGACCTTCTTTTTTTCACATATAGTAACGACAAAAATATTTTTTATCGTTCAAATATGACAAAATGTCATGAAACGTCGAGATTTTAAGTTTGAGCGAAAAAAATTTCTGTCTGTCTGTCTGTCTGTCGGTCTGTCTGTCTGTAACTTTTTTGTGCACACGTTTACTCTGGAACCGTTTAAAATATTGACTTGAAACTTGCTACACATATGTATTTTAACAAGCTAAAAACTACATTTTGATATGCTTTTTATCCCTGTACATTTTGACATGTTTTATTTTTTTTTTCTTTTTGCATTGACTAAAGTAAAGGCTAACTACATTTTGAAATACAGAAAGGGCATCGGTTATATTGTGGTCATGCATCTTTGTAAATAACTCGTATATTTTTAATTTTTCGAAAAACTATTTCAGATTTTTTGTCCGAAAAGGTCCGTGCCTTATACCGGTTATAGAGATTGATCGACGGAATATTTAATTTTCGATTTTCATTAGGAAACTGTCGGGTATTTGTAGAATCTATCAAAAAAATTAAGTTTTCCAAAATTTGTAGATTCGCTTTTGTTTTTTCAAATTTCCACAAACGTCACCTAATAGACTTAATCGAAACCGCAATTTTTGAAAATCAAAATCGGGCCTTCGGTTCGGGAGTTATCAATATCTTTGGAAAATCAAACTCGGCCTTAGAAAAAATACTTGCGGTCAACGGATTCGGGCCGCCAGCAATAGGCTTCATTTGTGGCCGTGTGCCTTCGATCCCACCAAGTCTCATCGCAATCGATCTATATCCTGGACAGTTATCGTGCTTCATAGCCCGATTTCGAGAAAACCAGTTTTTTGCAAAAAAATTCAATTTTCATTTGTTTTTCGACATTGTCTCCCGTATACTTATCTGTAGATCGTTGCTAGAGGCACCATCTCTTTTTTGAAATATCTCGATCCGACTGCTCGTTACCGAGTTATTCAATTTTTCCCGAAAAATTTGAACCGTCTCTATCGGGTACTTCCGGTTTCCGAACGGAGCCGAGCTTCCAGCGTTAAGGTTTTTTAAAGGCCTCCTACTAACCACCCAAGTTTCATCCAAATCCGAAAACGGATTAGGGGGGCTGAGCGTGACAGACAGACAGACCGACAGACCGACAGACCGACAGACCGACAGACCGACAGACCGACAGATAGACCGACTGACCGACGGACGGAATTTTCTAAATTCGCTCTCGAGTCGATAGATATGACTTTCATTTCGATCCGACGTTTTTTTCGGATTTCGATGGTCCACCGGAAAAATGCAAAACCTATACTACATTTTTTTTTAAAATGTAGTAACAAGATCTGGAACTAGATTATATTTTCATCTTGTTCCGTCAAAGGGTTGGGGGGTGAATTGGGGTAAATTTGGTGTAAATGGGTAAATCAAGCAGGTAAGAGTCCATAAAATTGGTAACTAGTATATACAAGAGAAGCTAAGGTCTCAAAAAAAATTTTGGCATTAGCCACCCCCATTGCCACCCTCATCCCATTATTAAAGGCGATGAAAAAAAATGTGATTTAGTGTATGTACAAGAACCAGAAACCTCAAAATATTGTTTTACTTCATCCACCCCCATTACCACCACCCCCACCCCACTACCGATGTAGGGTATCGTTTTATGGCTTCTGGAGTAGAGGATTTCAAAGATTATATTATTAAAGTTCCATAAACAATTATTTCCACATACAAAGTTTTTTCGATGTGAGTGACTTGGATAGAGAATCTAGATGTGGAAGTAGTGATATTGGGTAAAAAGAGGAGGGTCACGGAAAATGCATTTTTGGAAATTGCAAAAAATGCACTTTTTTTGAAAATAAAAAAAAACGAGCTTTTTCCCCTTTACGTACGTAAAAGATCCTATAATAGAAAAAAAAACACAAAGTGGCGCACAGCGCCTCCCTGATACTTGACAAACAATTAAATAATTTTATTTCGTCCGCCACCTTACAGCGTTCGAGTTTAGTGCATTATATTTGACCAGAAATGAGTTTTATTTTTGTCAACTTTGGTGAAATTACTCCTTATCGAAAGGATATTCTATTTTGATTTTTTCGGCAATTTTTTGTGTTTTTTATTTTTCCAAGATGGCAAATTGATCTTTACATATCAGACAGGTCTATATTTTTACATTTCAACGTCAGATTTAAAATGAACACCCCGTATAAATTGCCATGTTTTCGAATTCCTGCCCCACTGTGCGTCGTCCAGTTAATGTCGATATTGAGATCGGTACAAATATAAGCAAATAAGGAATTCAAATGTATTTTTAACCAACTTCGATATCTATATTAGTGATAAAGTTCAATCAACTGGACGTCATTGTCGGTGAAATTTCATTTCATAATTTTTAGTGAACTTTCTTGGAGGCAGTCAAATTTTTTTCAAAACTTTATTTCTTATTTCGGTACAACAACTCTTACTTGAAATTGAACCCATTCATTTCCGAGCACCTTGTAGAACCTTGACACTATTAAAGGATTTTTAATAATAATAAAATAATCCCTGTAAAATAAATGAAAACTTGTAATTACATTGAAAAAAAAACAGAGTGGCATAAACACTGATTATTTTAGTTTACAATTTCTTGTCTTTAATGAATAACCCAGTTTCCATGATAAGTTCACTACTACTTGTCTTATTTTGTTCTTTCTGAAGTATTTAAATGCTATTTTATTTAATCGGGTATTTTTTCTATGGCATTTTCTGGTCCGAATTTCAGCAATAAGCAAATGGTGAAACACGTCATGAGCCGGTTGCTTCACACATGTTAACATACATAAACATACCCGACAAACATTACACAGAGATTCTAGCAGAGCAGACACGTTGATGTGGTCATCGTAATGGTGCAGTTGAAACAGGAGGCCGCAGTTAACGTACTTGAATCAGTGTGTTTCGCGGCTCCGGGGAGCTGGTTTCGAATGAAAGCGGTCCACCGTGTTACTAGTTGACCGATAAAAATATACACGCAACCGTTGCCAAAAAACTCGACATAATCGACTTAATTATAAAAATCTCGAACCGTCATTTTCTGCAATATTAAACATCTGTGTGCAAATACTTTCTCCAATACGCTAGATTAGTGAGTTATGTGCCTTTAGTGACATCGAAAGAATAATTAAATATGGATACCAAAGCCAAAGAACTCGTTGAAAATGGACCAGAACAAAAAGAAGAAGTGTCTACTTCTGCTGCGATGTCCAAAACCACCACCATCAGTACAATAGCGGTGCAAAGTGGAAAAACGAGAATCGTTATTGCATTACTCCACGTAGGTTTTTTACACTTAGATATTTCATACTCTTTTACTCGATTTTAACTTCCAGCTAACTTCGTCACGTTTTATTTTAGTTCTAATAGAAATTAGCTATAAACATTATTTCTTAAATACGAGATAGATATAGCAGGCAACAGGTAATTTTTAAAAATATTTCAAGATGACACTAAAATGAAACAACAATGTTTATACAGCACCAGATTTTTTTCAGGACGAAAGATTCGTAGCTAGTACTATATTAAGTTCAATTATGCCGAGAGTCAATATAAACAAAGTTTCCTGCTGGCATCGCAGTTGTTTTATTTTATTTACAACAATGTTTTGTAAACAGAAAGTTTGAGTTAAAATAGAAGACTGAATTCAAGGCGTATTGTATTCGTCATATATCCATTTGTCAACAACTGGTCACACATGAAATTGTCTATTACATAGTTTGATTCGTGTAAAAAATATCGTGAAATATTTAATCATTTTATTCATTTTTCTGCTTCAATTTCTTTGCATTTTGGATTGTTTTACCAATTAGATGGGCACCTATAACACCATTCAATCATATTTTTCAGGCACACTATTTCGAAATATAATATTCATTTAATTTAAGAAAAGCGTAAAATTGAAATGAAGGAACACCTTTAATAACTCCTGTTTATAATTTCCAAAGATTACAGAATATTTTAAATATAGAAATACCTCAGCTATTGCAGTTTTAAAGGATCCAAGGTACACAAAATGTTTGTTGATTGTTGTTGTATTATGAATATGAGAATTTCCAAGAAAAGCTAGGTGTTGCACTTTAACCTATAGCATATTAATATTAAACAAAACTTAGGTGTATTTAATTATAAAATCAATGTATGGTGGCTGATAAATATTTTTATGTCCTCTCTTTATTATCATAATTAAAGTATAAAGTTATTATTTGTTTAATAATGTAAATATTCACTGAATTTATCATTTCGTTGATTATTTCCTTATCTTGCATTAATCTATAATTATCCAGTAAAAAATAATTTTACATATAATACTGCAACCTTGAATAGTAAATTGTTATTTAAAAATAAAATTTCCAACATCAATTACGAACAAATTTAAATGTTCATTATACCGTGTCATACTGCTTTAGTTTTTTGGTGTTATTTTGGCACGCACTTCGTTAAAGAAAAGTTGACACAATTTTGTATGCTACTTGACATCATGATGTATTTGCTATGCGATATTTATAAATAATGATTCATTTGTGACCTGTGACAATGATAATATCGTGAATAAGTGATAACAGCACGCAACACAATAACATTGAAATTATACTCAAACAGGCCGACCTGTTGACTTTTAAATGTTAGTCAAATTGAAGGAGGGGAACTCTAATGTTTTATTAAGTTAAAAACTCCGTACTGGTCATCTTCTTTTCTTTATTCATTGATAAAATTATATATCACTTGAGGGTCAAATGTTAGTCAAATTGATGGAGATGTGGAGATGATGGAGATGTTTTATTAAGTTACTTTTAATATAAACTCGGTACTGGTCATCTCCTTTTCTTTATTTCATTGATAAATTTTTACATCATTTGATGGTCTTGGGATAGTGAAAAAAATAAGTGTAAAAACAAATGACAAACGCATGTGAGTCTAGGGTTACCATTTGTCCCTGCTGTCTGAATCTCCAGGAAATTGCGACAAAATAGAAACATATGCATTGCACAAATTACATCATCCATCTTTTAACCACTTGTCGATCTCTAACGGTAGATACAGGGTGTTTCTGGGGTATGGGACAATACTTGGGAAGCGTATAATTTGTTTCAAAATAATACGAGGAGTGCCAATAATTTGTTTTCCGTGGAAGTTATTATTGAACTTTAAAATTTAAATCTAGAAGGAGGTTCTTTGCTCAAAACTACTGTACTGATTGCAATGTTTGTAGGATATACACAGTAAGTAAATATCTATGATTGACAAATATGGCGTCCTTCGTATATTGTCTAGGAGGCCAGGGGTGGATTCTTTATAAATTAAATTAATTTTTTCTCGAAAATAGGTTGTTATTGGTATCAAACAACTCAAGCTTTTTTTGAAAATTTTTGAAGGAATTTAAAAATGTCACACTAAATTCCAAACATGTATCAATGCTAAAGCTTAAGGTCAAAAGCATAGGAGTTAGGTTAGGTTCTATACTTGCTACGGCGTTTAAAAAAATCCTTGGATCCTCAACTTATTCTAACAGCATATCACTTTTTTTTTCATTCGCTTGTGTTATATGGTGTGCTTTTGTGGGGGAACACTGATTAGTCTACCATTGTTTCGTCTACAAAAACAGGCCTTATGATTGTTAACTAATGCAGGATTGCAGGGTATAATGATCCTTTTCACCGTGTGCTTATAAAATGAAAGATCTTAACTATTCGTTCATTCACAGCTTTAGTTGGCTTCTAGTGTACTCATCGGTTTACCTTATTTATTATCCGTTGTGGTTTTTAGATCACATGCGTATATTTTGCTATTCTATTTGTGACTTTTGTTTAAAATTGTTTGCAGATCTTTGTTTCTAACTGTTTGTGAACGTATTTTACTAAAATATATATTTTTATTTTTACTGGAGATATTTTTGATACGGAATTACATAATTTTCTATTGGCTTGCTATAAACATTGTGAAAGTATGTAAAATAGTCAAATAAATATCTATCTATATATCTATCTGTAATAATTTTCATTGTATGTGTTGTACTGTCCGAAAAGTGTCAGGATAAATATCAAATCAACGTTTACGAGTAAAAAGCATTAGGGACATTCCACCTCCGACTTCCTAGACAAGATAGGAAAGCGGTTATATTTCTCAATCACAAACTTACTGTGTATATTGTCCAAATTTCATTATAATCAATTAATTCAATAGTTTGAAAGTTATAAGCAAATAAACCTTCTTCGAGATTTAACTTTAACTACAACTAGCTCTGAAGGGAGTTGTGGGGTTCCACATAATCAAAAACAAATATTATTTTATAGTGGTTTAATGTGGTTAAAAGGTTTGGAGATAAAATTTACATTAAAACATTACCATATGTACATATATATCATATCTTATTAATTATGTAACCTAAGTAACGGATTTTATTTTAATCCTCGGGAACTAGTTTTATGTAAAACAATATAACAAATAATAAGGGAAATAGTTAGGTAACTACACTACAGGAGTCATCCTTTGAAACAAAATTATAATACCTTGTGTTATTTTGACTCAAAATATACGCCCCCGATACATTACCGCATCGTCCTCAGGCACCCTGTATATTTAACACAGTCAAGTTTTCAGTAGTGCATAAACACATATTTTCACTATTTTCTGTCGAAGTTCACTTTTCGAATATTTTGTTTAGTTGTTTATCATCCTATTGGCCATTGTATCGAAAATAAAATATATGATATAATTGTTTAATTGTCCAATAATCACTGATAACCTCTAGCAGAGACTAAATATGTTAAATGGTGTAGGTGACTTTATAATTGTATTTTGAAGTAAACATTGCTAGAAAAATATAGTAATGTTAAATCATTTGCATATAGAACAAAAGTTTGAACGGCATTACGAGAAAAGATTTGGACTCAGAGCAGAGCCTTGACATACTCCAAATTTAATATTTATAAATCCAGAAACTATACCTACTTTCCTTATTCACAAATTAAGATCCTATCTTCAACGTAAGAAGTGAGTAGGTTTTAACTGCCAAGACAAAATTTGAAAAAAATTTTTTTGATAAAATATCGAGATATGCAGTCAAAGGCTTTGCTGAGATCTGGGCGTTCAAAATTTCGCCTTGATCAAATCCTCTGTTTATAAAATTTATATTTATATACTATTATTAAACTTCCAAAAAAATAAATTTACTACCCAGTATTAATTGAATAATATTCAAAGTTTATATTTGATGGAGATAACTTGTTCCAAAGTAGTTATTGAGATTTGTAGATTTAATATTATAGTGGGATCTAGAAGGATTACGAAAGTGTTACTTTTCGTTATTAATGGTATCCCACATTGCTTTACTAGGGTTGTTACTTTGAGAAATATACTTGTCATGTATATCTCATTTGCCATAAGTCATCAGTGAACCAATTAATTTTGGTTCTTTCACTAAATGTAAAAAAATCTGACCTTTCCGGAAAAGCAGATTCCATTGGAAGTACTAACATTGAAAAAAAATCAAATTCAATCATTAGTACATGTTATTTTTAGTTTTACATTTTGAATCTTAAATGTCACAATATAACCTCTGTATATTCAAAGTGACCTGATGTTTAATATTTTCTTATAAATGTACTATTTTATTCAGGATAATAATTTTCATACAATTCGTAATATACTTAGATGAACTACTTTAGTCACAATAATCTGCCATTCTTTATAACTTACTCTCACGTTACGAATTTATTAATGGACCAACTTCTATTACTAAATCTACATAGCTTTATCCAAAATTAACGTAATTCAATCTTCTTTGTAAATCAGAACGAACTCAAACAGCTTGATTGAAGTCCACAAACAAAACCATCGATTAGGTTTAGTTTGTTGTAACATAATGCTGCACAGGGTGTAGATAAAGCAAATAAAAATATGTTCTAAGCATGTGTGCTTTTTATATATATGTAGTATGTATAATATTGTCTCTTTGTTCTTGGTAACTTTCTTAGTTAAAATAAACAAGAACAGTTCATCGGCTCTGAAATAATAATAGCTTTTCGCTAATATAATATTTGTTATTTAAAAGCGAAAAGGTACAATCTTATATAAAATAATATATTTTGCATTTCTTGGGTTTTATTTTTAGAAGAATTTCAAAAAGAAACAATATATGATGTAATCTTATTAAAATAAGAAAAAAATAGACGCTTTCGTTTATCAATTCTTAATAAGAATAAGATCTGAAAAAGTATTCCCCAGTATTATGACAAAGTGCATATGGAGTGATTGATACATAACATAACAGGCATATGAGACACGATATTAGTTCCAATATGAATAAAATTCAATAAATATGTATTTTTACACAAGTCTTTCAGGTCATAGGCTCTAAATGAATGAACTTAGTAAAACTCTTCAACTTTAATGGACAAGCTACTTACTGTGAATATGTTTATGGTGATATTATTTATAAAAAACACGGAAAGTTTCTCTCTTGGTGAAGTTCGCGTTGTTAAAGCTAGCAAGTAGGTAAATCAGTTTATTATCGTTTTAAAACTTAAACGAATTCGAGGATAACTCAGATGATTAAATCACAAAAAAAATAAAGATGATATCTACTTATACAGTGTGTCCCATTTTGTTTGAAACCACTCCCATCTAAACTTTATTGTGGGTCTAATATAGATCGTTTTTTTAAAACATAGATCCTTAAAAAGTGCATTCTTGTGACACATTAAATTTTATAAAAGATGAAGTTGACGTACTCCGTTTGCTTTTGTGGGTGGAAAATGATGAAATCTTATTAGCGATTTTTTAAATTTAAATTATCAATGAAAATCCATTATTGCACAGGACTGTGTATTTAAAAAACTCAAAAAACTGACAGAGGAATATTTAGTGGTCAATTTGTGTAGATTTTGCCTATTTTAATTTCTGATTGTAATAATAATTATTGCACTTTTACTGTAGTAGTAGTACACATACAACCTATACGTACATTTTTCTTTATTATACTTAATCCAAAAAAAAATTACCTGGTGTACTATTTTATATAAGCAAACATGATATATCGATGTAATACTACTTACAACAAAATGATCTTAACATGGGGCAGTAAAAGGTAGTATTTTTTTTCAGAAATCAATATTTCTTCTGGCCACTTTATTCGGCGATTTTTATCATCGGGTACATGAATAAATATTTTATATGGCATTTTAAAAGACATATTTGGACAATTTGGCGCTATATAGTAATTGTAATATGCATTTTTCTTAATGTCTTCCATTATTGCGGCTTTTTGTAACTTAAAATGAACACAAAAATATAACTAGACGCCGCCACTATCATTTTTAGCCTTGATACCAATGCGAATGCAATCGTTACCGTTTGCTGTTCTCTGTCTGATACACGCCTCTTGCCTAGCTAATTTTTATTTTATAATTGCAGTTCTATGCCAAACTACTTATATTTGATGCATCATTGTTACAATACATCAACAGCTGCTTTTGTAAATTCAGTATTTGCCCCTTGTATGAAATGTTCAAATAAATAAAATCATAAGATTAACAAAACGCACTAATATGTAAGTGTTAGCCATTGACGTTTTCTATAATTTCATTTATTTAAAGACATTATGTTAATTATCTCTTATTTACATTTAGAGTTGTTTTTCAATAAATATTTTGTTAAAGAAATGAATAGTTTTATAGTTAGATAATCAGAAATTTAATCATTATTTCATGCCACATCGAAACAAATCCCGCCCAGAGTGTTTCATATCGCCACTTTAATTAATTACGGCAGTCCACCTTGACTTAAAACCGGCGTTACTAAATGTCTATAGGTCACAGTAAACATCAGAACAAATACCAAATTATCATACTAACTAAAACAAGCGAGAAAACTATACGATCAATTTCGCGTTATGTTATATTAGTAATTATTTTTAAATTAATATTAATGCCTCGTAATTATTCATCTCATGGAAATATAGTAATTTATAAGACCATCTTGTAGAGATCAAGTGTCTGGTAAAATTAATTAGCATATGGTATGGCGGTACGGAGAATCCCTAGCGGGCTTTAGATATTTCCCTGGGCCATTTGAGATAATGTACCGCCAAGTTCATAAACATATTTGTATTATAAGATGTACCAAAGCGGTTGTACTGTTGGATATCTAGTGTTACCTCTATTCGCCCACTTTAGATTGTAAATGATGGAGATCTATCAAAAACGCTTTCAACTAACAGTTTACAGAGACAAAAAGACCGTTATCACCAGCCTTTCCCCAGTTATAAGAACTTTTTTGTGGCGGTATGAAAGCACCAACTAACTTTTGGTTTTCGATGTTTGAACTTGGAACTTCTTTCTATCGGTAGAAGCCTGCATTTGGGAAACTGGGGTATTCGGGGAGATTTTTCTAATTAAATTTTCGATATCTCCAGTCGTTCCCTAGTTACAAGGTCTTCTTATTATAATTGATAATGACCGAGGCTAAACTGCGCATGTTTTTCTATAAGCCACCATATTTTTGACACCAATGACTAGAGGCTAAGGTGCCACCTCATATTGCGCGTACTTTTCTTCAAGCTACCGTATTTTTTTCTACAGGTAGTCATATTTTTCTCTAAGCAGCTAATATCTGATTTTTCTGTAAATGCTTGCTACCTCACATACCGCTTCGACAAGAAAGGTTCAGCACTGACGGTGATGATCAATTTACGATTCTTCCGATGGATACATACCATCTTTTTTACTTTTTATCCTCATTTTATTTTCAATTTTTTGTTTCCGCTATTTCGTTCTTGATGTATTTTGTCCTTGGTTCAATTCTCCGTATTTTTTTGTTCTTAATTTTGTTCTTTCATGTTTGTTCCGTACTTAAAGAAGAAAAGCTCACCTGTTTTACTATCGAGGGTACAAACGAAAATGAACTTAAATAAGTACTTAGACCACCGCAGGAGTAAACCTAATCATCTAATCCCAGGTTTCTAAAGAATCTTAGTATTTTCCTTGGGTTCATCTTTCCTACTTCGGCAGGTGTCAAAACTGTTTCTACACCCACATGGTATAGGTGTACCAAGTGTTGCAGCCTCTGGTAGATCAGGACCTTACCTAAGCAAAGTATATGTTCTGCAGCTTCAGTTACTTCCATATAAAAGTAACATATTTCACCCTCAGCTTTATCCATTTTCTTGAGATGATATCACATGTTCTCTGGAAAGGCCTGTTATTAGGCTTAATTCTGGTTTGTTGAAATGAGTGTCTCTTTTGCTCTTTATTATGAATAGCTTATGATGTTTTTCGCTTGTCTTTGACTTGGAGTCAGTCTCCAGTAGCAGGATTTGTTTTCATTCTTCAATTTTCTTACCTCCATCGTTGAGTGACATTTTGATATTCCTCAGGACAGCTCCAGTCCAATAAATGAGAATTTAGCAAGGTCATCACCAGTGTGGAATCTGTGGGCTTGGTCATTGATTTTGACTGAAGTTCATTTAGAACAATTGATGACCAACCAGGTCACTTGGTTTAAATTTCATAGTCGAATGTAATCTGTAAACGTTGAAAGCTACAATTTGTTCTGCGTCGTTTTCTCTTTTGTTTTTTTTTTACCATATCAGTGATGCATAGATGTCAATGGATCTAACAGGTGTTAAGTATGGCCAGTAGATCATTCTTGGTTTAATACCATAAGTTTTACTAAAGAGTCTGCAGCAAATCCAAAGTTTTTCGCTGATTTTCATCAGATGGGTATTCTAAGTAAGTTTTTGATCCAGAGTTACATCTGGATATTTTACCTCGCTGGAAAGCCAACTTGCGTACTATTCAACTTTGGGGCTACTAATGACAGCTTTTTTCTTTTAGTAAATGGCGCTTTGATTGTTTTGCTTGGGTTGCACCATTTTTAATGAAGTTGAGAGCAATTTGCATTAGGCATGACATCATCCTACCATTCTTGCCTCTTATTGTAACTATTAGGTCATCAGTATTTCAGTCGTTATTCCTCGACTGTTTAGCATAAAATAAAGCCACCTTCTCATTGGAGGCTCGAAACCTCTTTTCTTTGCTGTTCTTTTTATTGGTTGATATAAGTTTCTTGAAACCATAATAGAAGGCGATTTGCAATGGTCGGTCAAAGAATATTTGGATTTACGTCAATAAGAAGTATTTTCAGAATAGTAATAATAATAATAATATACTTTAATTCCAATTAGACTGCAATAACAGTATTGGCATTGTCAAATAGTACATAGTGTACAATATAACACATTTTTAAAATACATTACAAATACACACTTTGTATATATGTAATCAATACAAAAATTAAAGAAATAATAAAAAGTATAAAACAACCGAGCCTATTATCACAAACTTGTCTCAAGACATTTAAACTATTTAATAATAAAACAGTCAGTAAAATCAGATTTTTCAGGTCATTAATTAATAGCTATTTCGAAATTGAAAGAATTCGGATAGGGAATAAAAACATTGATTTTTTAATAGGCTTTTAACGTGGTTTCTAAATTCTTTGAAGCTGCTTAAATCCTTCAGACTCTGAGGTAAGTGATTGTAAAGCTTAATAGAAGGTGCATATGGTCCCCTGCCCACCTGAGCCAACCTACTCGGTGGAACATATAAGTCATTTGCGGCACACGTAGTGTATCTGTTTATGTCACTACATTTAGGTATCTGATCAATATTTTCTCTGACATAACATACACATTATAAAATATATAATGAGTAAATCGTATGGATTCCATGTTGCTTGAAATAGGTCCTGCAGAAAGTTATATAGTTGAGTTGAGACATTCTCCTTATTATTCTATTTTGTAACAGAAACACTTGCTCTATCCCAGTGTAGTTACCTCAGCATAGAATACCATAAGAGAGAATCGAGTTAATTTGCCCATAATAAAAAGATTTAATTGTCTCGATATTTACTACGCCCCTTAGAGCTAGGATGGCATAATTTTTGGTAGCAAGTTTACTGGTTAGACTTTTAACATGAAAATCCCAGGAACTATTTTCCATTTCTATACCTAAAAATTTTACATGTTCATCCTGGTGTAATAACTGAGATCCTGTTTTAACCATTAAACTGATATTATTGTTTACTCCAATAGGGGAAAATAATAAAATAAAAGATTTGTTTTTTCAGTATTGAGGACTAGGCCATTTTTTTGACACCACTCTGCCATTTGTTTAACGCAATTTGTAACAGTTTTGCTAAGATTTTCAATGTTATTGGCAGAAATAATAGCAAAGAATGTTAAGAAAGTGTTGTCAATATTTTCTATTATATCACTGATAAAAATCAAAAATAATAATGAGCCTAGTACGCTCCCCTGCGGGACACCGGTGTTAATACTTAAGCTGTTTGAAATATATTTTTTGCCGTCTTCCATAATTTTTTTATATTTTGTGACCTGTCTGTTAGAGCTGACTTAACCCACGATAATGCTACATTGCGAATACCATATGATTCGAGTTTTTTTAATAATAGAGCATGATTTATAGAATCAAACGCACGTGAGAAATAAAAAAATATACCAGCTTGTTTCAAGTTATTATTAAAATTTTCTAAGATTTTACCATAAAAAGAAAGTACTGCATTTTGTGTAGAGTTGTTTTTGCAAAATTCATATTGTCTTGTAGTCAGTATGTTATTTTCCTCTAAAAAATATAGCAGTTTTATTTGAAATGCTTCGAATATCTCAGAAAATACTGAAAGAGGAAGGCTATAGCTCTGTAGTTTTTAATATCGTTGGGGTAATTTTTGTTATATACTGGAACTACTAATGCTGCTTTCAACTGTTCTGGCGAAAAATTCACTTTCAAATGATATATTTAACAAGTGAGTCAGAGGATAAATTAAGAAATCAGCAATGTCATTCAAAAGGCAACATGGAATCTCATCTGATCCCGATGATTTTTTTGTACAGATTGTTAAAATTATTTTAAAAACTTCTTCAATAGATATGGCAGAGAGATAAAAGGTATTTTCATTATAGAGCATTTTGCTTTCAAAATTATTTGTATTTACCGGAGGATTTGAAGTTAGTTGGTAAAATGGTTCAGCAAGTTCAGTTACAATCCACCCAGTCACTTTGTCGAAAAAATTTTCAGGGATTATTTTCATATAGGACCGGAGGAAACGTGTTCTTTTTCCAACAGATCTATAAGTATGTATTTATTTTCAATTTCACACTGAAAATTAGCGATATAGTCGAAAAAAAAAAATCAAAATCAACTACATATTTTGTCAATTTTATAATTTTTTACGAATCCCACAATTCTCCAACTTCAATAACAATTTAGATATATTACATTCAAATAATTAAATAGTTAATATACTGGCAAAGATAGAAGTAGATTGTATTCATGACAGGTCAAAATACTTATAAATAATATCACAGTAAAAATCAATAAATTATAAACGATACATAAATACTTAAAATTATAAAATTTTGTTATGTAAAGTTTATTTATAGCAAATAATATACATATTGTATTCGTTTAGTATAGGTATTAGCCGCCATCAAAACAGAAAACATATTTTCAGCGTACATATTACCTCATCCTCATTCTAAGCAAATAACAAAAGTTATAGCATTTGCTACGAGAAAACATGTGCTTCTATTTTGTAATGCCAGCATTTATGTACTTTTAAAATTGCAGCCATAAAACATTGTAATAATAATATAATAATTTTTATTGCGTTTAAACATACAGGAAATAACATTTAATAGACAATTTTACCACTGCACTTCGCAGAAAACTCATGATTGCAGAAATTCTGTTTATTTCCATACCATAAAATAGTTGAACCTGTTTGTACGAAATCGAAGTCTTTGAGTAAGTTTAGTAATACGTTCACTGTCAACAGGAAAAAAATTGATGATCCAAAAACCAACAGTCGATTTTTAATTTTTTTTTATTCAGTATTTTTATTTTAAAACTGTCCTTTTTTAATTGGATATTCTTGAATTACGACGCAAGTTATCTGAAAACTCCATGACTCTATCGCTTTCATAGATATGCTATAAGATTTATATCTGGGCTTCTTTCCAGACATTCGTTGAAGGTATTTGAACTTCTTGGAAATTATTCACTCGAGCTACATGCGACCTCATCTTATAATGTATTAACATGGAATATAATAGAAAATTATAGAACCCAAAACTGACACTGGATATCAAAAATGTACCTGTACACCATTGTTTGTCTTTCGAGTATCACAATTAAGTCTGTGAGTATGTTCAAAGCCGTTCTTTCACACACCACATATAATTGTATCTCGTCCAGATCTAGTGGTTCTGAGTATGTCACCGTGGTACCTGCTTATGTATACGTTATCAGTGGTAATTAATTGAATCTAGATTCAGCAAAATTCTAGCAAGTCATTATTTAACCAATTTTTATACTTACACACAAACTGATCATATTTTTCATAGGTCTGGGCAGTTTGGTGATAAATACAGTAATCACTAAGTTTGTGGCATACCAGCTAATTTTATAATGCACCTTAAAATCATCTGTTGAAGAAAATTACTGGTGTCAAACGTCTGTCTAAGCGCTTGAAGACTGCTTGATAAACGATCTTGAATAGTATCTGCCTACTTTATAGCTTTGGCCAGGTCTTCTGACATATTCCACCATTTTAAATACCAAATGGTTTTACCAAAATGTAAAGGTCAATTGGTAGATAGACACTCAAAACGATCTGATAAAAGAAGATATTGAATCAAAAAATTTTATTAAATGGACCTATGATTACAATATTAACCAAAATAAAGTTTTTATGGAAAGTTGTCAATAACAGATCACTAGATTGTAGACTGTAGATTGTTCGCTCGGCTCTTTCAGCCTTACTTTACCTCGACCTGAAAAGATCTTTTGTGACCTTGTAACTCTTCAATTAGATCACTGCAGGTCACTAAGGGATTTACATAAATTTAGGAGAATAGCAACCATTTCTATTAAAAAATGGAGAAACAATAAGGTCCGAGATAAGATCGGCTATGTTGATTATAATTGCTTGTCAAAATATAAACCAATATGTATATATTAGATGAGAAAAGAATAGAATATGGATTACTTTTCTGTACATATCTAACTTGAGAAATCATGTTTACAATAAAACAGATTAGCCTCAAAAATAATGTTATTATTAGAACATGTTTATCACATACCTAATTCAATTTAAATATTTATTTGGCTCTCAAATATCTTATAGCATAGCATCAGAAAATTTGGATGCATTTGAATTCTGGGGTTACAGATTTACTGTTTTAGTAAGTGTAATACTTGACGTAATAACATAACACATGTTCTTGAAAGTGGAAATAGGCTATTTTATATATCTGAGCAGACAACGTTACATTGTTCCTTAGAAACATTTCCATTACGTGATTTATTGAAGTCCATTGTAGTAGATACACTAAAGATTTAGCATGCTTGACACAGAAGCTGATTCAATGAGGTGAATTTATTTGACCGGCATGATTTCATCTCTTCAAAAAAATGGCACACATTTTTTTTTATAAATCTATTTTGGAATGCGGTGCTTATCCGAAACTTTTTATGATTGACGAATAAGTAAATATTTACATTATTGTTCGATTTTTCGACGAAGTTAAGTTTACTTTTTTTAAATTAAAATGTTGTAACATACTGTACTAACTACTGTACTAACCATAACGGGTGATCTTCAAGGAAATTCGTACATGCCAGTTATGAAGATAAACACAAGTGTGTGCCAAAAGAAACAGATAATATGTCGTCAACAAATTACTTTAAATTAGGTTAACAAAGCCGCTGAATAAAGTAAGTTGAAAATTGCACATAAACAAATACCCAAATATACCCTAAATATATCAAGATGATCGCAGTTCATTTCTGAAAAGAAATATTTTTAAAAATCCCAAAGGATACTGCCAGCGTATTTCTAGCCTTTTATAAATCGTTTTAAGCTTCCACTGACTACCAAAAAATATATAAAGACGTATAATTTCTTATTGCATCCTTCATTATTTGTTTCATTTTCAATATTAGAGGATATCCTTTCCTACAAACATTAATAAAACATTAACAATGTCTTTATCGGAAATCAAATTACTCAGATGATTTACTGATTGGTGTACATGAAGTTGAGAATCGAAATGGCACATGGTTTTGTCGTGGGGTAAAACGGCTTAGTTTCTCGCAAAGATATTGCGAAACTAGATCGTTTTGGAACAACCACGAAGTAGGTTGAAAAATTATCTGTAAGAACTTTACATTATAAAGAAAGCTAGCAGAAACCATGCCAGTACTAGTACAATGCTTCGTATTTGGAATACATTTGATGATAATATACTCTTCACTATAGGTATGGTTTAGTTTTGAATGAAATATCAGTACCTGCAAGAAACAGACCACTTAAAATTTAGATGACGAGTATGGTTTGATAATTTCTCAATTCACAGGCCCAATTTTAAAGATAATTTTATCATTTTGTAGAGAATTTTTATCAAGATTAATATGAATTTTCGATTTTTTTTTTATAAATTGTTACTCTGAGATATAAATTTAATAATGTTTATTTTATCTTTATTTATTTTAACGGGTTTGGCCATAGCCTTTCCACCATTTGATCAGGGTACACACCATATAAGCCACAATCCCTACGACATTGTCATCTACCGCACCTGAGACTCGAACTCAGGAGAGATACGAGCGACTAACCGTATGATCTTACTCATATACAGTCTAGTTCACTACCAACTCAATCACATATTCAAAATATCACTAAATTGCTACCTTGGAGTTATGAGGTTCTATGTTACAATTCTAGCAGTATTGGAGTTATCGACATCACATGTCAGTGTTGGCTTTTTATGAAAATTGCACCCTTCCATTGTACATTCCAAAAAAAAAAAAGGTAAACACGTCGCTATCTTGGAGTTATAAGGTTCTCTATTACAATTCTAGCGGTATTGGAGTTATCGACATGTGATGTCGATAACTCCAATACCGCTAGAATTGTAACATAGGAACTTATAACTCCAAGGTAGCGAAATAACTATGCCAAGTTTGGCAAAAATTTGAACTCAGGACTCCTTGGCCTCAAGCCTAACACCTGTAAGCACTGAGCCACTGCTAACTATTCCAAATTTTCAGTAAACTTATCACAAGCTCGAATACGTCTTTCCACAAGTGCTTAAAGAGTTTAATATCTACACTTTTAACTGGCGTCCTATAAAGACTTGATAAGATAAGAAAATCCTGCCCACGTATTCAATAAACCTCCTCTTAAACTTTCTCTTTCGACGAACGTGAACTACTTATATCTTTCTCTCGTTTTTCTCCGGACCCACTGCCATCCATCTTAAGAGAAATCGAGACTCATTCAACTAGAAGATCCTAACCCACTCAAAATTGCATGTAATTGTACAAAATTTAATCGAGAAGCGGGATGTTGTCTAATACTTAACCCAGAAGCTAAACTCTTTGCTTTTAAGTTAACCTTCATCCTCGTGCGAACTATATCGTCATTTAAATGTAATGTATGCCTTTCTTAAGTACGTCTATTTGTGGTAACTGCAATCTGAAACTGATCCCTTAAGATTTGAAATAAAATAAATAGATTATCGATTTTACTCATACCCAAGACAACCTGAATCAAATCATCAATGTCATTCTATGAACTGTGGTTGTAGGCAAATCAACACTATGTACTGCTTATCTATCACTCCCGTCATCATCAACTGAATTTATGACTCTAGCTACTTTTTCAACACTGACTTGCAGAAGAATTGTTAGCAGTTTCATAAATCGAAAAATATTGCTCTTTTGACATGTTATCTCCATGGCAATTCCAATATTTCAAAGTCATGTATGACTTTGACGAAAAGACAGTTCTTTTTTTTTAATGTAACAGATAATGAGATGATTTTAAAAAGGGAATCATGGGAGTTAGCATCAATTACATATTACTATATGCAGCCAGTGCTTAAAAATAGGCTAGAGTTTTTCATTTATCTAGAAAAGCAACTTCTGTCTCGGAGTTTTACGAAGCTAATATATATTTTCAAAAATTAAGAAAATTGATAAAATTATTTACAAAATGAAACAAAAAAATATTTAAATTAGGTTAAGAAAATATCAAACTCTGAACTTCAATATTTTTTGTTGTCCCCTTTTTTGCGGGTGTGTTTATATAGTCTAAGAGAATACTTTGTTATGTTAAAAAGGATAATTTCATTAATTGCTCGGTCATTACTCGCTAAAAGTGTCATTTTTTTTGTCCTTTTTGGCATAATAATCGGTATTTGAATGTTTGGGGGTTTTGGGGATGGTTTGACGAGGGTTACATTGAGAAAAATGTTGGCACTCACAGAGACTATTCTTTGGTACAAAACTACAAGTTTGAGAAGGTCCCAACATTTTTTTTTGAAAAGCACTGGTTTTAGCCAGTTTTAGGCCAAAAGTCCAATTTTTGGCCAAAAAATCCGGAAAATGGTCTAGCAGAAAATGTTGGCATATGGTTTTCCAGCAATGAGCATTGACAATGAAAATTTTGGAAATGGCTATACTACGTACCAATTTTGGCTATAATTGATATCGAATGTTCATCGCCAAGATACCCTCTTCAACTAACACCAAGCCCCAAAGGGTTATACTCTGTTCCACAATTGAATATTTTCGGGGGCGGCTAGCGTCAAAACTGTCAGGGGGGAGGTCTGACCCACATAAGATAAAATACTCAGAAAAATATTTGCTAAAGAGTCATTCTCAAAATAGACCCCACATTCGAATTTCTGAATCTTAAATAATTATTTAACTTCAAATGACAATATATTCACATGGCACCAACAGTTGAAGTTTTATAATAACATATTGACCATCTAGTGCTTTACACCTTTACTTGACCTTTTTTCAAAAGTCGCGTCAATTTGGGTTTTATTTAATGCTAAAGTTCCACTTTGTAGCTATTTTATCAATTTCTGAAACAAAAAGTTCCCTAAAACAAATAAAAAGGTTTTATTTATTACCTATTCATATTTAAATCTTTGTGTTTTAGTTGTATTATGCTTACATTGAAAAAGGTTTGAAAATATTTATAATTTTGTTGATTAAATCGAAGAAAACATGGTAACTTAGTGGACAAGAAGTAACATAGGGGACAATCGAGGTATTAAATAAAAACATCTTGCAACAAAACATATTTAATAAAATGGTATTCTTAACAAAAACAATGTAAGCCTCTAAAAACATATTTAAACTTTTAAAAAAACTTGTAATAGATAAATAAACCTTTTAGACACATATAGCAAACTAATACTTTATTTTTCAAAAATATCAACTGAGGTATCGAATTTATAATAGATTCGAATGCCATTGGTTTTTAAAACCGGAGTTTTAAGGACTTTTAAAACTTGCTCAAAAGTAATGTATGAAATATCCTCTTCGTCCATTCGAAATTTGTTTGCATTGTAATCAATCGCTATTAAGAACATAACTTTTATCTCTCCATCATCTTCATCCACTTCACTTTGAGCAACTCCTACATATTTATACTGCGTGCTATTTTTTTTTTGACAGCCGAAATTTGGATCAATAAAAATGTTCCAGTGGCAATAGATTTTGAGATTTTTTGATTTTTACTCTAAATAACCGCACTTTATTTTTATTAACTTTTTTCTTCAACTGTCGTTCCTAATTTCTAGTTTCTTATTTTCTAAATATATCTCGGCGAAGCTTCTTGCGTCCACGAGTTGAATTTCTTTTATTTTGATTACTGCCTCATCTTTAGCCGATAGACCTGGGGCAGAGGGAGGGGTATTTTCATTCGCACACATCAAAGTATTCTACATAATTCTCTGTTGATTTTTCTGTATACGCCACATTCTTCTTGTTCGTCTCTTTTCCCTTTCTGAAATATCATTTATTAATCGTTTTTTTGTCATGATATCGCGCCCTAGCCTTTTGTTTGCTTTCTTCTGCCTTCTCCACATTTCTCTTTAATTTTTTTCAGTAACGCGAACGCCGCTGCTTTTCAGCAGCTGTTAAATGCATTTTCCTCGATCTAAAATAAAAATATATAACCTTTTTTTGCTGTTTAATGAGCTAACTTCCCTTTTTGCCCGCTGCGTTACTCTCAGTCCCCTGCGTGACTTTCTAAAAAGTAACGCGGTGGACTAGTAACGCAGTGGACAAAATAACTTCAAAATCCATGTGTACAGTGGAAATGATAAATTATGCAAATTTTAAGATGAACTATGTTTTTGTCTATTTATTACATATTAAAAACATGATTTACATTAGTTAAATGAAATAAGACCTACCTGGATTTAGGGTAACACAGCGGACAAACAATTATTACAAATCGACACCGACAACACTGACTAACGTAGGGGTTGAACAAATAAAATAAATGCCCAATTCAAAACTTAACGGTTTTTCTTAAGATTCTGTTAATGATTCGCCATCTACTGGATATTTTTTAAATTATATTGGTAGGTAACACAGTGGAAGTAACGCAGTGGACGAAAAGTTGTTACATATAAAGATTGCGGTAAAACCTAATGAAAAAAAATATATTGACCAAATTTGCTTGTTTAATGTTAAACTAAATATTGCGGTGTACATAAAAATGCATTGTTGTAATAAACCTGATTTCCATTAAACTTAATAATACGCTGTGAAGATAGAACTTTGGCATAGTTACATAGCATTTCTTTGATATTTTGACTACAACCAATTTTATTATGCAAAAATTAAAAGGCATAGAAATATAAAAATTTTAGGGTTTAGTTAAGAATTAAATGGTCTATTTAACAGTTAGTTTAGAGTTTTATTAAATTATATTTTACAAAATTTAAGGTGCTTTAAAGTTGATTACCTGCCAAGTGGGGTATATTTTGAGAATGACTCTAAAACATAACAGCAATGCCAACAGGTTATTCCTCAGGCCCCATATATCTAGCTATCTCCTAGACTTATAGTATAATCCAATTAGTAGGTTTCATATTCCTTCATCTAGAATCAAAGGTGATTATTTATGGTGCACACATCCATGTCACATGTATTGGTACCAGCTTTAAACAAATAAAAATTTAAAATTGAATTCTCCTATTTTTTAATACCAGAACACCCCCCCCCCCCCCCCCCCTTTATTTTGGAACGCGTTGGTCGATTTAATTTTTTTTTTTTGAGATATAGTGCTCGATGAGCTTTATTTGACTGTTTTCAAAAAATATTTTCAAGGCCTACTAAACTCCTCTAAATGGGTCGAAATTTCGAGATCGACAATTTTTTATCGGCAAATCGAATAACGTATTCGATTCGCAGTTGTCTCAAATACCTCTATACAAAATTTTAACCAAATTTAAAATGTCTCACTGTTCGACTGGCCCTGTATAAAAGTCGGTTAGGTTTACTAAAAAGATAAATCGACTTAAGGAACATCAAATACTAAATGAGGAAGAAAAAAGAAAAGTTATTCTTTAAATAAATAGTACTTCTATACATTATTTGGTTACTGTACGTAGGTGCCTGAATGAAAATGTTTCAAACAAATAGTTTGGACGGAATAGCTTTTCTTTTTTCTTCCTCATTTAGTATCTGATGTTGATGTCAGTAAATAAGGAAGAAAAAAGAAAAGCTATTCCGTCCAATCTATTTGTTTGAAAAATTTTCGTTAAGGCACCTACGTACAGCAACTGAATAATCTATAGAAGCACTATTTATTTAAAGAATAACTTTTCTTTTCTCTTTGTCATTTAGTGTCTGATGTTCTTTAAGTTGAATGACTACTTTACCTTTTTTTTTTTTAGTAAACCTAACCGACTTTTATATAGGGCCAGTCGAAAAGTGAGAAATTTTAAATTTGGCTGTTGAATAACAAACAGCCTATATGAGGTATCGAGCTAAAATTATGTATAGAGGTATTTGAGACAACTGTGAATCGAATACGCTATCTAAATTGCCGATAAAAAATTGCCTAATTGTCGATCTTGAAAATACGAAAATTACAAATTTTTCAAAACAGTCAAATAAAGCTCATCGAGCACTCTATCTCAAAAAAAAGATTTTTTAATCGGCCAATGAGTTCCAAAATAATGGGGTGTTGCGGTGTTAAATAGCACACACTGTATATATTCTCATTTAAATTTTACCGAAGTATACTGCACAAATATCTCTAAATTCATTCATTGTTCATGTTCCAGAGAAGTAGTAAAATTCATCTGTGTTGAACCAACTGAAGAAACGACTGAAAAGGTCACTTAAAATAAAAGATGACAACGAATCAGTCATTGCTATTCGTTCTTCTTGCTTTTAGAAACATTATTGAAATAATACTTTGTAATCTATTTATAAGAAATGAAACTTAATGATACCTGAGTGTACGTGCTGATTGTTATGTCATACGTAAAAATTGACCAGAATATATGTCTTGTGAAGTAACCACATTAAGTGTTTACCTTATTGGGAACTAATAATGGTATGTTTTATAATATATTCCATTACCAAAACGAAATATATATCTGTCAACCCATTATTCATACAAAACCTACGCTCAACAATGGAGCTCATACCTTACGTAGGCATTGTAACAAAAGTGAGAAATATTGTGCACGAAATAATAAAACTTAATTGCTGAATAAATTTGTAATATTTGACAATTTCAAAAATAAATCATGCTTTTTTAGAGAAATCTTAATTGCTTATTGTGATGGTAGAGTTGCTGCAATTCATTATAATTCAAACGTTTAAATTAAAGGTAAATATAATGTTTATATATCAGGAACCCTGATTAAGTCGGGCTACTTCATGCACTTAAAAACGTCGTCCTCTTGACCCAAATCTTACCACAAAGAGGTGTCTATTTTGGTTCGGTTTATCAAAAGGAAATCACTAAAGTAAAATAATGTACGTTTGCCTTCTTTGATCTTACTACGAATAGTTCTAAATTTAAAATAAAAATACATTAATATAATTTTTAAAATGTCGCACGCCGCCTCAAGCGCTATTTTTAAGTAGATGCTTGGTGGATACTTATGTAGTTGTATTACAACTATTTGAACAAACGTGTTGAGGATCGCAAGTCGAAAGTGTCAATAAGCCGTATATTTGCTTCCCTAATTTTTAAAAAAAGATGGGAAAAACTAGGGCGTCAGTAAGTCTAATCTTTATGCGTTTCGTAATAAAAAAAAGATTAATGTTATCACGCTATCTCACCAACGTAAGCGTCATGAGATCAAAAGAGTTAACAACAATACTTCTTCTGCGACCTCTTCTTATTCTTCCTCTCCTACAAGTACTACCATTACGTGTTCCTTTTCTTCTCCGTCGCCTTCTTCTTAAAACGAATACCTAATTAGATCTAAATAGGAGTAGAAGTATGAATAATATCAGTTAAAATTTGAAACTGGTAAATTTTTATGGCTATAAAACGATCTTTAATTTTTTGTCAAGTCACTAGGGTCACTAGAATGAAAATTCATAATGCTACTATGTCTACAATTATAATTAACTATGTCTATATTGTTTTAACTCCGTGACCTAGAATATTCAGTCGAATCTCTCTTTCTTTCTCTTTTAACACCTTCACCATTATTATTTCAACAAATCTTTTTGTTTGTAAACATTTCGTAACTCTTCTAGGTTTAAGTTAAAATGTAAATATTCATTAATATAGTACATAATATGTTATTTTTCTCATACATTTAATTAAATATATTGTTTATTCACCCAACTACCTATTAAAGGTGACTCTGTTGTTATTTTCTGTTTTATTTAATGAATAATTCTCCGCTATTAAAATTATTTTACGTATCCAGAGATGGGCAAAATACTCATTTAAACTACTTCAAGTATCAGGTACCAAATAGTTAGTTGGGGTACTTGCTGCATCGAGTATCAATTACTTTTCAAAAAGCAGAATAATTCTAACAAGTACATTGAAATACCTTCAAGTATTTTCTTGTATCAAGTATCAAGTACTGTTTAAAAGTAAAACAAGTACTTTAAATACTTGAAGTAAATTGTAAAGTACTTTAAATACTGTAATTTCGTTTAACAAGCACTAAGTACTATTCTAAAATATCTGCAAGTATCAAGTACCAAGTACTCATTTCTTCGGGTATTTGAAGTAAAATACTTCAAGTAAAAAAAGTAATTGAAGTACAATTTATACTACTTTTACTTGAAGTAGTGCCCATCTCT
This sequence comes from Rutpela maculata, assembly GCA_936432065.2. Lineage (NCBI taxonomy): Eukaryota > Metazoa > Arthropoda > Insecta > Coleoptera > Cerambycidae > Rutpela > Rutpela maculata. The sequence continues at coordinate 42,983,073 of OW386285.2, forward strand.
ATTCGTAGTGATACTGATCAACACAGGCAAACAAAAAATGAAAGTGTCCCAAGAATTGCTTTCCTTGTCTATTGCAGTTATCTCTTTATCATAAGTTCTCAACCACTTTCGACGGTAAATATTTGAAAGAAATTGCGAAAAAAAAATAAAAGTTACTACTTATTTAACACCTTTAACTTAGGGTGGCTAATTTCCACTTTCAGTGAGGTTTGGTTAAGTTATAATAGACGATCAAGGTCCGGGTTCTGTAATAGTCGAGTACTTACCGTGGATTTTTACTGCTCCCTCCAAAGTTTCGCTATCTTATGATGTACTACTATTATATTTAAACACTGCTTATGGATATATTACTTCTTAACAGCCTCATTACTTTTGTAGAGTTCTCCCTTCAGCTTCTGTGATCTGATCGACGTCCTGTATAACAGACTTGCAGTCCCTATGAAAGTCCCTTACATTAAGTTGTCGGCCTAACACACACAAACGTCCGAGCGGTTTAACTTAAAATTAATCATTCAATCATGAAAATCTAAGAATTCAACTAATATCATTTATTGAGGTGATTCAAGTGTACAGTAAAAATTGTGCCTATCTAGTAATATGTAAGAATCTGCCTACCAAACATAGCAATGGCTGAGGCCTCCTTTGAAGGATATTTATCTCAACCAACATACAATGGAGGGTATCGACTTGGCACAAAAAGATTCAAAACTTCCTAGAAGAGTACGAGTGCAATTAGACTGACGGTAAAATTTTTCTATTAAAATTTTGGCCCGCTCGTGGCTGGCTTTATAGCTTCAAATAGTGATTATATCATTCGCAGGAACTCCAATCGGCAAAGTTCGCTTTCCGGCATGAAACTATATTTTCCTGATCGCTCTCCGGTGCTCTTGTCGCGTAGATAAGTCGCCGGATGGAAATGTTTTGTATTTATGGTAAAAACTGTCCTTGGCAATTTTTGTCTAAATATTATATTTAGAGGGTGCAGAACTTTTGCAGTTTTCTCTTTTCTTTACTTAATATTTTGCAAACTTTCATAATTTTCATTTTTTCCAAGTTCACATTTATGGTATTTGGTAACGTCTTTTGAGATGAAAAATTCAAGTCGATTTTTGGTATTCTCTACTTAGATTAATTCTCCGAGGTTCTATAACAATGTCACCATCATATAATTGATGACATTTTGAAATATCAGTCATTCAAGGGCATTGCCTTAATGCTAATGAATGAGGTTTTTAAAATTTTATTTAAGTTTGTTTAAGCGTCCATGTCAAAAATATGTAAATTATGGAAATTCACAGGTGCGATGAGCCAAAGAAATTTACCCTAAGCTGAGAATTAATTGTCCAGTATGTTGTATCATTCACCCATTTCGAATTCTTGTCCTAAACCTGTCTCGATATACGTTTTCGTGCAACAAAAGCGTTTAATTAAAACTTTATTTATACAAGATACTTGTTTTGCAGGTGTACTAAAGCACTTAACACCTTTTGAATATCTATCCACGAAAATGAATTTCTAACATTTACAAACAATTGATAGATATCACGCAAACAGTTTGGCCTATATAGGTACCACCGAGTAATGTAGAGAATTTTAGCAAAGGTGAATATTTTAAGATTAAAAGCGGTGAATGAATATTCAAACTGCGCTGCCACACATTTGCCAAAATAGAAATAAGTTTAAAAATAACAATGACGAGTACTACTTTCCTGCTTTGAAGCACATGTTGCAGCCATTTGTGTTGAAATATTTTATTTGTATATAATACTTATAAAGTAAATAACTTCTATTTAAAACGACTTATGCACTTTAAATGTATAACCGTTACTTGTCTTTTTATTTTTTGAAGCTTAGTGAACTCGACTGTACTTATAATTAATAGTAAAATTACGTCAGCTAACATAACGTTTTCTATACTTGAGAACCAAACTTTGTCTGATCAAGTAATAAAAAATTTTAAATGGAAGATTAACTTTACTTATAGTCCAGTTCACCTCTAATTTGAGTGCTAATGAATGAATTTTGATGAAACCTTGTACAATGTGTTTGTAATGACGTTAATAAAAAAGTAAAAAAAAGATTAGAGTAGGAACTGATCGGAAGAAAACACCCCTTTTATCACGGGTTCCGTAACTTGTAGAATTAGGTCAAAAATGAAAAAAAAACAATGTATTTACCTTTTTGGCTCAAAATAAGATGTTTTTACTCCTGTGCATTATTTCGAAAAATGCATATTTTTCGAGATATGGCCACTCGAAAATTCCTAAAAATGGGGGGATAAATAATGTACTACATTTTTTGCACATTAATATAAAAAAATTCGAAAAATGATCGTGATTTATATATATTATTAGAAAAAAATATGATACTATTTTTAAAGTTTCAATATAATTTTTAAATTGAAAATGTAAAGTTGCAAAAAAGTCCAAGAGACAAAAAATGTTTAGAAGACCTCAGTGCATACATCTGAATTTTTTCAAATTTTTAAAGCGCTACAATGTCAAAGACAGGGGTAGTTTTTCATGTCTTTCCGGAAAAGCTCGGTGAAAACGTACTTTACAGAAAAGTTGCAAATCAAAAAAAAATTTGTATTTCGATGATACATTCATCTGAATTTTTTCAGATTTTTTTCAACTTTTACATTGCCCCTCCCCCATTTTTAGGAATTTTCGAGTGGTCATATCTCGAAAATATGCATTTTTCGAAAAAATTCACAGGAGTTAAAAACATCTTATTTTGGGCCAAAAAAGGTAATACATTGTTTTTTTTTTTCATTTTTGACCTAATTCTAAAAGTACGGATGTTTTCTACCCCTTCCAATCATTTCCTACTCTAATCTTTTTTTAAACTTTTTTATTAACGTCATTACAAACACATTGCACAAAGTTTCATCAAAGTCCATTCATTAACACTCAAGTTCTCAAGTCATTTTAGCGTTCCGTTGACTGGACTATTATCATAGAGAAATTCACAAGCTTTATCGAAAGTATAGGAATCCTGGTCATCAACTAGTTGAATGGCAATTCACAAAGGCTCGTTTAAGTCAAGGTGCCATAACAGGCTACATGTAATGTTCCTCAACTTAACATTCCAACCATTACCGAAGAAGACTTTTAAAAGCATTTAAAAAATTCAAAAATAAACAGCTTTCTTATTAAGAGACTGTACATGTATCTTTGTTTTACCACTTTCCATTATTTTTAATTGAGTCCTTCAAACCACTACATTTCCTCAAATTTGGACACAACAGATGTTCTATTTTCAAAAAAAGGTGATAAAACTGTTTTTACGAGATAAGTAATCTCTTTTCATGATAATTCTCAAATTTCCTGTAATCAGCACGGGTTTGTAGATCTCTATAATAACTAATTCGGTAAATGTTACTTATTTTATTGCGAATACGCTGAACCGTGGTGGTCAAGTAGATGTAATTTATAGAGACTTACCAAAGGTATTTGACAGACTTCAACTGCAAGTTGTCAAAATTAGGATTTACTCTAGATTTTCTAAGCTTTATTGAGTCATATCCTAGTAACAGAAAATTACATAGGCTACTGCCTAGGCTTTTCATGTATTGGTGTGTTAGTAATATCAGGAGTTCCACCGAGTTCCGTTCTTGGGCCACTATTACTTTGGGGCCACTATTATTTATTCTATTTTGATAAGGAAACGGTTAATAGACGAGACCAATTTAAAGATATCGAAGTAATTATTGCTAATGCCTACAAAAATGTGGGCTTTATTATGAGAAATTCGAGGCATTTCAGGGGCATTTCGACACTTTTTATTTCTGTTTAATGCTTTTGTGAGGCCAAAATTAGAATATTCTAGTAATGTTTGGAATCCACAATACGATATTCATAGCTTTAGTTTGGAGCGAATTCTGTGAAAGTATGTTAAATATCCCTCCTTTAAAGCTGATGGTATTTATCCACCTCCACAATCTGGTTTCTTAGTTAGATTTGACTTAAGCGACTTAGCATCTCGGCGAGTCTATTTTTCTATATTGTTTTTACGTAAACTACTGACAAATCAAACGATCTGCCTGTATATTCTCAGCTCTATGCATTTTAATATTCCGTCTTATTTCATTTAGCTACTTCAAGAAAGAGTTTATTAAACTGTTCACTCATTTACAATATGTGTTTAAACCATTTAGATTATCAGTCAAACTTCGATACTTTTTAGTACATATGAATGCTGTTTATTATTTTTTTCATTTTTATTTTGCTTTCATCCTGTAATTATCTATTTGCTTATCTCTAACTTTATAAGGATATATATTTATATTTTATTTATAAAATTTTTGCTTTCTCTTTCTATTTTTATTATTGAGTTTGAATTATGTATATTATACACATTTATTTGTATGTTTCCTGCCCTTTAATTGGATGTTTATCTGTCTAGGCAGCTGTATCCTTAAATAAATAAAATAATAATGGCAATGACCTCTTGAACAATATACGATCTGCAATGTACTTCTTATTATAGAAAATAATTTGCAAAATTAGGATTTCATATGATTTAGTCTTTGGACTGAATCATTTAAAACCTTCTAAGGGCAAATAGTTGCTAGAAGGAATAAATGGCTCATCAACGCCATTTAAGTCGATTCCTCAGTATACAATGGTTGGTATGCTTATTACAGAGATAAGTAGTCTTCTGCATTTAGTTTCCGCAAACTGTTAGCTCTTCTGGTAATCAATCTTTCTGGGATTTTTCTTCAGGAGAATTTATTACAACTCTCTAAGCTTGTCATACTCCTTTTTCCTTAGAAAATTATCGGCTACCATTTACTGCACATATACTTCATCATTCTTAACTACGGTTAGACCCTATAAGCCATTCTGTTCAGTAGCTCACTCGTTTGAAATCCAGTATTATTTATAAAATTTATTCTAAACAGCTCGGTTTGTTCTTGGCCAAAATAGACATGCATCACGAACGTCTTAGCAGATGTTTGTGATTCATGCATTATTCTAATTGGTGTCCCTTCACTGTATCGCATGACTGACAGTATCACGCCATATGCCTGTTAGACGTGCGGATTTACCAAATTAATTCTCATACATACATATATGGTAGAAGTAATTCGTTACTCTAGTATTCTCCATATTAATTTTACCTTATGTACTAGACTGCAGGTGTATAAACACTGCTTAAGTCATCAAACGCCCTAATGTATGATCTCTCGGGAACTCTTTGTCATTGGCGCAACTAGGGGGGGGGGCAGGGTGGGCCGGGCCCACCTCAAACTAACCACGGCCCACCCCAGAGGAAAGAATAAATATTAGCAAAAAAATTTAAATTTATCGACTAAATTATTCGGAATCCATAATCCCGACTTCTATACCAATTTGACACAAGTGAGGTCAAACATTTTCGCCCGTCGATTATAACGGAAATGTCGGAGAGTGCCAGCTCAGCCGTTTTGTTTTTAAACTATGCGCGTTAGCGTTGATTTATGATTTAAGATTTAGATTTCAATTTCTTGTGAATTTTAATGTCATATTTTTTTAATAAAATTGAAAATCTGAAGCGTATATGCTTCAATATGTTCCTAATATTAAATCCCTTACTTTTAATCGTATCGTATGGTGTTCATCACGATAAAACCATTCGAAATCAATAATATTTATATATTTGTATAGTTTTTTCATTTTATAATTTGACTGAAAGTGAAAAGTATATGCATAATGCGTATGGCCGTGTCGATGGAAAATAGGATTTCCCATCTAGGTATAATGGTAATTCAGAGGCGGTTTCTTTATAAGTGCTGCAAAGCTGCAGAACTACCAAACATTCTGACCATAATCATGATCATTAAATGACCTTGAAATGACAAAAAAAAATCACCTGCGACGCTATCAATAACCGCCCCGTGTACACATATATATCTACAGAACACCTAAGTATCTTATGCACGAGCCGCCACTGAACTTTGCGTTTCAAACACAAGAGGCCTGGACACCCCCAGAAAAATTCTCTAGTTGCGCCAATGCTCTTTGTTGATGCATTTTTAGACAAGCCTAAACAAGTACCAGTATCCAGTTTACAAACCAATCTCATATATGGAAAAAAAACATGCTTCATTTCTAATGCTTCAAACAACATTTTCAATTTTTGTAATGAGTTTGAGAATCTCATTATCACCTTTCGATAATACTTAATATAATTACCATGATTATTGTCAAGATATCTAGTTGTTGACTCGATCAAAGCTCGATGCATTCCTTTCTAAGTACGTTCTTATAGAAAAATGTTTCCAGGTTCTATTTTAGGGACGTATTGGGCTCAAACTTTGAGATCTGAAAGATTAATAAGTTTATTAATCATAACAAAATTATTGACTAATTCAAGCTTTGATTGGTCAAGTTAGCTCCATTGATGACAAAAGAAATGCTTTTTAAATCTATCTTTAAAACGATCTCTTCTAGTCCAAGCATATTTTCTAAATTAAAGGGGTATCTGAATATATTACTCTTAACAAGTCGCCGTCGAAAATAGAATTGTTTTAGAGTCCCATATTTATTGTATATGTACCCCCCACCCTTTTCTCTGGATGAAAAGTTACTAACGATAACAGAAACAAAATAACAGAACTATCTCGCTTTGTTTTCAAGACATTGACAAAGAAACATATAGCATAGCACAACATTTTGTTTGTTACCACTACTACATAATAAACAGTATTGATAGATACATTTTTGTTGACAAATGTATGCATTAATATCATTCCCAAATTCTGGTGATTTATCTATTTTTCTGTCTTAAAAATTAATTACTTTATATTTTTAAAACCAGTTTTTATCATTCCTAAAAATTGTGTAACTAACTCTAACTTGTGTTACATGTAAATTACTTCATTAATATTCTCCACATGCAGCGTAATCGCAGTTTTGACATTAATAAATAGTGGTCATTGAATGAATACATATACTTTTAAGTTGTGTATTTATCTACTTATATTTTAACTACACATCTAATATTCTATTACCATATTATGCAATATTTTATGTTCTTAAAATATCGATTCTTCTGTCAAATCAGAAAATCCAGAGAGAATAGTGTAATAAATATAAACAGTCAAAAAATATATTACCTGTCAATTCCGTTAGATCTTCACCGGATTTTTATTCAATGAATCATTTCTTTGGTAACTGAATTATGAACATACTTTTTGTTTTGAATTTATGAATATGAATATTGGTAGTTAGTTCACCTTTCGGTTTCACGAACGAGTTAATTTAAGTTATTTATATTTAATTAATAAAACCTTGGATCAACAAACAACTACATGATATGTATCTCGAGATAAAAGCTCTGTGGCAAAGGTACCAAAGGTCACGTTCCATTGATAACATGCAACTTCACAGAAACTTCTCCAACCCTCTCACTGAACTTTAGGCACAATTATGAGGAGCAATTGAGATCTAAAGCCTTTTACGCTCTCGTTTGTCCATCAGAGTATCAATCCCTCTGATAAACGGAATGGATGGTGTTCCTTGTAGTAACGATGCCCAAGCCACTGAAACTTTTGCTGATACATTCTCTGAGGCATATACATTGACTCAACAAATAACCCCACCACAACTTGATGACAATAATCGCAATAATACAGAGCAGCTCGAGAATATTAACTTCAGCACTCAAACTATCCCTAGCTAAAATAATGCAAGAATCGATTAGTTAAGGTACCTTACATGGGGATGGAAAAATTGCCAATGTCACTCCAATTTTTAAAAAAGGCGACAAACTTTCCTGTCACAACTTCCACCATTATCTTAACCTCTGTGTCTTGTAAAGTTGTAAAGTTATGGAAAGAATCATATGTGAAGAGCTAACTGTCTTTTTAGTAAATAACTCTGTAATACCGCACCACAAGTGAGAAGTCAGGGAGGTGTTAAACCAGACCTAGACTAGATCACCGAAGTGCAGCCACGTCGCGCGCGGTGAGGACTTGGATGGGTGATAGTGGTCAGACTATCTAGGGGTATCGCGCCGCGAAACAGTTGCTAGCAATGCTAATAAATACATCTTACAGGCAATACAGGATGAGCACAATAAGCCCAGGAGGCTGCAGTGCCCTCGGAGTAGTATACAGACGAGCCCGGGGAGGAGGGGGCTTTAGTCAGTGAGAGTCTGACACTTCCAATATACCACTGATTGATTGGACTCCCCTAAGGGGAACCCCTCCTCTTAAAAAAAAATACCGTACCATCAGCATGGGTTCTTACCAAGACGTTCTGTCACCTCCAATTTACTCCAAGCCTGCAATGAGTGGAATAAACAATTAGATAGCTGTCAACGCACTGACATTTTGTACTTAGACTTTTCCCGAACGTTTATAAAGTGTGTATTCGGTTATTACTATATAAACTAGAACAAGTCGGAGAGCGTGGTAAACTGTTGAAATGGATCGAGTGCTTTCTTGCAAATAGACAATTTGTTGTAAGAGTGGTAGATACTTCATCCGCGGTACGTGATGTTTTGAGTGGTGTCCCCCGCGGATCTGTACTTGGCCCTGTGCTGTTTTTAGTTTACGTATCTGACCTCACCCTGAGCTACTCCTCGAACGTTCGGTCTTATACAGATGACCTAAAAATATTTCACCATCCACCGGCCGATTAGGAAGTTGGTGCTCCAACAAGTTATTTCCACTAAATCAGGAAAAATGCTCCGTTCGGCACATAGAGAAAACAACCCGAAAATAGAGTATAAAATTGACAATCACAACGTAGCACAACTATCTCAGCAAATTAACCTAGGTGTCACCATCACAGATAAGTTATCATGGAACGCACAAATTCGTCAGCAAAGTCAACCAAATTTTGTACATAATTTGAAAGGTTTTCCAGGATTTCAGTGTCAACTCATTCCTAAAAATTTATAACGCTTATATTCGTCCTCACATTGAGTTTGCAGTCACTATATGGTCACCACCTGCTTAAGCAGGATATGAATAGGCTGGAAGGCGTATAAAAGAGAAATACAAAGCTGCCCCGGGGTTGCAAAAATGTACTATATGAAGAAAGGCATCGCCTACTCAACCTCACGTCATTGGAAGCTCGTCGGCAGCGCGGTGATTTAATTGCCACCTACAGAATTTTGCACGGGGAGTTTTTTTCCCCCAAGACTTATTTGAGCTTAACACCGACAACCGTCTGAGAGTACATAGTCTAAAGCGACGTAAAGAAAACTTCTAAACTACTATAAGAAGGCACTTCTTGTCCAACCGAGTTTTTGATCAACAGAATTCACTACATGAACGGGTAATCGCCGCAACATCGCTGAACTCCTTCAAGGAATGTCTCAACCAATATTACAGGAATATTCATATTTGAGTTAATGTGGTGTTGATATTTAATTTAGATTGTTAATTTCTTATTCAATATGTATTGTTAATATGTTATGTCAAAATATTTTGGAGTTTATTTTATGCTATCTTACAATATTTATAGGCACTTATTGTAATGTAATTTTTGTTTTCTTCATAGAACAATCCTTATCAAATTTAAATAATAATAATAATAATTAAATCATTTTATGCGTTTATATGGAAGGCGACTAGACTATTACACAGTAATATTAATAAATTAACTTAGTGAAACCATATTCAGGTCATTTTAACTTCTTCGTAGTAATAACACGGCATTAAAAGTATATTAGAAGTACTTCCATTTATTTATATACAAAAAAAAACAGTGGAACGGAAATTCATTTGAAAGCTTAAGAACAATTTCGCATCGCAACTAATACATTATTAAGTGTTAACAATTGAGAACATTTCGTTTATTAATGATAACATCATTGGTTTGTTATTCTACAAATGAGTAATGGTAAAATGAAAAGCAACGGAACCCCATAATTAGTTACAACTAGAGTCATCACTGTAACCAATTAACTATCATTCTCAATTACCATGGTTCTTATGTGATTATAACTAATACGGAGCTTCAATTATTGTATTTTTACCGTAATAAAAACACAAATTAACGATATGAACTTGCATTGTTACTTTTCTAATTTGTTACAAGTCTCACCAACATTGTAGATGGAATGACGAAAGATAAATCTATCTGGAATTATTATGACATAAATGATGGTAAAATTGCATAAATAATTATTGAATTAATAATGGAATTTCCTTCATTTTATATTACTAACTAACTTTTTCTTTAACCCCAATATTTTTTCTCTAAAACTCCTGTTTTGTCTATAACATGGTGTGTGAAAAATATATTGTCACTCATTAAAAATGGAAATGGAATTTAATGATTCCTAAGAACAAAAGATTAGATCGATATGTTTAAATAATAAAGAAGATATTTATTCCGTTACGTTCTATTCTGTTTTATTCCGTTCTATTAATTTTGCTCTATTTTACTCTACTCTACTCTACTCTACTCTACTCTACTCTAATCTGCTCTATTCTACTCTGAGACAATAAAAACATTTCAAGATTTCTGTGTGTCACAATATGTTGTTGAATTTGTGTTGGAAACGAGGCAATAATAGAAGCGAGTTTTATACTATCAAGAATTTTATTAAATATTTTTATAGCGTTATATAAAAAAGTTGGGCATAATGATGTTTCGAAACTGTGTACCAATTTGTTTTTCCTAGCCTCTACAGTAAGCATTAAATACATACATTACAAATACATTTTTCTACCTAACAATTTACTGTTTTAATAATTGTAAAAGTGAAATCGAAGTTATTTAAATAATTTGGAATTCTTTAAATGGAAGTATTCCTGACATTTATTGACATTCCTAGAAGTGTATATACGCCTCTGGTATCAGTGGTATATTTATTCTAATCGTTTGCGCGTCCGTGTATCTGTCTACAAATAGACGATGGGCGTAACAACAAGCTTTAGTTGGATTTCACTTTTGTGTCGTGAACAATGCTTGACCATTTGTTGAATCTCTCCAGTATCAGTAAATCCATCGTTTTCGTTTAGCTTTTATTGATGTATTGATGTTTGGGAATCCATTATACAAATCTAGAAAACTAAAAAAAACGATGCCTTAACGCATTTTATATGTAACAGGTTCATAATTATTTTAATAAGATTAGTAATCTCTTAAATTAAATATGACTTTTATGATAATTTCATTGGTTTTATCTAATTTATGTGGCTTAAAAACTAGTCTCGAATTCCTTGAAATTGTGGGAATACCTAGGCGTGGTAACTTAGTGCTTCTAACACTTTTCATTCTTGATTTTTCAAAAAGTTGTTATTAGAATTGTCACTTTTACGTGAAAAATGTAAAATAGATTTAGTTCATTGATGATAATATTTGTTTAGTTGTAAACTCAAAATCTTCAACTAATTTTGTCACACATTTCCATTAACAATTTTATTATGTAATACGATACAGAATTCTCAATTAAGGATAGGATTTTGTAGAGAGAGAAAAATTTGCGTTTATTTTCGATTTATTATAAATATTTAAAAAACCAAACACTATAACCTCTAAAACTGATTTAGATACTTGCTATTGGTCTAATGAATACGACATTATATATTATTTATTGTAAATTTCTTTTGTACTTGAATATTGTAGTTTGTCAATGAAAATTGTTCCTAATTTCATTATTAGAGCATGGCATTTAACTATATACAAAATTTATGATAAAAACTGTATATGGTTGTATCCCTTAGAGCTATGGTAGGTACCTGAAGCCAGTTTAAAGATTATACCATTTACGATTTTTTAAATATTTATCATAAACCGAAAATAAACGCATATTTCCCCTCTCAAATAAAATTACGAAAAAAATCATACAAGGCTGTTCGAGTCCACTGATGTTACAATGTTGACATTATGGTCCATGTAATGAAGCATTATTTGACGAGTTTTTGTTTATATTTCGTTCAAAGACGAGATTACCTTTCCCCCCCACCCCCCGTTTTCGAAAATGCTGAACACGATGGAAGTGGTGGGAGAAGTTTTTGGCCGTTTCAGGGCAGTCAAAAACTTCTACCCCTCCCCCTCTTTCATGGACCTCTTTTGGTTTTCATATATAAACGGGTCTGGAGAGTGATTTATCGACAGGTTATACTTGAAATAATATGAAAGGGGGTAATAGAGTAAGTGGAATCCAGACAGCAGGCCTAGGGAGTTGACTGAACCTTCCCGAGGGGCGGCAAATCACTTTTTTTTTCAAATGATTTGGTTCAAACGCGTATCCCCCGTTTTTGGTGTCGCTGATCACGGGAAAAATATTCATTTACCTCAAACGGGCAGAAACCACCCCTCACTCGCCAGAAATCATGCTGTCCAGGATTTACAGGTTTTTCGACACATGATCGTTATTCCTCTGCATATCCCTTCATTTTTCACGGACGAGAAGGTGATAGCGACCTTGGGGTTGCTTCAACCCTTCCAAGGGGTGTAAAATTCATTAATTACACTTTGGATCGTCAATACGTCCTCCCTCGTTTTCGCAGGCGCTGATCACGATAAAAATATTCACCTTCATCTCTGACTCTCGTCAACCCCTATAATGGACGGAAACTTACTCTCATCCATCAGTTATCGCTGTGGTGATGATTGTGTAGGTTGCTGAGTAAGGTACAATAATTTCTTCATCGGGGAGTAATGAATAATAAATTTTGTCATCAATGGCAATGTTGTTTATTCAAAGAATTACATGAAAATATTTTTATGACAAAATAAATTATTTGCTTATATTAATTAATACAAATAACATAACAATCCTCATATTTTCTGCCCGTTTGAATGATAAGGAGGGGTTGTAGCTAAAAATGAATATTTTTCCCGTAATCAGCGACACAAAAAACGAGGGATACGCGTTTGAACCGAATCATTTAAAAAAATGATTTTCCACCCCTCGGGAGGGTTTAATCAACCCCCTAGGCCTATTGTCTGGATTCCATTTACTCTATAACCCCCTTTCATGTTATTTGAAGTATAACCCGTCGATAAATCACTCCCCAGGTCCGTTTATATATGAAAACATATAGGGGTTCTTAAAAGGCGTGGTTTTTGGCCGGATCGGGGGGTTATGGCAGTTAAAAACTTCTCCCACCACTTTCATCGTGTTCAGCACCCTCAAAAACGGAGGAGGGAAGGTAATCTCACCTTTGCACGAAATATTTAGACTATTTTTTTCTTTATTACATAGACTATTATAATTATTGCAAAACTGAAAATGATGGAATAAACTTGAAAATCAGGCAAATATTGCAAAAAAATACATAAATATAGGACGCTGCCAAAATGGTAAGAGATATGAAATTTTTGTAAAAGTTGAAGCTGTTCAAAAATTGGTAAATTTAGCACGTACAATTTTCGACTCCGACCTTTCCTCTAATTTCGTGAAAACAATAAATAAATTGTTATTATTATAAAAAATCGGACATAACATCTGAAAATACACCATTGAAGCTTAAATGTCGGCTCAACAAAATGTTGATATCTTCTTTATTAACTACGTTAACTCTATTTGAAGATTAATGTATGAGATGCAGAAATGATTTTTTTTAATTTATCTCTTTCAAAGGGCTGTATTTTACAAAATAGAGTTTTGTAACTTTTTTCACTTCATGCATATTATAATTTAGAATTTCGAGAGGAGGATACTATAATATGAAGTCGTTTAATAAAAAAATATAAGAATGACAGCTGTTTGACGAAAATAAGTGACAAATTTCATATCTTGCAACTTTATCTATTAATAGTTAATAATTTAAAAAACTTTTGGGGAAACAAATATATACATCAATCAATTATATGGCAATATCAACTTTAAAATGTTTTTTGATTTTTGTCATTTGGTCTTATCAGTCAAAAGTTATACCGCTTTCTGTGTAGCGCGCGCGCGCGTTCGCACTATGGAGGTGCGCTCGAGTACCGTGCCGCTGAGTTCGTTCCGAGCGTTAGCTACTTTTACTTCCACATCCAGTGGAAGTATAGTAACGACAAAAAAAATTTTAAAAATTTTTATTGTTCAAATAGGCTTAGAATGTCACGAGACGTGGAGATTTTAAGTTTGAGCGAAAAAAAATTCTGTCTGTCGGTCTGTCTGTCGGTCTGTCTGTCGGTCTGTCTGTCGGTCTGTCTGTCGGTCTGTCTGTCGGTCTGTCTGTCGGTCTGTCTGTCGGTCTGTCTGTCTGTAACTTTTTTTGTGCGCACGTTTACTCTGGAACCGTTTGAGATATTGACTTGAAATTTGGTACACATATGTACTTTAACAAGATCTAGAACTAGATTATATTTTCATCTTGTTCCGTCGAAGGGTTGGGGGGTAAATTGGGGTAGATTTGGGAAAAATAGGTAAATCAAGCAGGTAAGAGTCCATAAAATTGGTATTTAGTATATACAAGAGAAGCTAAGGTCTCAAAAAAATTTTTGGCATTAGCCACCCCCCTTACCACCCCCACCCCATTATTAAAGGGGACGAAAAAAAAATGTGATTTAGTGTGTGTACAAGAACCAGAAACCTCAAAATGTTTTTTTACTTCATCCACCTTCACTACCACCCCTTATCACCACCCCCACCCCGCTACCGACGTGGGGTATCGTTTTATGGGTTTTTGGGGTAGAGGATTTCAAATATTATATTATTAAAGTTCCATAAACAATTATTTCCACATACAAAAATTTTTTCGTTGTGAGTGACTTGGAAAAGAATCTGGATGTGGAAGTAGTGATACCTTGGGCAGCGGTTTTTACATTTGTGTCTAATTTTTGAAACGTTGGATACGTTTAAAAAATTTTACACAGATGTAAAAGGTCCTGAGAATTTAAATTCTCAGACATTTTTAGAGTAAAACAGAAATCGAAACTAAAATGTTCTGATCAATTCAAAGCACATCAATAATTAATACAATTAACATTAAGAGAATGTGCAATAATTACACTTAAAATTTCTAACACTATATTTGTTTCCTATTCACACCGATGTGCAAACAGGTATCTTAAACAGTAAATACGTCTTTAAACTATTAGATACGATGAGTCTCTTCATACATAATTTATATTTATAGAAAAAATTCACACTTCTGACTTCTGTGGAGTGTAACCCTTTTATAGCAGCCAACGTTTCTCGTTCACCTAGAATATGAATTGAATAATACATTGAATACAATGGAAATTATCTCATGATTAACTTTTTATATAAACTGTGTTGAAGCATGAAACAGTTTTTTAAGTTTAATAAGAACGTACAGAGCAATAACGGGTACATAGTAAATTTCATATCCTGTGAACGGTGCATCTTAATCTTAAACTTAACAATGGGCACAGGTCAAGTCAATAGGGAACTTGCCCAAAAAATAAAATTGAATTAAAATACTCAAAATCGTAAGCTAACATCATTAAAAACCCCATAGATAACAACATTTTTTTTTAATCTTCCAGAAATATAAGCGATTAAAATCTGCCTGATTTTACACAGTCTTGAAACGTGACGTCAGAGAGAGAAAATCGGACGACGGTGTCCAGCGACGCCGATTCTGCTTTGGCTTTGACAATTCCGCATGCGCATGCGCATTTGTAAGAAACAACTAGCAGTGAACACAACCTAACCTAAAATTTAAATACTACTCCGTGTAAAAGCCCATAGCCAGATACGTATTCGTTGGAAAAACATCTTCAATACTCGTTGATTTTGAGTGATATTTGTTATTTTTATATACGCTTGTGTGGTAACATTTTAGTTAAAAATGACTGATGCGGGTTTTTCAAAAGGACAATCAGACAATTTACCTAGTGTAAATATGTTTATGGTGGCTTCATACATTAAAAACACTAAGAGTTAGAAATAAACATAGTATTTAAAGAAATTTAAGTTTATGACACTCTTCTTCTTCTTTTAGCGGGGCGACTGAGAGTCGCCGCACTCAGGCCTTGTGACCCATTGTACTACCGCTACGAATTTATTGAATTCCCCCATCCAGGCCTGATTCTAACCCAAAGCCCAAAACCCTTCTTATAGGGGCATTAGCCGGCACGGTAGCTCAATCGGTTAAGGCGTATTGAGTGGCGAATACGCTGATCGACTCGCTACCGCGCTCTGGGTTCGACCCCCCAGCCCCGGTATTGACAACACCGGTGGGTGTGGATGTATGTCTGCGTTTTTCCGAATGTGTAACTCCCTTCCGGACAGCCTTGGCTTTGTCCGTTGTCTACTATCTGTGGTGGTGGTGTGTTATTCCTTATTTCCTCCGGCACCGGAAAACCAATGCCGAAGTGTTTGTGCCTCAAGTACATAAGACTAGGGCAGGAGTGAGGACGTGGATGGAAGTATCCTCCTCGTCTCCGCAGAACCTGCAGTCGGGGTTGTCAACCACCCCCATAGTGTGCAGGTGTTTTCTGAAAGAGCCGTGTCCAGTCAAAAGACCTACCACGGTTCTGACCTGTTTAGTCGCAGGATTTGTTCTGCTCGCTTCGGCAAGGGCCCCAAGATCAGGAGCCTCGCTTGCTGGAGTCCTGGGTAGGAGGCCCAGAAGTCAAGGAACTGGGACCGTATCCAGTCTTCTACTGACTTCTTGGCATTTGATCTAAGGTAACCGAGAGCCGGCTCCGGACCCAGTAGGGGCCTCTGAGGGCCCCCTCTGGCCCCTTATGACACTCTCTTCAACGGTAAAATAAAATAAAATTTTATCACTGACCTGAAACCTGTAATATATCTTATCTAAAAATTCAATTCTTGGTATTTTGGCTATAGTTAATATATTTACATTAAAATGATCTTCACATACATAAAATGACGCTGTTCTTTTCAGAAATATCCCCTATATTATTTCTTCTGCATGCTACTGCCATTTTGATAGGCGATTTTTATCTTTAGACACGCGAATAAAAATTTTATATGGTGATTTAGTGGTTGTATTATTACACAGTGATACTATATAGTGTTTATAATAAGTATTTTCCATTTCTCAACACAAAACAGAATCATAAACTAAACAAATCTTCAAAATGCGCCGAATAGCACACGTGAATACACAACACAACACAAAGGTTTCACACAAGCAAACGTAAATACGAAAATTATGTTAGAAGGTGTTACTCTGTGATAAAACTAAAACGCAAATGTGCATGCGGACGTCTCGCCGTCGCGCCGCCCAGTTTATTAATTAGGATGAAGATGTACCGCTCGGTTAAAGTACGCCATCTGAAGGACACCACGCGATACTAATTGTCACGCTATGACGTCACAGTGGTTTTCGCGAGAATTTCAACTTTAATTATTTATTGCAAAGTAAGTATTGCGATTTAAGAGCTGATATTCAGTGTGGTGTGTTTATAAACACACACTTTAATGAAATAAAAAAAGAAATGGGCAAGTTCCCCATTAGTTTAGCCTTACCTCAAATTGATGAATATATTTCAAACAAACAAAAAAAGTGACCATCTCTTAATCCAGAAGCAAACCATTTCTGGAATGAGAATATTCGCGAAAAACATGAATATATAACCTCTCTCTCCAGACATAGTCATCTGTCGGAACTTGGAATGGATTATACTGCCCTGCTAAGACAAGATGTCGTAACTGCAAAAAATTAATTTTTTAGATTTTAATTGCATTTGTACCGTATTAGTGATCCTCACCACTATACAAAATGTAGAAGTCGTATCTAAAGCAAAACTAGTGAATATACATAACGAATATGCATCGTATCTACAAAATGGACCTATTCACTAAGCTCAAAAGTCATATCCGATCATTACCAAATTTATTTGTCGTAACTTAACTTATATACAATGTTTTGTTATATGGTTACACTGATAAAAGGGACACATATTTATTTGCCAAAAATGAAAATCATGAATTATGAAATGTAGATGGCATAACATAATTCAGAAAATAGTTGATTTCTCTAAAATTACATTTTCTCAGATACGACTTCTTGTCATAGCAGGGCAGTATAGGGGCATCTCCATATATTATAAGTAGTACAATTTACCGCCATAGTAGAGCAGCTGAAGAAAGCTTGTTGTGTGGCGGGTAACTTGGTCCCACTGTCTATAGTGTACTGGGTTCGATCCTCGATGTTGTCCGAAATTTTTCAAATGCGTAATCATCTTCCAGACAAGTTTGGCTTTAGATTTGAAGATTGTCTGCTATGTATGGTGTGTTCATGTTAAGAAAAATAAGTATTCCTGAATAATATGCTAGGAAAGCATGCTATTAAGAAATTATATAGAAGAATACATTTCTTACAGTCAGATTTTATAAAATAAATATTTAATAAAAATAATCTTCTTTTTTGCTAAAAATCAAGGTATTTTGTACAATTTGTTCTTATTATAAATTCTTAGATAAATGTGGCGTAAAAAGTTGTCTAAAAATATAAAATAATTCATCCTTAAAATGTTGCCAGGGTCGTTTACTTATCTTCACTTTTTTCACTTTTATAGTAATTTTCATTATGACGCAATTCATGTAAATTTTAACAATTTAGATACAAAAATGGAGTTCCAACAATTTGTTAAAAATATTTTGCCTATAGTACCTTGAAATATAATAGTTCAGCTGAAAGTTCCGGAAGCGAAGTGCATATTCGTTAAAATATACGAAGAATTTTCGAAAAATAAATACTTCGAAGGATTCTCGAGAGTGATAATATCCGCAAAACTATCAGTTTTACAGAAAAAACATCAAAGTGTTTAGTATACTATTATTATTAAAGGCTAAAGTTTTATTACTAAAATAAGTTTTGTTATTAAATATGAACAAAACTGAATTCAAAATTCTAGATTCGAATAGAAACAAGAATTTGTATTTAATAAATGCTAAAGTCTGTATTTAAATAAATTTATTACGGAGAATAATAAACACTGAAGCTACATCGACGCACAGTGGGGCAAATAGCTCATTTTTTGGACAAACGATAATTTCCAAGCCTGGAATTAATGAAACTTAAATTTTCTTTTTTTAAACGATTCGTTTTAAAATTGCCTTTAATTCTATCGAGCCCGAATTTTGAAATTTCAAAATTAAAGATGGCTAATCCAATATCGCGGACATAAATTTTGAAAGTAAATTAAAATTTTATCAAAAGAGAGAATTTCAACTTTAATTATTTATTGCAAAGTAAGTATTGCGATTTAAGAGCTGATATTCAGTGTGGTGTGTTTATAAACACACACTTTAATGAAATAAAAAAAGAAATGGGCAAGTTCCCCATTAGTTTAGCCTTACCTCAAATTGATGAATATATTTCAAACAAACAAAAAAAGTGACCATCTCTTAATCCAGAAGCAAACCATTTCTGGAATGAGAATATTCGCGAAAAACATGAATATATAACCTCTCTCTCCAGACATAGTCATCTGTCGGAACTTGGAATGGATTATACTGCCCTGCTAAGACAAGATGTCGTAACTGCAAAAAATTAATTTTTTAGATTTTAATTGCATTTGTACCGTATTAGTGATCCTCACCACTGTACAAAATGTAGAAGTCGTATCTAAAGCAAAACTAGTGAATATACATAACGAATATGCATCGTATCTACAAAATGGACCTATTCACTAAGCTCAAAAGTCATATCCGATCATTACCAAATTTATTTGTCGTAACTTAACATATATACAATGTTTTGTTATATGGTTACACTGATAAAAGGGACACATATTTATTTGCCAAAAATGAAAATCATGAATTATGAAATGTAGATGGCATAACATAATTCAGAAAATAGTTGATTTCTCTAAAATTACATTTTCTCAGATACGACTTCTTGTCATAGCAGGGCAGTATAGGAGCATCTCCATATATTATAAGTAGTACAATTTACCGCCATAGTAGAGCAGCTGAAGAAAGCTTGTTGTGTGGCGGGTAACTTGGTCCCACTGTCTATAGTGTACTGGGTTCGATCCTCGATGTTGTCCGAAATTTTTCAAATGCGTAATCATCTTCCAGACAAGTTTGGCTTTAGATTTGAAGATTGTCTGCTATGTATGGTGTGTTCATGTTAAGAAAAATAAGTATTCCTGAATAATATGCTAGGAAAGCATGCTATTAAGAAATTATATAGAAGAATACATTTCTTACAGTCAGATTTTATAAAATAAATATTTAATAAAAATAATCTTCTTTTTTGCTAAAAATCAAGGTATTTTGTACAATTTGTTCTTATTATAAATTCTTAGATAAATGTGGCGTAAAAAGTTGTCTAAAAATATAAAATAATTCATCCTTAAAATGTTGCCAGGGTCGTTTACTTATCTTCACTTTTTTCACTTTTATAGTAATTTTCATTATGACGCAATTCATGTAAATTTTAACAATTTAGATACAAAAATGGAGTTCCAACAATTTGTTAAAAATATTTTGCCTATAGTACCTTGAAATATAATAGTTCAGCTGAAAGTTCCGGAAGCGAAGTGCATATTCGTTAAAATATACGAAGAATTTTCGAAAAATAAATACTTCGAAGGATTCTCGAGAGTGATAATATCCGCAAAACTATCAGTTTTACAGAAAAAACATCAAAGTGTTTAGTATACTATTATTATTAAAGGCTAAAGTTTTATTACTAAAATAAGTTTTGTTATTAAATATGAACAAAACTGAATTCAAAATTCTAGATTCGAATAGAAACAAGAATTTGTATTTAATAAATGCTAAAGTCTGTATTTAAATAAATTTATTACGGAGAATAATAAACACTGAAGCTACATCGACGCACAGTGGGGCAAATAGCTCATTTTTTGGACAAACGATAATTTCCAAGCCTGGAATTAATGAAACTTAAATTTTCTTTTTTTAAACGATTCGTTTTAAAATTGCCTTTAATTCTATCGAGCCCGAATTTTGAAATTTCAAAATTAAAGATGGCTAATCCAATATCGCGGACATAAATTTTGAAAGTAAATTAAAATTTTATCAAAAGATTGTTTAAAATTATAAAAAATTGTTACTTGGGGGGTTTTTTTGGTTTCTAATCTCATTTCTAATCCCCGAATTTTGCCATTCAAAAAACCAAGATAGCGGATCCAATATGGCGGCCATAATATTTTTTTAAATGAAATGTACTTGCACAAACTGTTAAAAATTGTTACTTATTACTTTTATCTGAAGAGATTTTAGATTTTTCAGATTTTATCTGAGAATCTGAAATCTAAATTACGTAATATCTTAATCCAAAATGGTGAATACAATATGGCGGCCATAATATTTTTTTAATTGACATGTAAATGCGCAAATTGTTAAAAATTGTTATTTAGGGGTTTTAGAGATTGCTGATCATGAATCTGAAGTCCAAATTACGTAATATCGAAAACCAAGATGTCGGATCCAACATGGCAGCCATGATATATTTTTAAATGAGATGTATATGAGCAAATTGATACAAATTGTTACTCAGGGCTTTTAAGGGTTTCTGACCATGAATATGAAGTCTAAATTATGTAATATCGTAATCCGAGATGGCGGATCCAATATGGCGGCCATAATATATTTTTAAATGAAATGTACATAAGCAAATTATTAAGAATTGTTATTTAGGAATTTTAGGGGCTGCTGATCATGAACCTGAAGTCTAAATTACGTAATATCGAAATCCAAGATGGCGGATCCAATATGGTGTCCGTAAGTTAAAATAGAATGATAAATCAAGAATTGAATTATTCAGTGATATAATATTTGTGAAATACGCTTATATGCCCGTTTAAGATTTGGCCAACTAGATTTTGTTTACAGCTTATAGCATTAATATCACTGCTCGTTTGTGACTTGACTAATTAGGCTATTTTAAAGGATTTGGTATTAGACCAGGCAAATCTCAGTGTAAAATGGGTTTGGCGTGAACTATTTGGGGACAGTTATTTGTTTATTGCAATGGATAGCTCTATTAATGTAGGATAAGTACATAAAGTCGCAAAAATCCCGACGTGAGCTAAAGCCGCCATTTAGAAAAAATTACCACCAGAAACATTTTCTTTAAAATCATATATCTTAGTAACCGTTGCTCCGATTTTAGATTTCTTTTTTTTTGTTCCATTCCTCACTTCACATTTTACAGAAAGTATAATTACATATTTTACGATAAATTGAACGATAAACTTAGGAAATTTAAAAATAATTTAAATATTACGGAAATTTAAACTTTTGTAAACTCGAGACGTTTGTACTGAAATTTCTAGTCAATTTTTGAAAAAATAATTTTAATAAAAGTTCTAGAGCACACAATTAGCTTTCATTTGTTTTTTAGCCGATGGTACTAACTCAAATATTAACGGAGTAATAGTTATTTATATATAAAATTGTAATCATTTTTAATAATGTACATTAAGGTATAAAGGGTGTCCAGTCAGTGTTCTCTCGGAAGATTGTGCAAAACGGCTAACTTTATAAAAAAACTTTCTTAACAAAACTTTCAATGTTTCGTCTCTACTACAACTTAAAATTATTTTCAATTATACAAGGTGTCACAAAAACGAGTCACACAAGAAAGTATAATTTTTTTAAATAGAACAGCCTGCAGTTCCTTAACGCCAGTTAAGCCTCCAAGGGCCCTGTATTACACCCTAAAATATTTTGCCAAGTTATTTTTTTCTATTTTTTGGGCAGTTTACAAACATTTATGACTGGCATATCTCCACGATTTATTAATCGTTATTTCTAAAAATGTGGGATGTTGTTTGATAATGATGTATTTACTAAAAAACATTTTTGAAATAAATCTTTAGTATATCGGGTGTACAAAATATTTGCGTACATTTCTTGATATTTAATTATTATTTTTCTAATTTTTTTTTAAATGGAATGCCTAAGTATACTTTTTTTACATGAATGAATAAAACATACAATTCCTCACATTTTAATATCTCTTTGTTTCTATTTCAAACGTTTTTTGAGATATGATTATATCAAATAATTTTTGCGTAAATTAAGGTGCTCTTTATTTTAGCATTAAAATCTATATTTTGTTTTACATTTTTTTCGATTTTTTTAAATGGAATGCCTATAATTCTTTCAAATGGATGAGTAACGCTTACAATTTCTCACATTTTGATATCGTACACTTTCTTTTATGAACGGTTCTTGAGCAATAATTTTTTTTCACGATATTGAAACTAACCTAACAACTGCTCAAAATGTCCACCATTTTGATTCAGGTAACACTGAGGTCTCCTGATAAATGATCGCCTTACACAGTGTAACATATCAACATTTATACGATTGAAACACCGACGAATCCTTTCCATCATATCTTCTCGAGTCGTTAGTTCTACTTTATAAACGTCTGACTTCACAAATCCCCAAAGAAAAAACCCAATGAAGTCAGGTCGGGTGACTTAGGCGGCCATGTAATGAGACCTAACATAATTTAATAAAATAATAAATTAGATATCATTTAACAGTTTATTAAAATATTGGACCTCCTCTTCCTATCCACCTTTCAGGAAACTGATTACTAATGGCCTGACGAACATTTCTACTAAAATGTGGTGGTGCACCTTCAAGTTGTAATCACATATTATTTGTAATGTAATCAGGAATAAGCTCGATTATTTGTGGAAACGTATTTTGCGTAAAATCTAAGAAGACTGCTCCATTCACATTTCCCTCAAAAAAGCGAGGATGAATAACATAATCATGTACAATTCCTTCCCTTACATTTAAACTCTGGTTCTGATTTTTCTGTGCAACATGAGGGTTCTCTCTGGCATAATAATAGAAATTGTGCCTATTCACAAATCCGTTGCGATGAAACGTTGATTCATCCGTGAAAAATACAAATTTGAAAAATTCTTCATTTTCTCCAATTTGGTTTTGAGCCCACTGCCAAAAATTTAATCTACGATTTAAATCCACATCCCAAAGCTCTTGATGCAGCTGAGCTCGATAGGGGTGAAACATATTTTTACGAAAACATAGGGAAACACTAGATTCACAGACCTCTAAATCCCTACTTAACTCCCGAACACTTGCCATAGAATTTTCGATTACCGCTAAAGTTATAGAGAGCTCATTTTCTTCATTACAATACATTTGGTCGTCTCGCCTTCTTTTCATATGCAAAATTTCCAGTACGTTCAAAACGTTCTTTTAAATTTTCTAGAGACCTCACATCAGGACATCTGCTATAGGGATATTTTTGACCATACATTCTTGATGCCAATAAACAATTTCCATCATATTCACCAATAACATAACATTTACCATAGATATTAAATCTTATTGACAATAATTATAATTCGTATTTTTAACTATTAACAATATTAATTCAACTTAATCACGATAATCTTAAACACATTAGAGAAATGTCATAGAATAGAGTGAAAAACAAGCGCAAAACAAAAGACCAAAGCCATACTAGATTTTAGTGCTAAAATAAAAAGCACCGCAATTTACGCAAAACTTATTTGAAATGAAATAATCATGTCTCAAAAATGGTTTGAAATAAAAAAATTAAGTGTATAATATTAGAATGTGGGGAATTTTATGCTTTATTCATCCATGTAAAAAAATATAGGCATTCCATTTAAAAAATTTGAGAAAAATAATAATTAAATAACAAGAAATGTAAACAAATATTTTGGACACCCGGTATAATAATAATTTATTTCAAAAATGTTTTTCAGTAAATGCATCATTATCGAATAACACCCTACATTTTTAGAAAAAACAGTTAATAAATCACGGAGATATGGTAGTCAAAAAAATGTTTGTAATTTGCCAAAAAAACAGAAAAAAAATTATAACTTGGCAACGCTGCATCCGATTGGCAAAATATTTCAGGGTGTAATTCAGGACCCTTAGACGCTTAACTGGCGCCAAAAAATTAGAGAGTATTCCATTAAAAAAATTATACATTCTTGTGTAACTCCTTTTTGTGACACCTCGTATAATTGAAAATAATTTCACGTTATAGTAGAAATGAAACATTGAAAGTTTTGTTAAAAATTTTTTTTTTTTATAAGTCACACTCAAGTCTTATTTTCTTCAGTTATCTTCTATTTTATGCCCAAAGACGTAATAACACTTTCGATTGTACATAAAAAGGGGAAGAGAACAAAAAAAAGAAATCTAAAATCGGAGCAATGGTTACTGAGATATGTCCTTCTAAAAGAAACGGTTCTGGCGGCCATTTTTTCTAAATGGTGGCTTTAGCTCACATCGGGATTTTTCGGGACTTTTATATCCTCATTCTACATGAATAGAGCTATCCATTTCGATAAAGAAATAGCTGTCCCCAGATAGTTCATACTCAAAACTGGATTTGCCTGCACTATATATGTTATGTTAGGTTTAGAGCCCCTTTCTACTCAAGTTTTATTTTATACATTAAGTAATAATAGGTTTATAGCCTACCTGCTCCTTTATGATTTGACTCATGAGGTTTCATTAGGTTTAAAGATGTCAACATTTTTGATTGGTTATCTCATTTTTTTATAAGATGGCATATTCGAATCTGCCATCTTACAATTCGAAATTACGAATGCGTAGTCAGCAATCGCAAAAACCTGCAAGTAACAATTTTTAACTATTTTCGCATGTACATCATAATTTTTAATAAATTTATGGCAGCCATATTGAATTTAATTTTCTGGTTTGCAAAATATCGAAATGTTAATATTCGAAACGAGATTAACAAACTGCGAAATCCCCGAA
Organism: Rutpela maculata; assembly: GCA_936432065.2. NCBI lineage: Eukaryota > Metazoa > Arthropoda > Insecta > Coleoptera > Cerambycidae > Rutpela > Rutpela maculata. The sequence goes on from OW386285.2 coordinate 43,008,681, forward strand.
AAACAAATTTTAACAGTTTCCTTCTTGATTTGTGATTCTTTTTTAACTTACGGACACCATGTTGGATCCGCCATCTTGGATTTGGATATTACGTAATTTGGACTTCAGATTCATGATCAGCAATCTCTAAAACCCCTAAGTAACAATTTTTAACAATTTGCGCATTTACATGTCAATTAAAAAATATACAATCACAAAATACATATAAATATGAATACTATACTATAAAATACTATAAATACAATTATAAAATATAAATTACGTAATATCGTAATCCAAAATAGCGGCTATTTTGGATTACGATATTACGTAATTTAGATTTCAGATTCTCGATCAGAAACCGTTAAAAGTCCTAAGTAACAATTTTTAACAGTTTGTGCATGTACATTTCATTTAAAAAAATATTATGGCCGTCATATTGGATCCGCTATCTTGGTTTTTTGAATCGCAAAATTCGGGGATTAGAAAAGAGATTATAAACCAGAAAAACCCCCCAAGTAACAATTTTTTATAATTTTAAACAATCTATTGATAAATTTTTAATTTACTTTCAGAATTTATGTCCGCGATATTGGATTAGCCATCTTTAATTTTGAAATTTCAAAATTCAGGCTCGAGAGAATTAAAGGCAATTTTATAACGAATAGTTTAAAAAAAAAATTTAGTTTCATTAATTCCAGGCTTGGGAATTATCGTTTGTCCAAAAAATGAGCAATTTGCCCCACTGTGCGACGGTGCAAGTTTTGTGTACTATTCCAACACACTGTCTTTCGAAGACGATGTTAGGTAGATAATGAGCTCATTTAGCATTTTTTTTAATTCATATTTCGTAGTTAGTAGATGTGCAAAATATTAGATTTTTTTTCTACTCCTTCTCCCTCACAATAAATAATGAAAATAGAGCGCCCGAAAACGTAGTGTGTCAAACTAATCCAGCGGTCGACGGCTCGCCTGCTCCCATATAGTTTCATACGGCAAGCACAACAGACGTGCTATAATCGCATAACTCATGAAACCCGTCGAGCGAGTGCTGTGATATCATCCACGCCATCCGTTTCAAATATGTTACGAATTGGAAATCAAATATAACAGTTAATATTAACGCTAGAGGCGTATTTTTTTCACTATATACTTAGAGGGTTAAATACATACGGAAAATGAAAAAATAAATTAAATCGAATATCACTAAATGCGCCCATTTCCTGCAAACGTCAAAAGTGTAGCAACATACATGTTTAAGGAAATTTTCTTTTATACAGGGTGAGTCATAAGGAACTGTACATACTTCTACCGTAAGTAGAGGCACCTAAGACAAATACCAAGTGGCCATTAAAAAGTGTTTGTTCCATTTCTTTACTATCATACAGAGTGATTTATGAATTTTGTCCAAAAATTGTTTTGGTCATAACATTTTAACAGTTAATTCGATGTGCCTCATTTTTTACAACAATGTACACTGTTGCCTAACAACCATCATACATATTCAAAATTTAAAAAATCCGGGGACGGTTTCAAAAAAATTTGTTAGATTGCTTCGTATATGATAGTTCACCCTGTATATGATTTATCTAAAACTTGATATGAAATTTGTATAGGACACAAATAGGTGGTAAAACCTGAGTATTTGAAATTTTTGTCACACTCTCAACATTTTTTTTTTATTAACGATCAATTTTCAAGTCAAATGAAAAGTTTGGCAAAATGGAATATTTTAATGTATAGTAATATTTATTAAAACAAAAATTTAGCTAAACAAAATTATATCTACATAACTCGTGCCTAGGTTTTAATAAGTACCATCATTTTAATCAATCTCCAGGTCAGGTCTTAAAAATGTGGCTGATGTGGTTCATCTAAAAAGTTGCCTCTGTATGGGATTTCTCCAATTAGTCAAATTGCTTCCAAAAAGGACAGAAATAAGTAGTCAAATTTGTATTACCTAACTTGCCCCCATTTAAAGTGTCCAACCTAAATGTTCAGTTTAAGATCAATTTGAACGAAAACTGCATTTTTCGAAATATTTTTAAAAGCCATCATATTTATTGAATTTAAAATAAATACAACATACGGATCTACGTCCTTTAGTGCTTGTTATTACGTAGGTACTTCCATTTTATTTGATTTTCAGACATTATGCATCCTTTATTGTTAAATTTATAGAAGATCATAGACGTCTGTGACAATTTGACATTTTCATTGCTTGAAATCGTTTCAGTAATTTGACATTAGGTGTCAGTCTTTAGTTATTAGTATCAACAACTAGTGTGTTAGTGATAGTGTATTGTAATTTTCTCCATTCAGAAATGCCAAATCTATTTTCAAATGTCGAATACGCTGACATTATTTTTGTTTATGGATATTGTAATGGGAATGGTGGGAGTGCTGCAAGAGAATACCAGACACGATTTTCTCGACGTCGAATACCGAATCATCAAACATTCGGTTTTTAATTACCTCAAAGAAAATGGTATATTCCCTGAAGCAAAATCAGAACGAGATGTAAATCCTGTTTAGCAAGAAAACATACCTAACGCTGTTGAGGAAAATCCTAAAATAAGTACGAGGAAATTAAGTGTATAATTGGGCGTTTCCCAATCTAAAGCAAGTAGGGTGTTGCGAAAAAACAACTTACATCCCTATCACTTCCAGTTCAACGGTTACATCCAGGAGATGAAATCCACCGTCTAGCATTTTGTAGATGGGTTGCGAACAATAGACTCGGATTGTATAGAACACTGTTCACAGACGAAGCGCTTTTCACAAGAGATGGAATATACAATTCATGCAACACACGTATGGGCAGAAGAAAATCCACATGCGATTCGCGAATGTCGCTCGCAGCAAAGATTCTCTGTGAATACTTGGGTTGGAGTATCATCTATTAGGTCCTCATTTTTTGATGGTTCATTAACCGGTCAAGTTTATTTACATTTTTTGCAAAATATTTTGCCCAATCTGCTTGCTAATGTGGGCATCCGAGGAATTAAATTTCAGTATGATGGTGCGTCTCGATGTTTTGCGGTTGCTGTGCGTCATCACTTAGATAACATTTATGGAAACCGGTGGATAGGACGCGGGGTCCAATTTCATGGCCACCGAGGTCCCCTGACTTCAGTCCCGTTGATTATTTTATTTGGGGACGATTAAAAGAGTTGGTCTACGTGGAAAATATAGATGCAAGGCAAAGAACTGATTGACAGAATTATTAACTGCTGCAACATTATCAGAAATGACCCCTCAACAATTAGGAAGTCTATCAGACATTTAACTATCCCACAAGAAAAGTGTATTGACGCAGATGGATTTCACTTTGAAAATCTTTTGTTGAATTTCTTCTGTAATGTATAAGATGTTTTGATATTTTCGTTATATCTTTTCTTTTCCCGTAATCTTAAATACATACCTATTGTAAATAAACATGTAAGACCTGGCCTGGAAATTGATTAAAATGATGGTACTTATTAAACCTAGGCACGAGGTATGTAGATATCATTTTTTTTAGCTAAATTTTTGTATTAATAAATATTAGTATACATTAAAATATTCCATTTTGCCAAACATTTCATTTGACTTGAAAATTGATCGTTAATAAAAAAATTGTTGAGAGTATGACAAAAATTTCAAATACTCAGGTTTTACTACCTATTTGTGTCCAATACAAATTTCATATAAAGTTTTAGATAAATCATATACAGGGTGAACTATCGCATACGAAGCAATCCAACAAATTTTTTTGAAACCGTCCCTGGATTTTTTAAATTTTGGATATGTATGATGGTTGTTAGGCAACAGTGTAAATTGAGGCAAATCGGATTAACCGTCAAAATGTTATGACCATAACAATTTTTGAACAAAATTCATAAATCACTCTGTATGATAGTAAAGAAAGGGAACAAATCCTTTTTAATGGTCACTTAGTATTCGTCTTAGGTGCCTCTACTTACGGTAGAAGTATGTACAGTTCCTCCTGACTCGCCCTGTATAAGTATTTTATTTATTTGTGCCAGTATATCAAATCCACCTCCTAGAATTTTTTATTTTGGATATAAAATTAATCATCTTCATTGACCTCGAACCACCATAACTACAATGTTTAAACCATTAATTTTTTTTTCTACAGATTTTGCATGACTTTTTATTAATATTGGAGAATGAAATTTTCCCAACAAAACTACCGGAAATTTTTTTTGTTTCTGAAAATCTAGGACGTGTTGTTTATAAGTACAAACTTTCAACTACTTTACATATTTCAAAATGTTTCAGGCAATTATATTGATTGAAGGTTTATAGATAACTAAAACTATTAGACTTATCTATGTAATTCTCTCAGTTTTCTGTAAAAACCTTTTCTTGGATGTAAATATTTTAAATCAATAATAATCAAAACAAAATATAAAAACAAAACCATGCTTAGTTATTTTGTTTTGGCATTAAGTCAAGGCTTTTATTGTGACTCATATTGCAAACCCAAATAAGATGTTGTGTTTCTATTACCTAACCGAAATCACGCTTACCTGCGAAAACGTAAACATTGACGTTACTTTCAATATTTCATAATACTAATCTTGTATAACAGTATTTGTGTTCGTATAGCTCTTGCTTCATAAAAACATCAACATTCATATTGACTTAAAACTTGCTTCTTTGCTATAACTGTTATTTTAAATATTGGTTAAAGCTAATAGTAATGAAGGAGGAAGAACACTGTTTCAGCTATTACTTTCGTTATATAAGAAATGCATATTCTGTAATAAACAAATGCGGTATCGTGCAGCTAAATATTTTGTTCAGTTTCCTTGTAAATTAGTTTTTTCAGAAAGTGCTTTGCCAGTGGCAGTTTAATATAAACAATATTATAGAACAGATATAATAAATGGAATTTCTATATTTTGAAGGAACAAAAAACTATGTGGAACTCTATCATAATAATAGCGATTGTTTATTATGAATTAAATTTCTGTAAACTTTCATATTATTGAAATTATACCCAAAACAGTTTCTTTTTTAACCTATTTAACGTCGGAATATTTCCGCCACCAAGGCCAAGACGCGACGCCACGACACAAGCTATCCCCCTAACCTGGAGACTTTTCTCTTCTCTATCTAAGAGTAGGATCTTTTTTTACTTGCCTAATATTTAACAGACAAAGGGCCGACTACTTTATATCCTCTCCGAAGGATGGTATATCCACTATGTAATCCTCGCCTCAAATTATATAGCTTCTACGTATACGCTGATATACAAGCCGTTAGAAGTTGGGACGAGATCGCCGTATTTCCCCAGACGGGTCACCCATCTAAGTACTAACATCGATGAACGTCGCTTAACTTTACGTAATGAAATACATGTACAGTCAAGACGCCTCTACGCTCGCCCCTAAAACAGTTTTTAAACATGACAGATTGTATTCCCAGCTATTCGATAAATTTTGAAAAAAAAAATCATATTTCAGGATTACATTCAGGTCGTGTTTTCATTTTTACACCAACTTACACTTCCTTCTTCTTTTTTTCAACCTTTTTAATAGCAAAATGTTGCACACTTCTAACATAGGTATGTCTGAAACCCTCTCCTGAACATAAAAATTCATTTAGTGAAAATATCATCGATATTGTCGATTTTATTAATGAAAAAGAATTTTTATATTTGTACAGACCTTTTCTATGGCGAAGGCGTAGGATCCCTTGATCCCTAAAACTCTTTCATAATTTCTATTGTGACGATATAGCCTTTTAGGTAACAGATTATATCCCAGCTGACACCCTGTCAAAACAATGAGAACCGTATTCAAATCGAACTGTATTAAATAAATAAAAGGAGGAGAGTAATAAATGTAGGTGATCAGCGTGCCCAGCGAATCCTATTGGCGTTTATATTTGAAGAAGATGTACTGTTGACCAAGCAGATCTTCTCTACTCCCCCCCCCTTACAGATTTTTTAAAATTATTATTAGGAACGCGAGCGGATTATGAGATCAGCGGTAGTTACACCTGTCAGCCCATTGTACATTCGCGACATGTAGGATCTCCGCGAAGAATAGCAGTCTATTCCAGAGTTCTCCTGGCGGTCAAAATATTCTATGGAGGTACCTGTGCCTTGAAGCTCCTAGTGATTGCATACAATGTGAGTAAAGATTTCATCCACCACTCCACACATCCAACAAATAGGATCATTCTTTAACCTCACTCTATGTAGGTGCTTATTCAGAAGACAGTGTCCTGTTATCAAGCCTATCCGTCTCATTCTTTCTCTATCGAGCCCTTCAAGATGGAGTTAATTGAAGATTTCTTTATATGGGCAGTGTTGACGGCCTCATTCGTTATTGAACTGTGCCATGGCTCAGTCTCGCAGCTCTGAATGAATTAAAAAGTTGGCTCAAGACTAGCATGGGGGGTATTTACTCCTTCTTCCGCCAAGCGATCTGCTCCTTTATTATCCTTCATGCTACTATGTCCGGACACCCATACGAGTTTGGCTGAGTTGTGTACACACAGCTCAGTCAAAAAATTCTGACAGTTTAGCAGCAGCTTAGAGGCAACTTAGTTTGATGCAAGAGCCATCAAAGCCCTGCAAATATAAATATGCTTGTCAATGAAACCTTTTCGGAGATTATCGCTTGCACACAATAAGTTGATATATACCTCTGCCTTGAATACACTAGGTACTTGCCAAGTGGTCCTTGGTTTGCATCTGTGTAAGCCAGCACCGCCCCCCCCCTCGAGTTTTCGATCTAAACTGCTGGCCAATCAAAATGCACCAAGCGAATTTTTAAGTTGACTTTAGCCACATTTTTTGAGGACTAGGGGAGAAATGTGCGATTTTCAGTATCTAAGAGATAATTTACTTGTGAAACAGCGAATTTTGCCTGATTCTTTAATCTGATGCACGTTACTCTCAACAGAGTGTGAAAGAAAAGCATGTTTTTTATGAAACTTTATAACCACCGAGATTTCACACATTTTCTTAAATATTTTTTTGTTGCACATTTTTTTAGTCACTGGCTTATGGGGGAAAAGCTAATTTTTGATATCCCTCTCATTTTAAAAGATATCTATTTTTTTAATACCCTGTTATTTTTTTTTTTGTCGTTACGCCTTATTGTGTTTTGTTTGTGACAGATCCTTTAGAATAATAATGATAAGTATATTTTTGCACTTTTAATTCATAGTGACCAGTGTAGTACACAAAATGGGCATACGTTCACAGATTGGTGATCCTTCTTTGGGTTTCCTACATGAAAATATAAAAAACGGAACCCCAATTATCTACAAAACGTTGGCACACATGTAAAGGTAGATACAAATTATACTTATTTCAAATTTTCCTGATGTATTTTTCATATACGAAGTTACAAAAATATGCGAAAAATTGTATGTATGTCTCTTTAATGGAATAAAATAGAATCTATATAAATAATGAAAAAAAAATTATTTAGTTTTATAAGCACTATTGTCATTTACAATGTCAACTAAAGAAAAAGGGAAGAATCAAATTTTTTGTTATTAATGAAGCAATAAAAATAAAATGTGTAGTAGAGTAGCAAGGAAAAAGATATTTATTCACCATGAACTAAAAGTATGAAAAATGAACTTATTACTATTTTAAAGGAGAAATCATAACGTATTGTAATAACCTACAATGACCGGCTTTTACGATACATAATAAGATCTAACTGCAAAAAAAATTAAAAATTACAGGTCAAAAATGTGAGAAATCGGTTTATCCCTTATAAACCTACGACTAAAAAAAATGCACATCAGTTGTAAAGTTCGCTAATAGAAACACGCTTCTTTTTCATTTCTGCAAACAATAACGTGCTTCAAAAAAAAAAAAAATCAGGCAGAACTTGCCGTCTCACATATAAATTATCTCTTAAATTCTGAAAACCGCATATTGATAGCTGTTCGTCTTCTCAAAAAATGTGGCTTTCAATTCAATCTAAAAATTCACTTGGTCCTTGGACAGCAGTTTATTTGTGTATCGTTCCAGATATCCGGAATCCAGAAGATTCTTATTATACCATTTCCAGTCATCTAAACTAAGGAACATGACTGTATATGGAATAGTGAACCTTTATAATGTGATGACCTGGTCCCTCATAAATAAAGCTAGAGTCTTGGTGTGCCCCAGCCCTTGGCCACTTGCATTCCACATTCCATACTTGAACAGTTTTTTGCTGCTTTCTTGGCTTCCAGTTTCACTTCAACATGCAAGGGAGTGAGTTGAAGAACGGTCTTCGCATTGAACCTGTTGGAACGGCCGTGATTGCTCCTGTTATTGTTATATATTATATTCAGGCTAACATTAGTTTTTTCTGTTCTCCATATGAAATTTTCAACCACCCTTTATTTCATTAATTCCAAGACACGCTGTATGTATATATTTTCCAATTACTTGTGAAATACTTATGGTGCTTGTATAACATTTTTAGGCGTATCGCTTAGTAAAGTTATATTTATTTTAGTTGGCAACTCGTGTACTTGGTTCTATTAGATTTTCAATCAATGTGTTGAGTATGTGAATGACGTCAAATATTTAGTTCAATGGCGCCGCGACGCCGTTAGTAGATTTCTCACTTTAATTATACAGGTTTTCACTTGATGATCTGGTCAAACAGTAATGTATAAGAGCAAACTATTTTTAATTCGATAAGAGATTTCGCGTAAAAATAAGTTATTTCGCCATGTATCTACGTCGTCGAGAGGAGTTAGAACTTGATGTGACACTGATATGAAAGTAGTTTTTATAAGGTTTGCAAACCACACCAGACGCGGGTTTCATCAATTAAGTTGGCGTCATGATGAGACGATCGAAAATTTTTATTAACTCTTGACTATGTCAAAACTATGTTTTGTATATTTTTAACGAACTCATTTAATGCGTAAATCGACTTACGGCATTGCACAAACGGCATGCCAAATTATCAAAAACTACCGTATTCGATTTACCTTCGAATTTTTCCAGTACCAATAAGGTTGTACCATTTTTTTAATTGTTAAATGCCACGGATAATACAATCACCTCCAGAGCAATTATGTTTTGATGGGATACACATGTTACCAGAGAATACACACCCATTATCAATTTCGAAAAAAATCCGGTGCCATGATGATAGGAAACCAAACCCCGAACCATAGGGTGAGTGAAAAATATATTTGTCTTTCTGCCAAATAGTCCTGGCGCCAATGATATTGGCCTTCAACGTAAACAATGGATTAAAAAAAGATTACATCAAGTGCAGAATTAAATTAGTACTGCAAAAAATAATAAACGTATACATTATGCATTGTTTGTGAGGTAATATATCCTTCAAGTGAATGTTTAAATATGGAATAATTTGTCAATATTATAGGTATATTGGGTGTATTGTTTATATTTATGTAGTAATAAATACAGTGTCTAGAAGAAAATTGATTTGTCTGTTTACGTTTATATGAATGAATTTAATTAAGCATTACCAATTTATTTTTTGTGTCTTTACTTAAGAATTATGCAGCAAATAATATTAATAATTAGAAGAAACCAGTAAAACGAGTAAATCAATGTGAATTTTTTCGGCATATATAATTTTCACCCAAGTATCATGAAAAAATTAGGCGTTTCCGGTTTATTTATAAATAATGCGATAAAAGGAAGTATACAAACGTCTCTTATCAATTAAATCTAAGGCGACTAGGCCTCATGGTCAAATATTACTATGTTGCTTCATTGAAGTCCACTTACCAGTTCATATTTTACACACATCGGAAACTTCGATATAGAAAACCTTGTGTTTCTTGAAGCTTGGAAAGTAACTAATACATATTATAACTATGCCTAAAATAAGTGAGACTAGACATTATAAGAGTTTAGGCCTATTAGTATGTTGCCCACACTATCTAAAGTGTTAAAGAAGATATTAAATATGAAAATTAGAACACACATTGATAAATATTGAATAGTTCATGATATGCAGTCTGGATTTAGACCTAATTCGTATAGTCCGGGGTCCAAGCACTACAAAATCAAGATGACCTGTTCCGACATGACGTACAAATGTTGATATAAGTAATGAAGAGAGCATTACCTGGGGCACTAGAAAACACTTGTCGGATTAATTTTTGCTCTTGCGCAACTTCAGAAATCGCAAAAAAGATGGCGGATTGATAATTACAAAATTATGTTTTACAATGGTTATTCTCCGTGAAAGAAAAAACTATGTAACATACCGATCTGATTTTTGGTATGTGTACTCAAAAGATATACGTAATTCTAACTAAGCTATTGGTATTTTTGAAAAGAATATTTTTTTTTGGAAAAAAATAATTAAAATCAAAAGGTTGATATTTATGTTCTAAAAATTTCGATATGGGGACAACTATGTTAAATTTATGAAATTCTTATATACAATTGCTTACCAAATATAGTCCATATATTGATAAAGTTTTTTTAAAAAACATCCTGTCGATAACGTATACAGTTTTTGTTTATGATTTTTTTTATGAGGCGCGTAATTATACAGCATTAAAATAAAAATAGTCTACACGATAATTGGTACAGTGTAACAGTAAAAAGCACTATATTGTTCAATATAATTGCAAATTTGAATTACTTTATGTTAATAATACAACAAAACGAATGAAATTAGTAATCGGGCGTTGCCGATTGCGACCACTCATTTAAAAAAATAATAATCGATACAAAGTGAATTTTGTGTTCGAGCAAAATGTTAATCAAATAGGTATTCGCAATTGGCCATGCCCGAGTACAACTTCTACTCGTTTTTATATTGTTTAAGAAATAAAACATTAGTGAGAAATATTATTTTAGGTATTTAGCATATTTAATAGAAAGCAGAAAAGGGAGATATTTTAAATAAAACATTAATGTTGTATATTATGTAATTTTTGTGTATAACTATTCTTACATTTTAGTCAGAATCACTATCATTATAAAATGATGCATATGCTTTTTCCCTTAAAACAATCTTCAGGAAAAGCAGCACACGAGCACGCAATTGAATACCACTCACAAGAACATTTTGTGTCGCATTTTATTTTACAGTTCCACTTTTTAATTTAAGTTCAGATAAACTTTTTTTTGTCGACATTATCGGTACCAGCTCCTGATTTCCAATTCTGCATCCAAAATTTTGTGCAAGAGCTAATTTGAATGACGGTTCACAACACTGTAGGGAGCGTTAATAACTTTTATTAAATTATTTTCCCTTTTAATAATTTTCAAACGTATACATATAATACAAAAACTGATGTGGGGGATGTAAGATGAGTAATGGAATACATTAAGACAGATTTTGGAATTTTTCTCTGTTTGTCTGCTTGTCTGTTTGAACGCGCATCACGCAGAAACTACTGAACCAATGAGGCTCATCTAAGCTTGGAGTAACATTTAGTTCTTATTTCATCGAAATCGGCCTAGACTAAGCCAAGTTTTATGAAAATCGGTCTTGTAGAACAAGAGATACAGCTTGATCTCTACAATAAGCGTATTTGCACGGCATAAACTTTTAAGATTAAACTTCTGTAATATTCCAGAAAATTCGAGAGTACTCTGGAATATTCCAGAAAATTTGTGAGTTTTTTGACATATTCCAGAATGGTGATTCTACCTCAAACGTCGTTTATAAAGAAGCTTTTTAGTCAATTTCAAAACTCCACGCGAACGTAACCGCGGGCATAGCTAGTAAATAATAAATAGGAATCGCAAACAATAATCAATCGATTTAAACAATCAAACACAAATAGTTTTTATAATATTAAAATGTTAAGACAAATAACTTCGCACTATATACATAAGTACATGCGTCTAGTAAACATAAACGTACCAGCTAATTCCACTGTAAACTGTTTTCATGCGCTTTATGAATTTTGGGAGAGCTGTCGCCTTTATTACATGCGCCGCATCATGCACCCATTTTAAAAATTCACAACTCGAATACTATATGCAATATCAACTTAGTTCTTATCTTAAAAACTTTTTCAATATATTGGGTATGTTTGTTAGCATAGTTTATACACAAAAAATTTAAAATTGAAGTACTTGCTCGTATGTCGAAATTCTTACTACAATATTTTATAGTTATAGATTTCATATTTTTTCCCAAAAAACTAAACATATTTAAACAATACCATCAAGCCTCATCCAAGCGCTTATGTCTTTAGTGTATACTATAAAAAAATTAGATTGATAGCACTCATAGTTTCTTTTACAGGACGTGTTATGTATTAAAAAACATTTTTTTAGGAATTATCATTTCGTCTCTTTTCTTATCATTTAAGAAGTTATGCAAGAGCTGATAAGAATCCGACAAGTCATTTCTGGTGTCCTATATATATGGTGTCCTTTTGCAAATCTGAAGTTGAAAAATGTACGTCATGTCGGAACAGGTTACTTGGAATTTAGAGCGATTTCGTACTGTTGAACCCCAGACTAGTAGTTGTAGCCTTACTAAAAGTTATAGATGACATATTTTCCGAAGTGGATAAAAATGAAATAAACTCTATAAATCTCATGAGATACTATGTCACGGGTAGAAAATAAATTGTTAAACTTAAAGACAAGTTTTCGGAATGAAAAAAATATCTTTTGTGGAGTTCTTCAAAGTTCCATTGTGGAACCATTTTTTTACGTTGTACACGAGTGAATCAATATAATGTAATAAATACTGCTCATCTCATGCTGTGGATACGCAAATCTGTTGGTCATTCAAGTGAAGCTAACATAGCCAATGATAATGTTAATCAAGACTTGGACACCTTACTGAAATCCGAGTCTTACTGACTTTCATTATTTGATCATAAACAGATATAATGGGGTACCTGGGCGGACAGGGACAGACTGGGAGGGATATGAATGAACGGTTTTGTGGAAACTGGTTGGGAACCAACGGACCAATCCAGTGGCCAGCAAGATCACCTGACTTGACCCCGCTAGATTCTACAATGTGGGGTTATCTAAAAGAAAAAGTGTATAAAACTCCTCCACCAACATTAGAAATCTTGAAAAACAGGATTAGAAGAGGTATTGAAGGCATCTCTCGAGAGCATTTACAAAACCTGCTCAGAGAAAATATTAGCAGAATCAGATGGTGTTGGGAACAGGGCGGCCAATGAATAGAATGAATTGAATGACTTTTTTTATCAATTTAATGTTTATTTTATTTATTTATTCGTTAAACCAATATTATTGTTTGAAATAAAAAAATCATTAAAAACTAAAGCCAAAAACCAAAGTGCATTGTATTATAAATTTTTCTGTAGGTTATAAGAAACACATTAAAGTTATCATTTAATAGGTAGTGGTTCTCATTCAAAATTTTCGAGAAAATGTATGAAAAATATTGACATTTTAAACAAAATGTATCCTATTTTGTGACAAATTAAAAGTTTGGCAAATTTAATTAAAAACCAATAAGAAAACACATTTTGTTTTTATCTTAACAAGTTGTTCGGCATCAGTTTCATTAATAATGCCATATTACATTTAGAGAAATGGCTCCTACGCCGTCATTTTCAAAAAAAAAAAATGGCAACATGTGATACGTCGTTGAAAAGGGAATTCTATGTCTATCCAACTATATAAAAAAATATACAGGTAAAATTCTTGACTTAGGCCAACTTCCGAAAAAATCGGAAGTGGTATTCGATTGCTTTTTCATGGAAAATATGGAGCCCCAATGAGCAATATCTACAAACCAAATTTCAAGCTCTTACCTTAAAAGATAACTAAATGGCGCCTTGTAAAACAAATCCATTGTCACCCGGTATAATAATACATGAAGCTAGTAGCTGAAAAATCCGATAAAAAAAAATTTCCTTGCACATCTGAATTCGGACTTCTAAAATAAAGACATATCACGCAATTGCACATTAATTACAAATTCAGTGTGGATTAGTGGTATGTTTGGTAGGAAATCATCTAACTCAAAATGAGAATACCTAAACATAAAGATAAATAATAATAAATTAAATATAGTGAGTTCAGTTAAAAATTTTGGAATAGTTATCGGTACTCCATTTCAAGCCATTTCAGGCTATGGTGAAGTGGACAAAATCTAACTCAAATCGAATGTAATTGATACAAAATTTATGCATCGGATTTTTTTGTGACATTAGAAGGAAACAATTAGGTATATCTGTAAGAATTCATGAAATTGATTGATATAATATGGAAAAGCGAAGTATTCTGCACTCATTAGTGTCATGTAACAAACTAATTGAATATAAATATTCGATTTACCTGTAACAAAAAATCAACCTACGTGCGTAACATAAACTTAAGATTTAAAAATATGTTAACCACACCTAAACAGTACATTGCAATTTATCAGAGATCTTTTACGGACAATATCTGCACATTGTATAATAATAAACCGGCTCCATCTCATAAAAGTTTCTCATTATAAATTAGAAACGAATTAAGAAAAATATTTTTAGAAGCCACTGATAATAATGTCTTTCAGTAACGCGCAGATTTCATCAAATTTTTCTCTTTTTTCTCTTTCTTTTTCACTACAAATTATTTTGTATTAAATCCATGTTGTTTGTAAAATTTTCATTTTTCTAATTATATGATGTATCAACTGTATTTAACTGAAAGAGGAGAGGGTTACGTGTAACTATTCCTGAACTTTTGTAAATTTTACAACTTGCAAGTTTACAATAAGGACATTTATTATTATAAAAACAAATTACTCGGTTTGACTTACCTGGAAACAGTTTATCAAGTGAGAAAGGAAACAATTTTCGTGGTGACATTAGGAAATCTACATATTCTTGTAAATATTCTAATCGTAGAAAAACCAATCCGGCTTTCACATTCAGAAGCATGACATTAAAGTGTTTATATAAGTTATTTATCTATCTTTATCGGCAGGTTCATATCCTTTAGTGCATCATTAAGACCTCACTCAGATTTGCATTATATTATAATACCCATATATAATTTTCTAGTTAGAAAAGCGTAATTATAATAATTTGATTTTATAGATTTTTGATAGACTAAATACATTTTTTAACAATATAATGGAACAAAGAGTCATAAACACAGTTTTAAAAGTATTACGCTAATAAACCTCTGGCTTATGATTGGTTTACATCAAATAAATTACAACACATAAATTTATATCCTCGAATAAACCATAACAATAAAACTATCGGCACGCATATGGCTATACAATAACTAGTTATTCTCTAGTCAGGAGACTAAACTAAAAGAAATTGTTGAATTCGATACACCAATAATGCTGATTTTTCTTTCCTTTGTACTAAGTACTTTGTGCAAGTGTGTTATGTAGTTGTTTTATTGGTTAGTTCCCAGCATACATTTAGACATTTTCATCAACAATAGAAAGCTATAAGAATGCTAACAAATATAACTCTGGAGAAATCTGTCAAACTATTTTTATTCAACTAAGCATTATGCCTTCCACTTCGTCATTAATATATTATAGTCTCATCGAATTTTATAAGAATATGTCGTGTCGCTACCCACGTGGATCATCAAGAATATAACATACGTTTTGTAGGACTTTTATAATCGACTATATAAGTCAATAGTGACAAAATTTCTCTCATTTTAAAGATTTACAGTTTGTTGTCTTAATGAATCGAACAAATGTTAATTGGCACGAGAGCTCAGTCACGTAAACCGTATATTGTGTGGCAAATATGCTGGTCACAGTATCTATCGTGTACAGTGTACTGGTACAAGCCCCAGCTCCGGCACTGACAATGTCGGAGGGTATATTGTTTAAGGGTTCACTTGGCCCTGATCACCTCGACCTAACAAATCTTTTGTGAATTGCCCTACAACAAGTTTTTGCCCAGAATTTCAAGACTTTTTATACAACTTTTGATTTCTCTGGGAGCTAATTTCCCTGTCTTCGGGCGTTAATTCCGCCTGTTCTAAGTAGTTTAGCCTAATGCTGATTAGTACCTTGCATTCACAAAGTATATGTTCCGCAGTCTCAGTTGCAGATTCACAGCATCTGCATTTGTCATCTTCAGCCATGCCCATGTCCTTGAGATGATATCTCAAGGGGCAATGGCCAGTTAGAAGGCCTGTGATCAGTCTTAGGTCGGACTTTTCAAGTTCGAGAAGCCTTGTGGCATTTTTTGTCGAATAGGTTATAGACGTTATAGACCTTTTCGCTTGTCTTAGGCCTGGAGTACTCCTCCAGTAGGGCTTGTTTTGTTCCTTTTTCCATTTTTGGACCTCATCCGTTGTGTCCCTTAGATAAGCAACAGAACGGTTCGGGTCCGAAAAATGGGGCTTCAGCCAATTCATTACCGTCTATTCTCTCATGCCATGGAATCCACATCACGGTAACCTTGTTGTTTTTTGCCGGTCATTTCAGGTATTGTCTGCATTCCCAGGCAATTCTAGACTCGCAGGTATAGGTCCTGAGAGCCTTTAGTGCTGCCTATCTGGAAGTGTATATCTTTGCCCTTCGAGTACCTCGTTAAGGCATTCCTGGGCACACAGATCTATAGCATAGATTTCTGCCTGGAAGAATTGCTTGTATTTAGGCCCACCTACGCCCACACCAACCCCTTCGTCCATCTTGGATCTATCTGTATACCAAATGAGTGGCTCTTTCTCCAACCGCAGTATTTCGACTCTGTTCGCCTGACGGCTTCCAATCAGCACATCAAATGGGCAGTCAAAATCTCGGAGGGTATGAATGTATGTCTGTGTTTTTCTAAACATGTAACCCCCGAAGAGCCTTGGTTTTGGATCTTTTTTTTGTAGTGGCATTTGGGCGACTGACCCACAGCCAGACAATAAACTATTAACTACGTTAATATACCTAATTCTAAACTATTCGACGAGCTAAAACCATTTCATAACGCAAAAAGATATATAGACAGGGACACATGCTTCTGGCCCAGGGGTCGATCAGGGCATTTTTTTTTACACATACATATAATGGACCACGGGTAATTAGGTCGCTATAACAATAGGACAGACATAACGTGACAAAGCTAGATATTTACATTTATTGTATTTATAAATAAAATTATGCAATCCATTACGGGTTTTGTATTTAAAGCCAGAAGGTTCAGTAAATTAAATGGGACTTCTACTTTGTGTTTGATTAAATTTTTATATAGTTCATTACTTTCTTGAACGTATTTTTGACAATTAAAAAATATATGATCTAGGTCCCCTATTTCATTACACTGCTCGCACATATTTGATGGCAATATGCCTATTTTATGTAGGTGGTAAGGATAACAGCCATGTACAAACTTAAGTCTGCTTATATGTGTTATGCTCCTTCTTGAATAATTAACTTTGTTATACCAATATTCTTTTGGGATTTCTTGTTGGATAAGGTTGGATAAGTGAATACCTTGTTGGATTAGTGAAACAATATTCATTCCATTGTTGAGACCACTGTTTTTTTAATAAAGTTTTACATTTACCAATGCCATCTTCTAGACACGGTACGTTATATAAGGGTATTCCTGAAGAGGTACTTTCTTTAGCCAGTTGGTCTACCTTTTCATTATTCTCAAGGCCAATAGTGTTTCTTTAATCTATCGTTCTATACTATACTTGTGCTTCTTCATATTCACGACGTTTGACACCTTGTGACTCATGCAATATTCTGGTTGTTTTACATTTATTTTAGTCCAGTGTTTGACGGTTTTTCGCTCAAAATTATTCTTCTGAAATTTGGACAGTAATTAGGGAATGGCTCAAAGAACAAAAGTTATATAGTGCCGATGTGTGCTATTACCCTAGGTTATAGACGTGGATGCCACCCCTTCTCAAGGGTGGAAATTATTACATTCAAGATAACCGCAGAAACCGATAGAGAATTAAATTCTAAGCAAAAAATGTTCTGTGATGTTTGATAACTTCACGCTTTGCATCCTTTGTATACGGTCTCGCCAAAGGTATTTCCCATCACTTCCTTGCCGATATCAGTCTAACGTCATTTAGAGCGTGGGCGTCCTCTTCACAGTCTACCATTTGATAGGATGATAGGATGTTAGAGAATATTATGTAGATGAGTTGTTATGAAGAACGTTGTTTTGGGGAACTAATTGAGCTGTGGATGTATGAGGCTGTCTCCAGACCCATATTTCAGAAGCATCAATACACCGTGAGTCTGCTTTTCTAACGGTCCATGACTTGGAGGTGCAAAGAAAGATGGAAAAAATTAGAATCTTTGTACGATTCGTGAAACTAGATCTTCAAGTTTCCCCCATTCCACATTGTCAAAAGCTTTAGAGTAGCCTACGAAACAACATGTAATAGTTCTTTGCCCTGTCGATATTTGTAATTTCAGTATTTTTTTATTATACGCACGAATTTGGCAAAGCCTCCTGACTCATTAGATATTTGGTAAGAAGCCTGAATTGAAAAATATACAGTATTATTGTACCAATGCAATCTGTAGTTGCTACATATTTCTGTCTTGCTCTTTCCATAAAGTGTTATCAAGATTAAGGTTCGCCATTCAACACCAGATTCCTATCTCCTATACTTTTTGGAATATCCTGTGAAGGACTGTCACTTCTTTTCCACTAACTAATTCAAGTGCCACTGTGATGTGGACCCCAGCTACTTCTTAGTTTTTGCGTTTGCATTTTTATTTATTTGTACATCTGCTCCCACTTCTGATTTTGGTATTGTAGTTTCTCGTTCGTTTTGTCTATGTTATGTATTATTCCATATGCATAATTATTGTTATTTATTGTTCTGTACAACTACTGTATCTGCCTTTTATTTGTAAATATACATTTAAATGTATAATAGCCGTGTATATTACTATTTCTATGATCTAGAATATTATTAGTATACGCTTTACTAGTTAGTTTTCAGTTATCTTATCGCGAACTTTATGACCAGAAATCGATTTTATCCAATTTATAAAATAATCACAAAACAACTATTGCAAGGTGGCATTATTGCAGCCATATCTAACATATTTACGATTTAAGTAACGACGACATGTTTGCGTTGCCAGTGGTATATTTTGCTGTTTGCCAATTTCAAATGCCAACAATATTATAAAAGCTCAATGTGTGGTAAAAATATTTGAAAATTTCTTAGAGTACACAGACTGTCGAATACACCAACGTTTAATCTTTACCGTAGTTAATGGCGGCGCGTTGGATAGCTTTGTGAATAAACGTTATTATTAACGTTATTTTATATGATTCATAAACCATCAGATATTAAATATATAATTTAATAAAGAAAGCAACGAGTAATCTGTTTCACAAAAGAACTTCACTATTTAACAGTTGTCGACGAGCACAACTGCATAATATTTTTAAGATGTCCTTAATGTTTTTTATCTGTTTTCTGTCCCACTTGATGGACACGAGATAGTGATAAAACCTAACAGGTGCTTGATAATGTGAACTAACAGCCGATAGTAATAGAAATTGTTCTAAGGTAGACGAACACTAAATCGGGTTATCGGATTGAGGAATTGCTTTGATAGCTTTGGTTGACACGTAATGACGTTTCAAATTAAATTATTTTTATCCACGGTCGACTTAATTATATAATAGACTTTTTCTACGATTGCGTTGAAAATCATATTTTCTAACTTCAAAAATATCACTTTGTGTCAAAGAATTTGCCACACGCCTTGATTACATTTTCACACACCGGAATAAAATAGTGTGTTTACCTTAAAGAATTTTATATTACTTACTGGTAATAACAATTAAATTCTATAAATGTACATTAATTACACATGAATTGCAATTACAAAGTCAAATTTTCTAACTTCAGAATGACTACGGAAAAAGGTCACTTTAAATAAAATCTGACAGGCAGCAAATTTAAAATTTTGGAAAGACTTTAATAAAGGGAAATAATTTCACAACCGTAGAAAAAATAGTATGTAACACACATGTGGCAAGCTTCATTGCAAAACTAATATGATAGGAACACGATAGGAACAGAGCGCATCGTTTTGCAATGAAGCCCTTGCCAGCCACACTTGTATTACAATCTACTATTTTCTACGATTGTGTTGAAAGTCAAATTTTCTAACTTCAAAATGACTGCGGAAAATGTGACTGTTGAGCATGACCACCGTTTGAGCAGTACTTGTTCTTTATCGTTTTAAATCAAATCTGACAGGCAGCAAATTTAAAACGTTGGGAAGACTTTAAGGGAAATAACTTCACAACTGTAGAAAAAATAATATATAACACACATGTGGCAAGCTTCAACGCAAAACTCGTATGATAAGAACACTCACTGCGCTCGTGTTTTACTTTTATACATCGTCTTGCAATGAAGCCCTTGCCACACTTGTATTGCAATATACTATTGTTACTCACATTTTGAAATCACAAAGTTGACATTTTACGATCAGCTGTGAATAATGTCACTTTACCGTTCGTCTTCCACAGCAAAGAGCGGCAAAGTACTTTTACGCTCGCTTCAGTGCATCTGCACTTAGACAAGCTTGGTCGTCACATTGACAATGTACTTTTATGAAACAATAATGCCCCAAAACTGTTGTTAATATCATGATAATAAAACTTTTGCAATTATACTTTGAGCTATCAGTATCTGCTGCACAGTACATTGTCTGAAGTTGATTATTCATCTATATCTTTTTCCCACATTAGTAATCAAATGTTCTTACTAGTGTATGCATGCTTCTATTAGTTGTAAAATTTTCAGTTGTATTGCCTTTTTTAATTTGACCTTGGAGCTAAAGGAGTTAGAGTTAGTTTTATTTATACATTTTGTTGATCTAATCCCTCCCCGCGCAGATTATCAATTGCCAGTGTTTCATAAACTTAGTTGACAACGTAAAATTAAGAATAACATTATTTACACAAAACAGGACTATTCTATGGAACGTGTAACAATAGGGTTTTCCCACTAATTTTATTTTAACATTTTATGTTGTGAAAATGATAAAATAAAACATCCTGTTAATTTACAACAATTTACTTTTCTAATCAGAATTACTTCTAAGAAAATATCGTTAAAACAACTTTGCTGATAATTTCAGATCTTTTTAAAACGGGCATTTTTACGCGCCAGAATTACGTATCTACCTGGAAAACCAATGAGATTATGGATATAGTTGGTAATAGGTTCTAACTGTGTGTTAAAGGAAGCTTTCCTCTAAAACCCCTCAGAATCTCTTCTTTTATTGTTTCTACTGTGATTGGTCTAAAGCAGTGGACTTGTAAATATTGGTCAATCAGAATCCAGATAAAAATATGCCACACAAGTTATTCGTAAAAGCGTCGGACGTTGAAATTTTGTAGTTTAACCTTCACCCGCTTCTGCACTGACGGTACACATCAGATGGCAGATGACTAACCTAAAACTTTATTTATATTGTGATGTTTGGATTGTTTGGAGTGAAAATATTACCTATCGTTTTATCAGTTTTTGGTTTATGTTTTATTAACTCTACGAGTAAAGTGGAAGAGGGATATGTTAAAGGTGCCGCTGATAACTTACCTAAAGTAGACTTTGAAATGATGAATAATTTTTTTTATAACAAATCTTGTCCCAGATGAAATATTTGTTTTTACAGCAGAAAACCACTTTTTTCGTCTTTCAGTATTAAGTGGTACTGTCAAAAATAATATTGAGGGAACATTTTCACCAGTATTATTACACAAAGGTACAAAACAAACTTTTTTGATAATCCATTACAATTCATAATAATTAAAAAGTGCTGTCAATAAATAGAGGTTATGTTTTATATTTTTCATCTTATTCAACAATGTAACCGACTTTTTATTGGATTTCAGGGCGTTGACGTCACAACGCGCTAATTTATAGCTGTTTAAAATGAACTTAATATTTTTCAAACTTTAAGTTTTTTTTTGTTATTATTAGTAAAATTAAAGAAATAATAAATACGCCATAAATCATTTTTTTACGTGAATTAAGTACTTCAGCAATAATTTTTTTTTTGGGAAAACCCTATTCTATGAAAAGTTCAATAAATCAACGAAAAGTGTAATGCTTTTAATTTAAAATCCAAAATTCATTCCAAAACATTTTTAGCATAAACTGATTTTAAATAAACAAAATTAGAAAAAAATCAATCTAATTAAATAGATATATTTACATTTTAATTCATAAATTATTTAGGTCAATTTTGAACGCATTTATGCGAAAATATTATCTAAAGCTCACAGGCGGTGTATTTAGGTTAACTCCAATTTATAAAACCAGTTGGCGACCTCCAATTTAAATATAATTTACATGAAATTGATATATAAATGTATGATTTCATACTGAATTACATTATAAATAAGTATTATTTTAATTACCACTATTGCCAGACAGTTTATCAGCATCCGTTGTATGCGATTCATGGTTAGGCCCACTGATAATGGAAAGAACGTTGAACTATATTTATCTGTTCTATTTCTGTGTCGTAAATATTTATAATGTCCGAATCCTTTTAATCTCAGTAATTAATTTGCGCTGGCTGTAGTAGTAAAGTCAATCACTGCCAATAATAAATACATTAATTTCAGAATGTTTAAAATTAGATACTCGACCATAAATTGTTTATGTGTAAAAGTCTTCGAATATTTTGATCATGAGACTTTTTGTAAAGATATTTATGAAATGTGAATTGTTTACGTTTAACATAGTAAGATTACAATAGAATCTGTCCTTGATGTCAAGATGTTTAATTGAACTTTGACAATTGCTTTGATTTCAATTCTGCTCAAGGGTGTATTGTATATGTTTGTATCATTCGTTTGTTTACTTACAAAAGAACCACTGGCTAAAATGAGTTATACACTGAAGCTAACCATTCATTATTTAGAAGTAACTAGAATGTAAACGAAATGAGTAAATTAAAAACATTGTTTATTAAAATATTAACTTTCTAGTGGAAAAATCGAGGTTCCTGAATCCAAGATTTAATATTTTAGAAGTGAAATCCATAAAGTTTGACTACTCCTATGTTTTTGGAAAATGGTTTGAAAACCGTATCAGGATCATGATCTACGCGCCCCCCTTGTTACAAAATCTTCAGTTTAGCATCACCGACCCTAGAAAATGCTACGTGCTACTGTCCGTGACTGAATACTGCTTTGAGCAAATAGTCTCCTGCTTTATTTAAGGTTTGACCCTGCGATATGTGAATCGTAATAAAAAACGCAGTCTCACAGGAATCTCGTACTCAAGAAGTCTTTCTTCTCTGAATATCAATGAAACAGCACTTGGAACCTGTCATAGTTTCTTATCTCATGTTGAACTACCGCCAACCAAGTACGCTAAGGAGAAAGACATATATCATCCTCCGCGATTGGTATTGTAGAAGAACTTACCAAACGTCGTCTGAAGAGCGAGACGGTAATTTATTTATCCTCGGCGGCAGTCGCGTTCCCCTTTTAGCTGTGTGTATCTACTTCCACTCCCAGACGAGCTTTATATATTTATGAGATGTTTGATAGACGAGGAAGGTAAAAGTTGTACTTACTGTGGATTGCTAACTGCTCTCTATCCAAGATTGGCTTCCCTTTCGATGAACTTTTGCTTATAGCGCCTCTTCTAGAGAACGTTTATCTCAACCATCATATAATGAAGAGTACGAAATAACAATCGACTTGGCATAAAAGATTGACACAACTTCTTAGAAGAGTATGAAGGCACTTTGGTTTTGGGACTGACAAAAATAATATAAAAATGTTTTACTATAATTTAGGGACACTAGAGTTCCGATAGTTATTTTATCATTCACAAGAATTTGTCATTAGATAAATGCGACGTATGCTTTTTAGGGAAATGTATAGGTTACGCGAGGTTTTCTTGCCTCCTTTGCGGCGACGTACTGGGGGAATGTAACCCAATAAGGTTTTTTGACCTAACCTAGTTTTTGAGTGACCTTTATGAATTTGAACCCTTGACCCCGTTTATGCACAAGGCGGTTTTCTTTATAATTTTACCACATTTAAAGACCTGCATTTGGTATTCCTATCATCCCTTTCTGCTGATTCTTCAACACTTTTGCTCCAGTGGTAAGTCGCTAGATGAATCCAAATTTGTTTTATTCGAGAAACCGGCCTTGACCATTTTTGCTAAGTTTTGCTTAATAATTGCGTATATAGTCCACTCAAATTAGGAAAAAAGCGGAGAAAAACTCTGAACAGCAATTTCTTTGCATAAGAAGTAAGTATTCAACTTTTAGAACAAGGTTTTGCTTATGCTCAGAAAAAAAATATATGATTTTTTAGCCTTAAAAACGCGTACTTTTCGAGATATAAAAGTCTAAATGAAAAAAAAAAACACGAAAAAACGTATATATATATATATATATATATATATATATATGTTCAAAAATATGCTTCTAGAAGGCAGAGTATTTACTAAACGTAATTTCTCTCTGAAGCAACCCTCTATACATCCTTATTTTAAAAATAAGGAAATTGACCAGACTACAACAAATTGCAAGTCTGGCGCGTTAAGTGTAATAATCACATATTACTACAAAACGCTGTAATTCGATTTTAGCAAACACCGACCGAAAGACTTATTCCTAAATTAAAGGAACTCTCGTGTCAGCCATATATATATATATATATATATATATATATCAAAGTCTTTTTTTTCTGCGCATAAGCAAAGAATTGTTCTAAAAGTTGAGTACTTACTATCTATGCAGAGAAACTGCTGTTCAAAATTTTTCTTTAAAACGGCGTTTTTTTCCTAATTTGAGTGGACTAATAGACGCTCCGCGCGTTTGCCACATTTTTCGGTCTCGCTTTTCATTACGTTGCCGCGCTAAAATTTGATTGTCATTATTTTTTTCTAAATCCACAAATACTATGACCCCCATTTACCCACGTTTCGTGAAGCGATAAAAATGGAAAAAACATTGAAAAAGTATAATTTTGTTCGTTTTTTTTGTTTGTTGTTGTCTAATAATATGCCATTATTAATTATCCCCGAAAAATTCACATAAGGTTTAAATGAAAAATATGAAATCTCTAGATTTTCTTGAAAACTGCTTTAACGATTTTACTCAAACTTTGTATGCTAATGATACATCTAAAAATCTAACAATGTATAATTATTGTTTTTTTCCCGTAAAATCATGAGTAATTTATTCATGAATTTTTCATCAGTAGACTACCCTTATGTGAATTCTTCGGAGAATACAAATAATGGCATATTAGGATTGTAATGTACTATTACCGTTTAAAATTTTAGCAGTTTTTTAATAATTCGAGCCTTTCGATTTCTTCGCATCAGTAAATTCCCCTAATTTTAAGGATAAGATTAACAAAATATCTGAAAATATCCATAAGAAGAGTTCTAGATATCGAATTTAAACGGGATTAATCAAATTTGTTTCGGCGCTTTTTTGTAAAATAAAATCATACTTTTCAGTGTCCGCCGAAGCTTGCACAGGGTTATCTTCGTCTTCCATTTTTTCATATTTTGGACGTCATAAACTAAGAACTAATGAATAAAAAACACGTGCTACACTGACGTAAGGGAGGCTGAATTCTTGATATATTCAACATGTCTTCTTTTCCTCAGAAAAAAAATGTCTGCCGATTAGAGTATGATTATTTACACCAAAATATCAACAAAGTAATTCAAAATTTAGCATTGCCCTAATTATGTAACTATGTATTCTTGGCATTTTTGTTGGATTGTTGCTTCCTATCGCAGCAGGCACGTAATTACGATTTTTGTCTGCCACCTGATAATGAACAAAATAAGCCACTTTGAAACCTCGACTTGATGACGTATGCAAAAAACCCGTTGACCGTAATATACTTGTATTAAGCACTTAGATTGAACATTTGTTCCGTAGGTTTCTCGAAAATTGTGGTACTTAGTGACTTTTAAGTACCTATATCCTTTTTGTTTATAAATAAATGACTACACACGAATTTAGCATTGAATTTTGATGCGTATTGTATGTGGCGCCATCTGCGAGTAATTGCAAGTAAGTAACTTATCTGTCGCCCTTAACAATATTGCTCTACCAATTTTAACGTCCCTAATATTTTTTAGGTAATTGCTAAAATTAAAAAAATACTTTAACTCACTAGCAATATTTTGATCTATGGAATATACATCTGAGGTATGTACATTCCCTTATGACACACCCTGTACATGTGAAAATAAATAAATAAAGGCTATGAGAAACAAATCATTCAATTGGAACGACAGTTGATAAAAATCAGTTGCAGTAACATTTATCTGAATAAGCGATTGACTTTACAGAATATAAAATAAATCAAATAATAATAACACTTCCATCCGATTGCATAATATAGAAAGTAAAGGCCACTAATAGCCTTTGCTGTTGCATACATTGATACCATACGTATAAACATAACATCAGTCACTATTTATAGTACCTGGCAGCGACTCATGGCACATTTTGCTAAACCCACGCCGTGCAAATAAACAAAAACACCTATTTAAATGATTTTATAAGGTTATTTAATAACAAGTATCTGGTACATTCTGCGGTGAATACCTTATACAGGGTATTCCATTTAAAATAAATCACCTTGGATAATGGATACGATATCCGAAATTCGAATCGAAATCATAAGTTTTTTATCGTACAGAGGAAAACATCAGTTCACATAATTAGAATATTTTTACGCGTTAATCATATATATTTTAGTGACATTTAAGTAGGTACGGTTTTAGTGATTTTAAGATATCGTTGTTACCTAATATTGTAGGGTTTGTAATGCAAGTGTAGGTTTAACAGTTTATTTGGGAGTGACTGACAAACCTTCTTAAAAAATTAAAAATATTAAAAAAAATGTTATCATTATATTTCCTTGAAGGAGGTTGTGATTAATCACCTTATAATTTGAGGTATTTCGAAAGCCCAAATATAAATTCAGATAGCAATTGTTTTCACTCGAAAACCATTACATATTGAGCTAAGCCACTTGATGAGATCATAGTGTGCAAGAATATAAGGCCAAAACCAATGTATCTCAAATTAAATATATATATTTTTTTCGTAACTACGTAAGACGAACCAAATAACAGTTTGTTTGAGGAGCAAGCACACTTGACCCTAGCCGTATTGTATGAAAGGATAGATGTTTAGCACTCCCCTAGACATGGATGAAATGACAAGACAACTTCCGACATACTCATAAATGAATTCGCGAACGCCTTCCAATCTTCGACTTACCTAGATAAGACCAACGAAATCCCTTCCCCCAAAACCCACTCTGCCACAAACACACCCCCTCAAGAACACATTAACCTTACCTACCTAAATTCCTCTACTACCCTCGTTGAAACCAAAACACCTTAAAAATATTCTTATATATTTTTATGCATAAGCACTTTTGTTTTTATTCCTTTGACAGCTGAAGTATGGGTTTTCCCATTTAAACAAAATCACAGTGAAATTAAGTAAAATCTGACGATATCAATAAAGCAAATACGATTGAGCTATAAGAAAATCGTCCATAACTAAATTACATGATCTGAGTATTATTTGCCATAACATCTAGTCGCTGCGGTACTCTGCGCGGTTCTCGCATGAATTGTACGTAGCTATTATTTATATTGTCAACTGATATAATAATCTAATATTTCACATGTTAAACATAATTAAATAAAACAAAGATGATTTAACTGATAATTGGTAATTGGCCCTCATCCAGAAGTCCCGGGTTCGATTTACGGCCGTGTCGTTCAGATATTTTCAGAAAAAAAAATTAATTGCAGCATACTCGAATATCAGATGTGGCTTTGTCTTCAAGTATGTAGTCTCTTCTGCACAAGGCACTTCCAGAGCTTCCAGAGATTAAATTATCGTGGTAAATGCCGAGACAAGTTGATTTTTATTCTTAGAAAGACTAAAACTCTTGGCTGCCAATACTCTCCCTCCTCTATAAAACCACCCTTTCAAAAGTTTTAAATGAGAACATGTTAGGCCAGTGGAATTAGCAAATATGCATATTGTAATTCGTTTCAGGATGCCACGTGGATTAAACGATAGTTTTATTGATTACGAACATGGCCCTGAATTTGGTCCACTTTTTGACCGCCGGAACATTGTTTATTTAATGTCCTACAAGTCTGTTATTTTACAATAACCACCCTATTTTGAGATACATTAAATGAAAAATAACGCCCTAGGGCGTTATGAATATCTATAACGCCCTAGGGCATTATAAAATTATAATACAACCCAAAACAAGCAAATTATGATAGCGTTATTGACAAACAAAATGCGTTGCTATGCAACGGCGGCGTTTATAAACAATTTTGATTTTTACCCTCTTTTAAATCAAATCGTTCTGAACATAATAGATGTCAAATTAATAAATCGTAAATGTCAAAAAAAAAAATTCGAATTAAATAACAGGCTTGCAGGACATTAAACGTTGAAGGCACCACGGGTGTTATAGGATAATGACGCCCTCGGTCGACGTACACTCCCTCGGGCCAGAGGCCCTCGGGATTGTACACTGCCGACCTCGGTGCGTTATTATCCTTATAACACCCTTGGTACCTTAATAACTATAACGATTTATTGTTGAAAAATTCAAGAAAATCGACTTTTTTAAAGATAACTCAAAGACCTTTGACGATAGGTTTTTCAATTTGTAGATACTGTTAGAACTTTGAAAAACGGCTAATTTGAGAAGGTTTCGTTTAAAATGCTTGAAAATTTGTTTAAATAGTTGCAAAAAACTGCGAAAATTTTCGCAATTTGCAAATATTTTTCATTCTTTAACAAAATCACTTTAGTGCTTGAAACTTGACAAAATATGTCTTTTATCACCCCAAAGTTACCTCTAAAATTTCATCAGAAAATTTTAATTAGTTTAAGAGATATTTAATTTGTTTATTAAAAACATGAATAATGTAAAATGCAAATTCACCCAGTTCCCGTTGTCGCAGAGGGTTGATCTGGACATCATTTTTTTTGTTGAGACTTAATCTTTATGCTTTCATTAATGGTAAATCAAATTTGCATTATTTTCAACTTCAAAACAGCGTCTGAAAAAGTGTCACATTTTGAGGTTAGGTTTTTTGCTAATAAATTTTAAACAAATGAAGATTTTGCAATATCGTTCTGATATCTTTGTTGCTGGGGTTCTTTCACACATTTTCAAAAAAAAAATGACTGTAGCCTTACTAGAAGCCGAGATGATTTTTCTTTTAATAAATTCGTAATTTGTTTATTAATAAACATTAACATCTGAAACTTAGCGAACAACTAGTTTAATAGTCTATCTTTGTAATAGAGCTGAGCTTGGGGGAAAAAATTCAATTTGCAACAATAACAATAATTAATTTTAAATCAGCATCAGAACAGGAGTGAGAAGCATGAGTCATATCTGTAACACGTTCATAAAATGATCGAGACGAGTTCAAATCCGTCAACCAAAGATTTACCGTTTCTCCGATTTTGACTTTTTTTTTAATTTGGAGTAGTGTGATGAAATAATAATATCTGTCATGTCGAATAATTTGTTATAAACAATTATTTTTTGTTAAAAATTTTTTTACGAATTTATTAAAAAAAAATCATCTCGGCTTCTAATAAGGCTACTGTTTTCAAAATGTGTGAAAAGACCCCAGCAACAAAGATATGAGAACGATATTGCAAAATCTTCATTTGTTTAAAAGTTATTAGCAAAAAACCTAACATCAAAATGTAACACTTTTTCAAACGCCATTTTGAAGTTGAAAATAATGCAAATTTGATTTGCCATTAATGAAATGGGGTGATAAAAGACATATTTTGTCAAAGTTTCAAGCACTAAAGTGCTTTTGTTAAAGAATGAAAAATATTTGCAAATTGCTAAAATTTTCGCGGTTTTTTGAAATTATTTAAACAAGTTTTCAAGCGTTTCAAACGAAACATCTCTCAAATTAACCGTTTTTCAAAGTTCTAACAGTATCTACAAATTGAAAAACCTATCGTCAAAGGTTTTTGAGTTATCTTTAAAGAAGTCGATTTTTTGAATTTTTCAACAATAAATCGTTAAATAAACAATGTTCCGGCGGTCAAAAAGTGGACCAAATTCAGGGTCATGTTCGTAATCAATAAAACTATCGTTTAATCCGCGTGGCATCCTGAAACGAATTACAATAAATTTCAGTCTTTTTTTTACTAATTCTACTGGACTATATGTCAAGTGAAGTCATTTAAAGGATCCTTTCATTTTGATAACACCTGTGGTTTATTTATGTATATTTAAACTTCAGCAGTGCTTATATTCTCTATGTACCTAAAGAGTTGGGACGTATGGCATTAGTTTATTATTGCACTTCTGCTACTACACAAGTGTATTTTTCCAGTAGCTTTAATAAGTCATACATAAAAGAATCAAAGAAATTAAGTATAATTTGATCATTATTATGACCAAGGTCGACTTACATACAGTAATACAAACGTTGCTGGAAATTTTCACGAACTGTCTACAACATCTGTAGTCTTATTCCATCTTGCATTCCATTCCAACTTGCATTCCTGCAAAATTCGTGCGCTCAGCTCCTCTAAATTATCATCATATACTTGAATTTGAAGGTGTCCTTGTGGAAAGAAATCTAGTGATATCATTTCTGGGAATCTGGTCGGCCATTCAATTAAACCTCTTCTACCGATTCATCTTTCAGTAAATTTTTGGTCCATATTACCTCACTGATACACAGAAATTACGGGAGCCTCATTCTGATGAAAGAATAGCTCATCTTCTAAAAGATTGTCATCATCCTCTATAACTTAGATCTGTCATATTTTCCAATAAATTGATACAATTTTTTTACTCGGGAAGAAAAAAGTAACGACTCAATTTTTTGCAGTCGTTGGATATGACACTCCTCATATAGTACAGGATCCGTACTAAGGTCGACCTTCATCGATCAGGTAACCGAATAAAATATATTTTTTATGAAAAAAAAAAATGCTAACAACAGTAACGATGATGGGTTGCCTAAAATATGTTCAAGGCTATATTTAATTGAAAATTTAATAACTAATTTTTTTTTCCATACCTTCACCGATCTTTTAAACAAAAAATTTAACACTAATCGAAAGTAAGAAACCTATAGACTATGTAAACATAGGGTTGCTTACATTTTTCCGTTCAAGGCTGTACGGTTGCTAGGTTTAAATAGGTTAATCGAAAGTGGTACCTTCACTGATTGGTACTACTGGTAACCAAATAAATTATATATCGAAATAAAGATAACTTTATTGCGAAACGATAAGTATAAATAAAATTTTAAAAAAATAAAAAAAATAAAAAAAACAAAAAGAAAACAAAAAAAGGCTTTGAACATATTTCGTTAAGCAACCCATCACCGTTACTTTTGTTAGCATATTTTTTTTTTCATAAAAAAGAGATTTCATTCGGTTACCTGTTCGGTGAAGGTCGACCTTAGTACGTATCTTAGACTAATAGGGCTGATGATTTTCGTCAGACCAATATTTGCAGTTGTGTCTACTGGCTGTTTCTGCAAGGACAAATGTACTCTTATCCGAGAAGCAAATATTAAACAGCAAAGGAAAATGTTAAAAATAGCTGATTTTTGGCCCCCATCGCGGAGAGCATAAGACCAAGAGAAAATGGTTGAAAAAGGCTCAAAATTAATAAAAATACGTCTCGTGGTATCAAAAGGCTGGGGAAAATTCTATTTAACCTCTAAAAATATAAAAACAACCCTTAAAATTGCTTTGAATAATAGCTTATACTGAATGGGAAAGTTATATCTATTTTATGATAACTATTAAGTATCGATTCAATAGAGATAACAAACAGGTAAAAACTACCCCTATTCACACCCTATTCAGGGAATGGAACGCCATACACCTAATATTAAAAAAATTGGTGATTAAAAATATACAAAATAATTTAATACTCGTTGAGCCAGACTTTCAACTGATCCTGACTTCAGCATCCCCATTTTCAAAAAAAAAACCTACAAGGGTATGAAATAATATTCGCGGCAAGTATTATCACAAAAAAGCGCTTTAGTTAGCGACCCTGGAAACCACCAAACGACCCTATTCACAGTCTCGAATACTAAAAAAAAAATGCCACGGCACTTAGTAATGCACTAAATTACTTTCTACTAGTAAAATGGACAGATATCGCTCTCCGGACTAATCCCAAAAATGTAATCACTTTCAGTACTACTACGGGAAATGGTTACTTTCGACACAGAAAATTGATCTGAAACATTTTTTTCGAAATAGTTGCAGAAAAAAGCTTTAAATAGATGAAGCAGAAGTGCTCTTTTTTTGAGGCACTTTGAAACTCGTCCAATCAGCCAGCAGAAATCCTTTATTTTTACTTTAAAATTGAACTTTTTTTTTCATTTTTTTCTTGAAATATTTGTATTGAAAAAAGTACAATATTAAACTAAAATGACTACGAGAAGTAGTGCTGAAACGTCATTATAGAATATCTCGAATACGAATCCACCAATATGGAAACGAAAATCGCTGCCCAAGGAACACTACTTCCACATCCAGATTTTTTTATCCAAGTCACTCACAACGAAAACATTTTCTATGTGGAAATAATTGTTTATGGAACTTTAATAATATAATATTTGAAATCCTCTACCCCAAAAACCCATAAAACGATACCCCAGATCGGTAACGGGGTGGGGGTAATGATAGGGGGTGGTACTGGGGGTGGATGAAGTAAAAAAACATTTTAATGTTTCTGGTTCTTGTACACCCTAAATCACATTTTCTTTCATCCCCTTTAATAATGAGGTGGGGGTGGCTAATGCCAAATTTTTTTTTCTCAAATTTACCCCCATTTACCCCCCAACCCTTCGACGGAACAAGATGAAAATATAATCTAGTTCTAGGTCTCGTTAAAGTACATATGTGTACCAAATTTCAAGTCAATATCTCAAACGGTTCCAGAGTAAACGTGAGCACAAAAAAAAGTTAGACAGACCGACAGACAGGCGGACAGACAGACCGACAGACAGAATTTTTTTTTCTCGCTCAAACTTAAAATCTCGACGTTTCGTGACATTCTAAGCCTATTTGAACAATAAAAATTTTTTAAAAATTTTTTGTCGTTACTATACTTCGACTGGATGTGGAAGTAAAATAACAATCGTTATCAGTGTTAAAAGAACTTTCAAATGATGTACACCGACATATATTCCCATTTAATATTTTGAAAGGGTGGTTTAACCGAGCAGAGGAAGCAATGCCAGTAGAGACCTTTATGTCAAAAGACATCTCAGAAAATATTATACTTAATTATTAACACGGCTTACACTAAGGCCCTTACGGGGTAGACAGAGAGAGTAGGTTCGATGATTATTTTTTGCTTTTTAGCGCAGTATTTATAAAAGCTTGTTTTTTTAGTTTTTTAAACTATTAATTTATTATGAAATAATTTTAATGAAGAATGACTCAGAATGCTTGGCTTTAAATGGGACACCCTGTATATTATTAATCATTGAGGTGCTGCTAATAATTTTGTACAATATGAAGCCTATAATCATTCTACTTTTGAATTCGATAACCATTCTGGCCATTGGTATTTAGATTAAAATAACGTTGACTGCTTAAGGATAAAATGATTTGTTAATAATATATGTTCCTGTACAAATCGGTTTGTGATGGCGGCATTTCGATATTTATGTGCCCATTTGTTTAAGAAGAGAAATAATGTCAAGAAATTTTATGAACGTAATTACGAAATTACATTCCATAAAAGGCAGCAAATCTTCAGTGTCTTTAGAAAAGTAGGTCTTGCTGAAGCGAAACAGCTGTGGCGTAGGATGTGGCGTAAAACATGGTACTCGTGAAGAACAATAGCTTTCATATGTCATATTATGCCACAAACGAAAACACGGTCAACTCAGGAACTTATATCAAAAATTTATTTAATTTTAAATCAGTAATGAATGGCCGTTCCTCCTTTATTTATTTTTCTTATTTTTTTTTTAAAGCACTTGCAAGATTTCAATAATTTCCAGTTTTATTTTAAATTTTCTTCTCTCTCTTAACCGAAAAAGGAGAATACTAATAAATACATGTGATCAGTGCGTGCAATAGATCCTATTGGCGTTTTTTTCTTTGGAGATGTATCAAAATGATAGGTGCGTTTTCTTGCTCCAATTTTGTCACCAGAATATCAAATTTTGTCGATTTTTTGGTCCTTATTCTAATTCCTGTTTGCTACATTTCATTCAGTCTCACAAGACAGAAGCAGTGGTAGCAAGTTGGAGTGGGGGTGGCCCGTCTGTAATAGACAGCCTAATGTAGCTGGTATTAAGTCAATATTCATGATATACATCCTTTTATGTTTACTGATGGCAGAAAGAATTTATTCATGAGCATACATGCCGAGGCTATCATTCGTTATTTAAGACTAACATTTCCAATTTTTACAAATGCTTTTCAAATCAACGTCGCTCAACGACCAAGGCCGTTTGACCCCATTTGCAGTTCAGTTAATCACTATCCTCCTTTTGCTGTTAATGATTATAAACTTAGCCCACAAATTATTAACTACTTCTTTAAAATATAATATTAATATATCTTTCTGTTCTGCGGCCTTCCTTATATTTTGGTTATACTGCAGACATGTTTTTACCTTGAATATCATTTTTGTCATAAAGGTTCTTCCAAAGCAAGGAAGGATAACAAGGAAAATATTCTGAAAATATCTCGCTGGTTGTCCTATTATATATTACGAGAGAGTTTTTCGAAAAATATCACAAAATTAAAATTGTTTAGATGGCCTAGGTACTTATTTTGATAGTTGCGACATATATCGTTGTTATATGACAAAATGACCACTATAACTTTCACAAGCTATACACATGTTCATTTTATTTAATTGTTCTTCCTATTAGGTACGTTTGTATATGATTTTGTGTTGTTACGTTGTTACTACAGCCATAATTTGTGGGCACTTTGTTTGTGACCTACAGAGACTCCTACACTCTTTCAAACGTACAGCTAAATCCCTTAACATGATAATATCTCTTACAAAAACAAAGTGTATGAAAACATCTAAAACACCATTGAGATGTAAGCTGAAGGTAGATGGGGAAGTTATTCAGCAGGAAATGGAATTTAAGTATCTCGTTGTGGAACTCTCGGGCTATGGCGAGGCGGAGGTAAGGGAACAAACAACGAAAGAAACAAGAATAGCAGGGTGTTTAAATAATACAACATGGTGCAACAAAAATAATAAAAACATGGAGGAATTGAGGCCATGACTAGAATTTATAAAACAACAGTAAGACTTATCAAAGCATATACAGCAGAAACTAGATCAGAAACATCGAAACCTAAACGACTATTAGAAACGACGGAAATGAAATTACTTCGCAGAATTAATGGTAAAACACTTTTAGAAAGGGAAACCAGTGAAACTATAAGAAATACGTGTAAAAGAGAAGACATTAATGGCTGAATATTAAACAGAAAAAAAAAGTGGAATGCAGATATAAATAGGAAGGATGGCAGGAGAATAGTAAATATTGCCCGTGATAAATCACCACTAGGACGCAGGAGCGTAAGGTGACCTCGAAAAAGATGGAGCGACAACTCAAATGCAGAGCAATAGGCAAGTTGACGAAGAATAAACAGGCGATTCGCCTAGAGTCAAGAAACAAGAAGAAGAAGAAGAAGAAGAAGAAGGAATTTGTTAGAATTA
The DNA here is from genome assembly GCA_936432065.2 of Rutpela maculata. NCBI lineage: Eukaryota > Metazoa > Arthropoda > Insecta > Coleoptera > Cerambycidae > Rutpela > Rutpela maculata. The sequence continues at coordinate 43,044,321 of OW386285.2, forward strand.
CTATAAGACAAAATCCTTAGAGACAGGAAATATCCATGAAGTAAAGATTTTGTTGGCTGTCAATAAGATAATGCATAAATATCATCGGTGCACTTTAAGCATGTGACAGATGTGATTTCTATGAAATATTTGCAACAAAATTGGTGTTTATTAGTAATCTAGCCTGATGCCAATTTTACAGGGAAAACCAATAATGCCAATTTGCTAGATTTGTAATGTACTATCAATGAACGAAATTTGAGCAAAATCGTTAGAGAAGTTTTTGAGAAAACCTATTTTTATTTTCTATGTGAAATACTCTTAATTTTAGGGATGGGTGAAAAATAAAAAAGGTATGAAGGTAAGAGAACCACAAATATCAAATTTAAATGAAATCGGTCAATTGGTTTCGGCACTAGGTTGAGCAACGGTCATTTATATTTTATACACCCACATTTATTTTTCAAAAGCTCTGTTTCGGTACCTGGGAGTGATATAAGATCAAAATTCGTCAAAAAGTCTAAGTCGAATTTTTGGACGATTGCAATGCTTTCTTCAATCTTAATGTCGTTCGTAAGTAAAAAAGCGCTGTCTTCCACATCTAGATTTCCTATCTAAGTCTTTTATAACGAAAAAAAAAATAATACTATATTATACTATATTTGCACTCCATTATATGGAAATAATTGTTCATAGAATTTTAATAATATAATATTTGAAATTGTCTTCCCCCAAAAACACTTAAAATAATATACCGCATCGGTAGTAGGGGGTATTGAGGGTGCTAGTTGCAAAAAGAATTTGAGGCCTTTATAAACGCATTATATCACAATGTTATTCTCTTACTCCCTTTAATAGCGGAGTGGGGGTGTAAACGAGGCAGATAGTGGGGGTGGTTGTCAAAAAGAAATTGAGACCTTGGCTTCACATGCATACACTAAATCCCAATTTTATGGATTCTTGCTTGCTTTACTTATTTACCGCCATCCCTTCAACGGAATAAAATTAAAATAGAATCTAGTTCCAGATCTCTTTATATAATACATAGGTGTACCAAATTTCAAGTCAATATTATAAACGGTTCCAGAGTAATCGTGCGCGCAAAAAAGTTTCATACAGACCAACAGACCAGCAGATAGACAGACAGCCATACATTTTTCTTCAGACTCCAAAATTTTCACGTAGACAAGAAAATCTTATTTTTACTACACTCTCGACGTTTCATAACATTCGGAACTTATTTATACCGTACTATACTTCCACTTCATTACGTGAATGTGGAAGTAAAAGTAAAGGTTTTGGATCCTAACAAAGAAGAGTATAATAGCATACGTAACATTTTATTGAAATAGATATACCTAAAAATTATAGTCTTCACGGGTTTATTGAATTTTTTATGATTGTTGATGTAAAACCGAACTATAAAGAAATCAAACGTGAATTTTACTGACTTCAGTATCGACATTAGGTAATAAGGTTAAACTGGTAAAATTTTCTTTCATAATTCTTAGTAACTTTCATTTAAAGGCGGCTCCATTAAAAAAGTATTCTCTCGTTTTCTTGCTATTAAGTATATAGGACTTTCTTCAATTTAGAAAAATTAGATACGAAATAGTGGAATCACCTTCTGGACAAGTTTATTTATTCCAAGTTGATATAATGACTGATAGGTCAACAACCGCAACAGATGATGTAATGCTGTCAATCGTACCCCACAGCAAGAGAAAAGAAACGAATCAGAATAATGCATGGGTTACAAAACACCATTCAACACGTTGTGACTAAGATGAAGATAATGAATGTCAGCGTATAGAAAGAAAACACTTAACATGTAGCATAAGTGAAATCGAATAAGAAGCACAGTCATTTAAGAGATAATCCAGTTTAATAAGAAAACGGATTAAAACTTCACGGTAAGTTACAATGCAGCAAGACGATCATCACCTTCGGTTGACAGTCGACACAGGCTTCACGCATCTGGTCTATAAATATCAACATGAACTTGACACTGTAATTACATGATCAATCTTAAAGGAATCTTAAAGGCATATAAGATACGGCCGGGTAATATAATTATTACCTGAATAACCCAAAGCAAAAAGACGAAGATTACTCACATGATAGATACGGATACACCTGACTAATAAAGTGGGAGTTGCTATGTAAATCAAAATTGCAGAGTATTATAAAAATAACATGTTCTATACGTGAACATTTCTTTAATCATACAAATAAATAGCACGCTAACTACATATTAATTTCGGTCTTCTATTTGCGGCAGTTAGTTTTTAAATGTTTTCAAGGATAAATATATAAAACAGAGCGTTACAAATCAAATTAATCATATCGAATTTACCACTGTGAGAATAGTGGTGAACCTTGTTGTCGTTACCTAACTGATATTTAAAAAAATATTCGCACTAAATCGGTACCAAATAGTTACAATCATAATGCATAAACATAATTTCAATAAAAAAAATTGATAAAAGAAGCTGAAAAATAAAAAAGGGAGATTATATAACCTTACTTCAGACGAATATATTTATTTATCAGTCGATGATATGAAAAGATTCTTCCTCAAATTAATTCCGTACACTGACATTGTTATTTTTAAAAACCTGTCCGAAGACCGATGTTGCTGTTAGTGAAACATATTTTTCTAAATATCAACTTTATGATCTTATTCAGTTTAATATCCACGCGTACACAAACAGTACAACAACAATTTCCTGCGACATTACCATCTGCGGCATCTGGGATTCGTAGTCAGGAGGCCTAGCGCGACTAGCCGTGTTGTCTCGATCAACCGCGAACTAGCCCATTGCTACTGCCTTGGCAACACTACTAAACATCCAAGTCTTAACCAGAATTTGAACCTGGGACCCCTTCCCTAGTAGCACAAATGTTGGTTCAACTTTCAATCGATATAGGACCAATATTCATAATATAGTGGTCCTACATGGATTGTACGTTAGTCCAATATTTTGTGCTACTAAGAAGTGTCAAGTCGCTATGCATGCACCCAGCCACTAAGTGGGCATTTTCCAAATACAATTCCTTAGACAAGATAAAACTACCTTCAAGAAAAAATTTCACCTTGAAGTATAGAATATCTGTTATGTTGTCATAACTTGTCCTCTGAAATTTGAATGAATAGTGGATTTAGTTACTCCCAGATATCCTCGTTATCTCTCGCACTATTCATTCGTTTTAGTGTTTTTCTTCGTTGTAGATGCTGTGACCATCTGCATCTTGTATGCATTTCCAATAGCAGTGACTCACTATTATTTGGTTTAAAGAAATCAAATATTGAAATAGGCAATCTAAACTCCGTTGATCTGCAAAAGCTCATTATCAATACTTCCATTATTAAAATCCAGGAGTTAAGCTCTGATCTAGGGTATATTAACTCAGCTGCTCTGCCATTAAGTTTAGAAAATATAATATCTAATAGACAAGTATTTATGGGTGCATTCAGGTTTGTTGTATTTTGGAAAGCTATAATTAAATTTTCGGTAGGTACTAATAATTTCTGAAGTATTTTTGGGTAACTATCGAAATTAAATATATTATCTACTTGGCAACATAAGGGCCGTTACTTTCGGTCCCGATTAAACTTTAACCGTCTGCCAAATCATTGAAAGTACAATTATTTCCATGGTAACTGAATTGGTTTGATCCACCGTTAACGTTTAATCGGGATCGAAAGTAACGGCCCTTAGAGGCCATAATTAGGTTCTGACATTGTGGTAAAATTAGAATTTTCGATCTCTGAAATTTCACTATCTAAATTTTAGCTTAGATTTGTGAGTTTAATTAGAATTCACTCCAGTTTATTTCTTAACATTAATCATAGACTATTATAGCAACCTCTCAACTCATTTGACATACACCTTAATTCCTCTGCTTTACAATGAGGGCCTTACTGAGGATATCAGGATACTCTACTGTTTTTACATAATAGGGGACCTACTGACGGTCTCAGGGTGTACTATTATATAGATTTGGATGGAAAGCTTAATAAAACAAAGACGAGTAACTCAAAAATAAGTTAAAATGAAATAAATATTTCTGATTTGATGTTGTTTCTCTTTTGAGTTAATTCGAATTTAATTACTTTCAGATTAACTTACATAAAAATAATCCATATCATTGAAGTCTTCGCCTTTTTCTTCTATAACCTCTATGATTCAAGAATGTTTCCATTTTCGTCCATTGTACCTTGAAAGTAGATTCCAGGATAAATCTGGTCCGTTCGAAAGCGACAATCTTCTGCTCTTCTTTTTCTGGCTACTCAGTTCACCAAGAACACTGATGTTCAGGCTATTCAATTCACCCGTTGCGTGATAGTGTTGAAACACAAGGCATTGGCTTAGATTAGGAATTACACGATAAATATGCTCTGACTCTGGGACATTCGCTAATTTTGCACTAAAACTGTTGCTTTCACGAAATGCATACGACTGCGCCACTTAAGTGTCATAAAAGAGACATTAAGGTTTTAAAAGACAAAAAATACTTTTTATTCAAACCACAAGGATAAAGATAAATTGGATTATAAAAGCTGAACTACTGTTTTAATCACATTTATAATTACTTCCACATCCAGTGGAAGTATAGTAACGACAAAAAAATTTTAAAAAATTTTTATTGTTCAAATAGGCTTAGAATGTCACGAAACGTCGAGATTTTAAATTTGAGCAAAAAAAAATTTTCTGTCTGTCGGTCTGTCGGTCTGTGTCGGTCTGTCTGTAACTTTTTTGTGCGCACGTTTACTCTGGAACCGTTTGAGATATTAACTTGAAATTTGGTACACATATGTAGTTTGACGAGATCTAGAACTAGATTATATTTTCATCTTGTGCCGTCGAAGGGTTGGGGGGTAAATTGGGGTAAATAGGTAAATCAAGCAGGTAAGAGTCCATAAAATTGGTATTTAGTATATACAAGAGAAGCTAAGGTCTCAAAAAAAATTTTGGCATTAGCCACCCACATTACCACCCCCACCCCATTATTAAAGGGGATGAAAAAAAATTGTGATTTAGTGCGTGTACAAGAACCAGAAACTTCAAAATATTTTTTCACCCCCACTACCACCCCCTATAACCACGCCCACCCCGCTACCGATGTGGGGTATCGTTTTATGGGTTTTTGGGGTAGAGGATTTCAAATATTATATTATTAAAGTTCCATGAACAATTATTTCCACATACAAAATTTTTTCGTTGTGAGTGACTTGGATAAAAAATCAGGATGTGGAAGTAGTGATTCCTTGGGCAGCGGTTTTTTCTTATATATAAATATACTCTTTGCCGATTTATTGAAGTTCTTATAAAAAATACCTGATCTTCGCAAGTTTTTGAAAATAAGTTAATTTGATAGGTATAATTGCCATATTTTTCAATTATCTCCCGATGATGCCAGCTTAGTGGGCGAGACACTAGTCAGTATGCTATGTAGTATTTTTGTTTTTGTAGAATTTTATCAAATGTGTTGGCCATCTTGTACATTTTTTTTATTATAATGCTTAATAACTAACTTTTCCTTTTTTATGTTATCGAATTTACTATAAACGGACGAACGCACGGACATTTTGAAAGTTATTTTTGACTTTAGAAAAGCACCTGGAAAGTACATACAATATACACTTTATCTCTGCGACCATGGATTTATATTTACGTACGTTTTTAAATAGCGAGTGACCCAATATTCCGCGAGAATTCTAAAATTTTCATTTCACAATAATATCTTACATTACACAGAGTATAATTAGTTTTATAATAATAAAAAAGAACTGGTAATACATGTAAAGAGGCAACATTTAAATGAGATTTAAGTGTTTAAAAAGTTAAATACTGTAAATTAAATATTAGGTAACTATATACCTTCCAAAATATATTGTGTCTGACGATTTTATTTTTATATTTGAGGTGAAAAAATAAGGTAACCATTAATGTTAATATATTTATAAAAATATACTTGTGGAAATTCTAATTGATTTTTTATGCTTTCAACGTAAATAATAAAGATATTTTTAGGCATTAAAGTAAAACAGATATTTTGCATACGAAAAAATACACATTTGTAAAACAAATAATTAAAACATTTACTACTTTACTATGTTGTAGGTATCTACTTTTTTTATATATAGCCCATGCCAAAGTTGCAAAAACCCCAAAAGTGCAAGGGTAGCGACAAAACATGTCTAATCCCCCCCCGTTTTCGAGGACAACCAACACGATGGTGATACTCGCGCGGTCCCTAAACGCAAAAACCTCAATATGTCCTGTAAAAGTTCGCAACCAGATATTCAAACGAAACCACCCCCTCCTTCAATACCGAAACATGCAAAAATATCCAAACGCGCCGAAAATTGTTTTCTACACGTTTTCAAGGGCGGGGAATACGATGCTAATATTATGCTTCCCACCCCTAACCAACTACCCCTGAATGCATAAAATCCCCCTTTTCCTCCATTTCTCGTTGTTAGGCATGCGAGGACTTATTGGATCGTTTTTCTTTTGAGGAAACTCAATATGTCCTGTAAAATTTTGAAACCAACCATAAATCTATTATTATATGATACCACTTTAATGTGTAACATATACAGAAGCGGTCAAAATATATTAAACCATCAGACAGAAAAACATTTTTTGTCCGTTTTTTTATTTTGCGAATATTTTAAAAACTAGAGCGCGCAACGACTGGGCCTTTTACAGGAAAACACCTTTTGGTGGCTACTTCACGCTTACCCCTTTGCTCAAAATACTCACTTTCTAATTCAGAGACATGAACCACTGTCCTTTATTTACAACTACAAAGATAACTAATCCTGACGATTATTTTTTCTACTTTGTTATGTGATCATATTTTTATTTATATTAATTTCAAATAGGTGGGGCATATAATGCAATTTTCAAGAATTAAAGTTGATAAAACTAAATATATTTTATTTTTAAATTTCATGGTCACATTTGTTATCAAAACAAAAACACATTTTACGGTCAATTTATCATAAGGTCAAATAAACAGTTCTTGCAAGATTGTAAATTATGCTGCTAATGATGTTTTAAGATTAAGATGTTCTGAGAATGTGACATTACAAGGTTTGTGCAAATAATAGTTCGCTACTGGAATTCATCAATCAGTAATTATTATTGTTTTGTTTATTTACAAGTGTAAAGTTGACTTGTTTCAAGTATCACATAAAGACTTCATTTTTGTGTGTAAAGATTTTGCTATCAATTTTGATAATTTGTGTACCTATACGTAGAACAAAAGTTAATTAAACTAACAAAAAATTGCACGAAAAATGTATAACAATCACAGTACGGAAAGGGATGGGGTTATTTCATGTGTGTAAAAAACTTAAAAATTTAACAGTAAAATATATGAGGATAACGTAATAGCAATTAAAGTCACTCTGATATTTGTTAATTATTCACAAATCCACAAACACTATACTACTCATTTTAAATTTTATTAATGCGTGCCGCCAATTAGAACTAATTTTGTTGTTGTTTGATTGCTGCCCTGTCAATACCAAATGTAATACTAATATTTTAACTTCTAGTTTTCCAGTTTGCAAATAAATATTTGCGTGTACTTAAGGGCAGTTCTGCATCTTATAATTGTGCCGCTATAATTATTATTTATCGAATTTTTTCTATACTCAAAATTCTCACGAGCCCATATTATGTACTCCAAGATAACATTACACCATAGTGTAGATGAATTCGGAATTGTAGTCCATTTTAGACAAGGAGACCTGTGAGGTGTTGATGCAGAATCAGTAACTTCTGTTGAGTTAGCACTTCTATGAACTACTATATGGTGTGTTATAAGACACGGAATTTACCTAGTATTACTAACGGCCTTTCAAATTATTGCATCAAATTGTTGCACGTAAAAAATGCATCAGCCATATGCTGTATTCACAGAATGGTATATAGGTACAGAAGTATATTTAACTTCATTTCACTTTCTGAGAGTATTAAATGAGAAATATATAATTATAATCGCGAAGTACATCATTAGCTCAGCAAATAATCATCAGACTGACGATGAATCTTTTTACAAGTTAGTCAATGTAAAAGGTGAAAACTATATACACTGATTGGGTTTCACGACCTTCATTCATTGGAAACTGATGATTTCACCATGAACTGGCAGAAATCCGTGTTTATAACCTTTTTATAGCAAAATCTTGAGAGAAATGATTACGGACAAGACTGAAGGTATTATAGTTTTACCAAACTGGACTAGTAAACTCTCATTAACTTCTCGTTACGAAACCTCTAAAAATTTACCCTTTAAGAAGAGATGGATGGATTAATCTTTCTCTGATAGCGGGCGGACTTATAAGATAAACTTTTCGAGGAAAGGAGTAAAAGAGTGGATTATGGTAACCACAATATCATTTAGAAAGATAACTATGACAGCATTTTGGAAGAAACAAGGCACATTGAAATTTTTGAACCAACCATATCGAATGCCATATCATTGTTTGCAGATAATAATTATAAAAATTATAATAAGGAGGAGCTAGTCAAGAGATACCTAAAGGGAGAGTTAAGACCAAAAACTTCCTAAAATAATACTATCGGGACTCAAGACGACGATTTTTTGATTCATTGAAAAAAAAGAGATTAGGCCTGCGGAAACACAATCGCATATTAAATAAATAATCTTATCGCAATCGCTTTTTATTTAGAGAGTGTTCTGTTTGGAAGAGAAGTAGTGAAATATAATAAATGCAACAAACGACTTCAGCTGTTGAAGAGTGATTGTGGTTGAAATAAGTTTTCGTTCCAAATTAAATGTGCCAGGAATATTAATATTGATATGAAATAAGGACAACTAGTTGTTCATATCGAAAAATAAATTCGTTGTTTATTGTGATGTTATATTAGGAGTTGTAATACATGCGATGACCTTGTGTGGGATAAAAAAAAAGGTGAGTTAGTTAGAGCTTTCCAAAAATATTAAAAACATACTTCAAATATTTCTTAGTAATTCTTATATATAAAAATCTTGTAACCTTTCTGGCACCTTTAAGAGAAATTCTTATTTTATTAGGATGAGGTGCGCACCACACGTCGCCGAGCTATCGCAGCTGACAATTCGTGATTCTTGTTTTAGATAAATTTTTCAGTTTACTACAATTTCACCTGATCTAAAACCTATTGATATCAATTATCACATACATTATTGGCTTATGTAATAAAAATAATGTTATTCAAAAAACATTTTATTTTGTTTTTTATTAGTAATTTATTACAATATTTAAAACTACTGAGAATCTATACAGTTTTCAACAAACAAATTTTCTATGAATATGAGACGTACTATTTACTCTTACTAGCATCATCTGAGTGGTCTGCAGTTAACCCCATCCCCACCGTTTACTTATGGTATCCACATAGATTAACTCTTTGTGAATAGCTATAATTAATTTGTTGGCACTCTACTCGCATTGGGTTGGACGCCAAGGGAAGACCATCAAGCACCGGAACACCGAAAAAGTCACGCTCCTACTAAAGGTCAAATGCCTCTATGAAATATCAGTTATTGAGAGTGTATAAGGACATATTGTATTGATCAAATTTACGCCAAAGGCAGCTGGATTGAAGATAAAATTACAAGGTTGCTATTGTTTCAACAATAGTAACCTTGAATTTTAATTTTTGATCAAGCTAATTTTGGTTTAATCCTGGCTGATACAGTCCTCTAAGAAACACTGTTCTTAGTATGTAAGTATAAAATATATCTATAACGCCTAAGCCAATGCCCACAACTGAGAGCAACTTCCTTTGTCCCGCGTTACCAATGACGAGGTTTTCTGAATATTTGGCGTGTGTCATATGCAACCTTTCACGAGTGCAGTTATCGAGTTTCGGGATCCTGTTGTATCCGATCAAATTTTAACCAAAACGACGCTACTACGATTTGATTGGCAAATCTATTTTCCTTTGCATGGAAGGATCCAACATCCACAAATTTAGATCGTTGGAGGACTTATTAATTCATTGTTAATAAATAATTTTGAGTTATATACTCTGCTCCCATCGCCTCGGTGGGAGCAGAGCATAAGTCAGTGCAATTATTTTTAAAATAGTGACCTCCGCTTTCTAAGTGACAAAATATTCTACATTGTCATGGTTCGCAAATTTAAATTTAGTTTATCTTTCTGTAAACGTACATTGAAATCTCAAAGGTGCCAATGACACTGAACCTGTTGAGTCACGTAATATGTTATGCATCGAGCTGGTTACAAAAACAATATTAAAATTAATTTAAGGAAAGTACCTATTTTGTAGCATCTCGGTTTCCACTTGTTTCTTGTTTCGAGTGAAGCTAATTTACATATATAAATTAGTTATTGCCTTTGAACTAATTTTATTTATAAGGGGAAGTTCATTGACGTTGTTATAAAATCTTAAGTACATATTATGGTGTTATTTTCAAGTATTATTAACAACCTAGTTCTAATATATCTCTGATGTTGTGCTGTGTCAGTTTTATATATAATTAAATCTAGGTCCAGGCAAATTTTATCTCGCACATGAAGCATAAAGAATACCATGAACAGAGAATAAAGAATTATTAATTATACTATTATTTTAAAATTAATACACTGGTAAACCTCAGGCGTCCCCGTAGAGCTGACACTCCTATGCTCGGGCCAATGAGCCCTAGTCAGAGAATCGTCCCTAGTTTTCAAGTTATATTCATTATTCGTGTACTAATTAAACTGCAGGTAATAGTATAACAACAATCTTTTTCTTATTATTGTCAACGTCATGTTAAACGTTTTGTTATTCATGAATTATTAGAGTTGGTATCTGCTTGCTGTCTGACGGCATCTGCTTGCTGTCTAACGTTGTTGTTTGTTAAATGCACAGCCACACCAAAGTACTTTCCCATCAACTCAACGTTATGAAGGGAGCCCTCTTCGCTTCTTCCCAGCTGGTTTTTCCTGAACTATTAATCGTTCAATATTGCCCTTCAGTTGATATAGCCAAAAAATAAGAGGATTAGAGGGAATATAACGCTGGAGAGTCGCATTAGGGGACAAATTTCTTAGAGATTCTACCTATTAGTGCGATGGAATTCATAGCAAACATCTCCTGATTGGCAACGCGAAAGCATCAATCCGCTGACTGCCTGCTTCCTGCTTCCCTCACATACCATGTTTCGGAGACGTAAGGAATTGCTCAACTGGCAAGTTGCCGGTCTTGCCATTTACATTATTTGCCGAATCTCGTATTCACAGTCGTCAGTGTGACAGTGTCCATAAGAGCTCTAAGTTATACTATCTTATTTACTATCGCAGTCACCTACCCGTAACATATCCGTGTTGTTATCATTTGCTGAGTCTACAATCATAATTTTGGTTTTGTTGTAATTTGTCCTAATCAGAGACAATTGTCTGAAGCCTATCCAATAGGTGTAAAAGCTTCTCCAAGCCTAGCGAACGTCGCATCACGTGTTAACTACAGATGCTAGAGAGGATTGGTGTGAGATCACTGCCCTGTCTGACCCTTTTGACAACTTTTGTTGTCAGAATTAGTGTTGTCTACTTTCATCAAATAGTGTTCTCTTCATACAGATGGAAAATAACAAAGACGAGATGTTTAGTAGTCTTCATTTCCAATAATAGAGCCCACAGTTTGTCCCATTCTGCATCCTCAAAAGCCTTACGGTAGTCTACGAAACAAAGATTCATATTATCTCGTTTTAACTATAAGTTGTCGCAAATTCAATATTTGCTTTCAAATACCGCGTTCTTTAATAAAGCCTGGTTGTACAGGAGATATTTGCTAACAGAGATATTGCTGACATCTAGTTTGAAAATATATACAGCATTATTTTCGGTGTGTGATAATAATACCAGCAATCAACCTGTAGTTAACACAGGCATTTGTTGCTACCTTCTTATGTAGTGGTACGAAGATTGGGGTTTTCCAATCAGCGGGCCATATTCCTGTCTTCCATATCTTTTGACATATTCTGTGAAAGATTCATCTTCACCAACTAGCTCAAGCGGTTCGGCCGTGATATTGTCCAAGGATTGTACACTAAGAAGGATAGTCTATATCGACAAAGTTGTTAGCTTTAAGGTCGACCGACGTGGCGTCACCACTGGTTCTTCTGAGATAAAAAATTCATTGTAATAAATAACTCGTTTTTATATTTTTCCTCACCACTCTTTATATACGCATCAGGCGGAGAAAAAAATCCAGACATTGTTTTAGAAGAAAATACATGTGGCAGAGGATCCCAACAAGAAATACGTTTTGTGAAAAGTACTTACCTAAATGACTATCAGAAACAACTTTAAATTTAAAAAAGTCCAGCACAAGAGCGAAGAAAGCGCACAAACACAAAAGTTACGTTGGGAAAAACGGTCTGTTAAAATTTAAAACATAAATAATAGACTTTTAATAACAAAAATATATCAGAATTTTCTAGTTCACAAAATTCTAATTCACAATACACTGTGTTTAGATATCTCAAAAAGCTCTCAAAAAAATACAACAAACAGGCTCAAATATTCAAGAAAATACACTCTTAGGAAGAAAAGATAGTTAAGCACCAGTTCTGACGTCACCGACCGACCTTCAACCTTCAGATGGTGGGTAACGTTGTAGCATAGGTAATAAGCTATCCTCTTCTATATATTGTTTATAATCCTTGTATATTGTCGACTCAGCTACTTTTCCAGGTTTTAGTTTTTATATGACAACCTCCACTTTTGAATTAATATTGAAAGTTCATTTTCTTAGTCTTGCTGCCAGCCATCTTCTACTTCCGGATGATCACTTTCTAAAAACTTTCGTTTGCCATTGACGCTGAACTTCAATAATTTGATCCCTGTCAGTTTTTAGAATACCTACGTATTAGGTTTAAATTCACGTGTAATTATACTCTTTGTTCGAAAAAAATCCTTGCTATTATTGTGGCCAGCATGTGAACAACAACAACATATATCTTTTAATTAAAACTCCGCATCTGTATTGGCTAACTATTATATGTGTGAGATTAATTAGATGGTGTTTAAACAAATCACGTTCAATTAGAAGATTAAAACCGGGAAGGCCCTCTTTTCGAGGTGCGGCGTTTAATTCCCCCAGTGTAATAATGTGTATCAAATTAATCAGTATATCTAATGATCCTTGCATTCCGCTGTAACGTGTGTTTTTCTCCTTTCATCCGTTACTACCATAGCGTGTCTGGGTGTAATAATTATATAAAACTTCCTTTTACTAATTAGATGGAAGGATATTTCTTTCCAGACAAGTAACTATATGTTATTAATTAGAAATACCTGAATTCTCTTTTATTACTATCTTAAGTACAGTTCATATACAAGCTTTTAATTTGGCAGTACTGAAATAGATATAGTCTTTGCCAGATGTTCTTAATTTTTGAAAAAATAATTGAATCGCCTTAAAAAAATATATCTAAAAATTATGAAATAGACTCAGTGGCTCAGTGCTAACGCGTAAGGCTTTAGACCACGGGGCCCCGGGTTCGAATCTTGGTCCGTTTGTGACGTTTTTCACGTGTTGCCGAGGCAGTAGCAGTGGGCTAGACTGAAGTTGTGTGATAGACAACACGGCTAGTCGCTCCCCTCGCCTGAGTTCGAGTCTCGCATTATTTTCGGGGGTCCGTAACCAAGGCAACTAGACATTATGTCATATTTGTACTTGCCGATTTTCCATGTGGCTGTTTTACCGGAGTATCTTGTGGAATTTCTGGAAGGCCAACTCGTTATTTACCGCGAGAATCTAATGTCACCTCATAAACAACAAGAGATCCAACAGGGCCTGCATTAAATCTTTTTGATAATAATAATAATTTAGGTTATTTTTTTAATGAAGATATAAAATAATGTAATTCATCGGATTTTAATAGAAATTTACGAATATTTAAAAAAATGACCATTACAGTCAGCCATATTGTCTTCGCCATTTTAATTAATAATTTTTGACATCAAGTTCAGCCACTCCTAAAATACCTAATTATTATACATACATAAATTTTTTTACGCGCGAAGTTGCGCAAAGTAATATTATTTCTGTAAATTGACGTATATTTTAAGGCATATTTTAAGACAAATGGAAATAATTATTAAAATAAATATAAAACAAATACTTAGCTAATTTCACTCATATGGTAGGCAACAATAGTAGTTTTTCTACTTCCTTATGTAAATTTGCTGTTTTCTGTAGACTCTATAGAATGGATAAGTAGGCAAGGCAATTCCAGTTAACTGAACGGATATATTTCATATCAGTTCTAGGATGGATATGAAATGAAACCAATCAATCACAGTTCGTGTATTAAATACATAGACAACTATCAAATTCAAATTATTGCGTAAGCTTTTAAAGTAATTGTCAGTGTGTAATGTCAGTGTGTATTTGTGTAATATATTAATGTTTAATAAATTTTGTAGTTTTTTTAAGCTGGTCGTAGGAAAAGTACTCTGTACAACTCGAGTAGATTATCCATATCGCACTCAAAAGATTTGAAGCACTCTGCTTTCGGCGTCGTGCTCAAACTTCTTTATCATGCGATATGGATATCATATCCACTCTTGTTGCCTATGTACTTAATACACGAAATGTGATTGGTCGATTTCATATCATATCCATCCTAAATAGTATAATATGAAATATATCTGTTCAATTAATTGGAATTGCCTCCTTATCCATTCTACAGACTGTACAATAAATTTACATAAGGGAGCAGAAAAAATAAATAATTTTTTCTGACATGGGAGTGATAATCCTCTGAATTTTATAGTATAACGGTTGTATCCGCATATTCTACTTTCTGTAACATAAACAGCTGACAGAAAATTGTCCAGATTTTATTAACATATTATGTGATTATTTTCAGTGTGGCGATTGGATTAACCTGAAAATTTTAGAAATCACCCCTGAACTAACAAAACTTGGAGCAACTCTCGAGGAGGCATTAGAACTACAAAAAGCTCACGATGAAGTTCTTCGTCAATTGCAAGTAAGTCAAGTATAGTAAATAATTGTATGTCTTTAAATAATTGGATTACATTTCCTAGATTAATATCTGCATAATATCATTAAAGAAAGGTTTATTTAAGCGCAAGTAAGTAAATTTATCGTATGGATGATAACTCGTTGTTGCGTGACCAGTTTAGCTAAGTTATAAATTTATAAATTGATAAACCAGTCCTTTTAAAAAAAAATAAACACTAATATACCATCACATATATTTTATATTATTAAGTTTTGATTTTATACTTTTGTACAAATTACTAAAGTTCAATGAGGCCAGATTAGTAAAATAATTTATATAATAAGATCATACAGCGAGCCATTGGCAAAATTATGATTTTCTGTGCTGTTTTTTCGTAGGGCTTCAACTGGAGTGCAACCAAATTGAAGCAGTTCGGTAATAACGCTTCTAAAAGTAAGAAATTTAAAAAAATATATGTACAAGAAACTTACTTCGTAACAAGAATACAAATATCACAGATTCAGTCTTTTGGTGTCTGGTTATTTTTTTATGCAACTTTATTTCTTGATCTGCTTTGATGAATGTCAGACTGCTTCAAACTATTAGCTACCACAAGTATTAAAGTTAAGACAACGCTGCTTATTACATTGGTACTTCTTATAGCTATATGATGCACCCTTTCGAAATTAGATATACCAGCCGTTGTCCATTTTTTGACAACTTCTTTAGCCAAAAATCTATTCTCATTCTTTAATTTGTCGGAGTGCTACAACATTCACTCTTTCTTTATTTTTTGTCCCTTTATTTCATTCTTTTCGTGATTTCTTTGTTACTTTTGTTCATTTTTTTAAATCATTCTTCCAAACGATAAACTTTTATTGGAGGAGTTTTTAAAGAACCCTAACCTCCCTATCGGATCTTCTTCTTTTTTTGAATATTGCTACTTTAAGTTTATCGATCAGCATCTCCTACCATAGTTATTTAACTAACTAAACCTAAATTAAACCCGCAATAACCCATGATTAAGTATAACGGGCCAGAATTGAATATTTTCATCGCTTCAATGGAAAACACGAAGTAGAAATCTATTTCAGGAAAATAATACCTTCTAAGCGGACGCAAACACAAGAAATCTATTTTTTTTTCGGAGGAGGGGAACCCACACCGGCTGCCCATACCAACTTGGAATGGGTCCGAGTGTCAGCCTCTAACTTACTTCCTCCAAGGGCTCGTCTGTAAAGAATACTCCGAGGATACTGCAGCCTCCTGGGCTTATTGTGCTCTCCCTGTCTTAGTTTACACTGCCCGTTTTAATATTCCTGTATCACTGACAAGGTGATACAGGTCTGAAAATGGGAGGGTTTTGATGGTTTCCGGGTCTGTTTGTTTTTGCCCGTAGATATTATACCTTCTGCGGTCCAACGCCTCGCAGTCATGTATAATATGTTCTACAGTTTCTGGTACCTTACCGATCAGTCTGCAGTTAAGGTCGCCAGCAAACTTTCCAATTAAATGCAGATACTTCTTAACGGGAAAATGTTCCGGCTCTCAACTGGATCCTTTTCTTTGTACCCAGCACGAATTCTGGGCCATAGAATGTATCAGCTGCTCCTTGTCTAACAAGTTCGTCAGCTTTTTCGTTTTCCTCTATACTGGCATGTCCCGGAACCCAGAATAGTTTTGCTCCGTTCCGCTCACCCAGAATTTTGAGCTCTTAGTGGCAGTCCCAAACCAATCTGAAAGACACCTCGTTAGAGGCTAGTGTCTTAAGTGTCGCTTGACTGTCTGATGCAATTGAGATCTGCTGAAGGAATCTGTTACAAAACGTATATTCAAAAACTAACAAGACATCAAATAATACCCAGAATGGCATGAAAAATTCCAGAAGAAAGTCCACGAGGAAATTAAAAAAAAACTACCGGCAGGAGAAATACTGGACTGGACATCAGTGATCTTAAAAATGAAAATTGCGGCAAGAAAAATATTAAAAAGAGAAAGTCACTTATGAGCTCAACAAGAAAGAAAACAAAAAAGATATATAAACAGCTAAAAAAGATGAACACCACAGACAAACAGCAATGAATACGGACATAAACGAAAGACTAACAGAAGCATTGAAATAAATAAGAACGATGGGGAGAAGCCATCATGAGAAAAATACAGAAAATTCTTAGAAAACATGTAGAAACTCTCCCAGTAGAACAGCGATGAAACCATACCTTCAGAAGAAACGACAATACGCATCGAGAAGACACATATCACTGTAACATTGGACCAAAAAGAATAGAAAAAGGAGGAAGTACAAGGAAAAAATGAACAGAATAAATACAAGAAACGGACGGTTCATAAAAAATACTATACAGTAAAAATATAAAAAGTTAACTTTATAAGAAAAAAACGTATATGATAATAAATAATATATAGTGATACGACAATAGTACATTGTAATACAAGTGTGGCAAGGACTTCATTGCAAAACGATGTATGAAAGTATCCTATCATACGAGTTTTGCAATGAAGCTTGCCACATGTGTGTTACATACTATTTTTTCTACGGTTGTGAAGTTATTTCCCTTTTTTAAAGTCTTTCCAATATTTTAAATTTTGCTGCCTGTCAGATTTTATTTAAAGTGACATTTTCCGCAGTCATTCTGAAGTTAGAAAATTTGACTTTGTGTTTGCAATTCATATGTAATTAATGTACATTTATAGAACTTAGTTGTTATTACCAGTAAGTAATATAAATTCTTTAAGGTAAACACACTATTTTATTCCGGTGTGTGAAGATGTATTGAAGGCGTGTGGCAAATTCTTTGCCGCACGGCGTGCGGCAAAGTGATATTTTTTGCTGTCATTTTGAAGTTTGAAAATTTGACTTTCAGCACAATCGTAGAAAAACTTTATTTCGACATACAAGTGCTCGCTTCGAGGAACACATTCTTTCGAAGTTGAAATTGTATAAATCTACAATCTAGCTCTCTTTAAGTGCTTCTTTGGAATCTATATTTGTTTTGGAAATAAGCCACTGCAAAAAAACTCAGTTCCATCAGAATTGAATACATCGAAATTTAAAAAAGTAAATCCCAACTTTTAAAATCATAATCTCCCCTCACCCCATCCTTCCAGAGGCAGGTAGACCACTGGATAAATCCGTGACTCTCGAACGGGTTTTTTCACTAAGTTTTTCCCTTATGGACAACAAGATTTTCTTCGTAAATTTAGTGCGCGCGTGCGACAGTGCGCGTGTGTTAAAAATGCAATTGTTTCTTCGTATTTCTAGCTATTTCTAAGTATTTTAATATCTTCCCGGATTATTGTTCAACGAAATTGTTAGGTTTAAGTTTTTTTTATATATGTTAAACAGGAGCCCTGACGCCCCAATTGCATCTGTTGTTACAGCCGAAGCTAAACCCCTCCACCCGATCACCTACTTACCGCGACGTTGCACGCCGCGGTGGGGTGATCGGCTCTAGACTGGACCCAGCTGAGGCGCATTCATGTCTCTAAACTTTAATAAATATCTTTGATTTGATTTGATTTGAAATTTAAAAAGGGGGAGGCAACAACAAAAGTTTTGAGAAACGTCAAGTTACTTTTTTTGCTGTTTTTATTACTAGAGATCTAGTGAGAGCTTTGGAAATAATTTGTTATTGCTAAAACTACTACAAATATCTAAATCCAAATTATCAAACTAAATGTTTAATTATTATTTTTCTTTAACCTGCATTTCAAGATTTTTAAAGTGTAAAACTTTACAGTCTATCAATGTAACAGCCGGTCACTATTAATACGTCAGTAGCGATAGAGTACAAGCTTATTTATTTAGCATTTCAGTCTATTGGTATTACACTAAAAATATCTTATGCTTTGGTTTTAAATTTCTGCGAATCCTTCATAGGATATACAAGGCTCCGTATTTAGACTGTTTTGATTAAAAATTTCAATTCTATAAATAATTTGGCACACTTGATTGCCTAATTATACATTGCATGAATTATATTGGTCGTTCGTAAAGTATTTTGGTTCATTTCAGTTTTCAATTTTATATGTACCTATTGCATTAAAATGTTTATTTTGATTTTAATCTGAGTGAAAGTATTTTTTGCATTTTTAGGTTAAGAATTTCTGAAGATAGCTTTTTTCAAAAAATAAAATGGACATTTCCTCTAAACATTTGTCCTTAAGTTTTCAACAGTTATTATCGGTATAATTTTTCATTCAACGGCATGCTGATAGGTTTATTATACAGCGTGATCTACCACGATATGCGGAAAATAAAATGGCGTACTAGTCTTCAATGTGGGAAAGCCCCTGCAAAATTTTAGACGTTCTGAGGTAATTTATTATATTAAATTATTAGTAAATATGCGAAGATACACTACTGATGTTGAGTAGGTCAGGAATAGGTCGAGGAACTTACTTGTGAAAGAACGTATTGGAGTTGTTTATATTTCCTTAATTGGCATAAAATGTGAAGCTGCCAGCGAGATTAAAGTACCGCGTTTTTTGCTTTCGGTCGAACAATTGGGACACCGGCGTGTTATTGACCGATTTAACTAAATATCTCGTATATCTGCTTGTCCTCCAGCATAGGGTCAATGTATTTTCGATTTATTTCTTTATTTTTGTACCTATCCTATCCAGCTTTGCTGTCAATAATGTCAATCCCAAGTCTGATAAAGTAATATGGTTGTACCGCGTTACGTCAGATTAGTTAAAGTCATTGGCGGTGCATTTCTACAAAAAAATAAGGTAATTTTTTTGGTCATTTTTTTAAATTTTTTTAACTCCTTTCGGTGGAGACAACCTACTGTTAAATTTTCCGCATGTCATGGTAGATCACGTTGTATAAATTGAGGGCAGAGATACCAGAGGCTTGCCCATTGAATATACCCTTAAGAGAGAGAGAGCAGTGCGCCAAACGAGGAGAGATTTTCATAGTAAACAAAAGATTCCACACCAGTGGCGCAGCCAGAAAATTCATTTGGGGGGGGGGGGGGGGGCAATAGAACTGGCCTCCCCAGAGGATGAGGAAAATTTTTCAGAAAATGGTTGAAAACAGATGTGTATAGATTCCTCTACTAGATAATATTGGCATTAATTACAAAATATTTATTCCAACGGATAATTTGGATATTGCTTTATATTGATAGAGATTACGCTTCTTTATTTTTTGGTACATGAAAGACGGCTTGTGGGGTGCCCGGGCCCCATGACTGCGCGCCTGTCCCGCACTGTCAAATTAGTTAAAATTTTGGTATGTCGTAAATCTTGACCTCGTGATTAAAAGTCTTCCTGGGTGCGACATCAAAAAATAAACAGTTATTGAGATACAGCTTGTTAAAACTAGGTAATTTGCATGATTTTAGATAACAATTTTTTATTCTTAAACCATTAACTTTATGGAAAAAGTGCAAAAGCTTCTTTAAGTGATATATAATTTTCTTCGAAATTTCTCTACAACTTTTAGATTTCCATAACAAATATATGACATTGTGATGTTGATATGCCACTTTACATTCACATTTTTTTGTAATTTTCATGAATTGCATAATTTACAAAAGTTTAAAATATATATTTTAAGCTAAGGGGTATATATTTTTAATTAGCAATATTCATTTGTTCATCATAATTCACATTCAGGAATTTGCAATAGAGTGAATATAGGTATCTTAAAACTGAAGTTTTTTTTTAATGTATTTCCAGTATCGAATACTCATTTTTTTTTAAATTGTGACCTATAACGAATGACAAATATTCGTTTTCTCGATTATATGCAGTGAAATTTTGTATAAGGATCGAGGCATAAAATGAGAAGATATGAGACAAAAATTTGTACGGAATTCGAACATTATATAAATAACATACGGATTTGAATTCAGCGAGACAAAATATCTCCTCCACCATATCACTAAGATATTGTCAGCAGTATTGTAGAAGAACCTAACACACAGCATCTGATTGACGCGACACCATTTTATTTTTTACTTTTTATGGGTGCCAGTCGCGTTCCCCCTTGATTGTGTGTTGAACTGCCAGTTAAGTTCTATATATTTAAGACATGTTTGATAGACGAGGAAGGTAAAAGCTGTACTTACCGTAGATTGCTAACTGCCTTCTATCTTAATTTGGTTTCTCTGGCGATGCACTTTATCTTATTTATCTAACACTGTAGTGAATCTTGTGCTTAGAGATCTCCTAATCATAGAAAATCCCTCTCGAGGTTTCGAGATCCGATCGGTGTATTGAATTACAGACTTGAGGCACCCGAGGCACCCGATATTCAACTCCGACCTAACACACGAGATAGATTTAAAGTGAATCATTCAATCAGTAAAATGCAACAGCTCAAATAATACCATTTATTGGTTGATCCAAAGAATACAATTATGTTTATGCAATAACCTACCTAGAAAATATATTTTATTGAAATAATCGCCTCCCGAAGTAGGACAAGGATGAGTGCCTCTTATAGAGGACGTTTATATTGGAACTACCATGTAAGGGAGAGCGTGCAATAAAATCGATTAGGTAAAAATATTCACATAACTTCCTCAGAAATTCATGGAGGCACTTTGGTTTTGAGACTGACTGAAAATAATATAAAAATATTTTACTTTAAAAATTTCGATTTTGGTTAGCTTTAAGCTAAGTTTAGCTTTGAGGTTCCTTTTAGTGATTATATCATTCATAAGAACGGAGTTCAACTGTATCTGGGTTTGTTTTGCTTTCCTGCGTCCTTTACGGCGACCTACTGGCCCCATATAGATTCAATATAGGGTACGTGACATGACCTCGCTTTAAAGCGACTTTTTTGCAAATGAGCTTTTTATCGTACTTACGCACAAGGCGGTTTTCTCTATAACTTTGCCATCTCTAAAGACCTGCATTTGGTTTTGCTACCATAGCTTTCCGGCGATTCTCCAATGTATTCGTCCAACTGACCAGTCGCTGGATGAATCCAAATTTGTTTTATTCGAGAAATCGGCATTGTACATATTTGCTAATTTTAGCCTAATAATGTTATATAGACGCTACGCGCCTTCGCCATGCCATGGCATGCGCTTATGCCTTAAATATGGTTAGTTAGGCTCTAAATTGTCTTTTAATAAATTTTTTCTAAGTCGAACTTTTTATTTATTCTTCGACTTAGGTCGATTCTGGGAGGTTCTATGACAGTGTCACCGACTATTTCTTTTTACGCAGTAATTGTTGTAGGTACAAAATATTTTGTAACAACTTTTTTTTATGTAGAATTTTGTGAACTTCAATATTCACCTATAAGACTTTTTCGTATTTTGCTTTATGTTGCAACCATTACAGGCTAGAGAAATTTTTAATACTTTTCTATTACCAAAAAGTACTTCTTTGCAAAACTACACATAAGGATTATTTCAGTTCAGCTATTGCCGTATATCGCCGAATTTAGGACGGATCTAGTCACCTTGTTACAGGGCCTGGGCCCACTTATAAAAGGGGCCCCAAAGGCTGCTAAACCTCGAACGCAGGGTAGGGTAGTCGCCCTGTGCCCTGAACAAAATTTTAATATTTTACGTGCAGTACCCTCTCTGCAATACACTAGTGAAGAGGGAGTCTCACACGGCCGACTAGTCAGGTCCTTGGGGGTGGCTTCGATAATTGGTGTAGGTGGTCAGATATAAAAGACAACGTCGTTCTAATTAAACATTTAATAAAATATCAGGGTACGTAGTACAAAATATTTCACAATTATCACCGATAACTCAGTACGCAGTACAAGTATCACAATATATTCTAATAAGTGAACTAATAAGTGGGGCCCACACGCTTAACCTAATATACACAAAATATCTTGCAAAATAATAAATCCTTGATAAATGTACAAAAGGTCATATGCCAGAAGCGTGACAAAAAAAACTACAAGTGACCCAAGGTACGGTAAAACATAAAATTACTTAAAATTATTGACATCTATTTGTAAAATAAGGCAAAACTATTCAGTTAGTGAAGTAACGATACACAATATACCAAATATTACTGAAATCTAAAATGTTACTGAGATTTACGTTACGAGCAAAATATTACCAATATTCCTTGAAAATGTATTTTACTGTCCCGTGGACGTTGAGTTGATGTACCGGATCTCTCGTTAAAAGAATATGATTCCGCTTACCTTTGGTAGTGTCTGAATACCTTTTCCCGTCCTACCAGGGTAGCGTCATTCAGGTGATAACAGCCGCAAGTGGTAGACCATCTACGTGGAGTCTAAGGTAACGTGCCGAGATCCCCAGTACCATACATACACAAGATGTCAGTCAATAATCCACCATCTAGACACCATAATCTGGACTAGAAGTTGAAACCAGAGTCAAGCTGGAAGTCCCTTGTAAAGTGTAGAATGTGACATAAAAGCTCAAGTAGAATACGAGTAACAGATCCAAGTAAAATCATAAGGTATCAATCCAAATAGCCATAGACTAACAAATAGATCCCAATACTTGTAATATACTCAACATGGAAACAACTAACAAACGAACAACAAACAAACAGCCCTGCAATAAAATAAATAACCTAAATTACAAATCTATTTCAACTTTAAGTGGGTTTTCAGAGACGTACCTGAGATGTGATGTGGGCTGAAAGAGGTCCTTTGCCGTCGAAATGGCACTCCAAAATCTTGCATTCAGACGACGCCACGTGCTTTGAAAATTGACTTTATCCGGAAATCCGTAGCTGCATTTTCCCCAAAACGATACACAAAACCAAATGAAAATACAACTAATCTTGTCGTGATGAATACTAAATCCCATAAATGGAGCAAAACTTACAATATTGCTAAAACTCGTATTCAGACGACTCAATCTTCTAGCAGCAAAAGGAAAAATGACCAAGAAAATGTCCTCCATCAAAATGTCCAGTTCTTGTCTTCCGTCTCGGCATGTTCAGAATTTCCACTCCACGGCGTACCCCACAACTAGAATAGATTTTCCTAACTTCGTTTATATCCACAAATATTATCATAATATACTCTGAAAGCCATCCCCTCATAAATCTACCCAGCAAAAGAAGGTTTAATCAACAATACTAGCCATTGTAGAAGCTTTAAAAGGGCGTTTTTGCAATGCACTCTCTTAATGAATATCTGAACGCACTCACCCGTACTTCCTGTAACAAAACGCATTCAATGGCCAACATGAACCAGGTAGTGCTATTATGCAACCATTTATACTCTATTAATATCTATTGGCGAGAGACGGTATCAATAGGCTCAAATGCACAATAAAATTTGGGAAAATAACGAAAATTAGTACGTAAATTTCTGGCCATTATTAAATGTGAAAATCGACCGTAACAGCCTTGTTCACTCTTAAAGGGTCTCAAAACAAATGTTCACGATGGAGAATTTTCTATTTTTTAAATTTGAAAGTGAAAAGCTTAGTTTTTACAAATAAGTGATTAGTATTTTCTTTCCAAATTACCATTATTATACTCTTCGCAAAAACGAAGAGTATATTGTATTTGATCGGCACATTTCTAAAATCGTAAATATCGCTCGTAGAGAAAAAAATTTCATATCATTGTGTTAGTGAACGAATTCTGAACAACTTTCAAAATGTCTGTCTGTCCGTCTGTCCGTCTGTCCGTGTGTCCGTCACGTTTCTTGTAAGCACGATAACTTAAGAAAGAAAAATCCGATTGTATTGAAATTTAGAAAGTAAGTTAGTGTTAGCTAGAGAAAGAACTCTATTGTTTTTGAGGAAAATCGATCAGTAAATAAAAAAGTTATTAATTATTTAATTAAAAAAAAAATATTCTCTTAATTTTTGTCGCTTGTATTAAAATAGAAATCTTGCGAAATATTTATATTTTTTTTTTGTTTATGAATTTTACTAATATATATTTCATAGAAGTTCGAATTCTTGAACATAAATTTATGCGCCTCATCTCTGGTTCAGACAGGTACACCTCCCTCAGAGATTTATACGCACGATGTCACGACATAATCCCACTAGCGGACTACGTCCAAGAAATCTCCCAGAAATTCTATCAATTCAAACTGGGCGATAGTCCGCTTACCCGCAACATAACCCGAATTAGACAGCATAATGCCATACTTTTCGATATAAGACACCCCCTACCATACCAGACGTTGCCTATTTTCCGGCAACTCCCTTAGCCAAACTTTCCACTACTACAACTTATCACTATCCTAAACTTTGTCCTTTCTCTACTTACATCTTTAATATTTTTCTATTCCCTCTCTGTTTGTTTATTTGTTCTCGTTCATCCTTTTCTGTTCTTTTGTCCATTTTTGTCTCCAAATTCCATTTAGGCCGATAAATTTATAAAAATCCTAACTCTTTTAATCCTTAACTTTCATTTCACCACATTTTCCTGGCAGGAAGACCACCAGGGTGGAATTGCTTCGAACGGGTTTTTTCGTTGAGTTTTGTTTTCCCGTGCCAGCAACCAGAATTTCAAAGTGTTCGCGCTCATTTTGTGCGCGAAATCGATAATTTTATTGTGCTATTTTAGTTATTTTTAGATATTTTCATATATCATGTTTTTTAAAAGTTATTGTTAGTTTTAAGTTTATACTTTTTAAACAGGAGCTCTAACCCCCTCACTAACTATTGTTCAGTCAAACCGGACCTGCGCCGCCCAGTCTTACACCCACCACGGCGCTGCGCGCCGTGTATGTCTGACTGGCTCCGGGAAGACACATTTATAATTTAATTTAAATAAAGTATTGTTTGATTTGATTTGATTTGATTTGATTTTGCTTTGCGTTGCAATCCAAAGGTTCCGTGTTCGAATCTCACACAGGTTGGATATTTTTTTTTTCATTTTTTTTTTCATATAATTTTTTTCACAACAAAGAGGTATCACAAAATTTAGGATGTCCAAAAACTAACATTATTTACAAGAAAACTGCGAAGAGTATCCTATAGAATGTGTAACAATTATATATAAAAAGCTCAGTAAATTGGCGAAGAGTACGTTTTTAGCTTTTTACAAGCTTCTATTTAACTTGCTTTGCATGTATTTATGTATGTATGTACGTATGTTAGGATGTTTAGTCCAAATCTTGAGTTGCGGTCAAATCTTGCACATCAATTTTGAACCACTTAGCAACGTCCAATTGAGCTGAGATTTTGCATATACATGTAGTTCTGTTGACAATACAATAATTTGGTACCGAACAGTGTTTTCTAGTTCTAGCACTATAATTTTTCGTTTTTCTTATCGCATAGTATATTCACTTATGCGTTGTTACAGACTTTTTATTTTAAGATATTCTAAGAAATGGCGAAAGCGCTACAGACGCCTGCAGCAAAGGTTTCTGTACTTCTTATACTTACTTCTTATCTTATTAAGTATGAATATAATTAAAATAAAATAGACGTAATTAAAAATTTAAAAATAAAATTAAATGTAAAAAATTCTTTTTAAAAACAAGCTTTTGTTAATAGTACACCTAAATAGTAATAATAGCTTGTTTTAATAAAGTTTTTTTTACATTTTATTTTATTTTTTTCATTCAAATTAAGAAAAAGAAACTATTTTATATTTTGTAATTAAATTTTTTTTAGTAAAATAGACAATTTATTATTATTATTATTATTATAGACTCAACAACGGCACACTTTCACAGTCGTAGATGAAAACTATTCACCTATCTCTCGCGCACGTTTGAGATTCGGTTCTATTGGAGCCTTCTCCAGGCAACATTAATAATGTCTGCTTCAACAGGTCAGCTCCAGATCCTAACAAGAGATCACAGAGACAGCCAGTCCAGAACTTTTCTTACAATACGCGAAGTTCCCAATAGTGCGATTTCTGTACTTTGTGCGCACTCGTATGACCTGGCAGTTGTTGTAGACTCCGATCATGGCCCTTTTTGACAGTTCCCAGAGCTCTTACAATCACATGACGGTGGTCTTTGCATTTCACATCATGTTTGGAGATCTTTGTACTTGCACAACTTCTCTGTTTCCTTGATCGTCACGTTGGTGTCATTCGGGATGGATACATCGATCAGCAAACAGGATCTCTCCTATTAATTATGTACGACGATGTCTGATCTTATTGTTACAATGGTTATTGTGACTTAATTGGCCATGTCCTCAAAATCACCCGAAGTAAATGTTAAATGTAAAATGTGGGGAATCGTGAAAGAACTATTAAAAATTTGTGATCGAACATGAAGTAATACGCAGTGTGTTTTGTGATCATGTAGAAGAACTTACCACACTGCATTTGAGTGACATGGCACCAATTTATTTATTGAGGGTGCCAGTCGCGTTCTCCCTTGTTCTTATGTGGTCTTCCACTCCCAGACGGGTTCGAGATAAGATATACTTGATAAATAAAAAATACGCCAAGGCGTAGATTATTAACCATGCTCTCTTTCTAATAAAAATTGGAATTTCTCTCTCTCTATGGAAATGTACTCATTTACCTGATGGTAATAAATTTTGTGCCTAAAGATCTTTGAATTGTTTTGATAAAAAATCCCTCTCGAGCTTCCGTAAGGTAACCGGAGTATTGAGATTCAAAGTTGTGGGTCCTGAGACTCCCAATTTACTCTATTTAGCCCTATCAAATGAAAGCCCTCGAGGGATGAGACTTGCAACAAGTCATACAATTAATAAAATGCAAAAGTTCTGAGAATATCATTTATTGATTAGGTTTAAAATAAGTACAGTAAAATTATGCGATATCCTATCTAATAAATTATATAATTTGGAGAGAATCGCCTCCCCAAGCAGGGCAAGGTCGACTACCACTTTAAGAGTTTTAAACGCTACCAAGCAATGAAGAGCATGCGCTAACAATCGATTTGGTGGAAAAGATTCACGCAATTTTCCTAGAAATTGACGAATGCATTTTTGGGTTTTTATTGTGGCCGACTTGAAATAATATATAAATATTGAACTCAAAAAATTTTGGGTCGCTTATGATTAACTTTAAGGTTGTTATTCGTGATTTTATCATTCACAAGAACGGAGTTCAATATGAGTTCAACTATATATGAGTTGCAACTTTCTGCCAATCTCGCGACGTACCGGTTCTTGTATAGGTTCAATATAGGGGATATGACACGCTTCGCCTTCGAGCGACTTTTTGGCAAAATGGATTTTTGTCTCATTTATGCACAAGACGGTTTTCTCTATAACTTCGTCATTTGGAAAGACCTGCATTTGGTTTTCCTACTATCGCTTTCTACTGATTATCCAACGGATTCGTCCAATTTACGAGCCGCTGAGTAAATCCAAATTTGTTTTATTCGAGAAACCTACCTTGTCCATTTTTACGTCGCATCGTTAAAAATTTATATTCATTCTTTTCAATGATATCCATAATGACTATTACTCCACTTTCATTGTGTTTCGTGAAGCGACTGAAAAGTTAAAAAACTTTCATAAATGTTTATTATTTGCAAAGTCCAACTTTGCCGCACTTTTGAAAAAGTATAATGTACTTTCATCTTTGACCAAAATTATATTTTTATTTTCGGTACATTTTTCCATGACCATAATATACTTTCACTCCCATGGCCTGGACGTAAAATTTTTAGGCGTGGGCGCCACGTGTTTTGCCTTGTCTTGTCTGTTTTTGTTTAGTTATGCTTTGTCTCTAAAATGTCTTTAAATGAATTTTTACTTAAGTCAAAACTTCCATCTAATCTTCGACTTAGCTCGATTCTGGGATTTTCTATAACAATCACATAGCGAAGTCATTGAGATTTTTAAGTTAAAATGAAATGAAACCACTCTTAGACACACAGTCTCCAATATTTCGAAAAACGGTAAATATCTCATAAACTCCTAAAAAATAATTACATGTTTTTTAGAAACCCCTTGATATTTTCTAAACGAGTATGCAATAATATATAAGGTATCCTATTTAAATTAACAACTTTGGTTACTACCTATTACGTAACCAAAACAGAACACCCTGTATAGGAGATATTGTTAAACTATGTAATATTGAATACTGAATAACCTGGGAGTGGAATACCCTGTGATTAACTTTATGAATATTTCAATAGTTTTTTCTTTGTTAGCGTACTTAATACTCTATTAAAAGATATTGGATACTTAGTATTCACTGTCACAATGGCCACATCTAATACTTTTGTGTATAACACTAGACGTTTTTGACATGTTGACCTAGCATATCTTGCATTCAACTTCCACATTACATGCGTTCACTAAATTGTCACACGGTTAGGTAATAAATCTACCAATTCTATATAAAATATAATAATTATTTTTCACTTAAATGGGTAGATATGTGTTTGCCTGCGGCAAATAACTTCTTTTTAATATTTACATACGTAATTGAAATGTAAATAGTTTAAATATGAATTGTGGTGATAACAATTCATTCATGTGCAACCCACGATCCGTCTACCTTGTTGTCATTTGTAATGAAAAACAAGCGCCCACTTGAAAGGTTTTTTACATGTACATGCGCTGTTAATTACGAATATATTCAGGTTATCTAAGGTTAAAGATATGTTAATGTATGAATTATTGGTAGGTTAAAAAATTAATTGGAAATACTTTTTGTCCCTTTCATACGCTTTTCTCAGTCTATATTGTATCTTAACTATTGTTGTACAAAACATTTATGTATATTTTCTATAATCTGCATTTTTCTCTTGATTAAAACTATCAAGAAACAAAGTATAAAAATATCTATTATATAAGGTTCCTCTTTTATTACTCTTATTTGGATTTCTAAATCATTAACTTTATAAATGTTTGGCTTAGAAGTAATACCATGATTTTTTGGTGTAAATCGGTAAAAAAATTCTGTTAGAACTAAAAAAATGTTTAGATCTGTATAGAGGCGCTTCTTAGATAACTCAGCAAATACAAAAAAGCGTTGAATTATGTTTTAAACAAGAGGAGGATATTTGGGGAAAAAAGGTCTTTTGAATTTTTTTCGTAGGATGAATAGTTCTTGTGTAAAATGAAGTGAAAGTGTGCTCTTATTTTACGAATTTACTCTTGGGCCGGAAGCTAAAATATTAATGATTTCATAGATGCAACTTCTTAAAAAGTGTCATACCTCATCGTCAAAAATGAACGTGAAAGAAAATTTAGAAAGAAGAAGGTGTAGGCTTTCAGGAGCATTGATTTGATTTCTTAAGATATTACTTCCGAATGATTCAAATGCGTTTAAAAATTTTACTTCGAAGATAGAAACACAATTTTACTTTTACTTTATATTCAATAATAGATCAAAATATATGATTGTTGTTGGATTATATTCTAAATATTATACGTTTTTATTTAATAACAGTAAAAGTCATATTTCGTTTATTAAATTCAAAAGAGAGCAGTTTGAAATTTGTGAATTTCGACAATTTTCAAATTAGCCATAAAATTTAAATTAAAAATAGCTGTAATATCGAAAATTTTAATATTAACAAAATAAAATGTGAAATGAAACTAAAAACTATGTACCACTTAGTGCATAATATAGTTTTTAATTTCACAATTAATTTTTCTTAATTCATTTTTATGCAGTTAAGTCAAAAATGCCAATTTTGTTACTTTATTAAACAGTATTATGTAACGGTATAATTTTAGGACTTGGATTTTGTTCATGAATCTTTTCTACTTTCAACTCATAATCAGAGCTCGGGAATTTTATCTCTGTGACGTCAAAATCAGGGTTGGCTTTAGGTGAGCGCGGAAAGATTTTTATGCGAGTATGATACAATATATCTTAGATTGTATATTTTTTAGGAATTCCGTAATGTTCAAAGTTAATATGGTTAATATTATAAACGCCCACTGTCACTATCGGTTGAACCACTAGCACCCATATGCTTTTGGGAGGATATATGTCTATTAAAATTTGTTTTATATTTCCATTTGTTGCAACTACTACAATCAAGATCTATTTCCTTCAAATTGCAGTTCTGGAAAACCGCGAATCCACAAATATACTACAGCCTGAGAAGTACGACATATGTGATGTATAATTTCACGATAGGTTTGTATATACATACATATAGTTAATGGCTAGATTTATATTACGGATTGCGAAACTACGATTGCGGATGGTCTACCCCATGATGTAAGGATATATGGTGTGTGCAAACGAAGCTCTCATTTTCGTCCTCTACTGCGCCGTCCAAAACGCCGCCATCTTTAATATGTCTGTCATTAATTTATGTTGACAAAGTTGTTGAAATGTCAGGTTGTCTAGTAAAAAGTTGGAAAAACTGAAACGAGAACACCAAAAACAGTAATATTAATTACTTTTAATTCCTTAAGCATGAAAATATAGTAAAAATGTGGATTAATTTTTGTGACCGCGACGTAGTTAACCTCAATGACGCGACGGTAAGTTAAAATGAAACGGTAGTTTGTGATGAAACTAGAAAATAATTCGTAAATATTTTTCAGGCAAGATAGTTTTAGCCTCAACGAAGTAGAAATTGAAAATACTAAATTACGAGCTGAAGATCTTGAAATGAACGTTGAAATTTTAGAACTGAAAAACTGAATTCAAAAAAGCAACTGAAAAGATGGTGAAAGAAGTGCAATAAAGAGGACATGAAATTGTGAAACCTATTTTCACAATTGGACAAATTCAACGACCTAATCAGAAATGTGTGAAGTGGTCGTTTGAAGACATTACTTCTGCAATAACTCTACAGAGTGTGTGACGCAGGGTTACAGGTTTTTAAGAAAAGAAAATGAGTGCATTATAAGATTATTATATAAAACTACTTAACAGCGTAACAATTTAATATAAATATTAAATATGTAATATAATAATGGGAAATGCTATTTTATAATGAATATATAAATATAAGTTTTCTCTCTAAACTAATATTGATTTTGTTCAGCATTCCTTATATTAGTTAATGAACAATATCGATACCTCTGAAGTGGGCCCCCTATTTTCGATATTGATACATATTTGAATGCGAGTCATTTGCTCGTCAGTTTCTATATGGGAAAATAAACAAATTGGCCGTTAATTTTTTTTTTATCAATAGAAGGGAGCTATCATTTTTAAATCTCTTTTAAGCGATAATGAGCCAACGAGAGGAACTCGCAAGCAATTATGAGCAAACTATTTACATTGAAAAATGTTTAAATTTTGAAAATATTTATTTCTTTCATATGAACTTAATATACTTTCTAAAATTGATATTGGTAGATCCTGAACTTGACATGAATCATAAGAATCTTATAATTTCGAGAAATTATTGATACTTCTATGTGCATATTCTTAAAAAATATCAATATTAATGGCCGTACGTGCATACTTATTTAGTATATTGCTCATTTGATAGGTAATCACTCGGCAAAAACTGATTTGCAAAGTACACAGCAAATATAAGCTTTCGTTATACCACGAAGTTTCTATATTCATTAATGTTTCCTAAATATTTTATTAGACTTGTCATGTTCTGTGTGATGCTTATTCGGTATTAATAATAACACTTTACTTTTACTTCCACATCCAGTGGAAGTATAGTAACGACAAAAAAATTTTTAAAAATTTTTATTGTTCAAATAGGCTTAGAATGTCATGAAACGTCGAGATTTCAAGTTTGAGCGAAAAAAAATTTTCTGTCTGTCGGTCTGTCTGTCGGTCTGTAACTTTTTTTGTGCGCACGTTTACTCTGGAACCGTTTGAGATATTGACTTGAAATTTGGTACACATATGTACTTTAACGAGATCTAGAACTAGATTCTATTTTCATCTTGTTCCGTCGAAGGGTTGGGGGGTAAATTGGGGTAAATTTGGGGAAAATAGGTAAATCAAGCAGGTAAGAGTCCATAACATTGGTATATAGTATATACAAGAGAAGGTAAGGTCTCAAAAAAAATTTTGGCATTGGCCACCCCTATTACCACCCCCACCCCATTATTAAAGGGGATGAAAAAAAAATGTGATTTAGTATGTGTACAAGAACCAGAAACCTCAAAATATTTTTTTACTTTATCCATCCCCCCACTCCCATCCCCTGTCACCACCCCCACCCCATTACCGATGTGGGGTATCGTTTTATGGGTTTTTGGGGTAGAGGATTTCAAATATTATATTATTAAAGTTCCATAAACAATTATTTCCAGATAAAAAATTTTTTCGTTGTGTGACTTGGATAGAAAATCCGGATGTGGAAGTAGTGATTCCTTGGGCAGCGGTTTTCTGAATGTTTCAGTAGGTGTTTGCAATATATATTATGTCTATATGTAGGCCGTTTCTGGCGCCGAGATAAAATTCCTGGGCTCTGCTCATAATAATCAATTTTTACCTAGTGGGATGGAATTGTTTAGCTGCTGCGATTTAACTTGTTTTA
The DNA here is from genome assembly GCA_936432065.2 of Rutpela maculata. Lineage (NCBI taxonomy): Eukaryota > Metazoa > Arthropoda > Insecta > Coleoptera > Cerambycidae > Rutpela > Rutpela maculata. The sequence goes on from OW386285.2 coordinate 43,077,634, forward strand.
GGTGTAAAAATAAGTGTAATGAGAAGTTTTGGATTAAATCTTTCCATTGCTTCATATGAAATTTAAACAGTTGTAAAACTGAAATTTTTCCTTATTATCGCCGGATCTAGTGATGCATCGCAAAAAAAAATCGTAATAAAACTCAACCTACAAATAAACTTTCTGGAAATTTGTTAAATAATAAAAAAAATAAAAACCATTAAAAATTTCCATTTTTGTTTAAGAAATGTGATATAATAATGCATACATTTCAAATAAACTAGGTGAATCCATACCTTTTATTGAACTAAACCTTCCTGCTAAATAGTGCAAAATATTTATTTAAGTGGCTGAAAATAAAAAAAGATTTCGAAGTTTTGTAGTTCATGTGCATCATTTTGTTGAGACAATTTTTCAAAATATAGGATACTACGTGTATTTTACAATGGAATCAGGAAAAATAATGTTTTCTTTTTTAAACCGTTTTTTTTTTTTTGGAATTTGTTTACAATTTTCGAGATTGTAGTTATAAATAATTAAAATACATCTGTGAATTTTTTATCAAACGAAAGACGGTAAACGAATTATGAAAGTAGATGAAAAATTCAGCATTGGCCATAATCGCGAATGCAATACTATGCTTTTTCTACATCTATTAAACAAATAAATTAGACTGATTATTTCACTCATTAACGCTATAGCCAATGAGAGCCCGTTTTTTCAAAACATTGCACCAATCAAACGTCATTATTAGTGGTAATTCAAGCTAGATCGGCTTTTGACAGGACCAACATGCAAAATTTATCGCTCTAATTTTTTAGGTCGCTGCAGCGGCAAATATGCGAAAATTTTTTGACGTTTTTGTCGTGAAATATTTTTGGCAAATAGGGCAACTCGAGCTTTTAAGTTTTATCTATAAATATCTTCTCTAGCTTATTATTAATTGGTAACGTACTTACCTTGTAAATTGTAATATTGTATTATGTAGTAGCAAACAAAAACGCACCTCAATTCCAAAGCGAATCTTGTCTGAAATATATAGGCTGTAACTTTTGCCTATCTGTAACTATTTCAGTTTTCCTAGTGTTCAATCAGGTAACAATTACACACAAAGATTGTACTTAATATAGCTCATAATACAGGAACAAGTCAAGCACAGCTTTCAATAGCTTAATAACGTAGTTACAAAGGTAAGCAAATCATTTATTATAAATGTCAAGTACACATTCGCTCTGGAACAAACTAAAAATGTATAGTACTTACATATGGTAATCTACCAAAAAATAACTCGTTGAATCAAAGCTGTGCATCAAACATTATAATTTGTTGTATTTAAAATTCTCTTTGCTTAACAAAGCAAACCTCAACATAATTCATAAACTTCGTAAGTTAAAAGTAATGATTAAATACGTAAATATGAGTCGATGAACATTTATTTATTATGGAATATAACTTGTAGCGCTAGATGGCGCTCTCTGTCAATCTCGGAACCATGGGTGTATATTTTATTTGGGCGAGACATCGGTACTAAAGTAGTGCTCTCTCTATCGTTCCTCGTCGTATTGCACCTCAAAAACGCCTAAAAGGTGTTAAGTCAGTCTATATATTATAATATCTAAGGTTTCAACTCGTTTTATTTACTAGTTGCCATGGAAACGTCACTAGATTATTTTAAAATATAGCGAATCTCCGTTGTTTCTACTGCGTTTGTTTGAGATTTGTTGTTTTGACAATATGACTCGGTTTGGAAATATTTCTGTATATCAAATTAATGATGAAATTGAAAATAAAGGTCAGTAAACTCCAAAAAGTGACAAGAAAACGTCTGAAGGCAGTTAATGAGAAAACATAATATTGAAGATGTACATGTACTTAATGAATTATTTATTCGTGAAATATTCTCCTCAAATACCACTCGTGCTTTAAATTTTATCTAAAAATTTTTTCTCAAGCTAAGTCGCCCCTAGTTAATATAACTCGTGCAAATTGGCAGTTTATTATCAAAGATTAAATCCCTCCCGCTAAAGCGGTCGGGATTTAATCAGATAATAAACTGCCAATTTGCACTCTTTATATTACCAGGCAACACGCTTTCGAAAAAATTTTCGATAAAATTTTAAGCACTAGTGATATTACATACGAAAATTGATAGCATTAATCGGTACCTATTCGTAATAAGTCGAAAACGTAAACAAACAATATGGCGGTATGGCGGTACACTTGTCACTGTCACGCGAGTTAATTGTCAGCCGCAGCAGCAAGAGTTGATCGCGGTCAATTTCAAATATCATTGAATCAGCGAAACAATGATTTTTTAAATTTTATTTGTGATTGGCCGTAATACGATTTTTCACCAAAAAAATGCTAATAATTGTCATATAATTAAATAGGTGTAGAAAAAAATTAATAATGCTTTATTTGCATTTTGGGTCGAGACATGTTAGTTTTTGCGTTTTGATCGCTTATAAATAAGCAAATTGATATTTCTTCTTAAAACTTGGACTAATTATTTTCCAATACTTATATTTTCGTGTCAGCTAGTAATGTTTCTTTATTAATCTTGAAGAAACCATAATAGAGGATGTTACCTCTAACGAACAAACGAACGATGATGAATAAACTTTAACAAAAAAAAAATGCAGAAGCCTATAAGGGAAACTAAAGTTGAACAAAGAACGATTTTAAACATTGGACTAATAAATAATAGTTACAAACCAATCGAAAAAAAACGAACTAAAAAATTCAAATAAATGGGTGACTGGGTGGGATAACAGTTTTGACCTCAAAATGTACGTCTGGAAAGTCTACAAATTTTCCAGTATTGAAATAATCATAGATCTAAACTAAAAAAAGTAAAATAAAAGATCTATCAATTTAAAAATAAATTGTTTATTATTTTTAAAATCGTTTAAGGATTCTCTTTTTATTTAAACCGGTGACGATATACATAGCTACCATACTGCTAACGATAATATACGGGGTCAAAAACTTGGCAATTACAGAAGCCAGAAGAACAGAAGTCTAAGAAGAGCTGAAAGAGATTCGTCCAGTTACTTGCAAAATCATTAGGACTAAAGCAATGACATTAAATATCAACAGATAATAGGAGGGAAGACAATTATGAACTTGTAGAAATATTCACAATGCTATACCATGCTATACGTGGATAATAATAATTTAGACAATCATGAACAATCTAGGAAAGGACAAGCATATTAGGAAACAACGGCAAGAAATAAAATATATACCATAAAGAAATCGCAAGAATATATGCTTTCTGTTGGAATCAGAAATGGAAGAAACAGAAGCAAAAACACACAAAAACACGCTCGTTTACGACACAATGAGGGAACGCGTCTCACAAATACCTAGATTTTCCATCCCACATTCCGTTGCCATACGTCATGTGGCTGTCGCTGCTGGCAACAAGCATGACCCTAATCCAACCCAGCGTGGACGTAGCCGGACCGGTGGTATGTTCCCCGGGAGTGGCAGTAATGCCCACCGCACGCTGGTAAATCAAATCAATCAAAATCAAATCGGTTCACATAAATTCCTGCGGGTGAAGCGAAGACTGAAACAGAATACAGAACTAATTTTTAAAGACTTTATTTGATAGGTCATAGAAATATTAAAATTCCTCTCCTCTACAATGAATCAATAATCTGTCAAATACTATTTAAAAGAGACAATGATAATTTATTTTCTCACGTTACACATACACATCGGTCATAATTAGGGCCCAAGTGAGTAAAGCATAAAAACATTTTCATCATGTGCATGTTCAAGTATTTGGGTAGAAGTTTAAGAAAAACCTTTACATTTAAAAATCTAAATTACTCTATAAATAAGCTAGATTCACTTGTTAAAGTTTAAATTAGTAAAACGTTGATATATCCACCAACCGTATCGTGATAGTTTATACTCGAGTGCTTGATGTAAGTAGGTATAACGGTACTCTATTCTGTAATATGTTCAGCTGCTTATATCCTTTATGATTATGCTTTTTATGCAATATTTCCTATTGCGAAAATTTAATCCTGGTGGCCGAGATAAGCAAACTAGGCGATACACCAAAGGAACGTCCAGTAGTGTTATTTTCAGAGCTCGGAATTTGGCTTGCTAGTGAGAGCTGATAAAAATTTCGGAATCTCTAACCAGACGCAACACATCGAAAGTTAGCCCTATTCAGTAAGTCGCAGTAGACTGAGGTTAGACCTGACATTTAAGTTGAGTAGCTAGGGTGGTCCATCTTTATACAGAAAAATTTTTTTTTGGAATTCTTATTGTCTGATCCCTTGAAATTGTTTCGTTTACTATGAAAAAAAGTTACACCAAATTTGGTCTTCCTAGAATTAAGGAAAGTGTTAGTTATGAACACATCTTTCTTATAATTATTATTGTTGGTACTCATTTAAATACTATATTTTATTACATCTAAATTATTGTATATAATTGTCATTATGATGCTGGCAGTGAAAATCAAGGAGAGTAGGATTATTTAATTAAAGAGAGATTTGGTAACTTTGGCCCTTTTCAAAGATCAGTCCTTGTTAGAAGTAGGCAATAAAACAGAGAAAGATATCAGATCTTTTTACCTGTTTCCACTTACAGGTGATATCGTTAATCCGCTTGCACAATGCCCCCCAAGGGACATATTCAACTGCTGATGCTTATATGGGTTAAAATTAATAAGGAGATATTTTTAGACAAGCTGGCGAAGAAAGAAGGCCAAGACAGAAGCACGCCAGAAGAGGCCTTAGCTAGTAAGGTCCAACGAGCCAGGACCCAGGGAGGCGGGCCGAAATCGTCTGCACCGCTCATATTTGTGAGTGGGGCCGACGTAAAGTAAGTTCGCCCGCCCTGCACGAGGCTGGTCCCCGGTCTACAGCGATGTATTAGGGTAAAGGGCAATAGTCCTGCCCGGCCCCAGTCATCCGAGACCGACATCTTTAGCCAAGAATAAAAAAAAAAAGAGATATTTTTAGTTTCCGCTTTTACTTAGGTGAAGTAATATTGAGAGTTGTGTGTTATATTTTCAGTGATTTTGGTCTGTAAATTTTGTTCAACCATGTCATCTCCTCGAAGTTTGAGAAAAGACAGTTTAGTGTATCTCGTAGGTAGTTTTTCACCACAGATTATTGGAAGCAAGCTTCCTTCCAATAAACAAGTTTTAAGTGTACTTTTTTTAACCTGCGAGAAATGAAATTGAATTTGCGTGTAATAAACGAAGTAATTGTTTTATGGCACAAAGCGCGTATTCCAGCACATGATGTGTATTCCAGCACGTTAAAAAAGTAGAAAGCCTCTATGAAGAATTAAGAGCTCTGCAGAAAAGTTCTCATATAGCAAGCAAAATTGATAAGCAGAAAGAAACATCTTTTGTGGATAAATTAGACGATTACACAGCCACACAAAAAAAAATAAAAGAACAAAGCAGCAAACCAGGCCCATGTATTCCTATGTATTTTCGGTCGCTGAATCCGAATCCGGGGTCAAAAAAAATTGTACACGTACACCCCCAAAATCATTAGCTAGAGCCAAAAAACACCCCTGAAATGAGGTAAAAAGAATATTAAGCTACGAGTATAGCTGTTACATCTCAATCAATCGAATTATACAAATTTAGGTTAAACAGCAGCGTACATACAATAGATATGAAACACACCCCGAGGGAGGGGTGAAAACTAGCCCCCATATATAAAAAAAACGATCCAAAACAGCAATGACTGCTGAAAAAGCTCAAAATCTCTAAGTTTTATTAAAGTGATAAGAAACTGCATCAGGTCCGACGTAATCTTCATAAACTGCCCCTATAGAGTTGAGAACAACCACCTCCAAGTTTAAAGGACACGAGAAAACCAAGAAAAACGTAAAATGCAACAGGATTTCCATTTTCATGGATGCTATGATTGGCTGAAATTGCGTAGTACTCTAAAATGAGAATTAGAAACTTACGTACCATCAACATTCTACAGTGTTAACCCTCAGAGGGTGTGAAAACTACCCCCTATATAAGGTTTGACTATAAAAAGTTACAGTGACTTCTATAAAAATTCGAAACACCTGCGTTGTGTGGAAGAAAGAAGAAACTAGACTATGTTCGACGCTGTGCTTGAAAACCACCCCCACGGGGTTGAGAGACGCCACCCCTATAAAAAAAACTATGGGAATGAAACGAATAAGCAACAGTATAGCTTTTTCGTTACATCTTCAATTACGGTAGTTTACATCCTTTCTGGGGGTGTTACTTAATAACATTTAGAGTTTCAAACTCTAAGTGTGCAAGGCGATTTTTGCCAATCATAGCATCCATAAAAATGTAAATCCGGTTAGCTTCTCTCTGTTTTTCCAGCATCCTACAGATATTGGGGTAGTATCTCGCAACCCCGTGGGGGTGGTTTTCAAGCACATCGTCGAACATAGTCTAGTTTCTTCTCTCTTCCACACAACGCAGGTGTTTCAGGTGTTTCGAATTTTTATAGAAGTCACTATAACTTTTTAAAGCATTCAAAACGTAACAAAGGATATAGAGTGTCGGATTACAATTACTAATTAATAACATCAGGCCATAAGCTTCGGAACTCTCTATTACGTATGAAGGGAATATGCTGATTAAACATTTCTCAAACATATAAATAGTCCAGAATGAATGGACAGTGGCAGTCCATTCTGGGGACCCATCTCCTCCTGACATGTGCTTGTGGTAAGAAAACTTTATTTGTTATTTAATTCATATTTTGTGACTTTGTTGTTTGGCTGCAACCATTAGTTGATTAATAAATGTTATTGACTATTTAATTGTGTTTGATAATTTTCTAACAGAAAAACCTCTCGCAGGCCAAGTGGCCCTTATTGTGGCCGTTTTAATTTGGCGGTCGTGACAATAGTTAAATCTTACATAGGGGATAGTTTTCACATCCTCTGAGGGTACGTACGTACTTGATGGTACGTAAGTTTCTAGTTCTATTTTAGAGTACTTCGCAATTTGAGCCAATCATAGCATCCATGAAAATAGAAATCCTGTTGGATTTTACGTTTTTTCTTGTTGTTTTCGTGTCCTTTGAACTTGAAGGTGGTTGTTCTCAACCCTATAGGGGCAGTTTATGAAGATTACGTCGTACCTGATGTAGTTTCTTAACACTTTAACAAAACTTAGACATTTCGAGCTTTTTCAGCAGTCATTGCTGTTTTGGATCAATTTTTTTATATATGGGGGCTAGTTTTCGCCCCTCCCTGGGGGTGTGTTTCATATCTATTGTATGTACGCTGCTGTTTAACCTTAATTTGTATAATTCGATTGATTAAGAAGTAACAACTATTCTGGTAGCTTAATCTTCTTTTTATCCCATTTCAGGGGTGTTTCTTGGCTCTAGCTAATGATTTTGGGGGTGTACGATTTTTTTTGACCCCGGATTCGGATTCATCGACCGAAAATACATGGGTCTGGTTCGCTGCTTTGAACTTTTATTTTTTTTGTGGGGCTGTGTTATTTGTCATTGCTCATGCAAACGTCTTTGAAATAATAAAGATAGAGGAAGACAAACTATTTTTACTCAGTCAATGGACAAAGGGAAAACCAGATTTCATGTATGGTATCGATAGAAAACTAACTGAATAGGAGAAAAAAGTGGAAGAACGAAGAATCTTGAACGAATGGAGAGTACTCATAATGAGTACTCTAAGATATGTAGCTTTTAAAGTTACCTCAGTACGAAAATTCAAATCTCTACTTCTAAAAATAAAAGCAGTCTTAATATTAAATATGTCACACTGCACTTAAATGTATTTTATTCAATTTGATTCATTTTTGTATTAGATATACGTCATTCCCATTTTGTAACTGGTCTTGCAGCGTTAGATGGCGCATGAATAACATAAAAATATGTAAAATATTCAATATTTCAATTGTTAGCATCTAAAAAGTGTAAATCCTGTAAACATATAATTTCCTCACCAGTCGCAGCATAACAACGTGCATTTTTTCCTACCATCGCCATCGTTATTTGTATTATAGCTCATTGTGTACTCGTTTTATTGTAGTGAAACAATGATACATTCACTTTTATTGGGGACAACCGTAAATTTATGTATTTCAAACATTTGAATTGGGATGTGGCTCCATTGATATGCTAATTTACGCTAGGTCTGAAGAACCTTTTCAGTGTAATGTGAGAAAATAAATTATCATTGTCTCTTTTAAATAGTATTTGACAGATTATTTTCCTGGACAATATCAATGTCTTTGAATTAGTAGAGATGAAGATCTAATCCACTGGTACAATACGGTTATGAATAAATTTTGAAATATCATGATTATAGTGCAGTAATTCTAAACCCTTTTGTTATAAGGTTTAGCTTCCCTTTAAAACAAATAGGTATAATAATATTATGCTGAATATCTTTAAGATATCCAGCACCGTAATCTTAATATTTGATTTTAAGCTACCATAAAATTATCTACGATGTCTCTCAAACTAGATTATGCTTGCATTTGGAAAATACATTTTAGCTGTACAGGATATCCAGCAATAAATGCCAAGAACTTGGAACTTTTATACCCAGAAATATTGGGGAAAAGTCATTGGGCAGCCTCCAAAAAGCAGTTTTTATTTAATATCTCTGGAATCGTTCAGAGCCACAGCGATGGGATGTGGTACACAAGTTATCCTAATAAGAACTTTTCTCAAATAATAGCAAACGTTTTATATGTCAATTAGGGACGTGCTCACTTTAACAAATGTTCCATTTTGGATTCTGAAATCGATTCCTTCAAAAAAAGGGAATGTCTAGAGCCTATCATTTTTCAGAAAAAAAAAACAGGTTAATTGTATTAATACGCAATACTGAGTTTCGAGAAGTTCCTATAGGCCAGTCCAACACGCTGTCACTTTGCTTTGTTTGTACTACAGCAGCCATCTTTTGTGGGTAAGTTAGGGTTTTCGACAGGCCTAAAGGGCACCATACACGTTCAGTAATCTCATTACCTGAATTTTCGCGTTTTTTCAATCATACTTAATTCAATAATTATAGCTAGATATGCTTTTTTCTTAAATAATGGACATGTAAGGTGTGAAAATAATGACAGGGAATGACGGGAAAATTTTTAGTAATGATGTTTCTGTAACGAACTTCTGGAATGATATTATTACTGAACGTGTAAGGTTCCCTTTAGGCCGGCCAAGACCCTACCCCACCACAAAAAAAGATGGTTGCTGTAGTACAAACAAAGCAAAGTGACAGCGTGTTGGACTGGCCTATTAGTTAATATCAAAGTCAGTTCATCAATTTATAAGCAAAACTCACAGTCAGTGACCTCTGCAATAGATATTATGAGATTTAATAATTCAATGCTAATTATTTCATGAAATTATTTGAGGTTTTTAATAAATTTTACAGTTTAAGAAGCTGTCTGTGAAAACTGTTTCCATGCCAACGAGACAATTACTATCTGTCATCGAGGTTATATTAAACATTTTAATTTGTGGTGGTTTCAAACTAAAGTAAACAAGTATGTTTGATAGCGATGAAAATGGGATACAGAAAGCAGCCATATTGCTTATGCCTCGCTTTATCCCAAGAAATCCAAAGCATGGTATATGCAAACTTATGAAGCGTTAAAATTTGTTTTTTCTACTACCGTCTATATAAATGACTTTTCCAATCCTAGCTACACGCGCGATAACGAAAATAAAAAGTCGAGTTACCTGATTGATTCAAGACTAGTATGGCATTGTATAAATGCCCCTACAGACCTAGGAAGTCAGAACAAAGTGACCGTGACATGGGTACCAGGACACGAGGGACACAGGGGAAATGGGAAGGCTGACGAACTGGCCCGAGAAGGCGCATCTAAGGCCCTAGTAGGACCCGAACCCTTTTGCGGTGTGGCTAAGCCACGCATACGAACATCCATTAATGAATGGGTACAAAATAAATCTCTAGAGTGGTGGAAGAATTTCCCACAACAGAGACAGGCCAAAAAGTTCATTAAAGAACGATCGGCCAAATTCACGGAAGACCTGCTACGCTAAAATAGAAAGGCCATTAGGATAATAGTAGGTCTTCTAACTGGACATTGTAGGCTTAATAGACATATGAGTCTAATGGGCCTGGCAGAGGATGCAACATGTATATTCTGTCAAGAGGAAGAGGAAACCTCAGTACATGTGCTGTGTCATTGCGAAGGCCTAGCCAGACTGAGGTTCCAACTACTTGGAGAAGAGAAACCAAGGACAGGTAGCTATACCAGGGAGCCCTTATCAAGGCTGTGGAGTCTGATACAAAAGACAAAGCTGGATAAGGAGCTCTAAGTAAAATTAGACAAGGAGAGCCACAATAGATCACAGAGGTCGCTGTGGCCAAGGCCAATCGGCCAGCTCCTTTTTCAATCTAATCTAATCTAATCTACCTGTATGCTAAGTCATTGCTAGCTACGAAAGTAGTACTTTCGTGGCCAGGACAGAAAAATTAAAAAAAAAAAATTTAACACTTCATAAGTTTGCATATACCTTTCTTTGGATTTCTTGGGGTAAAGCGAGGCACAATCAATATTGGCTGCTTCTTGTAATCCATTTTCATCACCACCAAACATATTTGTTTATTTTAGTTTGAAACCACCAAAAATTAAAATGTTTAACATAACCTCGATGACAGATAGTAATTGTGTCGTTGGCATGGAAACAATTTTCACAGACAGCCTTCTAAACTATAAAATTTATTAAAAACGTCAAATAATTTCATGAAATAATTAGTTTGAAATTATTAAATCCCATAATATCTTTTGGTAGTAGAAAAAAATATAATACATTACACGATGCGAAAGCCCTTTTAGGTGTTCGGTGTTTTTTGAAAGGTCTGGGCTTCGCCTCGACCATTCAAAAATCATCTCACACCTAAAAGTAAACTTTCGCATCTAGTAATGTAAATAACTATTTTTTCATTTTTCTGTCCTGGCCATGAAAGTTCTACTTTCGTAGCTAACTGTTCAGAGTTAGCTTTTATATTATGTTAAATAAGGACCATAAACATTTTACATCTTCTAATGTATTTATTATTTTTGTTCTCACAATTTCTATAACAACTCAACAATTAATATTAAATTAATATACTTTAACTTTGTGACACTAGATGTCACTATAAGTATAAGTTTGCAACTATGATTAAATAAATTTTCTTAACACTAACAACGCCTTAGAAACCAGGTAATTCGAATATTTACTTTCGTTGTCGCGCGTGTCATTTATATAGACGATAGTGGAAAAATTAATGATTTTATTTCTGGTAAATTTTGTTTTGCCAGTAAAGATAATGTTCTTTACAAATAAGAGATATTCACGGAATTTTCTTAATATCCATTTAGAGAATCTTCCTCTCTGTTGGAAATCTTCTTTTTTAAGGGTCTATGGCCTATACCCTTTAAAGACGGCAATGGTACTGCATCTGATATTCATGCAAGATATATTGTGCAGTACTTTGATAAGTTTTGTACTACCAAATTGAAATTAGTGTATGGCTACTTTGGTGGTAGTAGATCCCTCTTTGTAGAAATGTCGATCTCCAGGACAATATGAGAGGCACCCTCGCATAAAATGCCCATGGTTGTCATGCAGATAGAAAGTTCTTACTAAGAATAGCCTGTGTACCAAATCTCAATGCTGTCGCTCAAGCGGTTCAAGAGATATTATAATTTTTATTTTTTTTAACTATTTAACGTCGGCCTATTTCCGCTACCAGGGCCTATCACCGACGCCAGGAGACGAGCTACCCCCAACCTGGAAATTTTGCCGAACCTCTTCCCTTAAGAAGAGTAGGGATCTTTTACTTGCCTAACATTTAATAGACAAGGGACCGCCTGCTGTACATCCCCTCCGAAGGATGGTATATCCACTACGTAATCCTCGTCTGAAATTACGTAACTTCTGCGTATACACTGATATACAAGCCGCTAGAAGGTGGGACGAGAACGCTGTATTTTCCAAGATAGGTGTGTCACCTATCCAAATACTAACCACGCTCGACATTGCTTCAACGGAATATCGACTGATATTCACATTGAAGTCGCCTCTACGCTCGCCCCAAATATTATAATAAGAACTGGTTTTTACTACAATAGATTTACTACAATTTTTGTGTATAATCAGCCCTCCTCAATTTCCTGGCATTTATTACTGAACACTCAGTGTGTAATACAAACATGTGCTATGGTTCATTTTATCTAAAGAAGCGAATTCAGCAAAAGTAGCTAATGTCTAACATTTTCTGTTATTATAACTTAAAGAAGTTATAACAGAGTTGTATTAAAATGTAGCATATAACAATTATCAAATAAAATTATAAACCTTTTTTCATAAATAGGCATAAAAAAATTATGTCTAATGGCATTCGTCCTTTGATTTTTAAACAAAAAATTGAGTGTCAGTTATACTGTTTTTTTAATGTTTGTACTAGATCTAACTAGTCCTTTAATTGCACTGCATTAATGACGTGCAAGTGCTTCACAATTATCTGTCTGAGTTCTGCTGGTTTCTCGGTTTTGCTATATTAAGTGAATACTACTGGCAAGAAAGTGCATGATGATGCTATCTGTTAGAGAATTTCCCAAACTTTCCGTGCTGTCTAACCATCGTTCTTATAAACGCGTTCAGTGAAGAGATATAAAGCATTAAATATCAGCATATGGACTAAAATAGTATTTGAAACAACAAGTTTCGAAAACGAAACTTTTCTCGCGAGTGAGACAGTTTGGTGGAACGAGCCGAAGACGAGTTCCACAAGTCGAATGAGTGTGAAAAGATGTGTTCAAACATGTTGTTTACAATACTTTTTCTACGATTGCAGAACCAACCTTTTAATAAACTTCTTTAAAACTGATGTGGTTTGAAGACTTCAAAACTGATGTTTAGTTATTAAATAAGTCGGATGCTATGAACCTGAATAGCTAGCCTACTTCAAAAAATACAGATAAAAGATGACAGTTATGTTTTTGACAGGACTATGTGAAAAACATGACAGTCCTCTGTATTTTGGATTTTTGCACACATCGTGTGAAAAGACAGTTTCGAATTATGGTTACTATGCGTTATTTGTCGTTTTTGAAGGCAGTTCTATAAAATAAACATTTTTGTATCTAGGGTGCGAAATACTAATTTGGTGATCGAGAAAAAAAAAATCGTTCGAGATGACCAAAGAATTTCGCACACGAGACGCAATAGTTATTTATGATACAAGTGTTAAAAATGACTTTTTATTTTGTGAGTGGAGAAGTTTGCGAAACGAGCGTAAGCGAATGGAGCAACTCCACGAACAAAATAAAGTCATTTTTAACACGTGTATCATACAATGTTTTTTTCTACAAACACCATTAAAAGAACAATAAAGTTTCTTTAAAAAGATTTCAAATCTTTTTAATGGTTACCTCATAATTCTAGTAGTTTGTAGGATTTATGAAATAAATAAATCAAGTTTGCCCGTTGTTTGACACATGCTTGTCAAATGTGAAAAACTATTGCTATATGATGAGTTCCAATATTAATTATAGTCCAGAAGGAAGCGAATCGATTCCTCAAGAAATTTAAGAAGCAGCTACAGCAACTTTAGATTTGTTGCCCACAAAAACCAAAAAACAATATGAATTAGCGTACAAACGCTTTGTGAAATGGTGCGATCGGAACAATGTTATAGGCAAGTACAGTGAAAATGTAATGTTGGCCTATTTCGAGCAAAATTCTAAAATTTGGAAGTCTTCGACGCTTTGGGCACATTTTTCAATGATAAAAGCTATGTTAAATGTCAAGAACAATCAAGATATAAGTAAGTTTTATAAACTCATCGCATTTTTGAAACACAAAGGAGAAGGATATCGTCCAAAAAAAATCAAAAATTTTTACACGCCAAAATATTGATTAGTTTATTGCAGAGGCGCCAGATGACAAGTATTTGATGTTTAAAGTAGTTGCTGTAATGGGTATACTAGGCGCGTGTCGCCGTGAAGAACTTTGTCAAATGAGTTTAAACAATATTGAGGATTTGGGAAATACACTAGTGGTAAACATTCCAGATAGCAAGACTAGAGTTTCAGGAACCTTTACTGTTATTACTGAGACTTATATTGACTTATATCATAAGTACTTAGCATTACATCCAGCTCATGTCAACCACCAATGTCTTTTTATTAAATACAGTAGTAACAAATGTACTATTCAACCTGTTGGAATAAATATTTTTGGAAAGATGCCTACAGATATTGCAAGATTTTTGAAATTACCAAATAGTGAACTTTACACCGGACATTGTTTCCGTCGGACATCCGCTAGCTTATTAGCAGACTCTGATGCAAATTTATGTACAATAAAAAGACATGGAGGATGGAAAAGTTCGAGTGTTGCAGAAGGATACTTGGAAGATTCGTTAGAAAACAAAGATTTGTCACATTGTTCCAAATAATTGCCCTTCTTCTAACAATTTAGAAATAGAGCATATTAATAGTATTTTCCCCACTGCTTCAAGTTCAACTTCAACAATTTCTTCTTGTGAAGTAGCTTCCTCACAAGGGATAATTATTACTAATTGCTCCAATTGTACAATTAATATAAATATTTCTAAATAACTTGTAATTTTTTGTTAATAAATGTCATTATGACAAACGACTTGTCATTTTACTTTTTGCACTAGTGTTAAAAGTAAATCATGTGATCATTTTTAACGCGAGTTTTTATAATATTACATTTTTAATTCAAGTATGCCGTGTTAAAAATTTAGTTTTTAATGGTGTTTGTAGAAAAACAATTTTTTTTTCTACAACGACTTTAATTTCCTTAAACTAAAACCACAAATAATAAAATTAATATTCCAAATAAAAATCTCGACTGCGAAACTTTAAATTTAAACCCAGTTACATCTAGTTCAAAAGCGAATAATAATAATTTAACCTCTACCCTTCGAGCAGCAGACTCCTCAGCAATTATTATTATATCTTGTAGTGGTTGCACAATTAACTTTAATATTGTAAATAATAATTGAAATAACTGTTAAAAAAATCATACATATAAAATAATTCAAAAAATTCTACTATCAGTTGATTTATTTGATAAAACAATAAATATTTTTTAACTAGATGTTTGTTTAATTCTTATATATACATTAAAAAATAATAAAAAATAGGCAATAATAGGTATGTGATGTGCAAAATATTTTGCGCACGGTGTGATGGTAACGTAAAAAAAATATGTCAATGAAAAAATGTCTCATTTTAGACACTGACGTTAATGCGCTAACGTAGCCTTTTTTGTCAGTTGTAGAAAAATAGTATTTTAAACAACAAGTTCCGAAAACGAATCTTTTCACAAGAGTGAGACATTTTGGTGCGGACATGGCGCATTGTTTCCTTTTTCTCTCCATCTAGTTTAATTGTTCCATTATTTTTATAAAGGTTATTAAACACTAATCAAAACCAAGTATGTTTTAAAAATGTTAAAAAAATATCCTGGATTGTAACTTCTGATTGTTTGTCTTGGTAACAAATGATCTGAAAACCTCGTTTAAACCAATAATATAAAATTAGATCTGCCAAAGCCTTGTATATAAAGTTTTAAGACCCATGTATAAATATACGTCAATTCTTTAAAACCATTGAATTGAATAAATATTTAATTTATAAAAAATATTTAGAAATACCTTTCACTCACTAGACTAAATGCAAACCAATATATTATAAAGAAAATGAGATCATATCAACACAAGTATCTGTTACGCAGTAGGCGTCGTCCTAGATCTGAAATCACTGAAAGTACTTTTATTATCACAGAATTCTGGTTTCGACAGAGGCCAGGATTTATCAGAGCGATAGAAAATCTCGCCAATATTAGTAGTACAAATTAATCACCTAGTTCACCTAGAGATTACTGTGGCAAATTATCCAATGAATCGATAAAATTGCCCTAAGGTCATTAAAATATCTTCTTCAGATAACTGGTCATTATCCAAAGATGTCTGTAACATATTTCAAGATGCTCTATAGGATTAATATCTGGTGATAGAGGAGGTTAACGTTCATTTTTCTTGAATAGAATTAAATACAGTTTTCTTCGATGGGGAGGGGCACTGTCAACAAATCTGAAATTTTTTCCATTTTTTTGGACTATTATAGACGCAACCACCGAGAGAGCGATGTCATACATATGTGGATATGTATTCATAATCCATTTGCTAACACGCCGTCGTTTATAGGTGGAACAATTGCAAATGCCGTATTTCTTTTTAAGCTTTAATGATAATCTTGGATCAACTTTATTTGAGCCAACGGAAACAGTGAATCTATTTAATTCATTTTCTTCTCATAATTTGATTAGTTATAGAACTCCAAAGACATGTTTAACTTCTTCTCTTCTACTTTCCAATCTCAAATATTCACAGAGGTCTTTAATATTTTTCCATTTGGCCATACATGTTTTCGTGTTTCAATGAAACGTCAAAGAAGTAGCAGTATTTATGTTTTATAAAATTAAATTCTAAACGGTAAAAAAAATACGTTGCACAACTGGAATGACATTTATTTTTATTCTATCGGCAATGACTAATATTCAATTGAATTGTTCATTAACATTTCTATTTGCCTAATTAACCAAAAAAATTGTTCTGTTTAAGTAAAAGTCATTGTTACAAGCCTACGTAACAAAATTCAGCTATACGCTAGACCTTAATTAAAAGAGACAAATAATTTGACTTATTGGTATGAATAAAGATGTCAAATTTCTAATACTGTATAATTTATCAATTAGTTCATATTAATTGAGAAGTAGTATGCATTTTATAAATTATCATCTGAAAATGTTATCACAAACTTATTTTTTATTAGTAACCTTTATAAAGCTATATAGAAAGTATATCTAGCAAAGTTGTACATAATGAAACACAGGGTTTTTTTTGTAAGCTGTCCATACCTTCAATGTGAAACCAAACAATTCTGACATTATATTAAAAACAGCAATAAACATTTAAGCCCAAATTTAATATAGCATTTTTCGTACGATCAATAAATAACTGGCTATACCGGGTGAGTCACGAATTGCGCTCGACCCGATATCTCCTAAAATATTTGGAATAGAAAATTGAAATGTGGAGGGCTTATTACACGACTAAAATGCCATCTTTTCAATAAAAAATCAAGTTTGGTGCACATCCGGTTTGACCGGAAATGCCCACAACTTTCGATTTTTAAATGGAACACCCTATATATTTTTACATTTTTGGAATCTAGAGGAAATTTTGAATACAATACATCCACTTTGGTCACATTTTGATAAACATTAAAAAGTTTATTAAAAAATCTATTTCTGAATCCAGAGTGCTGTGGTGCCCAAAACATATTTTAGTTTGTATGCTACGTTACTATAAAAATACAAAGAGCAATATGATTGCATTGCTTAATTGTCTAGAGGCGTTTAAAATTTTCAAATGTGATTTTTACCCACTAACTCGTTTTTTTTTAATGGGAAGTTAATCGTTCACCAACAATTTTAGATACCTCATTTTCATACGAATCTAATGATACCAAAATTTTGAAAATACGCTCAGAAATATTTGAGATTTCAGCCAAAATACAATGCAACCAAGCTTTCAGAAACATGCGACTAATAGATAATAGATTAGTGGGCTTTGGAAACTAAAATGACACATTTCTGTGTAAATCTGGTAACCTAATAACATTGGAAACATCATAGTAGCCATTGAATGTAATAAAACAATATCAGCTGCCAGACAGACTCGTGTAGTTATAGGCAATCTTGAGCTATCAAACATTTAATAATTATGAGCGCAAAGAACGTTACAAGTAAGTTTAGCATAGGTATGTTGAGGTAAACACAGTTACATCCACAAGGAAATTAGCAATAGAATGCGACATCAGTACGGTTTTCAGAGTTTTATTTAAATGAACATAAATATCGGGCCTATAAATAAACAAAAATCAATTCCGTTTGAACAATTAAACTTAAACTAGGTAACAATAGGTATCCATATTAAAATAATTAATATAATTAAACCCTAAATTGACATTTATAGATACTGTTCAAAATGTCCACCATTTTTTTCTATACACAATTCGGCTCTGCGTACAGTTGCTTGAATGGCTCTACGCAATTCAGCCGGCGTTAGTTCATTAAGAGCCCGTACAACTTTATTTTGCAGCTCTTCACGGGTATTTGAAGAAGTTTGATAAACTTTATTTTTGAGAGTGCCCCATACATAATAGTAGAGAGGTGTTAAGTCAGGTGACCTAGGAGGCCACCTGATATGACCTTGATTTGCGATAAGGCAGGCGTTCACCATACAAGTTGTTTAAATATTCCATCACTCTTCTGGAATTATGTGGGGGAGCACCATCTTGTTGGAAAAACAGATTTTGTAAATAAGCAAGAGGAAGTAAGTCAAGAAATTCTGCTGTCTGGTTTTGTAAAAAGAATAAATATCGTTCGCCAGTAAGTGTTCCATCAAAAAATATGGGTCCAATTATTCGATCTCCAAGTACTCCAAGCCAACAGTTAAACCCAAATCTTTCCTGAATATTCCCCCGCCCTACCAACCTCGGATTTTCTTGAGCCCAGTACCTAGTATTATTTCTGTTAAACATACCTTGGTTCGTAAATCTACTTTCATCTGAATATAAAATATGAAAAGGAAAACCTGGGTTTTGTTGTACTGCATTTAAGAACCAGTTGCAATATACTAGCCTCCTGTCGTTATCATCTCCATAAAGATGTTGGTGTATTTGGTATTTATAAGACCGAAACTTATGTTTCTTTAAAATTCTGCAAACCGAAGACTGACTAATGTCGCATTCCGTTGCCAATTCCCTTGTTGATGTTGTTGGGTGTACCATCACAAATCCTAATACATCAATTTCTTTGTCCTCACTTACAATAAATGTTTGATGGTAATCTTGTTGATCGGGTTCGTTTCTTAATTTTTGTTCCACTCTGGCAAACAAGTGTCTGCTTGGAGCACGTCTGTTGGGATATCGTTGCTGATACAGTCCTGCAGCTGCAGTTGAATTTTTGTGACACTCTCCATATATCAGTAACATATCTACTAAAATTATTCATTTTCTTTAATTTTTAATCAAAGAGATTTCCGCAACGCTTTATTTTTTATCTGTCTGGCAGCTGATATTGTTTTATTACATTCAATGGCTACTATGATGTTTCCAATGTTATTAGGTTACCAGATTTACACAGAAATGTGTCATTTTAGTTTCCAAAGCCCACTAATCTATTATCTATTGCCCGCATGTTTCTGAAAGCTTGGTTGCATTGTATTTTGGCTGAAATCTCAAATATTTCTGAGCGGATTTTCAAAATTTTGGTATCATTAGATTCGTATGAAAATGAGGTATTTAAAATTGTTAGTGAACGATTAACTTCCCATTTAAAAAAACCGAGTTAGTGGGTAAAAATCACATTTGAAAATTTTAAACGCCTCTAGACAATTAAGTAATGCAATCATATTGCTCTTTGTATTTTTATAGTAACGTAGCACACAAACTAAAATATGTTTTGGGCACCACAGCACTCTGGATTCAGAAATAGATTTTTTAATAAACTTTTTAATGTTTATCAAAATGTGACCAAAATGGATGTATTGTATTCAAAATTTCCTCTAGATTCCAAAAATGTAAAAATATATAGGGTGCTCCATTTAAAAATCGAAAGTTGTGGGCATTTCCGGTCAAACCGGATGTGCACCAAACTTGATTTTTTATTGAAAAGATGGCATTTTAGTCGTGTAATAAGCCCTCCACATTTCAATTTTCTATTCCAAATATTTTAGGAGATATCGGGGCGAGCGCAATTCGTGACTCACCCGGTATAGTGCATTCAAACTATTTGTTGATTGTTCGATCTATTTTAATTGTTGATGAGGAATAATAATTGTTGTTTCTTTAGGGGGGGAGTATACCACGTGATTTCTTTTTTGTATTTATAATTTAATCCTACCATCAATTTTGCATACGTTTCAATAAGAAAAATTAAGTTTGTTAAAATTACTATTTTAGGAAGTTTGAATTTTTAAGTTGATTGACTGATGTGTTTTTCTGCCATTATCAATACATCGTTCTGTAGAGCGGTGGTGAATATTATTTCTTGTCTGGTAGGCAGGTTATTTTTGTAAATAGGTCAAATTGTTTCGGTGCTGAATTCTCTAAAATTCGCGAGTTGAGATTTTGGCTCCGTGGCGAAGAATTGACAATATAAGGATTTTAACATTTAGCAACCGTGGGCAAAAAAATTGACCCATAACAAGACAAACCGAAGTATTTTTTGATAACTTTAATAGTCCAGTCGATGAAGGTATTTACCCACAAAAAGTTGCAAACTGTGCAAACTTTTGTTTAATGAGTTCGTGAAGTGTGTAGAATAATATCCTGAAAAGTTTGCATTTCGCTCGGATACAGAACATAAAAAAAAGTGAAAAAAATTTTTTTTCATCAATTTTTTCAAAATTTTGAAATTAAGTCAATCTATGAAAAACAAAAAATACAAATGGATAGATACGTATTGATGAACAAAAAATGTGCTAACAAAATTTATCGCTAAAGCCACGGTTTTCCCGGAAAAAAATAGTCAAGTATAACGTTATAACTCGAAGCGAGATACATGCGTGCGCGCGCCTAAATACGCATGACTGTGACAACGACGCATTGAATTACATGTCACTAAATCAGAATTTGTTCAATCTATATGAGTGTTGGTTTATTTAAAAGATGGAAATTGTAGCTTTTGATGCTTTTTTGTTTTAGATAAAACAAGCAAATGATGGATGGGAAAAATATACTTATATATATTATCACGCCCGAACTCAATCGTCGCAATAAAAAATATAGAAAAAAATTTAATTGCTTGATGATTTTCTTGATAAATATATATATATATATATATATATATATATATATATATATATATATATATATATATATATATATATATATATATATATATATATATATATATATATATATATATATATATATATATATTGGAGGCTGTAACTTGCCGAGAAATTGACCCATTGGAGGAAAAAATAAAATATCACTATTTCGGAAGAAATGTATACTTTTCGAATGTTCAAACACAAATTCGTTTAATTTTATGCATTTTTTCGAAAATATGATTAATCATATCATGATAAGGAATTGCGATTGTTACGATCTTATCCTTATAACTATGAAAATATCTTTGATTGTTTTGAATATAAATTCTGGAACTTTTCCAATACATTAACAAAGGTATAAGGAATTCAGTGGATATAGCTGAAATGTGGATAGGTGTATTTGTAATAAATACAATACAGTAAAGGCACGTAAAAATTCATGCGAGCGATTCAGCGGCTATGTGTGGTGTCTGTGTATGCGTTCATAATTATATATTTTCCTCAAGACTCACTATTCATCCTCTTAGGCACTAAGAAAAATGTTGAAAACGTGTTATCAGAAAGAGAAAAGCTTTATTTTACTTGTTAGAACTGCTAAGAATTTTTAGAGGTTCCGTAGTATGCATTTAACCGTGCGCTTGCCGAGCAGAGTGACAAAGTTACTTCACTATTTTTTTCCGGGAAAACCGTGGCTTTAGCGATACATTTTATTGGAACATTTTTTTTTCAGAAACACGTGGTCTACCCACCTGTATTTTTTTTTTCTAGCCTGACTTAATTTAAAAATTTTGAAAAAATTGATAAAAAAATTTTTTTTCACTTTTTTTTTGTTCTGCATCCGAGCGGAATGTAAACTTTTCACGATATTATTATCTACACTTTCACGAACTCATTAAAACAAAACAAAAATTATTCAGTTGGCAACTTTTTGTAGGTTTCACTATGCAATGATCTCTGTCATCTGGGCTATAAACAACTTTTTATTTAGCCACATAAAAAATGTAAATCCCTTTTAACCTATTTTTTTTTCTTCAATGTTCTGGTGGTACAATCAATAGGATCCTATTTTTGCAAAAGTAACGTGTATGGTTTTGGAGCTGAGTATTTTGCGAAATTGGCGGGATCGGGGAGGGGAGAGTTTGTGTTGCGAAAAGTTCAAGCGTAAATATCTCGCAAACCGTTGACACCATGACAAAAATGGTAAGGATCTTGTTTGTTCAGCACTAAATTCTCTACAAACAACCGATTACGAGTTAAAGCGTATCAAAGTTATCAAAAAGTAATATTTGCAAATTATTTGTGCTAATCCGTTAATACTATCAATTGTATGTAGTTGAGGTTAAACATCATCTGGGACATTGTGACGATTTCTTGAACTTATGATCTCAGGGTCGTTTGGTAACTAACTTTTATACCAGGTTCGTTTTGAAAATCGCCGTATAAATGCCCATGCTAAAAAATGGGGATTTTTCCCTACAATAATTTGGTGACTAATAAGTATATATGCGTGCCAGTGCCTCAGCTATACTTAGGTAAACGGTTAAGTAACAATAAAAAAAATGTAGGCGCCACGTAATTTAAGCTGACTGTATAATATACCGCTATCTAGAATGTATTCCCTGAAATTACGAAACTTCGAAAATACAATTCAGTAAATAATATCATAATGTTCAATTATTATAGGAATAACCCTGTAGGAAAATAAGGAAGGTCAGGGAGCATTCACGCCACACCAAATAATAGCCGCGAGTAAAATCCAATACTTAATTTAATAGAAAAGTTAACTTACAAAATAAATCGAGAAAATATATCATTAATTTGTGCGAGCAGTGTATGCATGAAAACTGATATCAAAATGCACAATAATTCAAAATAACATATGTTATGTATAATGCGTATGAATTATACCCAAACGTGATCAGGGACGGTTAACAGATATAATGACAATATCAGTGTTAAGTACACATGATTTCGCAGCTCATCAATTGCACTTCTGCGAGCTATAGCAATACGTAAATTTAATTAATCTGTGCTAATAAAATAGAGCGACTACGAGCTGCACATTTTCAAAGCAACACATCTATATAAATAAACACAATTTGATAATATATGTAAATTCTGGGACTCAGCACATTAAATTTCAGGTGACATTAAATGAAATTTATCTCGATTATTCTTAAATATGTAAGACAACAAATATCAAAACCATTCAAACGTAAAATAAGAATAACTTGTAAGGCTTAACTGTTTGGTGGGGCTCATTGAGCTACCGAATTAGAATTTTCCATTTGAGGCCTGAATCTCCTCCTTGGAAAATATATTTTCTCCTACTGAATTTCCAACTACGATATCTGACTCCTATATACACCCAATAGGATACAATCTAGTCACAGCTACACCAAGCAAACGTATTTTCCCCGTGTAGTAAAATTTAAACTACGAACTAATTTAAAATATAGCCGGTAACGAAAACCGGTACAAAAAACCTACAAATAATACGAGAAAATTAGCGGATGGTTAATAACATACCTGGATACCTCTTAGACAAGAGGGTTTAATTTCCAAATAGTTGAAATTGGTAAGTAACTTAACCCAGAGCGATGGAGACTTACACACACCAATTGAAAATCATTAACTTTTAGGTTCGTATTATAAATCGCCTCGCGGATGTTTATAAGTATAAACAAATTCAATACGAACCCAATGCTTGTCACCATACTTTTATGCCCAGCAAAAACGTTATCAGTCCCAAAAAAAACACGTTCCTCGCCAACTGAGACTGCTCGACTTTGGCGCGATTCGCAACCAAATATACACTTAGGTTTAATTAACGTTGCTGATGGCATCTCCTAATAATTAAATTAGCCTGCGGAGTGGAATATTTCTCCGCGATTACATTTAAAAATCAACCGCTCAGCGATATTGTTTTTAAACCGTTACAACATGTGTCCTAACTTGCCATGTGTGGTAAGCAGATTATTTTCTTTACTTATAATTAGTTAAGCAATGAATCATTTCACTTTGTGCAAAAGAGTTTTTAGTCGATACATTCATATTATTTGAATTCTAGTCATATTACTAACTAATTATTTGCGTAAAATTTGCGAAAATTGATTATTAAGGGCTTCATATAGTTCCTCAGGTCTATTCAAGGCCCCGATTACAGCACAGAAATTAAAAAGATAATTCTATAAAAGTGATTAAGGTTAGACACATAGCAGAATAAAGCGTGAAATATAGAAATTGTCGCCGTACAGGCGAATATAAAAAACTCGCATAAGACGCTTCCAAAACTCGCAAATTTTGAAGGACTTGGCAATGAACCAAATGATCTGCTTGCAAAATTGGCTCTCCTGTCAGATAAGAAACATATTGTTTATGGACTGTTTTAATGTACCTATCTAGCGTGGTTTTCCAGATATCAGCTAGGATAATATGAAAAAATCAAATTTTCAAAAGTTTTTTTATGACGTACACAAGATAGCATTTTTGACTGTTATTAAGGGTTACTAACGATATTTATTCGTGAAGGTTAGGTTACCTGTAACAAATTAATTCTGTTTCATTGCATAACTCGATAGATTTTCTCATTCGCATCTCATCTTCCAATAATGTCTAATTTGACAGTCTTCTTCCTGAAATTCTTTGGCCTCCATAGCTTCTACATAGTTTTTTCAACTTCGCGGAAGTTTTTCTCTTTTCCTGTACTCTAGTGGTATTCAGATACACAATTTTTTGGGCCATTTGCATACATTAAAGATGACAATATTAGAATTTTGGTTTCAATTGTGTCCATAATATTTTCTTTTGCGTTCATGATCTTTGTCGTTGCTAACGCAGTGAAACTTCAAGATCCTTGCACGTCAGCTCTAGAAGTCCATTTCAAGGAACAATTATTTCTGGAGATCCTTCTTATTCATCTCCCATGTTTCTGAGCAATATGTGAAAATCCAGGCGACCTGGTCGGTCACTAAGGATTCTGGAGCTAATCCAATTTCTAATCTAATCCAAGTTCAATCCATAACCAAACCCATGGACTCAATGCCAGTCAAGCATGATTTTGAGCCGTCAGGCGAGCAGGATCGAAGTACTGGGGTTGGAAAAGAGTCACACATCTAGTACACAGATGCCTCCAAGATTGACGAAGAGGTTGGTGAGGGCGTAGCATGGCCTAAATGCAGGCTATCTAAAGCCCTTGGTAACACCCCAACCATCTTCCAGCCAGAAATCTATGCTATAGATCAGTGTGCCCAGGAATGCCTAAATAGAGACACTCGAAGGGCAAAAATCTATATACTTTCAGATAGCCAGGCAGCACTAAGGGCTCTCAGGTCCTATACCTTCGAGGCTAAAATTGCATGGGAATGCAGAAAATACTTGAAGCAACTGGCAAAAAGGGTGCTTGATGTGGGTGCCAGGGCGTGAGGGAATAGAAGCTAACGAATTAGCTGACAGTCTCGCAAGAAAAGAGGCTGAAGCCCCATTTTTTGGACCCGAGCCGTTATGTGGCTTATCTAAGGGATACATAACGGTGGAGGTCCAAAAATGGGAAAAGGAATAAATCAAGTCCTACTGGAGGAATACTCCAGGCCAAAAACAAACGACAAAGTTTATAACCTATTCAACAAAGAATGCCACAAGACTTCTCGAACTTGAAAAGTCCGACCTGAGGCTGATCACAGGCTTTTTAACTGACCATTGCTCCTTGAGATATCATCTCAAGAACATGGACATGGCAGAAGATGACAAATGCAGACACTGTGAAGCTGCAACTGCGGAACATATACTTTGTAAATGCAAGGTACTAATCTGCATTAGGCTAAAGTACCTAGAACAGGCGGAATTAACGCCCGAAGACAGGGAAATTAGCTCTCAGGAAAATCACAAGCTTTGCAAAAAATCTTGGAATCCTGGGCAACAACTAGATGTAGGGTAATTCACAAAAGATCTTTTAGGTCGAGGTGAAGAAAGGCCAACTCAAGGCCATGCGGCCCCTTAAACAATTTACAATTTAGTATTGTTGTTAATACTTTTGTTCCCCAACAGCGCGTTTAATTGCGGATTGCTCTTCTTCCCTATCTTATTATTTCGAATCGTCCTTGTGACTCCTTCCGTTTAGCGATAGAGTTACATCTAATTATTTAAATGAGGAGCACTGCTTTATTTCGCAGTTGTCTAAATTTAGGCCACTTTTGTCATTTTCTTTACCTGCTATCACTTGCTCTGTTTTTTCTGTATTTATGATAGTGCCCCACTTCCCATACGCTTCTTTCAGGCAAAGAAGTATAAAGTACTATGATATTACCATGGTTATCGGACGGTTATATGTAGTCTTTAAGCCAAGCGATTCATTTAGTCAAACTGCATCATTTATTAAATATAACTATCTTTTTCAGAATAAACAAAGCCCCGTGGAAGAACTCCTTCGTCAGGCAGATCAGCTGATAGCCACACAAAGACCTAGGGCGGAAGTGTATGCAGCTATGGCGGAATCCCTCGGACGAGCTTGGAAAGATATCAATTCAAATCTAGAATTACGAAAACAAATCCTAGATCTGAATGTCCAGTATCATACCAAAGCTCAAGAGTTTTTTGATAAAATGGACGCCCTCGAAGCGTCCTGCGCAGACACGGTCGTACCAATCGAGATAGATGCAGTAAAGAATTTCCTTACCACAATCCACGAATTGAGAAGAGCCCTCTTGGAATCGTTAATGGGCGCGTTGCAAGCAGGGAATTCTTTACTGGGAAAATTAAAAGAACTTGGGGCCGAAGGCACACTCGACTCGAGACCCGATCGAATTCGAAGCTCTGTTAATCGAGGTAATTTTTTAATTAAACCTACTTGATAAATACTATAGTTACAGGTAATAATGTTAATGACAGAGTCGTGATAGTCCTGAAAATTGAACCGATAACAGTGTGCTGATGTTTCTACGGTCAACATAGAATTTAGACAAAATATTTTGAAATTATACAGCGTGTTTCATTAATAATATAATTGGTAATACGCTAAGTGAAGAATCTTTAGCCCAAAATATGAAGATTTAACCAAAAATATTTAGATAAAATGTGTCTCCTTACCGAGATAAAGAATGTTGAAGTTAAAAATTAAAAAATCATTTTCACATATTATTTTAAAATTACTTAATATTTCTTTACCATATTTGGTAGATACTGTTAGTAGTCCAAGATGCATAATATCAACAAAAGAACTGGCTCCTCACTATTGCCATGGTCCACGTCGCACGGCGAGAAATGCCAGTGTTCCACCCAAATTACTCTAGAGGTCGTAAATTTTAAGTTATTGAGACATTTTTTTTTAAATGTTCGTCTTGAATTTACCTATCGATCCCTCTAGCCGGATTTTGACATTTCATTTTTAGTTTTTTTAAATTTTTAATAAAAGATCATATTTTTACAAAAAGATACTGTTTTTTCTATTAACTTTATTCTAACGGGTCGTAAATTTGAGTTTTCGTAACAATTTTTTTTAAATCTTCGTCTTTTAATCAGCTATTGATCTGTCTAGATGAATTTTTGATTTAGTTGTTGACAACTGTCAAAATTACTGACAAATATAAAAAAATACGATTTTTAGATAAATAATTCATACAATAACAAGTTGCTGTTCAGAAAAATATATATAGTGTTTTCAATGTACCTGGTTCCGAAGTTGACAGGAAAATATGTATTTCTAAATTTGGCAGCTGCCATAATTGTTGTTAAATTTCCAAAGATAGATGGAAGAGCTTATTAATTTTAAAAATACCCTGTAAATGTATAGAAAAATAGATATATATTGTTTTTGATCTGTTTGATTTAGTAATTGACAGGGAAATACGAGTTTTAAATTTGGCAGCTCTCATAATTGCTGTTAATTTTAAAAATGCACTATACATGTATAGAAAAATAGATATATATTGTTTTTAAACCAGATTTAGTAGTTGACAGGAAAATATGGTTTTTAAATTTGGCAGCTGTCAAATTTCAAAAAATAGAAGTTAGAGCTTATTAGTTGGGGAGCCCTCCCTAGCTGTACGTGCACCCCCCGCCCGATCCTTGGGGACAATATTTTTCATAAAGATTGAAGCCTAAGGAATAATTTAAGACATATTCTAAAAAAAAAAAACTGGCTCTACTTTCAAAATGGCGGCCATATATTAAAAAAAACTGTTGCCAATGTTGTTTTTGTCATTTAACACAAAAACTAAAAAAGATGGACAAAAACTTTCTCCACAAAAAACAACGTGCATAAAATTTTCTACAATTTTGTACCTATACAATATTTTGATAGGAGTTACCATTTTTCAGATAAATGAGTCCAAAATTAAGAAAACATGGAAATTCATATATCGGTAAATCACTTAGAGGAAATAACTGTGACAATTATTGTAAGGCGTATAATATAACTTTATATTATTAACATAAAAATTAAATAAAATAAACTGAAAAAAATTAATAATAATAATAATAATAATATAATTTGCAGACATTTACCTCGAAAACGGTAACAGTGGTATCTGGAAAACGGTAACTCCTATCCAAATATTGTATAGAACAAAATTGTAGAAAATTTTATGCACTTTGTTTTTTGTGCAGAAAGTTTTTCTCCATCTTTTTTAGCTTTTGTGTTAAATGACCAAGAACAATATTTGCATTTTTTTTTAAACGGGCGCTATTTTGAAAGTAGAGCCAGCTTTTATTTTTTAGGACATGTCTTAAATTGTTCCTTAGGCTTTAATCTTTATGAAAAACATTGTCCCCTAGGATCGGGGGGGTGCACGGACAGTTAGGGTGGGCTTCCGCAGTGTTACGTTTTATATTGAATTTTATATTGTATTTTAAGAGATTAATCATTTATCTGGAAAATGGTAACTCCAATGCAAATATTGTATAGGAACAAAATAGTAGAAAATTTTATGCACTTTATTTTTTGTACAGAAAGTTTTTCTCCATCTTTTTTAGTTTTTGTGTTAAATGACAAAAACCATATTTGCAAATGTTGTTTTTTTTAACGGACGCCATTTTGAAAGTGCAGCCAATTTTTTTTTTTAGGACATGTCTTAAATTGTTCCTTAGGCTTTAATCTTTATGAAAAACTTTGTCCTAAAGGATCGGGGGGTGGGCTCCCGTAGTATATAAACTTTAAAAACACCCTATGAATACATAAGAAAACGGATACAAATTGTTTTTAATGTACCTGGTTCCGAAGTTGACAGGAAAATATGATTTCTAAATTTGGCAGCTGTCATAATTGCTGTCTCATTTCAAAATATAGAGGTAAGAGCTTATAAATTTTAAAAACACCATACAAATGTATAGAAAAATAGATATATAATATTTTTAAACTGCCAGATTTAGTAGTTGACAGGAAAATATGGTTTCTAAATTTGGATGCTGTCGTAATTGCTGTCTCATTTCAAAATATAGAGGTAAGAGCTTATTAATTTTAAAAATAGCCTATAAATGTATAGAAAAATAGATATATATTATTTTTGATCTGTCTGATTTCGTAACTGATAGAAAAATATCATTTTTAAATGTGGCAGTTGTCATAATTGCTGTCTCATTTTAAAATATTTTCCTGTCAACTACTAAATCTGGCAGTTTAAAAACATTATATATCTAATTTTCTATACATTTATAAGGTGTTTTTAAAATTTATAAGCTCTTGCCTCTATATTTTGAAATGAGACAGCAATTATGACAGCTGCCAAATATAGAAATAATATTCTCCTGTCAACTTCGGAACCAGGTACATTAAAAACAATTTGTATCCGTTTTGCTATATATTCCCTTAAAACTCATATTTTCCTGTCAATTACTAAATTAAACAGATCAAAAACAATATATATATATACATGTATATCTATTTTTCTATACATTTATAGGGTATTTTTAAAATTAATAAGCTCTTCCATCTATGTCTAGAAATTTGACAACAATTATAACAGCTGCCAAATTTACAAATACATATTTTCCTGTCAACTTCGGAACCAGGTACATTGAAAACACTATATATATTTTTCTGAACACCAACCTGTTATTGTACGAATTATTTATCTAAAAATCGTATTTTTTATATTTGACAGTAATTTTGACAATTGCCAACAACTAAATCAAAAATTCATTTAGACGGATCAATAGCTCATTAAAAGACGAAGATTTAAAAAAAAAATTGTTACGAAAACTCAAATTTAGAATAAATTTAATAGAAAAAACAGTATTTTTTGTAAAAATATGATTTTTTATTAAAAATTCAAAAAAATGAAAAATGAAATTTCAAAACCGGCTAGAGGGATCGATAGGTAAATTCAAGACGAACATTAAAAAAAAAATGTCTCAATATCTTAAAATTTACGACCTCTAGAGTAATTTGGGTGGAACACTGGCATTTCTCGCCAATATGCACCGGCTCGGAGGCGCAGTGCTTAAGGTGTCAGGCTTGCGGGTTCGAATCCTGGCTAGGGTATGGATATGTAGTGGTGTTCTTCACGTGTTGCCGAGACGGTAGCAGTGAGCTAGACTGCGGTTGTGTGAGAGACAACACGGTCTAGTCACTCTCCCCTCCTGAGTTCAAGTCTCAGGCAGATGGCAATGTCGCAGGGAATGGGTGTTGTAATGTTGTCTATGTGTGTGTGTGTGTGTGTCCATCCTGGTTGAGTGGTAGAATAGCCTACGGCTAAACTCCGCCAGGGCATTAATATAAATAAGGCGATTAAAAAAAAAATAAGAGAAAACCAAGACAACAAATATTTGAAGAGTGATGTACAAATAAGGGGGGGGGGGGGGGGGGGGCTCTTTCGCTTCTTCTACCGTGGATCCCTGGCAATAGTGAGGAAACAGTTATTTCGCTGATATTGTGCATCTTGGACCGCTAGCAGTATAAAGAAATATTAAGTAATTCTAAATAATATGTGAAAATAATTTCTTAGTTTTTAACTTTAACACCCTGTATGTCAGTAAGAAGGCACATTTTATCTAAGTGTTTTTTGTTAAATCCTCATATTTTGGGCTAAGGATTCTTCACTTAGCGCATGACCAATTATTAATGAAACATACTATATGTATATTTATAGGAAACACTCTTACACCCAAAACACATGTTTTGAGGCTCATAATTTTCATTAAGAATAATATTTTCTAAAGCTGTGTAGTGATATCGAAAACTAACATGGCTTCCTCAATATCGCGACTAGAATCAGGACAATCACAGAAAAAATGAAAATAAACGTCAATTTCAAATCGAATTTATTCACAAAAAATATTAAACTGGTCACAAAATTTGGTCTTGCATAATACTTTTTGAATACCATACTTGGTTTCAAGAAATTTAATATGACGGTTTAAATATAGGGCCTAACATGATAATAGTACAGTAATTAGAGATTTTAATTTAGAATGATTGTTAGGCAGTGGATGCCACCTCTTCAGTGGGTGACACAAAACAAGATAACAGCTGGAACTGAAAGATAATTAAATTTTGAGAAAAGTGCTCTATACATATAATGTTCCACAAAATCTGGTAGTTTTTTTGTTATAAAATGTTAAAAATTGCTATTTTAGTTTGAGAAAATAGGTATCTCTAAACGGTTTCCGTCGAATAACTGGAAAAGTATCAGATTCAACGAACCATTTCTAGAAATCAAAATGACAGCTTATAAACTTTCGATGAGTTTGATTTCTGTATGATTAATAGTTTTAGATATATGGGATATGGATATGAGACATTTCGACTTATAAACTTTGGGACACAATTTTAAACGTTCATATCTCCTAGTCATATAAAATTGTGTCATCAACAAAATTACACATTTTACAACCTCCTAAGTCAATAAAAAAAATGACATTTGTCTAAAGAATGGGCGGAAATTTAGGCGTACCAATGGAAATTTAGATGTACCGTGTATCAATTTTTCGGAATTTTGATAACAGCAGAAAGTGGCACCAAGTACACTATTTTGTTTGTAATTAAAAGTATTCACTTTTGTTGTATTATTATTTGTGAAGTAGAGACATAAAAAATTTCTTATGGTGAAGTATACACCGACAGCGTCCAGTATCATTAAATTCCACTACCAAAACATTCTTCGTGTTTTGATTTCCAAAGTTTTGGTAGGTTTTCGAGCAAAATACACGACGAAATATCAAACACAACAACCGGAATGTTAAAAATAGTGATGAAAAATACTACCAAACAAGCTCCAATCATCAGAAGTGGGCATCCGCTTGATATCACTTTCTGTTCATAAATAATAAAATTTAAACTAAACGATTAATAACACAAAGCATTCAATTGCTTCACGCGAATCCTAATATAAACCAATAAAATTGACTACTGACTTTTGCGCCTTCCTTTACCTACTCTACTCATAAGAAATTTGAACATCAACAATTTATTTGCAAGTTGATAATAATGTCAATATAGATAGAAAAATTAGTTAAATTAATACTTTTTTTTTTAATTTAGCAATATCACAAGTACAAGGTTGGTTGGACGAACTGCATATAAAAAGGCAAATTTTAGAAGCGACTTTCACCAGAAGGAAGACACAGCTAGAACAATGCCTTGCTTTAGCGCTATTAGCAGCAGATTTAAGGGAATTGGAAGATACAGTACATGATCGCCGTGAACTTCTGGCAAACAGTAACCAATATGGTGAGTTAAAGTAAAACGTGCACATCTGTTGTAGTATAACAATTGGCTGAATACATTTTTTCGATAAAAAAAATGCATTACAAAGAATATATTTTACAAAAATGCACGAAATGTAACTTTAAAATAGTACTATTGAATGTTTTTTATCACCATTATAAAGCATGCTTATAAAACTACAATTTAAGAGAAATTAAATCTTAGTCTGACCAAATGGCAGTTATTTATGAAGCTAAGCATTTTTTTAAAGCTCTTTTTTTAATAAAAATAATAAATAGTTTTATTTCTAAGTTTCCATAATAGTTTACACATACAGGTCCTATAATTTCATTGAAAAGGATTAATTATTTCTTTACTAATTTCGGTTTATGTAAAATTAGAAACTTTCGTGTTTTTTTGCAAAAAAAATGGCAGCTTGGATTTGGACCTATACAGTTTTTTCATAATTTATTCACAAACTTTTTGTTTTTCTGTTTGGCCTGATCCGCTGAACAGAGCCCGATATAATAGAAAGGATCGAGACAAGAACACATTTTTCAAAATTAAAACTTAATTTCCGAAAAAACGCTCACTTCCCAGATTGGACAAAACTTTACTGTAACTTCTTGATAGCATTTTCCCGATAGGTAGTACAGTTGAATTGATTATTTTCGGCGACAACGCTCCACTGGAAATTTTATTATTGATTCTTATGTATTAGGACCTCCTCATTGCGAAAAAAATATTTGTGCCCAAAAATTCCTGGTGAGTCAAAAGTTATACGCGCTTTTTGACGTGCTTTTATGGATTTTATACTTACTTGCTTTATATATCTTTTACTAGTAATCGAATGAGAATTTTTAAACTACTGGCTTATTTGAAATAAATTTTTTTAAAATATGGACTTGTTCGATATGTATAGGTCAATCCGCCATCTTGGAAAAAAATAGATAACACCAAAAGTGTGTCCGAAAGAACCAAAATTGAATATCTTTTCGATAAGAAGGAGTAACTTCACCAAAGTTGGCAAACATAAAACTCATCTATGGTCAAATATAATGCACCAAATACGGAGTCTGTAAGTTAAGTAGAACGGTCAAAAATGGCGAACGAAAGAAAAAAAAATTCTTCGTCAAGTATCAAGGATGGACTGTGCGTCACTTTTCTTTTCGATTCTAGGTTCTTTTAGGTACTTTAAGGAGATGAAGTTCAATTTTGTTTATTTTCAAAAATGCATTTTTTTGACCCTTCTGAATATCGGTCATATATTCATATATTATTAATATTACCATGCGTATGCTTAATAGATTTTCTTTCCAAATTAATGAAGTTATATTTTGTATTAAATTTTTGAAGTTATAGCAGACTTTCTATAGTATATTTCATTGTTTCGATGAAAATGCATTTATGAAAATTGTAAAAAATGCACTTTTTTAATTAAAAAAAAAATTGAACTTTATCCCCTTAAACTACCTAAAACAACCTACAATCTAAAAAAAAATGTGACCTCCTTGATACTTGACGAAGAATTAAAAAGTTTTATTTCGCCCGCCATTTTTGACCGTTCTATTTAAGGGTGGCGGTGCCGTGCTTAAGAAAATGATTTCGTAATTCGAGAATTTCTCCAACATCTCTGAACCGATTCAAAAAAGTTTTTGGATAGGTCTTTAGGGACAACACTGAATGGTACCAGACTATTGAAAAGTCAAAAAAAAAAATTTGTTTTGATTTTCGTACAAGTAAAAAAAATTTTCTTTCCTTAGTTTTCAATAGCCTAATACCAATCTATAAAGCTGTCTCTAATAGACTATCAAAATTTTTTTTCAATCGTTTGAGGGATGCAGGAGAAATTTTCGAATTACGTTCACGGAACCGCCCACCTTAACTTACAGCGTCCGGGTTGAGTGCATTATATTTGGCTATAGATGACGTTGGTGAAATGACTCATTGTTATCGAAAAAATACTAATAAAGATTTATTCGACCATTTTTGGTGTTTTCTATTTTTTTCCAAGATGACGGATTGACCTAGACAATTATACATATCGGAAGATCTATATTACTTCCACATCCGGTGGAAGTATATTAACGACAAAAAATTTTTAAAATTTTTTATTGTTCAAATAGGCTTAGAATGTCACGAAACGTCGAGATTTTAAGTTTGAGCGAAACAAAATTTTCTGTCTGTCGGTCTGTCTGTCGGGCTGTCTGTAGGTCTGTCTGTAACTTTTTTGTGCGCACGTTTACTCTGGAACCGTTTAAGATATTGACTTGAAATTTGGTACTCGTAAGTACTTTAACGAGATCTGGGACTAGATTATATTTTCATCTTGTTCCGTCGAAGGGTTGAGGGGTAAATTGGTGTAAGTTTGAGGTATATGGGTAAATCAAGCAGGTAAGAGTCCATAAAATTGGTATTTAATACATACAAGAGAAGCTAAGGTCTCCAAAAATTTTCGGCATAGCCACCCCCATTACCACCCCCATCCCATTATTAGAGGGGATGAACAAAATTGTAATTTAGTGTATGTACAAGAACCAGAAACCTCAAAATATTTTTTACTTTCACCCACACTACCGATGTGGGGTATCGTTCTATGGGTTTATTAAAGTTCCATAAACAATTATTTCCAAATACAAAATTTTTTCGTTGTGAGTGACTTGGATAGAGAATCTGGATGTGGAAGCAGTGATTTCTTGGGCAGCGGTTTTTTTAAGAGTTTTATTTCAAATAAGCCAGTATTTTTAAAATTCTTATTTGATTACAAGTACAAGATATGTATTAAGCAGATAAGTAGAAAATCCGTGAAAGCGCGTCAAAAAGTGCATTTAACTTTTGACGCACCAGGAATTTTTGGGAGCAAATATTTTTTTCGTAATCAGGTCATAATACATAAGAATCAATAATAAAATTTCTAGTAGAATATTGTTGCTGAAAAAAATTGAATTAAATCAATTCGGCTGTAATAAATAACACAGAATGCATTTTAATACCCCCCCTCCAAAAAAAAAAATCGTTGAGAAAAGCAGTTTTTTTCGACTAACAGCCACATGCATTCCATTGATAAAAGTAATAAATGACTACATAGACCAAATCACCATTACACAACTTTATACATATTTCCCTGTACCCAAATCGATTTAACATTATGTTAATTGCAATCTCAATAAACTTTCTATTTTAGGCGATTCATCCTCAAGTGCCGAATTATTACTACACGAACACAAAAAGTTACTACCGGAAGCGAAACAACTGCAAGAGAGGGCCTTAAAAATAACCAAAGCTACGGAACAACTAGTGGCTTCTGGGTGCTTCGCCGGGGAACAGGCCACAGCGCAATCATACATTGTGCTTTCTGCAACCTCCGACTATCTCACAGATCTCCAGAATAGAGAATCATTGTTGGAACGCGTAATTGCATTCTTCAGATCAGCACAAACGGTTAGTGGTTATGATAAGAATCTTTCTATGGATGGTTACACTGTTTGTAATAGAAGAATGGAGGTTTAATTATAGAGCATGTAATATTTATATCATTTTCCTAACAAAGGTATTCTTGAACAAAGTAATGCACTGAAACGTGGATCTTATAGGATGTTTCATTAGGGCATTGTAAAAGTTATAACGTTCGAGATCATTTCTCTGTAGGAAGCTACACTCCTGGTTTTATGTCTTTTTTGCGAAATAAGTACCTATTAACAGGAAACAATATTTTAGCACTCTTAACATCCCTATAAATTCTGTTGCACTAAGTCAATATTTTACCAGAATCTAATATTTCTTCAAAAATTGTTAAAAACATAATTATCGAAAATAATATCTTATAATATTACAATATTAATTAATGAATTTCACACTATAACGTGGGTATTTTCCGAAAGAAAATTATATTTATAAAAGTCCTAAAAAAGCAACAAAAAGTATAACCCGGTTATTCTATATAAAAAACTATATTTGTAAAGCAAAATTCGGGAATAAAATAATGGACTCTTGAATAAAAAAATAGTTATTTAACAATAACAAGATTTATTGTAAAAAGAAAAATATAGGTAGAGCATTGAGACATACAGGGTGTGGAAAAATAAAAATGTGCTTACGATAATGATATTCTACAACCAAATATTAGATAAAACATAAGCACAGAGAGACAATAGCAAAAGTTAATTAGTAAAAACGTAAGAAATAGGAGATTGGCCAATTTCAAATATAAAAATATAAAGGTACTTATAAACAAATAATTGTTCATTCACTTAAGATAAAGAGAATCATAAACAAATGGTTTAAGAAGGAATCATGAGGTATTTACAAGAATTATAAATGAAAAGAAGGATAACAAACTTAACCAACAATGCAAATTTTGTGTTTAAACACAATCTTTATGTTACATAGTTTCTTTAAAGGCAAGTTAATATGAGATTTAAACAATTGCGGCGTAGTACTCGCGAAAACATTTCGGTCTGTTTGTCTACACGGAAAATAGAGAGATAAAAGGTAAAACTGGGTTAAAGTTCAGGGGGGACGCAAATGTACAAAGAACGCACTGCACTAGTGATCAAAATGTTGAAAAGCCAGCCAAAGAAAACTACAGCCTCAATTTTCCCTCGATTATGAGAATCGCTGATGACCAAATGGAAGATAATAATTTTATTTATATACTTACAAAATCTGCTGTGCCTTAAGGTATACACTATAAAGATGACTGCAGCACACAGTTATAGATTGGTAGCAGTTGTATGCACAAAAGGCATAATTAATATCACTTTAGGCATACTGAACACTTACACTGAAAAGACTTTTTACATTTTAACCACTCGTAAAGTAAACGTAATACTTTATCAGATTCTTATTTAGTATGTACGTATTTACGAGACAAAGTAAATTGTTAATATCTTTTTTGGATTATTGCAGTGGAAAAAATTGACTTTCTCAACCCAAATTCTGATAAAAAATCATAATTTTGACGACTTTGCAAGCCCGAAGGCTGCTGTGAAATGTATATATCTCACCGCGGTTTTTTATGCGCGCCTAGCGCCTTATTTTCGGTGGTCGGTAACCAAGGTAACCAGACACCATGTTATATTCACACTTGCTGATTGGAGGAACAGTTCCCGAGCGGTCGTTTTTCCCGCGTATTTTATGGAGTTTCTGGAAGGCTAACTCGTTATTTCCCCGAGAATCTAGTGTCGCCTTGTAAACAACAAGAAGTCCGACAGGGCCGACATTAAATCATTTTAACCAGCTTTTTAATACAAATAGCAAATTAGGTAATTTTTGTAATGAAGATACAAAATAATGTAATTTAACGGATTTTAATGGAAATACAT
Source organism: Rutpela maculata (assembly GCA_936432065.2). NCBI lineage: Eukaryota > Metazoa > Arthropoda > Insecta > Coleoptera > Cerambycidae > Rutpela > Rutpela maculata. The sequence continues at coordinate 43,115,500 of OW386285.2, forward strand.
GAATACTAAAAAACTTGACCGTTACAACACATCTCAAACGCCACGCATTTTTACCAACCTTTGCTCAGGCTGGCATTTTTTTTGTTTTCTGGGCAGCTTTCTTTAATTTAAAAAAAAATGAGGAATGAATTTTCGATAACGGAAGCGAGATACTGAAAAACTGCCCCTTCGAGGTGCTCTGCCGGGTACTTCTGCCAGGATGGGGTGGGGCTAACAAAGGTATTCTTAAACTGTTTTTCTGCAAATTCTGTAAATTTGATCCGGATGTTATGTAACAGATGCGATGTACTAATTACTTAGACTTAATTAACTCATTCATTGCAATCGTGCCAGGATTTTCTTAGACTGACAAGTAGTTTCGTTTTCCCTACACTGTCTACAATGGCTATTCTATTTTTGTTCATAAAGTAGCCGGATGTTCGGTGAGTGTCAAAATTTTGCGGTCGTCGCTCAGACTATTCATCCTGTTAAAATTAATAATGGGGTGGGCGTGGTTGATGGCAAAAACATTTCAGGACTCTGGCTTCTCGTACATACACTAAATTCCAATTTTCTGGACTCGTACTTGCTTGCTTTACATATTTACCCGCCATTTACCCCGTGACCCTTTAACGGAATAAGATCAGAACATAATCTAGTTCCAGATATCGCTATAATACATGGGTGTACCAAATTTCATAATAAACCGTAAACATAAAAAAAAGTAACAGACAGACAGACAGAAAATATTTTTTTTGCTCAAATTTAAAATATCAACGCTTCACGACAGTCTTAGCCTATTTGAGCAAAAAGAAAATTCATTTTCTTTTACAATTACTATACTTCCACGATGGTAGTGGGGGTGGCTGATGTCAAAACAAATTTTGATGTCTTTGGTTCTTGTACATATACTAAATCACAATTTTATTTTTACACTTAATAACATAGCCCCACAAAAAAGTGGTCTGTCCGACGGATCAATTGCGTCAGTCCATTTTCATTAACCACGGCCCAATGTCAACATTTTTAAAACATATTGCATATACAGCCAATTCCAAGGATTAACATTAATGGAATAAAACCATTTTCCACCAGTCATATTTATTCCTTCAGTGAATACCACAAATGAAATACTCCTACTATGGATGTGAAATAAGCTATTAATTTCAAACATAATTTATGAAGCTTTTAATAGACTGCATTTTTGTACAAACCTGCTTCGTTATTATATTGTTTTAATCATGACGTACCTTAATGGAAAATGTACATTTCTTAATAACAGCAAAAATATTAATGCAAGCAGTAATAATGTGACCATTTTTTCACAATAAAAAAGGATTGACAGAGAAAATGTATTCAATAAATTAATGTGGTCATCAGTTTAATATAAGCTTGGTTTAGATACCTTATAAAGGAAAGGATATAAATATATTATTTTCTACATAATAGTATTAATGAGTATACATTATTTTGTCGCTTCACATCATAACCATGTAAAATAATTTTTCAAACCCACGCCCGTATAAGAATATGTCAGATAAATATAATAACCAGATTGTCTTAAAAAATAATTGGTTTAAAGAAAAAGATTAAAAAAGTTTACTATGTCTACGTATTCATTAAATCAAAGTATGCTAGTTGATAGTTGATTCAGATATTACTGTCAAATTGATTTCTTCTAAGATTATAAAACTTGCTGATCAATAATATTGCATAAGTTTTTTAGTATAAAAATGCCTAAGATGACTTCTCGAAAAATCTCAATAAAAATACACGCCAATGACTGAAATAAGTTTTGTTTTGCTCAAAAAAGATATAGTAAAGGTCGTTGATAACAATCCAAATTTAGTTGAAATTGTATGACCAATGACTTTGCAACGAAGGTGTTGCTGTGAAAAGTGGGACACTGTAAAATAAGTATCTATTCTATTTAATTTCAAACCTCAGTATATTTTGGAATTCCTTGCATAAATAAAAGAATTTAGTTTTTGCCTAGTAAAATAATGACGAAATAATGGCAACATTCGAAAAAGAATAAACCAAAAAATGTTTACGAAGACTTTACTAAAAAGTGAAATAAGGAAGAGAAAATACTTTACTGTGACAAAATGCATAATCGATACTCTCTGAATTGAGGCGCCATTTTGGAAAATTTGCTGCAATAATATATTTTTCGCGAATATGATTGCTAAAACTATTGAAGCCGTTATTTATTTCCTTGCGATAAAAATTGATGGAACATAGTTTTATAATTTTGGAGATAGACGATTTCACAGAGTATTTCCAATAAATATTTATTTATAACTATGAATTATAAACATTGGTATAATTTATAAATTAGACAATTTGGCAACAAGCAATAAGAATACAAAACAATACAAGCAGAATAAAAAAGTATATATCATAAGTAGTCCTCTTAATAAATGGTTTATAGAGGGAAATGCCGGGATCACAATTTTTGACTTGAAGGCTGTGTTTGGACTATTTAAGAGGTAAACATACCAAAAGTGTCCGAACACAGGAAGTGCGGGGGTGCAGGGGGGCACGAAGAATGTTTTTGGTTATGGTTTTTGGTTATTCGCTCATATCTCGAAAACGGTTAACCATAATCAAAAGTGGCTATATGCAAAATTAAAGCTGACTAAACTTTCTACAATAATGTCTCTATTAATTTTTGTCGTATCTGTTATGATTCAGTAATGGGTTTTATATATTTTAACTGTATTCCAACTTTATTATATGTATTATAAATAAAAAAAAATTAATAATCATCGTAGAAAAAAATTTGTTGTACAGATATCCGTTTCTTAGCAGACCAAACTCAAATATCGAATAAAAAATGTCTTTGTGTCTGTAAATATGTGTGTATACCGTTTCTTGTAAACACGATAACTTCTGTTAGACTTAAAATATTTAATTACAATTTGGAACATATGTAAAACAACATAGTACAATAATCCCTATTTAAATTGGGTCATATCTGGAATACATGGTCATAACTAGAGGCCTATAAATTCGCACTCTTGTGTAAAATAGGTTTTATTTTAATTTCAGAGCAAAATGCGTTTCTTTGATTAAGCATACAAAAATATGAAGATGTATAAGATCTATAAACCGCAATATACCGGGTGTATGTTAGGTTCAAGCCAGAGATGTGCAGAGGAAACTTTCCATATTTGATAAAAGTCTATCAATGTATCCAATGGAAAGTTAGAAGGAAAACTTCCTGAGAACTTTCGGAGTTTTCAAAACGGAAAGTTTCTAGAAAGTTTTCGTTCTAACTTTCCATTGGGTATATTGATAGGCTCTTTTATGGTGAAATCCGATTCGTGATGATGCAAGCTTCATTGCGATACCAAATAAGTGCATACGATTATATTACTTACATTACTTTTAAAGACTTTTATCAAATATGGAAAGTTTCCTCTGCACATCTCTGGTTCAAACCAACTTTATTTAAATTAGGTGATATATCAATGTTATCCTAAAATTTGGAACATGGTGTTTTTTATAAGATTATTATGTTGTGAGAGTTTGTAGGCGTCTGGTTATCACAATGTATTACAGATATGGCCCAATTTCAATAGGGATTAATGTACTATGCTGTTTTACATATGTTCCAAATTGTAACAAGCTAAAAACGTAGATACTCTTCCAATTTACTGAGTTTTTTATATAATTGTTACACATTCTATAGGATACTCTTCGCGGTTTTTTTGTAAATAATGTTAGTTTTTGGACATCCTAAATTTTGTGATCCCAACTTTGTTGTGAAAAAAATATATGAAAAAAAATTTTAAAAAAAACATCCAACCTGACTAGGATTCGAACACGGGAACTTTGGATTGCAAAGCAAAAATTTAGCCACTGGACCATCAGAGATCAGTACAAAAATTGAATGTCTGTAATATATATCTTTCGAGAATCATGTTTCAACGCATTAGACATCTCTGTCATAAAAAATTTAAACCCAAAGATACTGTTGGCCCGGACAAAATACCTGCTTTCTTCCTACGAGACTGTGCGTGTCTTCTTGCAATACCACTTACCATAATATTTAATCCCTCTAAAGTTCTCTAAAGTAATACCCGTATACAAGAAAGGAGGGAAAAACCAAATTGAAAATCATAGACCTATTACTATTATCAACAAATTTTCTAAATGTCTTGAAATGCTTCTCCATGATTTCCTCTTTTTTCATTTAAAAAACAAAATCACAACTAAACAACAAGGCTTCATGAAGGGAAGATCCACAACTACGAACTTATTCTGTATAACGCAATTCATAGCTGATACATTTGACATCGATCTGCAGGTGGACGTTATACACATTGACTTCTCGAAGGCATTCGATAGACTTAATCATGGTATTCTGTTTAACAAATTAGATCATTTTGGCCTGTCAAAAAATCTGCTATATTTTTTCAAATCGTACCTTGAAAACAGAAAACAGTTTGTACAATGTTGCGGTCAACAATCTACTGAGATATCTGTCACCTCTGGGCTCCTCAAGGATCTATACTGGGACCATTATTATTTAATATATACATTAATGATATTATAAATGAGGTGGAAGCAAATTGTTTATTGTACGCGGATGATATGAAAATATACACTGCTATTAAGTGCTCTGATGACTGTATTAAGCTACAAATAGCATTAAACAAAATAAATAACTGATGTACATCAAACAGTCTGCCTCTAAATCCTTCCAAATGTAACGTAATTTCCTTTTCTCTGAAACACAATGTCATAAAATATGACTATTCTATTGATGAAGTTTCCCTGCATAGACCTAACACTATCCGTGACCTTGGCGTAATTTTCGATCCTAAACTATCCTTTAATGACCATATAAATGATATAGTAACAAACTTCTTCAGATCTCTTGGCTTTGTTATACGGAATACATGCGAATTTAACGATATAAATACCAAGTTATTATACTGCGCTCTTGTTAGACCTCGCGTTGAATATGCCTCCATCATATGGTGTCCTCACTACAATATTCATGTGCAAAATATAGAAGGAGTTCAGAGACGTTTCCTAAAATATCTCAGCTTCAAGGATGATAATTTATATCCACCAATCGGATTTCCACATAATGAATTACTGTCCCAACTAGTTTTCTTACGCAATCTAATCGCGAATAACATTGACAGTGAGGAGATTCTCAGGCAGTTGAATTTCTCAATTCCCCATGTAATCCTACGGTAATCCCCTACTCTCAATCTCCAAACACCCCGTATTAATGTAATGAAATTCTCACCGCTTCATCAAATTTGCAACAATTATAACTCTGTCCAAACCAAGTTTGATTTGTTCAACTGCAGTATAGCCTTGATAAAAATACCTAAAATTATAGTGTGTACCGACATTTATTATATCTGAACTTCTAATAATTTAGCTGCATTTAGTTTTTAGTCCTTAGCACTTTTAGTATTCTCTTTTTTAGTATTTCTTTTGTTACTGATTATTAGTTATTAGCATTGTTAGTTAGTACTTATTGTTATAAATATCACAACTCTGTATTGTACCCATTCAGTAATTGGTGTTATGCTGTTGAATGGTGTAAGTTAAATAAATAAATAAATATTATTATAAAATATATATTAGTAAAATGCATAACAAGAAAATATATATTAGAGAGATAACATTTCGCAAGGTTTATATTTAAGTGCAAGCGACAAAAATTAAGAAAATATATTTTTTTAAATTAAATGATTAATAACTTTCTTATCTACTGATTGATTTTCTTCAAAGACTTCCTCTAGCTAACACTAACTTACTTTCCAAATTTCAATACAATCGGACTTTTCTTTCTTAAGTTATCGTGCTTACAAGGAACGTGACGGACGGACAGACGGACGCACAGACGGACGGACAGACAGACGGACGGACATTTTGAAAGTTGTTCAGAATTCACTAACACAATGATATGAAAATTGTTACTCTAAGAGCGATATTTCCGGTTTTAGAAATGTGCCGATCAAATACAATATACTCTTCGTTTTTGCGAAGAGTATAATTAAATATTTGTAGTATAACAGAAGTTATTGCGTTTACAAGAAACGTTATACACACGCACATATACATATACACGCACATACACATTTACAGACCCAAAGACATTTTATATTTGATATTTGAGTTCAGTCTGCTATGAAACGGATACCTGTACAACAAATTTTTTTTCACGATGATTATTAATTTTTTTTTCAATTTATAATAAATTTATAATAAAGTTAGAATACAGTTAAAAGGTATACAATCCATTACTGAACCATAACAGATACGACAAAAATTATTGGAAACATTATTGTAGAAAATTTAGTCAGCTTTAATTATACATATAGCTACTTTTTGATTATGGCTAACCGTTTTCGAGGTATGAGCGGAAAACCAAAAATTGGGACCTTCCTCGCGCCCCCCTGCATCCCACCGCACCTCCTATGTTCGGGGACCTTTGGAATGTTTACCTCCTAAATAGTCCTCAAGTAAAAAATTGTGATCTCGGCATTTCCCTTTTGAACGTTCATTGATAGGGCTAAAGTGATTTTGAGTATTAGTATTAGAGTCTGTTTCTTAATTTATATAAAAACGATCGGAAGAGTCACCAAATATGTCACAAAATTCCTGAAAATTCTTATAATTACTCATTATTGTAAATATAGGAGATCTGACCACATATTTTTTTTTTTTTGCTGAAGGAAGATAAAATGTTTTATACTACCTTGTTTAATATTAGGAACACCAGTGCAATTTTTTTCCAATGTGATTGAAACGTAAGCTAAACTATTAATTATTTTGTACAAATAAATAATGCTGAAATTAATTCGTCTATTATGAAGAGTTATTAGGTTATATTTAGATAAGTTTTCTAGGTAATTAGAGTTACTGCTATATGTACCGGTAAGAATGTATTCAGAATATTTGATAATTCTTTTGTGTATATCCTCGACAGCTTGAATATATTTAGCATAAAAAAGGCTCCATACCACACAACAATACTCAAGTCTTGAACGTACAAAAGTTGTGTATAATAATAATAATAATGTTTGAAAATATCTTGAAAGTAGTAGTAGTAGAAGTAGTGCGTTTCGCCAACCAAGTTAGAATCATCTGGAGAAAATAGTCCCAAAAAAATAAATTATAGGCAATATAATCAGATTTTAACTGTATAACATCAGTAACTCCCTTTTGGTAAATTCCACTGAAAAATCTTTTTTTTATTTTTTTCGGAAGGTGGTTACTTTCCTGGCCTAAACATAAACGATTTTTACTCGTTGACTATTTATTAAGTATTATTTTTAACGAACTTTTGTGTTAATCTTTGCTTGTTCCAAATGATTTCATTTTGATAATTTGTTACAGGTAATTACAAAGCTGGACCAGCTGGAAATTCAGTTAACAGCTACGGAATTACCGAAAACCTCACCACAATTAGCACATCTACACGCTCAGTGTGCAAGAGCTATAGAAGAAGCGACAGCAGCACCGATAGCCGAGGGATATGCCATCTTAGATATAGCGGGTAGAGGAATATCGGGCACAGACGGAGTGAAACGCATGGTTGAAGAATTAGAAAACAAGAAAATAACCCTAGATAGCCTTTGCACCGCCCACCGCGAGGAGAACATTAGAATAAACACAGCTCTCAACAATTTCTTAGAGCGACATAATGAAATCTATACCTGGCTAGTGACAATTGCAGAGGCGTTCCTTCAAGGCCATCAAGACATGGGCAGCGACTTACCTATGGCTAAGGATTTCTTGGACTTGCATAACCAATTGCTTAATGATTTGCAGGTGAGATTCTCTGCGACATAGCTTATTATATAAAATAAAGATAACATCTACATGTATGTGGAATAGGTACTATTTTATTTATTCCATATTTGCGTTCACTTCATATAATGTGCATTGTACAGGGTGATAATATTTTTCTATTTCCTCATATAGTTAGAGCTGCAGGATTCTTTTAAAAAAAATTTGGAGCACAGTAAGGAACACCTGACCTAAGAACCATAAGCACCAAGGGTAGCCAGATCAAACAAATCTGCCGCCATTACTATGACGTAGCCGCATGTGCTATTCCAGCGCGCTGCCGTTTAAAATGCATTGTGTGGAACATAGTCTTTTAATAATATTAACGCACAAGTACAATTTATTGAAATAATTGAGGCATACATTATTTTCAGTATTCTTTGTATATAAATATCGTGAACTAAACTTGTGTGGAAAGTTTCAAGAATGTAGCAATTTGTTGATTATTCGTTTTGTTATTTTACTTAATTTTCGAAATTTTTTTCTGCTTGAATTAGAATCTGTATTTTTTCTCTTCATTGCCTTAATCTGATTTGCTTTTCTTTTACTGAAATTCATGCTAATTACAGCGCAAGCAGGCAAAGCGTGGAAGTTTCTGACAAAAATTGACAAAATTATGTCAAATTTCTTCGGAAAACATATAATAAAAAAAACATATTTTTACCCAGTAATTCATTTTGTAAGTCTCGTCTCTAGTCGGCCTCCCTAAAATGAATCGAAAAATCCTACTTGTATCTGGGTTAAATTTATCATGTCTGTTGCACCTGTTTAACCATTCGCCTCTTATGGTTTTGGACACCAAATTTCTGAGTTTTTGAAAAACGTGGAAAGTAATATTTTGACCAGTAGTTTTCTTTGTACAATTACAGTCATACACTGCACGCCTTGTTCCCGGCATTTTCTTCACTTCTATTCGAATAATAAAAATATGTAAATTTAATACATGAATTATTAAGCTTCCTTTACCTTCTATATGCTATAATATGCTTAAAAGAAACAGATTTGACCTACACTGTTGCCACTTTTCTCTTTAGCTACTTTTAGTCGTCGGCGGAACTCTTGCTGAAGTGCCTGGCATCAATGTCATAATAATAATAATTGTCTTTTAAATCATATATAGGTCCAAAATAGTGAAAGCAATAGTATGTCCCTCTTTCTACACACAATTTCACTAATCAAAAATGTTTTTATAATTCAAAGAAACATACAAAACACACACGAAGATGTACATATGAGATTTACAAAGAAAAGTCAGTAAATAAGCAGACAAAACTTAATAATCACACCACTAAACACAGAGAGACAATGCCGTCAGAAACGTAAACAACAGATTTAAGTCTCTCGTGACGTCACAGCTTTGCCGGTAAGTGGTGAACGTTGCAGCATAGAGAACTGGCTATCCTCCCTGTGTTTACGGTTCTTGCACCTGATCTAGTGTCAAACAAATAAAATTAACAAAAATGGTCTTATTAGAACTTCCAGTAACATGTGTTTCCAATTCTAACGTGATATGTTTAATAATGGGTTTTTACCCTTTGTTGAAGAGGAATTGGTGTCATATTTATTAATCTTTCCCAAATGTATGTTACTAAATGGAGAATTCATAAATTAATACCGGATGTTATAGCAAACCCCCAGAATTTCTACAATTTTCGAGATAATAGCCTATCTAACTTACTTGATCTATGCAGAGTTTTATTTTTGAACCTAGGCTGCCATAATTTATCTAGTTTGGTTCTGACAAACTGATGTAAGACCTAAGGAATTAAATCGACTCAAAAAGAATATAAACACAACACCTTGGTGAGTATTAGAAGTTTACCAAAATATATTTTGCCCAACTGGTACCGTGAACTTGCTCAGCAAATGAGCAAGGGAACATTAGTAGAAACTGAATAATGATCCAATCCAATTTATTATCAGCGCAGAAATAATGATTTGCTTGCATTTAACTTTTTGAAAGCGAGAAATTGATTCATATTGGGCATTAGCCACAAATCGACCAGAAAGGTGTTGAAAAATATCAGATTCGTTCATTTAAATACAAATTTCATCAATATCCATATGAAAATGAGCAAAGAAGATTAAATTACGGAAATTGGATGCTCGACGATCAGATATGATGTAATGATTTAACCATTTATGAATTTAGGATTATTCAGTGGTCAAAATACTTATTATTGGACCCTCGAAAATCACCACCTATTCAGAGAGGGAAACTTCAGTAGGAACATTAGTAATAAAAATATATAATGTTTGTTGGCAATTTGCTTTCGAACTGTTTCGAAGTTACATCGAAAGAGACACAGACAATATCAAAATATCAATGGATGCTTTAAAAAAAGTATTATTTTACCGTTATGGTTTCTTTTAGGAAAATGGTCAAAACGTACCATAAGTATTTTGATCAACTTTGACACCAAAACGTCATTTTCATTTATTTTTATTCAATTCAAAGGTCAAATGGGCTCAATGAGTCGCCAAAATAGCTCCATCGTAGTCAAAATTTTCTGAAAATTACAAATATATCCACTCTTCAGATAAAACAATATTAATCTTGGGTGTGTATTACCTCTGCAAAATTTCATACCTCAAAAATTGTGAGGTTTTACCATTATGAGGTAGATATTTCTGTAAGATACAGTAAATGACCTACTACATATTCTGATAGGATTACTAACGCAAACAGTTTGGTTTCTGATAGGTTTAACAGGAACCAATATAAGTAAAACGAATTCGATTTTTTTGAATTAAAACCAGCGTGTCGATAACGTTAATAAAGACAGATATGTCCAATACCATAAAAACAATTGTCATCTATTCTCTGAAAGTCATTATTTCTGATACTATATCAGACATGGTCAAACTTTTATATCTATTTAAAAAATAACAATAAAACTCTCGTATTTATCTACCTTGTTATTTTAACACTCTGATCATAATTTATCCTATAAAAACCAAAATTCACTACTGAAAAGATCGCATTACGTTTTGTTATCGAAAAGAATTTTTTGCTTATATTACTTCAAAGCAAAATTTTGGGCTGTTACTTTTAGTTTTACCGAGTGTCAAATAAACTTTTGAATTTTTTTTATTTATGAATATGGATTTGAAAAATTAAGGTGAAATAAAATCATTTCCATTGCGAAAGGAATTATTAAGAGCCTTTACAAAACTCGGTTGAAATTAATGTTTTAATTAATAATAAATAATAATAATAAACTTTATTCAGTTATACAGCAAATCATTTTCTATTTTAACTTTTAAACGCAATAAATCTCTTATATGTGCGTATGTAGTAAGTTGTGAAAAATATTTAGAAACGCTTATTCTTAGCAAAAAGAACATTGCTACATTGAACATAACCCAGTGTACCCACGGCGCAAAATGTGGAAACACGAATTTTTCAACAAATTGGAAAAAATAATGACAAAATTCCAGGATCCAGTTATTTTTTGTAAAACATCCTAAAATGTATAGAATCGTTGATTTTGTATTACATTTAAACGAATTTTTGACACAAATTTTCAAATAGAATATGTAAAAAATTCTGAATCGTTGGCGATTTCTCAAAATTCCCATAGTTTTAAATATGGGCCAAATGTTTTAAAATTGACAATTTGACGTTATAGCATATACTAACCCGACGCTTGAACAGAAAATGCGATATTGCCTATTTTGTTTCCAAATTATGTGTATAAAAGTACATAGATTTATAGAGTAAAATATATTTTGCATCATTGCCTTTTTTAACACAAAGCTAAAAACCGCTGCCCAAGGAATCACTGCTTCCACATCCAGATTTGCTACCCAAGTCTCTCACAACGAACAAATTTTGTATGTGGAAATAATATATAATATTTGAAATTGGTTGCCCCAAAAACAGATAAAGCGATATCCCACATCGGTAGTGGGATGGTAGTGGGGATGGATAAAATATTTTGAGGCTTTGGTTCTTGTACACACACTAAATCATAATTTTTTTTCACTCCCTTTTATAATGGGGTGGGGGTATTAAAGGGGGTGGGTAATACCAACATTTTTTTTCAAACATTAGCTTCTCTTGTATATACTAAATACCAATTTAATGGACTCTTATCTGCTTGATTTACCTATTTACCCCCATTTAACCCAATTTATCGCCCAACCCTTCAACGGAATAAAATGAAAATATAATCTAGTTCCAGATCTCAATAATCTCAAGTCAATACCAAATTTCAAGTCAATACCTTAAACGATTCCAGAGTGCGCACAAAAAAAAAGTTACAGACAGACATAATTTTCTTTTGTTCAAACTTAAAATCTCCACGTTTCATGGTATTCTAAGCCTAGTTGAACAATAAACATTTTTTTAAATTTTTTTGTCGTTACTATACTTCCACTGGATGAGGAAGTAATTAAGTCAGAGCTGACTCGGATAAGGTTTTGCTTGTTTTTTTTTCTTCATTTTACTTCACATAGAGGAGTAGAAGTAAAGGGGTATATAGGTAAAGCAAGCAAGTAAATGTCTGTAAAATTGGGATTTAGGTTGAGAATCCAAGGTATCAAAAACGCCTTAAAAATGTTTGTGGCATCAGCCACCTCCACTATCACCTCCATTACCACATCCACCTCATTTTAAGGGAATAAAAATAAAATTGTGATTTAGAGAGGCCTCATTACACCGATGTGGCATTTTTTTTTATCTATTTATTTAACGTCGACATTTCCGCTACCAGGACCTATTACCGACACCAGGAGACGAGCTACCCCCAACCCGGAAATTTTGCCGAACTTTTTCCCTTAAGAAGAGTAGGGATCTTTTACTTGTCTAACATTTAATAGGCAAGGGACCGCCTGCTTTACATCCCCTCCGAAGGATGGTATATCCACTACGTAATCCTCGTCTGAAATTACGTAGCTTCCGCGTATACAGTGATATACAAGCCGCTAGAAGGTGGGACGAGAACGCTATATTTCCCAAGATGTCACCCATCCAAGTACTAACCGCGCTCGACGTTGCTTCAACGGAATATCAACTGACATTCACATTGAAGTCGCCTCTACGCTCCTCTGATGTGGCATTTCGTTTTATGGGTTTTTGAAGCAGACGATTTCAAATATTAAATCATTAAAGTTATATAAACAATTATTTCCATATAGTGGAGTGCAAATATAGTATCAACATTGTTTTCATTATAAGAGACTTGAATAGGAAATCTGGATGTGGAAGTATAGTGATTCATTAGGCAGCAGTTTTTCTAGTTCATTGTGGGGGAATTACAACAATTATTTTTATATTAACATTGATAACGATAGAGACAGCTTTATGAATATATTACAAAATAAAATTGTATTAAATATGGCTACGTGTGAAAACGTTCAGTAAAGCTTATCTAAAAAATAATTTGCAATTGCTCAATGGAATAAATAAGATATTTTCCCAAAGATAATTAAAAGTGGTATAATAAAAATACTAATTTATGTATTTTATGATGTTCTCCATTTATACAACAATTAAATCTTATTACAATTTATAAATATGGAAGTTAAAGTAGATTTTATTGCAATTTGAGCTCTAATTGCTAGATAATGAATCATATAAACTATGCTATATCGTTAATAAGCAAATAAAATATCATCACATTGATATTACATTCTGGTAATGATGTAAAATAAATTTGTTATAAAAAAGTACACATGGTATTTTTAAATTAAAGGCTGACTTAAATTTAGTAGTTTGAATGCGTATTTTGAATATACCTAAGTGTATGAAATTGATCCAGAATACATATTTCAATAAAATTATTATTTTTATATATATATAAAATAATTTATTCCCTTCTTCCTAATCTGGTACAAAATTTGCATACGATCCTAGACATGTCAGTTTCTGAGAGAGTAGGCAAATGAACATCTGTGAAAAATTATAGTAAGAAAAGTATTTTTACTCCTTACATCTGCTAAATGTTTAAATTATATATTTTATAGTTTATTTAGCACCAATTTATTTTAATAGTATTTTTTTGTTGCAGACTAAAGGAAATGAAATCAACGCTTTACTACTAACACTGCCACCAATTTTAGAGTACTTAGAAGATAACCAACGAAGAGATGTGGACTCTAAAGTGGAAGAGCTCCACGACCGCTGGATGAAATTAAAGAATATATTAGAAAACCGTTTGGATCTTTCTAGAATATATGTCAAATTCCACATGGAAGCTGATATAGTTCATAAGGAAATGGATAAATTAGAATTATTATTAATTCAAAACAAAGACAACATAGATGATGAAACAATGAGGGAGCTGGAAGAGAAATTCGAATCAATAGTTCCTCTCTATCAATCCGCCAAGAATACTGGAATTACGTTTATTAATCAAGCTCAAAGGGTATGTATATAATTTTCACAAATTTTTTTGCCATTACCATTTAATAGCACCATACGAACAATATAAGGCTTTCAGTTTTGAAACTTAAAACGACAAATAATGTTTCTAAATAGTCAAAATTCTTCCTACGATAGTTTACCAATCTTTTGCTATTCTCTTTTTATTTATTATGCTTTTTGCAAATATAGAGACGAAAAGTATATTGCGTCGGCCCATTTCTGAAACTGTAAATGTCGTATATGTTCATTATTAGTACAGTCGAACTAATTTAATTTAATTTTTTTCAGCGACAACATTCCATCTGAAATTTTATTGTTAATTATTATGTATTATGACCTCCTGATTACGAAAAAAATATTTGCGCCCAAAAGTTCCTTGTGCGTCAAAAGTTATATGCACTTTTTGACACGCTTTCACGGATTTTTTTAACTTATCTGCTTAATATATCTTGTATTGCTTAGTAATCGGATGGGAATTTTTAAAATTCTGGCTTATTTGAAATAAAATTTTTAAAAAATATAAACCTCTCCGATATGTATTTAGATACGTATTGATTATTGGTCAATGCGCCATCTTGAAAAAAAAAATAGAAAACACCAGAAATGGCCGAAAAAATCAAAATTGAATATCTTTTCTATATAAGAATTAGTAATTTCACCAAAGTTGGCAAAACTAAAACTCATTTATATTCAAATATAATACATCAATCCCTGACACCGTATGTCAAATAGAACGTCAAATGGCGGACGAAATAAATTTTTAATGCTTCGTCAATTATCAAAAAGGCATTACGTCACTTCTTTTTTCCATTCTACGTTATTTTATGCACTTTTAGGGTATAGAGTTCATTTTTTTTTATTTTCAAAAAAAGTGCATTTTTACAATTTTCAAAAATGAATTTTCTTTGACCCTCTTTTTTTTCACCCAATTTTCATCGAAACAAAATGAAATATACTATAGAAACGAGACTTTCTATAACTTCAAAAATTTAATAAAAAACGAAACTTCATTAATTTGAAAAGTTTTATTAGGCATACGCATGGTAATATTAATGATATATGAATACATGATCAATAATCAGAACCAAGCAGTCAAGACTAGAGTAGTTTTATTTTTGATGGGTATGCCATAGAATAGCACTAAGAATAACGAGCGCATTCGTCGTTTAGAAAAAAATGTTTGCGTAGATATTTCAATCACAAGTGACATTATGAAATCCTCGGTTAGTCAAAAAAATTTCTAGCTAATAGTAAAAATAAGGATAACTCTATAACACTATTGCGCAAAGAGTTAATAAATAATGACTTTAACGTTAAAATATGCAGAGAAGATGCCGATACTGAAGAGGTAATAGAAAAACACTGTTTAAAAGTTTATTTCCAAGTCCAAAAATGGTTAGGTTTGAGACAGATCCGTTACAATTCGGGTGGCTTAAAACTGAGAATGGCTTAATGCCTGATGTTATGAGTGAAAGTAATGTTTTTCTTAAAAATTTACTAAGTGATATTTCATGTAAATATAAGAAAGGCTGTAAAAATAATCAGTGTAGCTGTAGAAAACTGAATATATAATGTTCTATTCTATGCGTCTATTGTAAAGGAAAGTGCCATGCTTTTCTACCTTTGATGAATCGGCTATCGATGAGGAATGCGGTGAAATTATGGCATATGACGGTAATGAAACTAATATGGTATATTTTATTTTGTTTCGATGAAAATTGGGTGAAAAAAAGGAAATATAAGAAAATATATTTTTGAAAATTGTAAAATTTTTTTGGAAATAAAAACTTGCATATTTTGAAGATTAAAAAAAATGAACTCTATTCTCTAAAAGTACATAAAATAACAATAGAAAAAAAGTGACGTACAATGCTTTCTTGATAATAATTGGCGAAGAATTAAAAATTTCATTTTGTCCGCCATCTTTGACCGTTCTATTTAACATACGGCGCCAGGGATTGGTGCATTATATTTGACTATGAGTTTTAGTTTTGCCAACTTTGGTCAAATTACTAATTTTTATAGAAAAGATATTCAACTTTGATTTCTTCGGCTATTTCTGGTGTTTTCTATTTTTTTTCCAAGATGACGGATTGATCAATACATATAGCACAGGTTTATATATTTTAAGAATTTTACTTCAAATAAGCCAGTATTTTTAAAATCCCCATCCGATTACTAGTACAAGATATATTAAGCGGATAAGTTGAAAATCCATGAAAACGCGTCAACAAGTGCATACAGGGTGTAATCAGTTTCATGTCATTAAAAAAAACTGGTAATGGGGACCGACTAGACAAACAAAAAACCTGTATGACTTTTTCCCATAGGGGCACTTTGAAAAAACTGACCCAGGTCAACAATTTGAATATTAGGTAAGAAACATTTGAGAACCACTGCCTTTCTGGGTTAATGGACGTGTAGTAGTTCCCAATTATACAACTTTTAAATTGTCATAAAAAGTGCAAAGATTACCGATGGCGGCCCGCGGTTCAAAGCAAAGAAGGGCGGCAACTTTGATGATCGTCTCAACCGAACCAATTATAAAAATGTAAACAATTCGTTATCTCTTTTTGCAGAACTGCAAAAGCAAATGATGGGCGTAGAAGTTAAACACAGCATTTCTTTACATGTGTGTTTTTTTAATTTAGAACAAAATATTGGAGCTTTTATTGTTGTTTATAATTTATCAGATTTAAATATGGTTTATTAACATTTGTAACCTAAATGAGTGTTCTGGGTTAAAAGCTTAAAAAATGAATAATTATTGCATGACATTGGGAAATAAAGAGTTAGACGTCTGAGATATGATGTGTATTTTAAGTATTTTAAAATCTGATTTATTTAACGAATTGCCGATCAGGTATCGAAAACTAAAATTATTCCATAAATCTAGAACTTACCAATAGAGTTGATTTACATAAATTGTTCGAAATGGCTTCCGTCTTGCATCGATACACTTTTCGGCACGTCGAACTAAGGACATACGCGAACTAAGGACAAATGCCCACAGAAACTAAAATACCGCACCATTAAAGACCTTACCTTACCTAATTTTAAAAAGCCATAAAAAAGTGTGACTATCAACTCGTGTCCTCGTCGACGTGCGGTCTCTAACAAAGTAACGCGTCGCTTTTAAAGAGCCGTATTAGCGTATTTGATGGTTAGAGGCGCCAACATACACGAATATAAAAGCCTATCCCAACATTCCAGCAGTTCTCAAACAATTTTACTGACAATTTTCGAAATTATTGTTTTTTTTTTTTTTCCAAAACTATGGGTTTTAGACCCCATGTTATATAAGGTTTTTTGTTCGTTTAATCGTTCCCCACCACCAGTTTTTTTTTAATGACATGAAACTGATTACACCCTGTATAACTTTTGACGTACAAGGAATTTTTTGGGTGCAAATATTTTTTCCGTAATCAGGAGGTCATAATACATAAGAATCAACAATAAAATTTCAGGTGGAATGTTGTCGCCGAAAAAAATAAATTCAACTGCACTGTATGTTAAAATAAATATATGGTATTAAATTCTGAACAGCTTTCAAAATGTCCGTCTGTCATTTCGCCTGTCATGATTCTTCTGAGCAGAATTTTATTAAATTTAGGACAGTAAGTTAATCATAGTTAACAAAATCGATCAGTAAATAAAAAACTTATTGATTATTTAAATTAAAAAAAAAACTTAATTTTTATGTTTTGTAATTGAACAGTAATGTTATTTTTTATCATTATTTATTTATATAGTTTACTAATAGTACAGCAGATTAGCTAACCTATTGTGCACTTTTTGATAAAAGCACCAAATTTGGCACAGAGGTAGACCGATGTAATATAAACAATTTTGGATCTGGAGCCATCGGCCAACTGCCCCCTGGCGGCCGTGGCGGCCATTTTCCAAAATGGCCACCAGTGGACACCCGAAAGACAACAGAAGTTAGATAAAGTTTGCTGCTGAAGGTTTTAGTGAATGTTTATTGAAGTTAGAATATAAGTTATATATGTACAACGTGTCCTCCGAGTTCGCTATAGGTGAAATGGACAAAAAATTTTCAAATTTTTTTTCATATTTGGAGGTTCGCCTCTGCTTACCTAAAAAGTAATTTTTAGTGTACTTTTGTTTTTTTTAAATCATGTAGGCCATGACAGTTAAGCAAAAACGAATTTCATGTTAGGTAAAGTACCTTTTCTGTAAAGATACAGGAAAACGTCATTAAGGAAAGTTATTCAGATTAAAAAGTTATAGTACTATGCAAAATTTCAAGAATATGCGCCTACTTTGAGAATTTTGATTTTTTCAATATAATTGCATTTTACGAAAAAAAAATAGTATTCC